>CANUEZ040000034.1:3183333-3820000 GCA_948099385.1 Fasciola hepatica | reverse complement strand
GATAGATAGATAGATAGATAGATAGATAGATAGATAGATAGATAGATGGATAGGTATATACATTGATTGACTGATACATAGATAGATAGGTAAAGGGTAGATAGACTGATAGATTGATTCGTAGATAGATAGACGGGTAAATATCCAGATAGATAGATATATACAGATAAATGTAGATTTTTATAAAAATATATCTATATATACGTAGATAAATATGTAGTTAGGTATATAGATATATAAATAGATAAACGGATAGATCGAATTGCATTTATGTATATATATATATATATGTATATATATATATATGCATATATATATCACCGATTTATAGAGACTCATTTAGTCAGATCACAGATGGACAGACAGATATATAGATAAATAAATCTATAGGTATTTGTGTAGATAGATTGGTAGACAGACTGATTTATTGGCTGGCTGATTGACTGATTGATTGATTGATCGATCGATCGATCGATTGTTTATTGATTGATTGATTGATATTTAGATAGATGGAGGAATAGTTTGTTAGGTAGATTGACTCATTGATTGACTGATTGATTGCTGGTTTTTATTTTTATATTTTTGCTGTTTTTTTTGCACTTTAAAATTTTGTTTTCGAAATAATATCTAAGTTTAACTCAGGAGATAGGAAATTCTCTTTTCTAACCCCCAGCTTTTTAGTAGCATATGTGTATTGTGGTTTCTCCCCACTTCTGAAATGACGTCCATTTACGTTGGAGATAAGAATCAGACTAAAGTTGCAAAGGCTTCTGGACATAATACCTAATCACAAAATGACATTCAGAAACCTATATTTGCTAGCAATTTAAATCACAAACACAGTTATAATTTCATGCAGCACGAAACTGAAGATAATAGACGTATTCCCATTGGATCCCATTTTTCATCTGGGTTGTATTTATTCGATTCCCTCCCTTGTTCATTCAAAATCAAGGGACATCATCCGGTCATTTTTCCAGTCCGGAGGTGTAATCGGGCGCTCATAGAAATGGACAGGAGGAAGAGTATATTATAGTGGAAAGGGAAAAAATGTAGACAGCACCTGTGCCTGCGGGCGTGCTGATTGATTATAATGGTGTGTAATTCGGTTGGAAAAATATTCTGAACATTTACGACAGACGCTGTAGACGTCTTCACTAGTTCAAGGTTTGTGTCTGGGTATCACTGAAAGTTGTTGCTTATTTGAATCACAAGCAGTGTAAAGTAGCTTTATGCATTAAAACCTGTTGCAGTGATCTTTAGGCATTTATTATTTTTTACTTTTAAATTTGTCACAACTTATTATTTAGCTGTTAGATACAAGTTCGTCATCTCACTTTATTATAGAATCTGGTTTTCGAAATTTTAATTTGAATAGGGCAGAACAACAGAGAAAAATTGAAATTCAAATTGTATAGTTTCAAGATTATGGTTTACGATTGCTGACGTCTGGGTTTCAGTACGATTATCCTCTTCTTGGGCAAAACAATCGAGTCGGCCACTATCACGTCCAAACCTGGCTTGCTGGATTCTTTATATTTTTCCCGTTGAAATTCACTTGAGAACTTCAGTCTTTTTAACTCGTATGTAACAAGAATGTAGCCCAACTACTCTGTACACATCAGGTTCTCCGCAAAAAGAATTACTTCTGAAAACTCCACAAGCACCACCATAGAACGGTATCATGGACTTTGAATGTGTTGCAATACCAAAGGCACTCCCTGTCAATACCAAAAAGTTACTGATAGTTCCCATCTTTCAGTAGGAAAAAAGTGTCTCAACTTTCAGTAAGTCAAAAAGTAACTTTTTCAAAACTTGGGACAGTAGATATATTTTGTCCAGTTTTTGAAAAATACCAAATACAAGCGTATTATTCGCCTATCCTGGCAGCAAGCATAGGCTTTAGAACTCACTCGATATTGTATTTTGCATGAATAATGAAATACTTAGTGATAGATAAATAAGTAATTGAAATCCATTTGCGTAGCTAATGCCAAAGAAAGCTGAGAATTCGTAACAAGTGTTTCTTTGGCAGGAAAGTGATTTTCTTATTTGATCCGTATGACTTCACAAAAAGTTATTAGCATTGGACTTCAGCTGCATAATCCCACTTTGAATGACCGAGTCAGGTCAAATCGACGACCTGTGGAGCGCAGATCCTAAGGCTGAATCCACATTAACTTCGCGATGCTCAAACTTGAGAATGTAATAAAAGATGACGTCCTCCGTCTTTGAGTTTTTACGTAATCGGTATTACTAATTAATCTGCTGTGAGGTCGATCAGAGGGTACTTTGAAGGCAGTTAAAAGTTCATTTAAACCAATAAGAAGGTTCATTTGTTGCAAAAATCAGTGGCACTGCACTTAGTGGTGTCAGTGATTCTTTTGAGAAAATTTTTAAATACACCACAATCGATTTTACTTGTAGATAAAACCCTACGGGTAATAGTTTCGACTGATTCGTCAGTGGTGTACACTGATGTCACCTTAACTGGAAGTGAATTGTATGCTTACAGAATACTGGCAACGGGTTAAAACCTGGGATATCAGCTTTCTTCATCTTTTTGAAAACGTTTTGGACTCACAAAAGATGACGGCTGAACGACATTATTTTCCGTTGAAATGAAGTTTGTACGAGAAACCCATTTGCAGCTAATGGAAAATCCAATTCCATTTTCCACATCGAAAAGTCTGATGCCGCTGCAATTAAAAAAACCTACTTGAACTAAACCCGTTTGTCTGGGATGGGAAGATAAGAACTCATTTCCCGGACAACGTGGCTAAAAGTACTAATATCTGAATGCTTATTGACTTTAACCACGGATTGCTATCACTGCTGACACAGTTGAACTAAGCAAACATCACGTGACATGTTTTAGCTACCTATGATTATCATCCATATCCCCCCCCACCTCCCCACCCCACCCCGACCACTCCACTCATACACATACACACACACACACACACACACACACACCTTGTTGTTCCTCATTATCAGTGAGTTCGCCAAAGAAAGAGAACGGGTAGAGAAACGGCGAGCATTTCTCAAACTACGTCGACAACAACAATCTGACCGAGAGCTGAATGGATATTTGGATTGGATTCAAAAAGCCGGTAAGTGACCACCTCCGGCCTGGGCGTGAGTCTGTTTTTCAGACTACCCGTGAATACACTGATTTCCTGTTTTGTTCCAAGACAGTTTTTTCCAAAGAGAACAATTTGTTACTGCGCTAGCAGATCAATTCATTTTGGTAATGGATCACTAAAAATACTCATTTATTTAGAAAGTACCACAGAAAACGATGCAACTTTTTGTGTTGTGTAAGTATTTGGTATACGCTAACTTCGTGTTGTCCAAGGATGATGACTGTCAGTCGACGTTTCAGTTACCGCTAGTAGTCTTTCTCAAGACTGGTTAACGGATAAAAGGAAATCTACTTACGCACTTCGCAAGCAAGAATATGTATTTTCGAAAACCTCACTTAAAATGCATGATTTGGTCATACTTCCCGTCCAGACAAATTAAATAAGCCACGGATTACGAATGTATTCTTTAAGTGTAGCCGAGCATAACTATCTAAGCAGGAAAAGCCGAAAGTTGGGGAGGATGAAATCAAGGATGAGGGTGTGGACAAATGCCTTCCATGTTGAATGAAGAGGACTGGATGAGGATGAAGATCCTCACACGTTATTTCAACGGGTTCACAAAATAGCCGCTTTTCTAATACAGATTCTCACGGAGTTGTCAGGGAAACTGAAAAATACTTGCAGCATTATTTCACAAATTTCTTTTAGATTTTTGTAGGCGGAAGCCTACCAGTACTTAGTATTCTATAGAAGGCATACAAATTAGAAAGATCGGTAAAAGCAAATTGGCTTTACGCACCTTGCTTTGAATCTGTTCTTCGGTTACAGCTGATATCATCGAAGTAGATAACAGAAATATCACTCGCATTTTTGCATCCAAAAGTCCACGCCTCAACCTTCCACCTACTGATTTATAATGGCACAACCAATCTGGTGGAAACATTACAAGGGAAAATCCAATAAGGAGCAGCCACAATTCCAATAATACACAGCAACTTTTCTGGCCTTAATCACTATATCGTAGTCTCGTCTGTCACTCCGTTATGGGACAGACGGCACAAACTAAAACGAACTCCCAAGTACGTTTTGAAATAGCTGAAGGATATATCGAATGCGCGATTCTAAAGCGGTCTTGAGAAAGGGTACCCATGGTGTGCAAAAGATCTATTGACTACCAACATTTTCGACAAAGCTGTGTTGTAAAATACCAAACACTTGCACATTGATTTATTGTTCAGTAGAGAAGCTTTTGTTCTTGAAAGAGACGCTGTGAGTCAACAGAAAGTAGTTACCTAAGATTCTAACTGCCTAATGAATGGAAATCATGAATGTCAATTCAACCCAGTAAATTAAACTTTTATTGCACGCTTGAGCAAGGGTGCACTTTGTGAATCAGCCCCCTTGACCTTAATGCATCAGTGATATTTCAGGAATGTCCGGCAGCCGTGATAACCAGTATTTGGGGTGGGGAACCACAGAGAGTTCCAAAAGATTGCATTGATTGAACCAAAGGACTGAATTCTGCCAATCCCGAACAGAAGTCAAAAGCATTCAAACATCGAAACAAATACCACAAGAAAAGGTACTCTAAGAAGTATCGGTTGCATTTAAAAGAGTCAAGTTCATGTCCGATTAACTCGATTCAGCTAACCAGTATTGTCAGGAAGATAGCAACTAATATTATTTATTTGATCACTCATGAATCGAAAAGGAAATTGGCCAGCAATAAATAATTGTCCGCAAACAAACTACTATGAAATGTTTTACCCGATTCAAGTTGAAATTTTGATCATCGGACTAGTGTCTATAGAATCATCTCTCTCCGTTATTTTTAACTAGTAACTCACTCTAAATTGTCGGCCTATGACTACGTAAATTTGTTGCCGTTCCTTTTAACCCAATAAACGAAGCGTGACTATCATTCACAGGTAATTATTCTGAGGTGGATCAGTGTTACCGGTCACAAGAGTGGTCCTTCTCACACTGAACCCTTATTGGTTTTTCTCTGAGGCGGGCTGGGTGGTAGGAATTTCTCTTCGTCAAACGACCGGGTTTGATGGTAACAACCTTTCGAGCGGAAGCAAGCGAACTGAAAAAGGCAAAAAGGGGTCTTTTCCAATTACGGTATTTCTTCATCTCTGAAACTATACTTTGTTTGGTATGGAGGGAAATGTGGTCTCGATGATACTCGCGGGATGATGGTAACTGTCATTGCATACAAAACATGTCCTATCATTCCGCGTTATAACTTTGAACTAACTGGATGCCACTGCATGAATTTTTAGTTCCTGGGAGGAAGATTTGAAAAAGTAAGCCCAGTGTTGTGGTGAACTAAAGGTAAAATGAACTGCGTTTAAACGAAGCTTGGTAGTTGATCTCTTATCCTGCAATTACGACAAGTGATACGATGAATTTTGTAGAGATACGAATTGATCAATCACCTTGGTAAAGTCCATGTGGAAAGTGATCTGTTCACCTACTTGCACCAACTTGAAAAACAAGCCTCAGTGTGCTAGCTGGACGATGTTGACTGCATGCCCGTGGCTTATGGAAAAACGTGAGACAAATCTGCATTGTGAAGTTACTGATTCTACGAGTGTTGTCGAAATTTGGAGAAGGTATTATAATTTCAATTTTAATGGTCCTTCTAAAAGTTTGCCAGAGCTTATCTAAACCATGGGGTTTAGCATCAAACGCAACCCTGCAACGTAGTATGCAGCGTATAGAATAATGCAAAAATCGAAATCTCTAGTAAATTTCCACTACACCGAAAGGGTCATCCCTGATTACTCGAACACCATCTTCTTTGAGCAAATAATCGGGAGTACGACTCCAGGAGTGGAACGATCTGCATCGGCTGTATTTGGCTTTTTTCCAAACACATCGTACTATGCGTATGGAGATCTATACTCATGGGGGCAACTTCTGGTGTGACAAACACGGTATACCAATGAAGCGACGAACCTTCGGGAATTAGGTTAGATAACCTGGTGCCTAACTGTCCGACTCAAATTAGTTCATTCCCGCTTTGAGACCCAGCTGAGTCTCTGTGGATGTGAGTCGCTGATAATTCTTAACAGGGAGGAGATAGCATTGCATGTATTCCTTGGTTTTCCAAATAAGCTACTTACTGAAAAAAGAATCATTTGGGGACCAATAAAAACCTCTTACTACTCTAATTATTTTTTAAGTGACATCTTTTAGGTTTTCTGATTATGGCCAGTATGATGACTGACGCTGAACATAATGTTAAATAGTTTGCAGACAGCCTGCCGCTGTATCGCCGTGGGACTTCGTTCTCGTGAAGAAAGTACAAGTTGTCTCTAAAGTAGATGTTAAACAGCGTGCTCCTTTGATGACCGTTGCAGTCGCTTCGACTCTCGTCGGAAAACCAAACCCCGCATTAATAAGGCTGCAGTTGGTAAATTCACTTAGAGATTTGGGTTCACCCATAGTCGCAAGCTGTTTCTGTGGGAACGAGTGGTTGTGAAATCAGAGATGTGATTCCTCAGTGAAGTCTTGTGACAGGAGCATCCACCTACACTCCAGAAGCACAAGCTAGATAGCAGTGAACGATAACGTACGGAATGCACAAGACTGATGAAGAACGGACAGAAGATTTCTGGATACGCAAACACGATGAGCAGGAATAATCACAAAACCCGTCGTATGCTTCTGGAAATCGTTGTTCATCCACCTATAGATACTACTTATATCAGATGTCTCAACTTGCGACCGTAGCCTGTAGTTCCTCAAGATTAGCTGTGAATTACCCAGATGGAAAGTTCAGCAAATCACGGTTTCGACTCATCAACCATCTCTTCTGAGAGAAGCATCCACTCGCACTTTTAATACGCAGACAAAAATGCTTCACAGTGGGAGCAAAATCTTGTCAAATTAGACATAGCGAATGAATTGTGGGAAGTAGATGTGTGAACTCCGACTACATACAGGATGACGGTTTCTTTAATTCTGCAAACAGTCATGGTACTAAGGTCTGTATTCCTTTTTGAGTACACAGCATAGTTATTTTGAGATATGGAACAGCAGACGTAACAGAATGATCATCAGAAAAAGCATGACCTGGGTACAGGGCAACATATCATTCATAAAAATCCATGCACAGTTTAGGTGGGTTCACGAAATGTTAGGGAAGATGGGGTGCTCCAAGAATAACGTCATCAACAAACATCAAGGTTGAGAGGTCGTGGAAAAAGCTTCGAGCCAATAAAATGAAAAGAAAACAAATTCATTACTCCCAGTGCCCCACTGAGAGCCCGTCGTGAAGAACTCACTCATAGATTTTGGAGACTTCTGCGGCGATCAGTCAGAACGTGCTATGGGAGTCCGTTGTCGAAGTGAAGACAATGGGCAAACAGTCACGATCTGATCTGCATCAATTAAAACCGCACAGGCCGGTGAGCAGATGAAAACAACTCTTTGGATGTCTGCATAGCAGCTTCACCATGGTCGATTTCGCAATTTACAAAATCGGGCAAGTGGACGAGGTAAAACATTTGATGCTTGGACGGGAAAGGCCGTTCATTATTTCAGTTTGCCGTGACCTAGTCCGGTGGGGATCAGAAGGGAACAAAAGGGATAAAGATGGCCTCACATTGAGCGCGTACTTTTCTATGCCATGATTAGCAGAATACCAATGAGGCTGACCAAAAAACATGAAGACGGTACAAGGTAGATTGCGTTACACTAGCTGGCGGAAGCTAAAGTATTGCAATTCTAGATTGTAGAACAGTTTTAGATAATGGGGACTTACTTTTGATAGGTTTATTAAAAGGATATTGGATTCAAGACAGAAGGACAAAAATACAGGTTTACCGGTTTCTGATTGATGTAAAAGACCATAAACAACAGTTAATCTTTTGAGGTTAGCGAGCTTTTCTGGATCCAAAAAGAAATGTATACAATGTTAAAGTACGAAAAAGATTATCTCTGTTCTGTTCAATGAGAAACCCGTGTGAATAGGAGAGATTCTGGAAGTGGGGGTTAAACTTTGGTTTTCTGGGTTGAAATGATGTGATGATAGCCCAGCGTCCCAAAGGTGGGAGCGGATTGGATTACAGGGTAGAACTGGAAGTCAGCGTGAGTACCGCGTACGTGATCGACAACTGGTTTGGGGAAGGTAATTATTTTTTTATTAGTGTCGAAAATCCTACTCACTAATCTCCGTGATCTGTGTTTCCGCAGAGCTTGCCTCAGCCATCTTTGTTTAATCTGAAGTCCTAAGGTTTCCTAAGTACCAGCCAAATTGCTGGAAATGTCCTTTGCCCCAAGTGAGCAAAAGCACAGAAACTGTAATCGGATTAAAGTGGATAACGCACATGTAAGGATTAGGAAGAGAAAATCAAAATTTTACCCCATGAATTATAATAGTAAATATTATAAAGTCAATATGGGCAAAGCAATTGCATAAGTACTTGAAGAAAAAGCACAAAAAAGCGTGCATCCTGAGAGGCGAAAGTAGATGAGGGCAACGATTCTCGTGAAACATTTAAATATGAATAGTGTAGTGAGGAGGGAAAATCTGTGTTTTGGAGAAAAATTGAACTGGGCAAGAAAATTTCATACTTTGGTTGATGGAATGAATAGTGCTATTCTGAACACGAATATTAGTGAACGCAAAATGAGAGTGTGTGAGCAAGAGCAGACAAATAGTGGACTGAGCACGCCTATGGTACGAATGTAAAGGAAAATGGGAAAACCACATGCCGGAACTGAAAACGTGCAACAGAATGGAACCGCAGTTGATTGAAACGTACACTGTATTGGATAAAAAAGAAGCTGCCTTCTACGTGTGGAGGATGTCTTATGAAATAGACTATTTAGAAGACTCCCATTAGTGGTTCTGGAATACGGACTGTGAGTTTGTAGCATAGGGATGTTTTGCGTGAATGTATTTTTCCAATGAATGTTCAATACATGTAGCATTTGTGGTTAAGCTCGATAGTTTTCACGAAAGTCATCGCTAGGTTTGATGCTTTCTTCGGAAGCTCCTAATTATCGGTGTAGGTGAAATACTCAACAGGTACGCGAGGTAACTTCGTAAATTTTCACAAACCGTTTTATACCTTCTCTTGATAATATCACCTATTCGTAAGCCATGTGCAAACAAAGTCGGGACAAACTGAATATCATGGACTGACTTTTTCATCATGGTACAACAAAATCGTTGTCAAAATTCCCCGGATGAAGAAATTTTGGTAATTAGTTTCTCTTTCTTGAACATTTTGTAGTATATCATAACACAGAACTGAAATACGAAACTCTGGAAAACTTTGTATCCGCAAACTTGGATTTCCTGCTATTCGTTGGTGGTTAATACTGCTTAACTTTGGCCATCATGAGAAATGAGCCTGAGATTCAGAAGTGCGGAATTAGGTAGATGACGAATGTGGATTAGAGTTCGCACAATGGGAGCAAAATTTGCCAAAGAAGGTTTTTCTATTGATAACTAATTGCGGTTCTATATGGAAACCCTTTCACTGAATTGTCAACCGTGTGCTTGCTCAAATTTCTCGTTAAAATACTAGACAAACATATTTAGAGAACATTGTGTTTTCATACAGGTAAACAGCTGACTCACTGTGAATCTTAGCGTCAACCGAGGTTAATTTTGAAAGCATAACATGAACTTCAATGTCATATGAGCATCGTTCGTTGAATATTCACTTCTTTTCGCTACTTTCGGGAATTCTTACTGGAACCCGGAAAAATCGCTACTTTACCAAAGCAAGTGATGAAATCGTGCCAGCAAATATTCCAGCGATAATTATACTTCACTAAAAAAATCGCGCTCCGTTATGTGCAGAAGACACGAACAGCGAACAAGCTCGTTTTTGGTAACATCATCCTCGCGGCTAATACAATTACATTTATAGGTTAGAAATGCATAGATTATGAACAACGTTTTCCTACAGTAAGAAACGCGCCAAGCCACAGGACACGCTAAACGAGACAAAACCAAGAACAAACTCGCCGATTGATCCAAAACGGTATATACATCAATTATCCGTTTTATTTGGGTAAATCAACATTTAAAGCGTTTTCACTAGGACTAAATTTCAGTTGTCTTGTCTCTATGAACGATCAGTTAGAAGGGGAGTTGAAGTTTGAAAACTTACATGCCCAAACCTATTCATTGACAGCGACATCACAGCAAGCAACTGATGATTTCAAAACTACCCTAGTTGACTGCTCGCATCAATATCATAGAGGCCGAAGGAACAGTAGAAGTATTCTAAATAATCAACACAGAGAAGCTCTGAGAAAGTTATGGAATAACAATGACAACGTCTTCTCGAAACCAGACAAAGGCTCCGGGGTTGTACTTATGGACTGTACAGATTTTATCGCTAGGATAAATGATATACTAAATGATCCAGGAGGTAAAAAGAACAAAACTAGAACAGTAGAGGAGCAACTAACCGAAGCTCTGAAGTCACTAATGGAGCTCAGTGTTACCTTCCATATAACCCTGGAACAGCGAAAACCAAATGATACGACTATTCCTCGACTTTACGCGTCACCAAAGGTTCACAAATCAGGAACGCCATTGAGACCGGTACTCGACATGAGTTCATCCCCGTATCACTAGGTTGCCCGATGGCCTGTAGAAGCACTTGAACTGGTTCGCCGAAAGATTGCCTGCTACAGCCTAAAAGACACCCTTCAATTCATAGAACTCATTAGCGAGCGACTTGCTGAAGAACTAACGATAGCCTCTTTGGATGTGACATCTTTGTTTACAAAAGTGCCGTTTCTGGAAACGATCAATCACTTGTGTGATTACATCGTAGAACACGAAGTCAATATCGGTATTCCAGTGAGCAATCTGAAGGAACTACTGTTACGATGCACTTTCAATGTCCAGTTTACCCTCAACGGAGAATCATACCGTCAGACCGATGCGGTAGCTATGGGGCCACCCCTAGGCCTCTTACTTGTTGATATATTCATGGCTAAGCTGGAAAACGGGAAACGTAGCGATACGATAGAAAGTCTTTCCATCTACTGTCGATACGTAGATGATATTTTGTCCTAACTGACAGTCGTACACGGCTGGAGTCATTGGTGGGGGAGTTCAACCAGGCACTTAATGCGGTTGACTTTACGTCGGAAGTAGAAGAAACGAACACTTTCCACTGCTCCGTCGCAAACATCGCAAACCAAAGTGAACAGGCCAGTACACCAATTTCGCCGGCTTTGTACCTATCGGACGTAAAAGTAACCTTATTCGCTCACTCGCAGCCCGCGTGCGAATGATTTTCTCGAATGAGACGGTGAGTGAAGAGTCAAACATTATGAAGCCAATGCTATTGGATAACCGATATCCCGAGCGCTCCATCCAGAAGAAAACAGAAGAAAGGACAACGAGACAAACGTTAGTGACCGTTAAGAAGAAAGAATAGTACATCCAACTCTCTTTCGGAGATGACGAAAGTGAGTTACTAATAAGACTCTTAGAAAAGGCGATGGCTCGCACCTTTCCCGCTGCCACACCCCGTGCCCACTTCACCAGTCGACCAGTGATCTCCACGAACCTAAAAGACATGTTACCTCTCCTCACCTCATCCATGTTAACCTATTCGTTTGTTTGCTTATGTTCGGCAAACTATATAAGTAGAACGAAACGGCAACTATCACAAAGGTTCAAAGAGCACAAACCAACTTGGCTGTCGACGGGAAACAGAAAATCCATCACCAGTGCAATTGTGGCGCACGTTGCGGACACTGGACATCACGTAAACGACGACGCGTTCAAAATAGTCCACAGAATCCCTGCGAAGGCGCCGAAAGCCGCTCGAAAACAACATCTAGCAACGGCGGATGCTGTGGCGACCAGATAATCCAAATCATCTCTTTGTTCTAAGAAACGTTTCGTTAAGGCACTCAAACTACCCTAGCCGCAATCCGAGACCGACACTGGGGCTCAATGTGACCCATACGTTGACTCTTTGGTGGAAACCGGAAATGGATAATCCCCGAAACCCATTTTCATTGTTTCACTGGTCCCTTTCCCAACCACGAAACAACAACATTTCCCCACCTATCTTTCCTAACCACGCAACACCAACTTTGACGAATATTCAGTCACACTTTATCACACAAAAGTTGTTCATAATTTATGCATTTTTAACCTATAAATGTAACTGTATTAGTCACGAGGATGATGTTACCGAAAACGAGCTCGTTCTCTATTCGTGTTTTCTAAATTATTATGTTTCCTATTTTCTGCACAAATCATGTGAAACATAATGTTATAGGAATTTTATGTATAAGCCAACGAATAGTTGCACTTTGTATAATAATGGTAGCCAGAATGAAACTACAAAAAAAACACTCAAAATGCAACAACTACGTAATCAATTGAATTTGGTAGTAAATTCTATGCCCTATAGAAAACAAGTTTGCAGAAATATCAGCTGCTTTAGCGTTCGACAGAATGAAATCTAGCATCATGAGCTGCAAGTTGTGGCTAAATGCTTCAACCGCAAAAATATTCTCATCGTATCGTAGATCGGTTTGGCCCGCTTTTTACCTAGCACAAACCGTGATTGGACCTGGGCCTTGCAAAAGCGTTCGTCATTAGGCGAATTTTCCGATAAAAGCATTCTGATGAGCACGAAGTTCCGAAACCAACCACACTGCAGAATAGCATGATCAACCTCGTTGGTAGATCGCTATTAAATATATCTCGAAGAACGTAGAACTCATCGGGGTTCAAGAAATTGAAAGTCCATCGTCTGTCATAGATTAAAACGCCAGGATGTGGCCCTTGTGAGGCCTTTTATCTAATACTCATGGAGACATTCGTCAATTTTCTATCGGTTTTCACAGTAGTGAATTACTCATGACTGTTTCTTTAACTTCGTGTTGATAGTCCCGATTTGAATAAAATCTAGAACTTATTATTAGTGTTTAGGAAAAAGGTTATTGCATTTGCTAAGGTACAATCGCGTTTGTGGGAGATAAGTTAATTCAAAAAGCCATGCTACCTGGAGAATTTCGACAAAATCTGTCAATAAAATAAACTTCATTAGATTGCCCGGCTAGTGTGGACAATAATACGCCTAGGGCTTTTAGTCTGTCGTAAACCCTGTCAGATGAATTTTGGTTAGACCGTGTTCAGAGCACAGCGAAGACAGTTGAGAACATTTCACGTTTAGTTGGTTAGGTATCCTCGAATGCGCTTTGATGCGCGTTTAGTTTATCTGTTAAAATTCGCCGGCCTCTATGGGATCTTTATTCACGCACGGACATCATGTTCACTTACGTGACGCGGAAAGTTCTCCGGCCTAGATGCAACGTCTGAGTGCTGGTTCCAAACACCACGCAAACAGACCGTGCTGCATACTCGTTCAAATTAAACTGGCATATGCACAAAGCACAGCGAATCCGCACTTTGATTGTCTATAGTGTAAATTCTCCATTCATCAATCGCTTTTTGGCAGTTGTTGGCACCCGCCTAACACATCCAATGAAGGTTGCCAAGTTCCATACGGCAGTGACGTGGAGACTACCTTCATGCTTGGGCTCGAACCCAAAAGAAACTAACAACTAACTAACTTTTTGGACTGGACTACTTATATGCCTCATTCGAGCTGGAATCAAAACAAGCTTTTGATTCTCTGCTAAGTGTTGGTTTTGCAAGTAGTGTTTCGGCGAAATGTAAAAAAACTGGCTGGTTTACGTTGCTTTTCATGAGTACTTATGTATTTCAAGTCACACGTTCTTAGACCCGTAAGCTTTTGAACAAAACTTCCGTCGGTTCGTTTTACTTCAAATTTTGAGTGAACTGTTGTTTTGGAAAAATTAACTAATTTATTGGCTCGCTTGTAGACCGGTTCATTAGACACGATAGAGAAGGCTGCTCGCAAATCCAATCTGTCTCCCGAAAGCTCCAACGTCTTTTACCTGGTGTGAAAAGTTAGAAAACAAAACCAAATCAATATTTTTTCACATGAACGCACTCTGAAAATACGTACCAGAATAGTTTGCCATGTTTTATTTTATCTAATTAGGAATACTGTCTTCACGTATCTAATAAATTCACATGCACATACGTGGAGTGGGTTTTCAAAAGGCATTTCTTACCAAGCAGAATTGCGTAATGTGGCTAAGAGGTAACCATGTTTTTTGCTTGTTCTTCATTCACAGAGGAAGTGATCCTGGCCGAGGAGCAGACTTCGTTTGCGGAAAAACTTCGAATTATAAAAGGTAACGAAAGATCTGTCAACGTTTATCTCACGTCACCTAATTTGTTTGATTTTTTCATCTCCGAACAAATCAATTGTGAACTAGACTTTACCTCGAGGGTGGAACTGTCTGTCATGACCACTCAACACATCTGACATTCATCCGCGTCCAATAAGCCGCTGTGAAGTGACGGCTTTCCCTATTGATTCAACACCATGAAGTGGCAGAAAATATACACATCTCCCCACTGGAAGCTCAATAAAAAAATGGGAAATTGATATGACTGGAAAGCGTGAAAATTTCGAACTTGGTAAATAAACTGGTTTTTAGAATGTTAGAAATAGAAAAAGGGGTAAATCGGATAAATTATGTAACAATAATTCTCTACCGAGAGTTGTGAGCTTCAATACTCCGAAGTAGAAACACTTCCTATTATTGAAGACGAATGGCATCAAGTCTACAATTTTATGTGACTTGAACACGTCAGTTCACGAAGAAATTCCGGTTTCTGCTTACTACTGGAGGTGGCAGTTTCAGTTATAGACTATTATGTCATGTTGTATGAAGTGATGGGAATGAGAGACAGAGCAGATGAGTCGAATTGCTCCGGATGATGTGCATGGATGACCTGAGTACGCAACGAGGGAACCTTCAAGATCATTTGGGTTTCTTACTCCCAAACGCTGAGAAAATTCTATTTGTTTCTTGATGCCATGCATGCAACAGCAACTGACACTCTAAAGCCACTAGTCCAAATCCCGTTACTTTAAGCATTAGCGTGGAAGTGACGTAAACTAGTAATTTCACTGTTTGGATATATATATATATATATATATATATATATATAATCATCAATAGCCTCGTCATTGTAAGACCTTTGAAGAACTTTGCAACATTTTATCCTTCCTGGGATTTATCATCGTTGAAGATTCAATAGATCGCATTCACAAGCACCTGGTCTCGTTAGGTCAGGCATGAAATTTTATAAGATCAACTCTACTTTCTCTGAGCTAAGGAAAATGTGATGAAAAGTGTTGAGCAATTCTTTGATGAGCATCCTCTCGAAAGGTGCCTGGAAAAACTAGTTGTTCGTTTTGACAATAAAAAACTGTACACGCTTTTTGTGTATCTTAATTACTAGCTCCCGATGCTGTTCACTCAATAAAGTCAAACGAATTAGCTAATCACAAAGAGCGAGAATACATGAAGCAAACTTCCTATCGGCTGTACGAAGCGAAATATCGCGTGCAAAAGCCTCAGTGAGAAAGTCAAAAATATCCCCTTTTAGTGGAATGCACCCTCGAAGTTTGGATTTGACATTGTAAAACGATGAGTATAAAAACTCTGGGTTACTCACTGGACGTTTCACACCTTTCAACATATTTATCACTTCGATTTATACCTTTTCTATTCAAGTAAGATTGCCATTTGCCATCAGCTGATTGATATAATTCCATCGTCCATGATGGAACTAGAAAACCCTAAATCTGCCACATTGAACACAAACTACCAGTAAAGTGATGCTAACCAGCAGTGAGAGAGCTGTTGACAACAGATCATGTACAACAATAAGGAGAGTTACCAAACAATAAATGATTGATCTTATCAAGATATGACCGGTGTGCAGTCCTAGTGCCTCCCGACAAGTCGGACTACATCGGAAAAAGTTGGTCATCTAAATGGCTACCTCGAATTCGCAGAAATGGAAGCCAAAAAGACAAGACTAGCAAAATAGAGACTCTTTTATCTAACATTTTATGGTACTTCAAACAAAAGAGCCTTATTAACTCGGGTACACCTGAAAGAGATCAACCCATGGGGACTACCGTCGAGAGACTGTACGGACTGCCGAAAGTTCACCGGTCGTGAGCTCTACTTAAGCTCATCCTGAGCATATGCACACCATCATTTAAGGCAGTGGCCAAGTGGTTGACGGGTCTTTTAGAGCCGGTTAGAGTAACAATTACGCACCTAAGAATTAGAAAAAATAAGATACGCACCGGGGATACTTTCTTAAATAAACTGCTTACGGATGAGAATATTCTCCAAAATGGATACGTGGAACACTCGGTTGGCCGGATTGCACATAAGGACAAAGAAACTCCTAGGAATATGGTGGGTAAGGACAGGCCAATACAACTTTTTTCAACTTACAGGTGGCCCACTGGCAGTGGTCGTTCACAGAAGATTGTAAAGCGTCGTCAATGAGATGATATACGCTGCTAGTCGGGTCAGGTCAGCGAAAGCTTTTAAGCACGTAATATGATGTGAAATTTCAGCAGGTGAACTATCTACGGTGAAATCCAAAAATACTAAAGGATTTGATTGGAATGTAAAAAAAGAGTGGAAACGAAATGCTTCAGTAGATACATTTGAACTAGCGACGAAGATGGGCACTAAGATCACTGCTTACCTGGTCTCGGCCCCCTGGTAGGCTGACAACCTAAAGAATGAGTTTGTACTACATGTAAGAAGTTTGAAGGAAATGTGCTGAATTTTGAGCCAGTGGAAGAATATGGGGCGACTTTGGAGAGTTTGAACTGAAGGCAATGATTGATGTTAGATATTACTTCATGAGTTATTTTGTTGCAAACATCCAAGTGTTTGCTAATGAGGAATTAGTTGAGAATATTTCTGTTATTCTTGCTGCAACGAGAAAGCAAATTCAGACACTTGCTGATAACATTAAAATCTCTTAAAAAGGTTATAAGGGAACACTTAAGCCAATGAGAGAGCATGCAAAGGGTCACAAACTGAAGTACAAGATTATAAGACACTGGTTTTTCTCGGTGTCAACGATTGAAAAGAAAACTTTCTGATTTTATTGAACACTGTGTCAACATGACTAGTCTAACGAAGGTAGTGCGGCAAGGTAACTTTTTGGGTAACAGACAAAAGCAGCTTTAGGGAGATGTTGGTTAGCAGTATAAGGATGAGTGGTGTCCATAAAAAAGTTTTGTAGCTTGATACACGTTGGAGATTGATGGACATATCAACACATTTTAGGATGTTTACACAAGGGGAATGGGAATTGGACTAGTAGCAAATTTCACGCAGAGGGTTTTCAATATAAATACAAAATTTCATTTCCGCTGAAAAAATATCCAAGTGCAACGTCATCCGCGTATTTTCAGCCACTGAGACTAGGTGAAATAAGTAGCTCACTGAAAAGTGGGTAAAAAAATGAAAATACACCAGCACTCTGCAAAACACCCAAATCTACTTCAAGATTTCCCCCTAACACAAAAAGTAAGCTGCACGTAAGTGTGTACGAATAAAACATAATGACAAATCGTGTTAGTGTACAAAAGTCAACTCCAATATCACTTAACTTACACAGGACAGTATCACAATGACGACAACCAGTTACGTTGTTATGGACAAGAAAATTTAGCCTAGCACTACAGCCATCATGATCAGGAGCAGAAATAATGTGGTTAGAAATGTAGCCAACGAGATCAAAGGCTGGAGGAGAGGGATTGTTGGAAAATTGTGTCGGATCAGGGGAAAGAATTTAAAGAATAATGCTGTATACGAGTACAGTCGCAAATACCTTCAATAAAGTAGATTATGTATATAATGGTCAGCTTTGTACTGTAGTGTACTTTATCTCATTGCAAGTATATATATATATTGGCATATTTTCCAAAAAGCCCATAACCACTAAGTTTTACGTTTACCTTACAAATATTTTACCATCAGGAGGGATGACAATATCAATTCCCATCAGTCAAATTTTGGGATAGAAGTCAAGCAGACGCTTTTTCTAGGATAACTAGCTGTGCCACGTAAAATGACGCTAAACACTAGGGAAAGTTAATTCTACTGATACGTTGTTGCCTCTTTCTAGCAATAAAACACTCGCTTTTTCTAAATGTCTCGTTTCCAGACAAAGCTTTCCCCTAATTATGATCAGGATTATGTATATAGTGATATATATATGAAATCTGTAGTGAAAAAGGGAAGGTAGTTTATTCACGTATTCCAAGGAACAAAGAACTGATTAATACGTTAGTTGTTTTACGAGAAGAATTTATTCGTAGAAGAGGAGAAACTATCGTAATTTATTATTTCTGTCCCTAGGGAAAAGGGCTACCGACGATTCTAGAAACGTGTCATAAATGACATCAGGTGCTTTGAATGCCTTCGGCTCGTTGAGATTTTTTCATCTAAATAAGGTCGAATGATTCGCTGGCTTGATTTTCTGATCTTTTTCCCATGTCTTCAAATCGCTCACTTTCTTTGTTATCGGTCACAGCTCGGAAACGGGCAGAGAAGCTACGTCGACGATCAAATGACGCGGAGAAGCAAGCAATAGCAGCAGAGCTAGAGAACTTCGAAGCCGGTGAGTTTGCATTTATGTGACGATGTTCAGGATAGTTTTTTCACTTCATGAGTGAAATTCAATCCGTTTTCAAGGTGCTAGTAACTATGGTTTACACTGAAAAGTTTCAACTCCCTGAAGCTGGATGAGACTATCTACCCGAATAAAGATGAGTACGACTGTTCAGAGAAAACCTGATTATCATCAATAAGTGAGCTTCAAATTAGTCTCTGCCCTAATAATCTACTATCGGTCGGTGTAGAGACCAGCTGTCATGCTGGGTGTAATCTGAGGTCATCACTGAAGTTCACGAAAGCTCCCAACCGTTGTTGTTGTTGTTGTTATTGGCAGTGGTGGTAGTGGTGGTGGGGAAAATCAGCAATGTATTACTGCCGAACACCAATGAGTCTCGAACCCAGAATAATTAATTCTGTCACACGCAGTAGGATATCCTGGTTAACTATGAAGGATTTGCTTCTCATTAACGAATGTCAACTCCTCAAAGAGAACACAAAAGGCTGCATTCCTTTTGAATATCAGTTTCACAAGAAAAGTTTTTATAGCCAGTAAACCTTGTGGTGAACCCCAGATCACTGGGACCAGTCTTTTGGTTACAAAAGTTTCGTCAATACTCGATGCCATCTTGAATGGTGATGAAATGTTTGCAGCCTAAAAGCCAAAGTAAGCGATCAAGAAATCGTGGAAAACCATCTATATTATTCATGAAAGCAACCAGTATATAAAGTTATTGATATCATTAAGAATAAATGGCAAAAGCTTTCAACTGCTTCTAACATAAACCAGTCAATAAGGAACAATACAAATCCTAAACTGCCAGATGCAAACATCCCTTTCTTTCTTCTGATTCAAGTGTGAAAAACATGATGATTCGTGTTCAAATGAGGCTCGGAGAAACATTAAAGGAAAAAACAGTGAGAACGTATTGAAAAGTAGAATTAAACCCCAGTTATACGCACAGAAACAGTTGACCATAATGTGTGTTTGCTGTGGCGGTAGCCAGTCAGATTTTCCGGATCGTTTGCTAATTTATACGACACTTTTTTGCTGTTGCACTGCTCTGTGCCCCATCCGAACAAGAATTAGCACGTTTGACTTGCCCAATTAAGAAGAATAATAGAAACGCTTACTTCTCAGTCTCTTCTGCTGAACTGGATCAAGGAGACTTGATGTTTCGAAAATACCGGTCAGTCAGACCAGAGCCTTTCCACAGGTTGACATAAACAATTTCATATAAATTTCCCCCATTAATAAAGGGTGGTTAAATTTCTCAATTCATAGCTGAACCTCAAAATAGGAAGGCACTCCTGAATAATTGCGTCATAATTTCGGAACAAGTTAATAATCAGTGGATTAGGCTTACACTGTATTTTTAAACCGTTTACGTGTACTCATTGTGTGAAAAAGCCAGAATCACAACTTCCCTTTTTGGGTGCCAGGCACTTCGTCGTAACTGCAGCTGATTTCACATATATTGACACTTATTGGTTAAAAAAAGTAGGAGGTTTTAGGTGGAATCCGATTATCCACTGGAAATCAAATGCCAGAACGCCGATAGCTTCCAGCTGGTCCGTTTGTCAGCGAGGTGCAAATCGAGTAATCAGATTGTTGGAAACGCATTGGGCAACTATGTGCGTGAAGCTATCTCTAGTGGCCAAACTACCTTCATTTTGGAATGAAATCTTCGGCTCTGGGACAATTCCTCCAAAAATAGCCCCTCTGTGGCTGATTCCTCTTCGTGGGATACAGTTTAGCTTAGAACTTACAACTATGAGCCTCATGTGCATTTTCTCTGCTTTTGGTTACCACCTAGCAGTACCATCGAGCCGAGAGAATACTCAGCCAAAGTAAACAAAGTAGGTGGACGGAAAAAGCTGAAACTGAAAATTCGAGTAGATCAAGAAAGATTTTGAATGCAGAAGAGCTGTTGACCGTGACACCTAGACATGTCACTCCATGCCTCCATCCTTTCGATAGACGTACTTTGTGAACCACAACCGAGAAACTTGACACATTTTACCAGGTTAAACTCAGTAATTGAGGTTTTTATTTCAGTAACTCATGATTGCTAGGTAGCTGCTAATGAAACTGAAGGAGATTTTTAAAAACATTTTTATCCCGTCATAGTCCAACCAGCTTAACCCACCTTCTAAATACTCGCCGTGTTATTGAAAAAATTACGCTCAGATTATCCATCTATAGGAACGCCTAAAATATTCCAAAAGATGGAACCGGATTGGATTAAACGTCTCCTTCAGAGACTGACCTTCGGTGCCCAACATTAGTTGCCTAATCGGTGCATTGATGATGCGTCGTTCCCACCAGATTAGAGGGTTTTGCCTGTAACGGCCACATTTCTGAACGGAATGAAACTAATAATCTAACTCCATGGTGAACACTCAACTCTTCATGAACAACCGAATGTGAAGCCAAGGCCGAAGATGACCGATATGATGAGGTAGTCAAAAGGGCCTACTAAATAAGCCACGAAAATTCATCTGATATCCGACTGTCCATCTAACTGTCCACATGACGAGATTCACGTACTTAGGCCGAGACTTCCTCAATTAAGATAAGGTTTGGTATAAGGCATGCTAAGTACAGCAAAAGTATTTCGGAAAACGTCGCACTCAACACGATCTTCACTAAGAGGTACTACGACGTTTGGTTATCCCAAGCCAAGTGAAGTAAGTCCTGAAATAAAAACGTTTTAGTCTCGCACACAAGGGGATAGGGCTATTTCTATGATAGTTTCAATTATGAAGTTAAAAAAGTGCTGTGGATTCTGATGAAAGATTGTCATAGGAATGAAATCATCATCCCAATTTGCATATAATAGTAGTGGCAACGCGAACGGCTCAGCTGAAGCATACACCTCGGGTATGGGTTCCAGTTGGTGCTTGTTAATTTGCACCGCCAATGGTTCCTAACCAACCCTTTGAGACAGATGTACATTGGTTACATAAATGTCTTTGGTGAGTTGGGTGATGATAATATAAAACGGATCATTTTCGTAACCAAATAGATGTATTACTACTCATATTAGTATGAGTATCAGCAACTTAGATTCCCACATACGATTCATCATGCAAAAGGAAAGTTCAACTCACAGCTGATCACTATCGGAGCACTGTGCTGTTGAGTTCATCCTTATTAGGAATCAGTAGTGGTGCACATCAACTAAGACTGCCCTGAGACTTGAACCTATGGTTAGCGATTTTAAGTCCAGGGTGGCTCTTAAAGGTTTATTGTACTTAAACACAGTATGTACACTTCCCACACATATTTTACAAGATGAATTCCTCTGGATTTTTATTTCAGTTGTCTAAGATCACTATCAGTGAGGTGATATCAACATCGCTGTAAAGACAGTTATCATTGTAGACTTTATGCAGGATGTTTTACGTCACTATTTCGGGAGTTGTTTATTAAGTAAACCTTGTTTGCTATGTGTGCTGTAGAACTGAAAGAAAAGCGACGTTTTCGATTGCCCGGGACTGGTCGGTTTTTCAAATGTCAAAAAAGATTCCGGTGAGTTTTATTCTTGTCTAGAGAATGTGGTGGATGATTTTATACGGAATATTATTTTCAATGTATCACGAACCGAGACACTTCCCTATCCTGTAACTCACAGTTTGGTTCTTTAATCGAAAAGGCTTTCTAACTCATTTTTTTACTCTATCTCACGGTTTATGGTGTATGGGACAAGTGCCACATGTACACATAAATAAATTCCGTTGATGTTCATTGTACTCATACAGAAAAGGATGTGTTAGAGTCCTGAGTTATGGTCCGGAAGGTATGCTCGTAATGGATATCGTCTTCTCACATATTAATGTATCCTCTCAGATGACCTTGAAGCTTTACTGTTGTTTAGTATCCGAAAGTGGGCAATTGATCGTTCAGTTCTGGTCCTAAACTTGGCAGCTTGACTTTTGAAACTCTCAGCCGTCGCCATCACGTTTGGAATCAGGCTTTCAAGAATTTGGTGATGATGAGCACACGAAAACCATCAACTTGGGCGATGGACTAAATCAGTATCCGTAGCCAGTAAAAATTCCAAAATCAGCCGCAAGCAGGCTTCAGATAGGTGTAATAAACGTACCACTTCTTACCCGAAGTATTTCGCTTTACATTCATTTGCAATCGTTCTTTCACCATTGATGCTGTAACACTCATCAGTTAATCCGTGAGCTTGAATTTTTTATCCGAATATCTAAGTGAACTATCCATCGATGAGCATTCGTTTATTAGTAAGCTTGTTCAGTAAACAACTACATCATTCAGTGCTGAATTCGTACTGGCGCATTTGACCAATAAAACCGATGATGTATTCATGCGAAACCGTTCAGTACTAATTGTGTAATGAGCGGTCACTGGTCAGTCAGTGGTTTCCAGAGTAGAAAAAGCCGAGTATTAGTCTCTGCTTTTCACCGAATAACCGCGTTTTTCTGGGCTGGAATCTCCAAAAGGATAAAGCATCTTATAAATATTTTCAGGTACAATATAAAAAGTATAGCCGTAGTTGTATTGACCAGTTTTAAAGTGAGGGTTTTCCTCTGTTTTCGGTCCATTCCTCTGGTCCGTCAAACAAGTTTAATTGTTTATTTTTACTTCAGAAGTTTATAAAAGGAAATGTGATTATTTCGGTTTTAGTAAAGAGAAATGCGCTGGAAACAGGCTATTTTGTTTGAGTTCATTTAATAAGAGCTTGTCGGAGAATTAGTCGAGGTCAGAAAAGTGGTAAATCCTCTTGAAATTCCCCATTTGTTGTCATGGGCTGTTGAATTTGGTTTCAATTTATTTATAGAAACAGGAAATACAACTTTTTATTTTCACGAAGTTGCTCGGAGCCAGACCGATAAAGAAAAAAAGGGAGTTACAAAAAACTAAATATATAGAGATTCTCAATGGAAGGTAATTCAATCGGTCATGAAGTCCAGACAAAATCTCTTCTCAAAGGACTTCCAATTAAAAATACTACAAATTCTTATAAGTAATCTTTGTAGGAGGACTTTTACATGAGGCAGCCACGTCATCCTTTATTCACCGAGAGGTATCCCATGAGAACCATACTGCAGCATATGCTGAACCCGATGTAATGATAATAACTGCATGTACCTTAGAAACCACAAGAAAAATATTTTCACTACTTGGTCGCTTCAAACTTACCCTTCACTACAAGACCCATGGGGTCCTGCAAATATTCGAACTTGGTAGATTATGTTGATGAAATAGTTTGTTAAATAATAAAAGTTACTGACAGAGAGATAGAATGGTTATGGTGAGCCAGTCATATTCGAGAATCACATTTGGCATGGCAATGCTTTTTTACTTTAGGCATATTGTTCTCGGCTGAGGGATGAGCAATAAACACCCACAGCGTGTGTGTTTGTGTGTGCGCGCACGCTTGCGCGTTGAATCAACGCGAGTCACTCCGTCTGCTTCATGTTTCGATTCTCTTTACTTTCTCAGTAAGACCATTTGCATATCTGACTTTGATTAAATAGTTTCGCAGAAAATTCAACTGGCTTGGCGAATAACCGAATAGTGGGTGAGAGGTGAGCGACAAGTGAGCTGTTTGTGAAAAGAACTTCGGGTGCTAAATTGTTTTTTCTATCAGCTGTAGTGACTATAGCAGAGTGACACGTTGTTTGAATGCAAAGAGAAACTGAATAAAGTAGGCAGCTTTTCTACCTTTTACCGACGGTATTCAGTAGTGAAACTAATCGGGTATTCAGACAGAACACAATGAACAGCGAGAATTTCTGAGTATTCCGACATTGGACTCGATATCATCGTGTCAACTGCGGTTGATGGACCGAGTCTGCTTTTAAGACCACTGACTGATTGTTAGCAGTGTGCTTCCAATTAGCCGGAACCCGGATATGAATGGGATATTTGTTACTAAACACAATAATGAGCTTGTGACAAAGAATAAGACGAGTTCTGTAACACAGTGTAGTACCTGAATTGTTCGGGCAAACAGGTGGCAGGCGAAAAGGTGTTGAATCAATGTGATATAAATGAGGATATTTATACTGACAGAAAAAGCAAACAGAGCCATACAGAAAACAACCAAGGACAGTGGTTTGCATCGATGCTCGATTGGTATTCAGATGAAATGAAGATGCCCAGTTAATGCTTACCTGACGAAACATAGACATCAGCTATTCCGGTTAACAAGTGTGCGTGATTTAAGGGTGAAGTGCAACAAGATAAGTGAGACACACGCCCATCCTACTTGGTTGTACATCAGCATTCGTGTCTGTCGTTAGATGGTTGCAAAGAATAGAATGACAAGCAGTTGATGATAAATAAGTCTACATTTTACTATGCTGAAACACAGCACTGAATCATCCCAAGCGAGATCACCAATAATCCTTTTCAGTTTTGCCGACAGAAGAAAAGCTATGCTCCAAAAATGTGATCAGTTTGATGGTAACCGTACCAAGTAAAAAGAATAAAACAGCTGACTGATAGAATTTGTTTCACAAATGAACCCAGTCGTGAGCGAATGACTCAGTAGCCGTGGTCTATTTGTGGTCACTAGATTCACGTGGCTGAGGGTCTGGATGAAGTTCCTAATTGAACTGGAATCCAATGTGCAAATCGTATTACAAGCAGACTTTTCCTTTGTCCTAAATTCGTTTATCGTTTAGCTACTTTCACCAACTTTGACACATGCAAATGAGAAAAATAGACAAAAACTGATTCTTGGTGCACTATCTACTGAAGTGATCAGACTGTCTCGAAAACTGGAAGTCGCCTTGGGACACGGATGAACGAATGCGAATCAAATTAGATCACGTGCTACCAAAAGTGCACGGAAGAACCAGTTGTCACAAACCAAAACTTATGATTATCCACTTATTTCTCCCGGCCATTTTACAACTAGCGTGAATACTATTTGGAGAAGAAGGGTTTAAAGACACCCGTCTCTATAATCATCCAAACACTGGCAGACAGACCCACAATCATATGCTCCATGGTTGCGCGGATGATGCAAATTAGGCCAGTAATAAACTGTTTGCCACCAAAGTATTCGATTCAGTGAAACATTGCTAGTCAACGTGAATTTCGGAACGTCAAAATAATTTGCTTATTTACCACGTGGTCAGTTCCTAGCTTTGCATAAAACCAGTTTTATTGAGAAATTACCTTGACAGAGATTACTCGCGGTAACCGAGACATTGTCTAATTATGATGTTTCCAATGAAAAAGCCGTGTCATTACCAATACATTTTTCCCAATTGACTTATATTCTCTCTTTGCCGACTTTGCTTCAAAGGAAATTTAGGCAGTAAACAGACTCTTAGGTAGTAGGCTTTTTTATTTACAATGGGAAAATTCCTTATGCATCATTAAAGCTGAACTCTCTAATGAAAATTCACGGAAACACTGTTCAACTTGACTTCTTGGGTTTCCTTAGGTACACAAAATCCACGATGAAAATGTAGTACTGTCTAAATCTCAATCATAATCTCAAGCCATTTGGATTATTAGTTATATCGTCATCACACTGAGGTCGCACTTATCGAAAAGACCTGAAGTGCCGCGTCACAGAAAAATTGCTCACTCTCAAAACCAAGTAGTGCTCATGTGAAATGAGTCTTTGAGATCATTTCCGAATAGTATGAGTTAAACCGAACTGTCGCCTGTGCTCTTGGATTCGGATCCTGGAGCCCCGTCGGTCACTGTTCTTTCTCTAGGGTCTAACCAGCAGCCACCACCTTCCGGTAAAAATGCGCTTACTGTGTGTAATGGATGAAAAAAGACGTAAACGATTAGCACTGGTACCGCTGTTTTAGGACCCGCTATTTTTCCTGCTCCTGGTTCGAGTCCAAGATGGGATGTGGTAGATGTGCACATCAAAGGTTTCATATCAAGCCTGATAGAGCAGTTGCACGACACCTTCGTGGATCTTTTATAGCGAGATGACCTTGTGTGTCGACAAGATGATGAACTTACACTCGATCACATGCAGTAATGGTTTGTCGGTTTATCGTTTGTGAACATTGTTCCAATGTTCTTCTAGCTCCAATCACATGATATGATTGGTGATTTTGGAGACCTCAGTGTATCGACTATTGCCGTCAAATTTATACTTGTATAATATAATTCATCATGCAGCTTCAACGTTCAACTCATGATTGAAAACCACGGAAGCACTGTAAAGCTATTTCATCTCTTCTAGGAATCATCAGCAGTCCACATCCACCGAGCCCCCCACGGGGACTCGAACCCGGGGTGAACTATATTATACAAATATAATCCCATACTCCTCAAAACCTATATTCCTATCGAAAAACTGATAATCATCACCATAACAGGGCGACTGTTGCTCAGACTGGTGTTGAGATGCAAAAGAGGCAGGGACTAAAAACATTATTCAAAGAATAAGCTAAGTCATGCGGTATTTTGCAAGGATAATAAGTCCAAGTTGGACGTTTACGAATAAGAACATTAAGGTTGATGTGGTTCAGTCTGATGATCATACTGGTACATACGCTATTGTTTTCATTTCACCAGTGGTGGGGGCATGTCAAGTTTACGGGAAACAATCGTTTGAAAACCAGTCTGGATAGCCTGGTGTTAACGTGTGTATGTGACTCACAACCATCCACTCCGAGTTCAAGTCCATGTTGGTGCACGGTGGATGTGCAATGCCGAGAATTTCTAACAAGGATGGAACAAAAGTGTCGTGTTTTAGTTGTTTTCAAAGGAGTTGAGCTCTAAAGCCCAGAGATGAATACGTTCATAATAAATCTGTTTTTAAGGTGTTCGTTTCACACCGGATTAGCTTCAACCAGTTATCACTAAAATTGGTCTGTCTCATAATTAGATGTGTTCTGTGGTGGCAACATGCTGCCAGAACAAAATTGGATTGATTTGCCTGACGACGTTCTTGAGACCAGGTGTATTCTTCTCCTGCACGGGAGGTTGTTTCTGTCCGCGTGGTTTGGAATGGCGGTTTTGTATAGCTACAGCACAGACTGTTTGCGGACAAGTGTTTCTCACTCAATCTAAAGATAAGCCCATGTAATCTTTTTCCTTTTAAAGAATTTCTCGAATTTTCTGATGTTTTCGTTAGCTTTTTTTACTTGGCAAATATTTTTCCTCAGTCCATTCATCCAATAACAACTGAAAACCAGCTGCTGTAGGGGCGAGAAAAATGAGGAGCTTCTTTATGCTAAGATTTCTAGGTTAGTATTGGGAAGGTCACCTACTGTTAGTTGTAATTCAGCTGAAAAATCTTTCACCGCTCCTGATACAAGTGATGCTGAAAGTTAATTAAATTGATGAATAGGCAGACTTCGAGGAAAAGAATTGCTCCGTATCTCGTCGCTATAATGATGGTTTGTTAGATACAAAACAAGTAGCTTTCCCCACTCTCAATGACGTAATGGAACCAGGTTTGGTTTGGAGTGTATTGTAAAACGGTGTGCGATATGATATGTTACGTTTAGGTTCTTATTATTCGGCCGTACTGCTTTACAGGAAATTTTCGTAGTAATTTGACGTTTCAATTACCACCGGTAATATTTCTCAAGAGGGTGTTTTTTCAATCAAATACCAGCGATCACCGAAATGTCGACCGACTATCACCATTCTCGAACAACACAATGTTACCGAACATCAAACGCTTGACCCAGCGATTTTCTTCACACTCAGATCAATCATCCTCGCACCCCGAATTTCCTCAGCCTTCTGATTTTCGCTTCCCATGTCTTCAGATATTCATCCTCGTTGTATTCTTACTTCCGCTTCAAACTGCCTAGTGACACCACACTATTTGCTCATCAATTCTCATGACCTGCCCGAAAGCATTGAGCGAATTATATGCAACGAATTTTTGAAAGCCTTCTAAACCCCTATAAACTCACCCTAACATCAAAGAATGTATCAGTAGAAACGTGGTCAAAAAGTTTGTACACAGGATATCTTAAGTGTCACTGCTGCCTTTTTCTAATATTGAACTGATCCAACTACTTCTTTTTATTGACCCCACTTTTCAAGAATCCTAATATCACTGCTTATCCGGGATTTCACATTAGATGTAATGTCTTGAGAGACGAAGAAAAGCTTTCTTTGGAGATTAACGTTTCGGGATATTGGGCCTCTAGTGAATCCTTATTTGTAACAATCTATAATACTGTGTTTTTGTTGTACGGTAAATAAAATTAGTCATACGGCAAAAGACAAATTCAATCCCGTCGAGCCGTATGTCATACTTCCTTTTCGCGCCTAAAAGTTTTACGGGTAACGATTTCTATTTTTCCGCTAAAATGTTTAGTTCTGTTGGTCGCAGATACTACCTCTGTCAGTGTAATTTTGCTTGGACAGGTAATACAAATTAGTGAGACTTCTAAGAGCCAAAAATTTCAATTACACTGTTTACCATTATCTGAAGCAGTCTTTTTTATCCCTTTTGTCATTATTTGGCTGCTTGCAATCACCAATCCATCGTTTTGATTCTGGTTGTTCGGTTTCACCACAGACAATGAAAGAAGTGTTAGACATGCTCTGACAAACTTTATCTCAGTTCTCCATCATCCAGTGGTTAGTGGATCTATAAAACGGACAATCCGATTTAATTGGTGACAGTCAGTGTTAGGATTATAAACCAATTTTTTACCTTTTAGGCGGGGATAGCCACACGGTAAGATCGATCAGCTGCATAGTATGCTCGACCAGACTGATCAATATCAGTTATCGAACCGTAACGAATGACTTGTCCTATATCCCGGTTCGTTATTCACTTCACTCAGAATCATGAGAAATTTGTTTTTAAAAACAGTTGAATGATTTTTCAGCTCTGTGGCTTCACTTTTGTTGTTCGAGGATACAATTATTTCCCCTAATTAAAATTTTGGTAAAGGAAATGACTATCACTCTGGTCGACTGCCGCAAATGAAAGTAATCAAACATCTAATAGTCGCGCAAACAAGCTTGTTACCAAGGAGTGGAAAAATCAAAGATTTCAACAATGGTTATTTCGTTTCTTCGATGAAGTTCATAATTAAAATGCACTTAACAAGAGCTGAAGTTAACCTTTTCCCTCGCTCTATGATACCTTATATTTGGGTATAAAACACTATCGCTCTGAGTCTGAGTTGGATTAAACCATCACCGGCGAAATTCATTTAACAAGGCATTTTACGTGTACAACCAAACAATTCGAACTTTAATACACAAGCAGATTTCCGTCGGTTTTTGTTTTGCTTTTCTGTGAACTCGAACATGTTTGCTGTAAAATTGTTGTGTATAAGCAAAATGTCATCGTGAACAGGATGTTATCAAACCTGGATCAACAGCTCGTGTTCTGGTTCAAGAGAGGGTTTTTGCTGGCTTTCCGGGAGTATTTATCAACAAGAAGATGTGGGTAACTGTCCTCGGGCGCATTCCTATTCTACCGAGGTCAGTAACTTTTGACCTAAAGTATTAGAACCACCACTGTGAATAACGGAGCTTGGGTTGCTTGTTTGGTTCTAACCACGGGCCGTTTGCTTCCCTTTTTGGCAGCCCTCGATTAAACTCAAAGTTCTTTCATTCTCTTAGAATAAATTACTCAGGGGAGAAGTTATACCGCGAAAAATTGTTGACCCATATACCTTTTTCGGCAATTAAAAAAATACGGGATGACAGTTTGAAGCCGGGCAAATAAACGAAAATCTATATTAATAAGGAATACTGCGCTGTTATCAAATTCTACATCAGTATCACCATATCGTTTGGGCCTCGTTCCGCTTTGTGCTGTACTTCTCAAGGGAAATTGACCGACCGGGATAGTTCAGAGATTCAAACCGGGACAGCTGCCTCGCTTCAGCGGAATAGCTGTTGCTCCTCATACGATATTTAACTGCTTTATTCACGTCCGATTGGTCGTACTGCGAAAGCTAAAATGGTACAGCAACTGCCCGTTAAACGGACTGTCACCGGTTTGCTTCGGGATCTCGGTGTGGACTTCTGAATGCAAAAAAGTGCAGGTGGATTTCTTACGGTTTAAAATTAAACAGTTGCACTTAGAAGGACGCAGAGCCTATACGCACAGTGCCTTCAAATGTTATCGATCTTCATAGCTATGCATCTCACAGGGGAGGATGACTTTTACCATCAGAACTGATCCCGCTACAGATGGAATGGTAAAATAAATACCTAACAGTTACTTCGGTGAAAATCTAAGGCAATCTCCTGGGAAGCCTTTGACAATAAGAAAACAGAGTAGTTTGCTCATTATGTTGTTTAGACCCTTGTTACGCAATTTAACCCCGAAGTATTTGCTACTTATTAAAGCAGTCTTTGTGACCATAAGCTAACGTCATACCTCCACGGATTGGATTGTATTTTCATTGCTGTTTGAAATTTACACTCCGATCTCATTCACTGTGGTCACCAACACTACTTGGCAAGCCAGTTACGTTGTTCTATGCCTATGGTTGAAAAATAAACTAAAGGAAATAATATTTCGCCATACAAGTTTACTGACTGATGGCACTAGATGCTTCAAATGTCTGAGATCATTTTCTGGCTTTCTTATCAGTATGAAAAGCTCCTTTAGCAAAGAAAAACTCAAGTCCGTGTAGATAGAATCAGTAGTTTTTCTGAAAGCAGAATAACTACCAACCCGAAGTCCTGTACTTGAGCAGTCTAAAGAAGTGGTTGTTGGAATTCTGATACATTTGATGATCAACAGTATAGATTTTACAATCGTCCGTTTATATTTTTTTGTCAGTAAGGGGTCAGTTGGACCAAAACAAGTATCTTGGCGTTCAAATGAAAAAATTGGAGGGGTGGGGGGAATTTGTGAAGCAATAACAATCACTTGGGGTGGAAATCAGATCTATTTCGTTCGACACGAACGTATCACACTGAGCAAGACAACACAAGTGTCTTGGTAGCTGCAACGGAAGCACTGACACTCAAGGGGAACCGGATCATCTCTAACTCCAAATGGATCTTACCTAGAAATAGGCAGGTCACAAACTGAAGGAAGATCCCAGCATCGAAGAACAAAATGTCATTCGATCCAAATGAACTAAACAAGCATGGAGGTGAAGCCCAAGATAACATACCCATATACACACCCAAACAAATAGGCAAAAATGTGAAGCACTGCCCTAGTAACATGCAGACCATTATTTTTGGAGTGTAGAAGCTTGACTGGATTATCCCAACAACTACAATTGTCATTTCAAATGGCCACCTTTGTTCAACCAATACAAGTGCTACTCATTATCGTTTGCTCGTACCCTGGGGGAAATGAATGAGAATAAACAACAACACAGCTAAGGGGACTTAGTTGACAGATAGGTTTGAACTGCATTCTTTAAACCCTTTCCTGAAATTCTGTGTATCCGAGCTTGTTTTATTATTGCTACCAGTGAACAATCGATTTTTAATTGACTGACCCCCCTGTGCACAGATTTGTGATCCGGCGTTTGGTCAAATCGCAGAAATTCTACATTGCCGTAGTCGTTCTGGTGCTATTGAACACACTTTGCGTCTCGGTCGAGTTCTACGGCCAGCCGAGCTGGTTAACCGAATTTTTGTGTAAGTCTATTGCATTCGCATGAATTGTTCAATATGGTGCTTCGTTCTCTCATTCTTACCGTATGAAAAATATCACTTCTTTGAGTAGAATGGTGAATTCAACATGCAACATCAAAGTTCCGTTCACTACGGAGTGTCCATTTGAGCGACCAACGTTTTAGAACTCACAAAAAGGGTATTTCTGCTGAGTTCCAGCCGTGAGAAGCACGAGGCCCTTTCAGTCACCTTTGTGCCATCCGTGATGGTTCTTAAGGGCTTAGGCTACATCAACAATCTACATTATGTGAATAATAATAAGTTTTGCATATTCGTCCGTATACGTAGTGACGAAACTGATGAAAGTATACTTGAATGAGCCTCATTTACCGGCAGTAATCCGCTGTCCGAGGGCTAGCAACCACACGTGGCCTACCGGGACACTGCTTGTTACGTCCCGAATTCGGTAAATGAAAAGAAGGCACGCTTGTATGGATGAACGTGTATTCAGTGGCAGCCTACGGCAAGCGCAAGTACAGACAGGCAAGTGAAAACGCAAACACGTAGGCAAGTGCGTGAGTCAACGCCGTACGCAAGTGAAAGAGTAGGTCAAGGGTACAACCGCATTAGACCACGCAAGGTCGCTCAACACGTGGTACGATCTGACTGGTCAGTGCTGTCCGGGACGAAGCAAGACTAACGTCAACCGTGTACATCACTGCGAGACTGCAAGCATGTCCATGGTTGCAAGGGATTAAGATCCCCACAGGGCATATGGAGAACAACACAAGGTGGCGAACAAGCTCGTTTTCAGTGATTCGTAATCATGCCATTACATCACATTTTATATGAACAGTGTTAGGTGAACAGAACAGAAATCAAGATAAGGCGATGAGTAAAAATGTAAGTGGGGGAGAGGGGATCAGTTATCACATGCGTGACCTCGATCCGTCTCTGGACCGTGAATGGGTGTCTGCGGTGTTATTAGTCGGATCAACGGATCTGTGGTTAGTTTGTGGGTATGGGATGGGCCAAGGAAGCCTTAGCGCCTGCACGAACTGTTTATGGGCGCACAATGGGGGATTGTAGAGACGAATGCATACCGCTTCCGCTGTGGCTAGAACACGGCTCTTCCCCAGTCTTGATTGCCCACTTCGGACTATGTAGATTGGCCGGAATGCTTTGGTCACATTCACTGAATGGTTAGACTGAACTAGGTGTGAACACACAGCGCTCGTAATTACTTTGATTGCTCCAGTGTTCAACCAAGCTGGGTGGTGTTCACGGACTCGTTCGGATAAGTGTCTGGTCGTACGGCCAATGTACGTTGTCCCACAGGAACAAGTAAAGGAGTACACACAGAAAGAGGCCATAGAATCTGACACCTTATCCTTTAATCGTAAATACACACACGGCTTTGAGGTGAATACAATATGGAGCTTTACTGCGTAAAATGTTTTGTCGACGGCTCCTGATAATCTGCGATTTATAATATCCACTGGGATATCACCTTTGAACGGCAGGCGGATGTATACTGACTTTTTTGGGACAACTGTGGTTTTCGCTCTTTCTCCCACTTGTCGCATTGTCTTATCAATGAAACGATCCGGATATCCATTTTTCAGGATTAAGATTCAGTGTGCTCAGTGTGCGTGCGACCATCCTTGTCTAGGCACATGACCGTTCAAATCAAACACAACAATGTGGTTCTCCAATCCAGGTTTCTATGTCATCATTGCTAGGTCTCCACTACGGTACAGTAGGTTTTTGTGGCCCTAGGAATGTGCCCCTTTCGAAGCCCTAGTGACGTAACATGAACTGAAAGCACAGGATGTTGATTTTCCTCCATTACCATTTAGCACACGATGATGCTGTCTGTTCTACCTAGATTAAAATGATCGAGAGTTGATCAGATTTGCCCTTCATTCCGTGGTACATCGAACTCACTGAACCGATCTGCCCAAACAAACGACAAGCAGGAAATAAACATTTTCTTAGTGATCCACCTGAGTAAGGCGAACGATGATTGGCAGTTTGACCTTGGGTGCTCCATATTTAATCCCGTGCTCAATTAGCTGCCATCTGGGCGTATGCTGAGTACGTTTTTCGTGTGAGACAGGGGCTTGAATAATAAAAGTATTTTTGAAAGTTTCGGGACAACGGAGTCGATAGGAGGTACATCAGAAGAGACACGCAGTCCTCCTTCTCACTGTAAAATAAGTTATGCCACTGATGGCTTTAGGACACCATGGATAGGAACCCATTGACTGGAATCAACAACCATCAGCCATGCCCTAATATTATAGTTTGAAAAGCTTCCTCATAATCATGATACGACAAATATAGTAGATGCCTGCTTGTTGTGTATGCACACGTCCCGTGCCACACGTACCTGATTACCGATCCCGGTGTATGGCTCACAGATTCGAACATGTCCACAACTAAAGTGGATTCCGGGTACAAATCTGTTAATCCCGTCACGCTGTAAGATTCAGAGTGACGAAATACTGTAAAGAAGTAAATGACGAGAGCGGATAACGATAACCAGTGATGAGAAGACATGAAATACGATTATCGTACCACATGATTACAACCCTGGCCTTTTCGTTGCGTTCACACAACCACCCATGTGGTGACTGATGCTGAACACGCTCCATCTGTTTCGGAGTCACCCAATAACAAACAAACTTTCATAACCATCTATCAGGATTATTCTTATGGAATGTGAGTTATTAACTGCATACGAGTATAAAATATTACTCTAGAGTAACACAGGTGCCAAAGTTATGACTCACTTGTCTCCACCGAAATGAGTCCGCTACTTCTAGATCTGAATACAAAGATGAAATAGCTAGGGTTTGTATCGTCAAAAAGTGCAGTGAGAGGGATAAGTCGTGAGAAACTAGTTTCCGAAATAGTGGATCTGATACTCTTGTGGTACAAAGTTTGGAAGAGAGGCGGCTAGATCGTCGTGAGAACCATCATAATAATCGCTCCTTTAATTCAACTGCGTCTCGAGGTGTTCCACCAGCACTCAAGTCCACAATTTCAAATGTCACACGTTCAAGCTACCAAATGTTCACAAATCCGCAGGTTAATGTGGTTCAACATTCATCCGCCACCTTTGGTCTAGACTCGGAACCAGTCGGAACAACCTGTGATTTTACCTGTGCCTAATTACTAATCGACTCTTGGGTTCGCACGCAATCGTGTCCCGTCTCGATCTCGCCAGGCTTTTCCTTAGAGATTGCATTTAGGCGTGTTCGATGAAACTATGCACTAAGAAGACATTGCATTCACTACGTCAGTGATGATGATTTAGTTCACCGACAACTTATAGTTCCCCTAATGACTGATCCCCTGACTCAGGTTCATTCACGTGCTGTGACAGAAGGGCTTTTTACTATGCATTAACCATTAAAACATATAGTTTGCTTCCGCCTTACAATGTGACTGAGAGGTTCGTCCTTCATTAAGTTGTCAAAAGTGATCAAGGAAGATGAGAAAAACAGACGGAGCGTCGAAAATCATGCGCAAAGAATATTCAAACGGGAACTTATCTAAGCTGAAAAGGGTTACGTGATTCGATCCAGCATGAACTTATTGCAAAGTATCTCTGATCAATTGGATAGGGGGTTGTCAAAACAGGTAAATCCTAATCAATCTTACCAGTAGACGCACCTCAGTTCAACCGGTCAAACGTATACTGTCAGCCAATTTCGATCAGAGTGCACTGGAAAGTCTATTTTCATGAGGTTAAATCAGTTTGAGATCACATTCCACGCGATCATTAGAGAACCTATCACGGATATGAGAGAAGCACCCCCAACCAACCCCACCCCCCTCTTCTATTTTGTCGAATATCCCTGTTTCCGGACTGATATTGTATAGACTGACTGAGAAGTGAGCTTCCACAGCGTTTATTTTTTGCATGCAGTGGCACGACAGAGATAGATGGATGGAATTTATTTGAAACGAATTTTCTCTTCCACCGATCAATCATCCACCCAGAAAGGTGATCACCAACCCAAATGCACATAGAGTTCAGAGTCGAGAGAAAAAATTCTAACGACAGATGGGAGCAAACGATAATTATAAAAAGGAGCAAAGATTGATAATATGTAGGTCACCTGGGTCACGTCAGGTCATTTGCTGGGCTGGGATTTTTTTCAAATCAATTACCGATCATAAATTTCGGACTAACTTGTTACCAAAGAATGCATCAATATGACCGTCATTTCTGTCATGTCCACCAACCCCGCCCCGCTTTCTGATCCTGTTTCTCCCGGACGAATAGCTTACGCGGAATTTGTCTTCCTCGCCGTTTTCATGTGTGAAATGGTTCTGAAGATCTACGGCCTTGGAGGCGTCTTGTATTTCCAATCATCCTTTAATATTTTTGATTTTATGGTAAGTGAAATGTCCTTTTATTCACATCAGTGACTGGTATTGTTTTATTCGCGTTATATTCAGGTTTCATCATAGGCTAATCAGTGCAGTAGTATTATTGTTGATGAATCAGAATATTTTGTTCTAATTTTGTAACCGAATCATTTATTTCCTGTTCGTCCACACATACAAACACACACGCAGGTTGTGATTGCTAGTTTGTTCGAAATTATATGGCAAATTTTCTATCCTTCGGATTCGTTTGGCTTTTCCGCGCTCCGGAGTATCCGACTGCTGAGAATATTCAAGATCACCAGGTACGTTTTCACGGGTTTTTTCTTGGTAATCAGGACAAATTTCATCTAATAAAACAAACCTGATCCTTTTCGTATAGGACAGATTTTGAAAAACAAAGATGCAGCTGGATTACTCTGGTGGGTCAGATCTTCGGAACTCTGGTTGTGGTTTACTGACCTGCCTCAAGTCCAATTAGCACAACTAGCAGATGCATACCTCAAGTTATCATACTCCTTCGCATTATAAAAGAGGCAAAGTATTTATTATTATTATTATTATTATTATTATTATTACTATCACCAGTAGCTCACCTAATGGTGTTACTGATTATTCTGGTCTTGTGTTTGGAACCCACTTCTGACAACATAGGCAACAGCATACTTAGGCAATGATCGAAAGGTAATCACAAGGCCTTGTATATCTTGGGACCTAGGATTGGAATCCCCCCTAGACCGACCACCTTCCTCCTTTTGCAGCAATCACACCATTGATCCTACTTAGGCTTTGCTCTAAGGGTACCAATGAATCTATTTCGATGGTCCTGAATTATTCCTTGCCTTTATGACATTTGCAAAACACATTTTCTTTCTTGCAAAATCACCAAGCAATAAACTCGACAAAAATAACTTTCCGTAGAGCGTGATTCTGCAGACTTTCCGAAATGCAGAAAAATCCCGCACTGTAAAATTAAATACTCTATTATGGATGTCGTTTCAGAGGAATGATAACTCTTTCCAATTTGCTTCAGTAATTTTTATGAGAAGTAACAGAAACTCTTTCCAGTAAAAGATGGATAGTTAGCTTTGGCTGTCAATCTAGAACTGTAGTAGAAGCTGCTATGCCAATGGTAATAGGCACGTTCGTAGTGGATGGTCCCAACCCATACGGAAAGCCCACAACGGAGAGAAGGAGACAGTAGTGTCCAGAGCCACTGGTCTTCCGCGAGGGACGCATGAGTTTGACGTGGGATCACGAAAACTGAGAACTTCAAGCTCTCGACTCGGTAAATATCTCTTGCGGTTCCAAAACTTACATAAGTCGAACACCAAAATGGCATCCTATAGCCTGAACCTTAGAGGAGTCATTCAGAATAACTGAGTCAGTAGAGTAAGAATGGTGCGTTGAATAGCATGCGTAATGCTCACATGATCGAAACGCACTTGAAGCATAACGATCTGTTTCGGCTGTATATTGTTATGTTCACAATGTCTGGCTTCTCCAGTCCAGTTGGGCCTGCTAATCTTTGCCTTTCCATTACAAAGATATATCCATCACTTTCTTTCCATAAACTGAATTTCGCTTCATTATTTTGCATGGTGGTAAATATTTTACTTCAGCAATCGGGTGATAAAAGTGTCCCTAGTTAAGGCAAAAATCTGTGTATTTTCTTTATCAAAATCTCTCAGATCCAAACATTCACAATACATTATATAATTCCCCTTATTCCGAGTTATCTCTAACAGGCACCTGACAGATTCCATTGTCTTGCATTTTTTGTGCTGAAACACTCTGTACGCAATCAGAAAAATATATTCTCTTGGACACTTCCGAAAATAGAGAGCTATACGATGCAATCAGTCATTGTTACAACGTTCGTATTTTGACTAAGCTGTCAATGAACTGTGTTCGACTTAGTGAAACGCGTCACTTTCCCAGTACGAGTTGTTACTTCCTACCTCTTAAAATAGAGCTCTTAACAGATATTTGTTTGTGACGCGAAAAAGGATCTATCTCACATTTTGCTTGAGGTTTGTGAGAAGTACGAGCGAAAATCAAACAGGTGTGAGACTGGTGTAGAAATAAGTGGAAAGTCTCTCTACAAGGGATTGTGGTTGAAGCATTCGCCTCCAAAGGCCATAGCAACCATAACGGTTGTCCTAGGTTGGGCTGGTTGCATCATTCGGGCTTTTGGATCTTAATCGGCACGGCTACAGGTGTGGTTAGAAGTATTCTGCATGATCCTTTGCTGATAATTTTGGATGTTTCTAACCGCATCCCGGACTCGGTTGTGGGGTCAGGTACATGTCCGCTGTCAAATAGGTGATGCGGGGTGGCATCACAAATGTTTCGAACATGTGCTTTGTCCTGTGTCCCATATATTAAACACTGCAACTGCGAATGAACTGATTTGGAATGAATAACTGGGAGTGACAAGTAAAATTATCCTTTATTTGGTTATTTGTTTTCTATACAATCCAGACGTGTACTGTCGGGTAACATTTGACCACTGTCGCTAACAGTCATAACTATTACACGATTTCTAAACTTGTATCACCGCTGAATGGAATTGTGGTCAAAACTTCTTTCATTTTACTTGTATGAGTTTTGAAGGGATCACAATTGTCGGTGGTGAACTCGTGTGGCTATCTTTTTTCCTAAAATCTTCCTTGCGTACTCTTGCTCCTTGTTCAAGTTGTCTGGATAGCACGCCATTATTTTCTGAATGATTGTCGTACGGTACTCATAATTAAAAATAGTTTAAAATACCCTGGTATTCTTATCTCAGTGCGAAGGATTACATAATCAAAATTTCTCAGAGATAATAAGCATATCAAAGCGGAAGAAAATTTATTGAGTAGAATGTTTCGGTAACAAAAGACTTTCTCAGTAGAAGGAATCTGTCAGAATAAATGCAGTGAGACACTTTTTTTCGCGGCGCTGATGTTCGCAAATATTGACACAGATTTTGTACATACCGTTGGCGATTGCTGCCTATCTTTTCATTCGTCTCATTATGAGCATAACAGAAAATTGATACACGAGTTTAAAAATACATTGTACAATGCAAATAAAGTTATGATGCTGTCATATGTTATCGGGTCAGTATAAGACAGCGTAATCAATTAGAGTGCATATCGATCATTCGCAGATACTGCGATACTCAGAATATCGGAGTCAATCCCGGTCAGAGGCACTAGATACGGCTCCCACCATTGTAGGTCACACTGGAGTTAGATAGTAATTCATGGGCTGTCGACTTATTAGAACCTTATGTATATTTACAGTCATCTCTTAGAGTCACGGTTTCTAGTTCTAGCTGGCAAAATACTTAGCCTTTAGGGCTGCGCGGTGCACTGCTTCCTCTACCGTCAGGCACATATAACGATTAGAAAAACTCATGACTGTGGGCTACTAACGTGACAACACGAAAAAACAGGCTCCAAACGAACCATAAATCATACGAATGACCCAAACCTGTATTGGCCTTGGTTTATCACAACCATATGCTGCACCTATTCTTTTTATATCAGTTGCGATTAGTGTGTGATCAGAGTTATTTTTATGCATTATTACTGTATGGGAAAAGAGTTGAGGAGTTTAAGATGTTACCAAATGTGTTATACTTCGGTGATTTTTCAAAATACAGACGAGCCAGATGGGAGGAATAAATCACTTTATTGACCGTAAGAAAATGAGAAACTTGTCTATCGACATAATGCGACAGTAAACAGTTATGAATATTCTTTCTCTCCGCCTCCATCTATCTACCTACCTACCTATCTACCTATCTATCTATCTATCTATCTATCTATCTATCTATCTATCTATCTATCTATCTATCTATCTATCTATCTATCTATCTATCTATCTATCTATCTATTTTTCTATGTATGTGTACGTCCACCCCTTCCGTTCTGTTTGCAGATATTGGGCTTCACTAAGAAATTTGGTTCTATCTCTTCTGAACGCGATGCGTAGCATTCTCAGTTTGCTGTTTCTGCTCTTCTTGTTCATGTTGATATTTGCTTTGCTCGGAATGCAACTGTTTGGGGGAGAGTAAGTTCTGAAACTTTGATTTGTCCTTTCTTCAACAAAAATATGTATTCTTATAACTTGTTGGATCAGGAAACATTGTTCAGCTCTTTCTACAATATATTTCGTTCATCTCTCACTTGCACATAGGAGGAAAATTAGCCGAGAGTGAAAAGCTACAAGATATTCAAAACTTCGTCAATATAACGAAGTTGAATTGTCACCAGTCATTTTGATGTAGAATAATTTTGCCTGAAATATTTTCGGCTTATTTATACAGTAAAAGCTGTCAACAATGGCAGTGTATACATTTTCAAGCTGTGTTCTGCTATGCGTATTGTTCTTATACCGACTGAATTGTGAAATATGGTCAGAAAGCGGAGTATCAAAAGAGGGTTAGATAGCTTTGAACCTAATCTGCCTAATGTTTGTAGGCGAAACGCGTCATTTTTGGCTGAGCAAAAAAGTAAAGTTGTATAGGTTTTGTTAAAAATTGTTCGCTTTTTTACTAGAATTAGGATAACTGTGTTTAGAGACTTTTCTGGCGATATGGAACGAAACATTTGTGATGTTGCTTTTGTGCAAAATATGTAGTATGACAAAATGTTGTGGACTAACTATTGTAGTGTCTGTTGGTATAGAGAAATTTGAGGTAAACTCATTTCCCGGCTCCAGTCGGCTCTTATCTTGTTAACCATAAATCTAAGAAAAGTCAGTAGGGAGGAATTCACTGACCAGACGAAAATTTCTTACTGTTAGTATCTAGCTGTGAAAGCTGGTGGTACATTTTCATTTAGAAAATAAACACTAGTTACAGTCCTAGTAGCTTTATCTTCACAAAGGCTCATAGAAAAACGTTATGTCATCTAAAAATAGCCAGACTGGTGTTGATCAGCGGGGTTTAGAGCGTTAACCTATCACTTAGAATATAACAGGTCAAAATCACACCACCGTGGGTTATTTTGCTGGTAGACGGTGATCCACCCCCGTTCGGCTCTTTATCACACCTGACCTATGGGGATCTTAAGTGGTTCTCCGTCAATCCATACTCAGTCAGTTTGACTAATAGTACAGTGAGTCTTTGATGCTATGGGACTTGCCCCTTGTGCTGCACTCATGCGCAGGCGCGCAATAAAATATTAAGTATAGTAATAACAATAATAATAATAACAAACGATGACTGGTCTCGTATGATCATCTAACTAGTGGCATAACTAACTAGATTTACCCAAATAACTGGAGATTTTTTTAGCTGGATAATGACCTACTGCCAATTCCTTTCCAATCGGTTGTGAACAGCTCTGTGCAGTCATTCGAACTGATCTTTAGTTTTGGAAAATATTATCTGGGGCCAGACCTCAGTAGGCAGGGAAATTTCGCTCAGAAATATGATGCCATAACTATAAATTGGACTTTTCAAGCTTAGAGATTTGTAGAAAAACTGAAGATGTTCTACGGCATATCCAAAAACCACTTATCTACTGGATGAAATCAATATAGATCCCATTTTTTGTAGATTTATGGGACATGGTGCAAGATATTTACTTGCAACGCCCCCCCCCATCTCTTGTATAATGTTTAAAAGAAGTCATAAAAGTTTATTTGAACCGAAGCGCTATGATTGTTTTTTGTTAATGCGTGTTTTTTCAGATTCAATTTTGACGATGGAAAACCTGGTCAAAATTTTGATACCTTTGTGAAGGCACTACTCACAGTATTTCAAGTAAGTACCACCTAATTTCTCGTAATACAAACCCTCTCCTCCGATGAGTGATCTGTTTGAATCAGTGAAAAAGCATTTTCTGGCCTCGTTAGTTAATTACTTGATAAAACATATTAAAAACAGCTAAACAAAACAAACGGCAAGACCTCTGAATAAAATACAATATATCAACGCGGTGCATATCAGCTCTAGGTCCAGCAAATCTGACGATCAAACTATTGCCACGTTGGACATTTGGTTCTGATCACCATACTGTTTGTCTAGTGTCCCAGAGTCTGGAGGCTTTACTGACAATCATCCTTGGATCTCACTCGTTTCAGTTATAATGACGGCCAACCAGAAACCCTGATGATAAATTTGATGGGATGCATGGACACTAACTATTGGTATGAAGTGGCATCTGGTTTCCGGACATTAGTAAGCAGGTGACAATCAAACTATTTAAAACTACCACTGAGCATCAGTTCACAATCCTGTATGGAGACAATGCGGTACTGGACAGAAAAGGAAGTGTCCAGCACAGTAGAAAAAATAGGAGGGAACGCGCGATCAGTCTGGAACGCGCACAAAGCCAATAGATTATGGAAGGCAATTCTCTGTATTATGATGTTTAAAAGTGAATTCGTTCGCTTTACTCTGCACAATGAATCTAAAGAGCTAGAGGTGAATATTGGGAATACGCTTACTGTTGTACGTGACCGGTTGGCTAGTACATGAGTGTGAAAAGGGATGAAGCAGAGGTAGTGTATGGGGTTATAGCCTGAAAAGTGAGCGGTTAGATCTAGTCATTTTCGAACTGATAATCCCGAACGTTTCCCAGATAAACCAGAGAATTATAGACCAATGAAGGTTGTTAAGCATATTAGCACCAAAAGTACGGCCAAAAGCAGAAGGATCACTTACTACTGTGAAAACTCTGTCAGTAGGCAGAAAGGGTTGTTACTAGGACAAATACCACTTATTAACCGGACAGAAGCTTGAGTTATTCAAATAAACCGGTTACAGCTTATGGCACTACATGGTTCATACGCTTACCTGGATGAGCACATTTGCAAATAGGTAAAAAGCATAGGCTACTGAAGGTCACAACATTAGTACTTTTGCAATTAGTCATTCCACGTTCAATGCCAACGTAAAAACATTTTCATTCATTAATGTTCGAATAATACGAGGCTGCAGAATCAAAAACATCTCCAGGTATGAAACAAAAAAATTATTCGTTTTCTTTACCCTTCGAGAAGTCCCAAGAAATGCCAAGCCTTGGTAATGAAATATTACGTCGTCATCCGCAAACTAGTAACACATGAATATAAACCATATTGTATAAACACCTTAGCGACTTTTGTCTGGCGATGAAAATCTAATATGCCAAAACATTTTGAGAACATTGGTCCGTTTGAAGCAAACTTCATCAGCCCGAAGTTAGATAAGTGAATAATATTGACTGGCACCTAAAACGTTGTGCACAATGAGAAGTGTTGAATCGAAACAGTGTAGTTTTTTGAATCTGTTGAATTCAGACTCTGAGGTGTATGATAATAAACAAGATGATGCTTTTATTTTTGTTTTCCCTCTAACCACGTGACGTCCCTTCCCCCCAACAAAATGTTTGAAGTGTTGTTTTTCTGTCAGTACCCAGTGGTGTTCAAACCACTCACCTCTTCGGAGGTCAGTGGTTTGAATCCCACCACCAAAAGTCACTTGTGTAATAGACGGTAATCCACTATCGTCCGATTCTTTATCAGGCCTGAGCTACTGGAACTGTGAGTTGTACTCCCCTCTAAATCTCAGTCATATTTTCCGGTTATCTCTAGTAGTGCAATGAGCCTTCAGGGCAATGAGTAAGTCCTTCTGCTGTACCCAAGCGCAAGTATGCAACAAAAGCTGCCCTCGCTGGTGCCATGATTCACTGGTGCTGCATTCTTCCCGTCTGGGGATCGTCGGTGCTCAAAAATATGAACATTGATCCTGGCTTATTACCGCGTTCAATAAAAGTTAAAGTTTAGCTTCTGCGAAGAAGAACGGACTTAAAGTTATTCACATAAGTTCAGCATTTTGATTGTCTATAGTTCTAAGTAAGAGTCAGTTAGTTACCCAAATACCAAAGGGCATCGAAACAAAAGCCACAAGTTTCAACTTCGGTCAAAAAAACAACTTTTAATGAGTTTTGCCGTGGAGGACCTAAAAAATGTTTTTAAGGTGAGCTAATAGATCTAACGAAGAAATGCACTTTGAATGCCCCAATTTCGTTGTCGAAGGCTCTCGTTTTTTCTCTTGAACACATTCATTCTAATATCACACCATTTTAAATTACGGGGATTTGGTGGTTTGCTGATCATCCGTTTTGGATACCAAATCTGATCCATGACTATGTTTTATGACTTGACGTGAAGACTGGTGGCTTGTTCCGACTTATGTTAACATTGTGCGATTGGACTGATATTCCACACGTGGTTAGTGCCAGAAAGTCAATTTTCCGTTTTAACCCTTCCAGTTATCCACGGAGTTTGAAAATTTACTCTCCCTCTTGCGCTTCGAACAGATTTTAACTGGGGAAGATTGGAACGCGATCATGTACGACGGAATACGATCCCAAGGCGGAGTCAGCAATGGTGGATTTGTTTATTGCATCTATTTCATCTTGTTGGTATTGTTCGGCAACTGTATCCTTTGGTTTACCTTTCACAAATTTTTCTTATCGTTATTATTATTGTCACCATTATCATCATCGTCCGCCAACGAGGAATCGGATTACTTTGTAAAGTTCACCAAACTACCAGGTTTAGGGCTATTCCAGAATACCAGTTATTTTTTCAGTTAAATGATAATAGATCAGATTCGTGAAATTTGTCGTCAGTCGCACATCGTACAGACTACATAATCTATGACGGTTTCTACAAGACTCGTTAAACATTTTCAACTCATTGTTGCAAACCATGGAAGTAGTGCACAATATTTTCATCAGGTTTGTCGGAAACCATCAACTGTTAAGTGGGACATAAACTCCAGGTGAAAACTTTTAAGTCGCACGCCCAAATAACACGAGAACTATCCGGGAAGGCTTTCGGTGGTTTGCTTGACGTCAGTACTACACTACGAAATCAACATCGATCACCAGGTTTGAACGGTATGAACACGAACCCTTCTCGTGAAAACCTCTGCAGGACACGAGATCTCGCACTGAGTCAGACATATTAAACTAAACACATTCTTGATCTTGACATAGTATAAAGCTAGGAGTTTCTTTCTATTCTTACTGCTTATGCTCGGATGAACGTCACTGTTCATTAGTGATTGAAACCAGAACAACAGTCATTTTCATCAGAATCCGCAACAGAAATCGTTGAAGGAGTCTACGAAATAACACAGTGAACCAGAAAGCAGTTTATGGCAATTACAACTTCTTGATTAATTTGAATCTGGTAAACGGTTGTTGTTATCTCTCCTACGGCACTGCGACCACAAATCTGGTGGAGGTTTACGCGACTCATCGGCAAAAATGTATGGGTCTTTTTCCCGTCAAAACTATGTCCATAACACTTACTACAGATATTTCAATGCTTTCATCACACGTAGTTGCTCGGACGTGTGAATGGAGCACTTACTCAACAGTTGCGATTTGTTTAACGATTGCTATTCTGCACAGCATTTCCATCGGTCTTAGTTCTTGTCTGCCTTATTTTTCAATCGAAACCCAAACCGGCTCCAGTCAAAAATCCCCCATATTGAATTTTCTAAATAATTTTCTCATCTTCCTTTTGCATCAAGAGTCCGTGCTTGCGTTCTTACGTCAAACAGTTTGTCGCGCTCTCCGGAATTCCCCTCTTGACCATTCCATTCGCGGATTCCAGTTTCCCTAAAAATGGCAAAAGCTCACATTGTTCTTCTCGAAGATTCGATTGCCTTCACTAGCGCACTGCGCAGACCACGTTGCACGAATGTGATTCAGATTAGTTCACAGCAAACGAAACTTTAAGCGGACTTACCGATTTGTTAACGGGTGTCCCAGCTTAAAGTGACAACTGTGGGCATACTCTGATCTCCTTTCCAATACCGTCCGTTAGTCATTATCTAACTTAACGAATTCCCAACAGTTTTGCTCATCAAGTCACCCCTCTTCCTGATGTTTGCTCATTTCATTCACTCCAGACATGGTTTCTAACACCAGGATTCAACTGATCAGATCGCACCTCCAGCTCCTGAATTTCTTGCTCTGAAATGAACGTTGTTGCACACCTCCAATAGCGGTCTCTAGTATTTATGTTATTATTATTCCTAGTATAGGTAATCGTTTTCTTCCAAACCCAGAAGCAATATTTTCCAAAACAAGTTACCCATACTTGCGATTTCACTATCCACAAAATATCTCACAATTTTGTCCCCATGTCGCCCACCAACTTTCAGCTTTCATCTACTCTTGGTGAAGATCCCTACATACCGCTTTTTAGCCAAACAGAGGACAGTTTTCCTACGGGCCTCTGAAGGGACCTACGAATACCAAGTTCAACTGCTATGAGAAGATGCTTTCAACCTAACTCATAATCATACAAAAGATCATTTAACTAGTCTAATCATAGCACTTATATCTGAATTTAATATAAACATTTTCTTCGGGAGTTACCCTCCAAAGTTTGCCGGTCTTTTGAGTCACCTGCTCCGTCCGGACTAATCCTGGCTTTTTCAGCTCTCTGAAGAAAAATGCGCCACAAATTTTTCCGATTTGCACAGACTTCTACCCAAACAGCTATTCATTTGCTCCCTCGTTTCAAGCCCACTGATAATCGTTATTCGTGATCAGCAGCTTTCTCACAGATCTACCCGAAAAACTCTCCCCATCTGAGCTGTGTACGGCGCTGTTGTCGTAGATAACGGGATCGTTCATTATCAGAACTATCTTGCTCCGATTGAGGGATGGTTCCTTCTAAAAGTCAGCACACCTCAAGATTTTATTACTTTGAAAAATATGCTTATCCTCATGATTAGTGAAGGTATTTGTAGGTTTTAAACCGGAAGCATTCTCGCTGAAACACCTCGCTTCATGCATCAGTGTCCCTAGTCTAATCAGTGATCCTTAAACCTCAATTTTATCTAATTTTTAGATGAAAATTTGCCTACTCGCCTTATTCCCACACACCAGTGCTCTCCTTCATTAGTTTCCACAGTTTTGTCTCATCGTATTGCCTCATTTGTGGACAATTTAACTATGTACTTATCAGAATTGATTTCCTATCCCACTCCAAGCACTTCATTCACTCCAACTATTGATTGAGAACCGGCGCCTTCCCATATTTCTGTCTTTTGTGAAGTGAGGCTTGGTTATTGTGTATTTTTCTTCTGCTTCGGGTCGAACACAAAACCCTTTTTGACTTCACGTATAGAGATGCTAGAATGGTGCCGAAAGATCGCCCAAACTAACCCGTGTCCATCGAGAACATTTTTTTGTTTTTAACTGACATGACGGTATGGTAAGTTTTCCGCGAAACTCTTTTTATCTTCACCAGTGATAAATGTCAGTGACTAGTCATTCATAATGATTCATTGTTACAAACTGCAGCAGCTCTCCTGGTTTATGTTCACTTTTTTCGCAAAACCAACGACAGTTGAAAACTTTCAAGTTCAAAACCTTTCTCTCTTTGAGAGCAAGGTCGTTCATTTTATCCTTTTGAAGATTATCTACTCATTTCTTTAAGTATTTTCTGCAGACCTTGATGTTGGCTTATGTTACCTTATCAGACACAATACGAATAAAAATGGTTAGTCAGGGACTAATAATAAGTATTAGTATTGGTATTAGTTTGACTGCTATAACCACTAATAAAAATAACAATGCGAACACGAATACTACTATGTATGTAGACCAAAACCTCAGAGATAACAGCGCCAGATACTATCTATTACAAAGACTAGTGATTGAACTCCATTCGAGATCGCACAACTTCGTGTTTAGTTTGAGAAGGAACAGACAAAGGACTCAAAATGGTGTAGATGATATGCGTTGAATGACTTAACGGTTTCAGCTAGCGGTTAATGTGGGCGGGGACTAGTTGTATTTTGATGAGGAAAAGCTTTATAATCCAGTATTCGGTAAAAGATGGCATAAAGAACACGTCGGTATTTATGACCCACGAAAAACCGGAGCCCACCTTTATTTACTGCGTTGATAGACCGTCATCCAAAAATCTGTTGGCAAGCAGTATACCTGATATGTTGTGCATTTTCCATACAAATATTAGCCTTACAAGTTGAGCACAATCCTAGTTCATAAAGAATAGATCAAATAACTAGTAAACATTCTTCGGATTTTAAGCTTGTTTTTCCTGACTCAGATTGTGTGTGATTGCTCTCGTGTAGACACATTACTAAATGTGTTCTTGGCTATCGCTGTGGACAATTTAGCCAATGCTCAAGAACTAACTGCGGCTGAAGAAGAAGAAAAGCGATTGGCTGATCAGGTTTGTCCAATGGTTCAGTTTTCCGAATTCAATACTGGGTTGACCTATTCACATTTGGTAACAACGATTTTGTCGAAATTTGAGTGACCCGGTGGTTTTCGTAATTAGTCAACTGTCTACACACACTCTCTCACACACACGTCTTGCACTACCTACAATAACCGTCTTTTATCGGGTTAATCCAAAAGGTTTTTAGTTCGTCTGCCCACTCGTTGACAGATTTCCTCATTTTGTTCAAACAAACTGTCCACCAACACAAGAGAATCTCAACCACGAATGGAAAACAGACGATATTCATATACAAACGTACATGAACCGTAATGTCTGAAGACTGGATTACCATATTTTGGTCAGCCTTTATTCTTGAAGAGGTATTCTTACGCATAGTTGTGGATTTCATCAACTCAATGATGAGATCACAAGTTACTCGGTGCTTTCTATGTGCCTCATATTTGTTCCTGAATTTCGTTGTGCCACTTCTTGTAGCAAATTGCGTGAACGACAAGCGGAAAACGGCTGAGTTCCAAGGCAAACTGGTCCATTGCTAGTAGTCTTGGTGTTAAAAATTTTCTTTTTAGAAAGTTTGTCATACAACTATATTTAAAGTTTTGTGACAAATGGAGTGAGGAATAATGGTTCGGGAGATGTTTTATCAATTATAGCAGGGGTAACCAAGGCAACAAATCGAGGAAACAGGCTTGTTTACGCATAGCGGTTCTCGTAATCTGGAAACAATGAAATATTTTGAATTTTTCACTCAGGTCAGTTAGCTTCTTTCTAGATCAGAAAGCACTAAATTTCGGAAAAGAAAACTTAACAATGATAAGTCAGAGAATTAGTTCTTTTTGGGACAGCCCTTGTTTGTTTTTCTATCGCAAAATCTTGTAATGCACTGTCATCCCAGAAAATTTATAAGAACGATAAACGACTACCTAAAGCATCAAAAATAACAGTGATTCTAATAGTTTTTTCGAAGTACACTGTTCTCTAAACTATTTCGGTTGAACAAGTTAGAATCTGGATCTCCGCAAACGTTTCACGTATTGAACTCACTATAAAATTCGATACATTGTCGAAAGAAAACTGCTTTCCAGAAAATTTTATTTCGAAAGTTTCCAAAAATAAATCATATCTTTTTTGATTGCAAAACAATTAAACATGGTTTTATCGGTTTTCAGTTGGCTGAAGAAGAGAATAATGCAGTCGGTAGTTCAGCCAGCGGTGAGAATGAGGATGGACCGAACAAATCAGTCATTCAAGAACTGGAAGACAACAAAAAGTAGGGTAGTCTTTCTTCTATTGCATTGAGTTTGGTAAAATATGTCCACAATTTTTCTTTACTCTACAGTTACCTAATGGGTGATTCAATCAGAATAAGCAGATTATTTCGGGGACATAGAAAAAATGTGGTTTAAGGAATATTTCGGTTGCAGTCTTGTTGCATTATAAACGCTAAACTTTCTAATCCCAGTGTGTCATCCTTGCTCAAGGGGTAGAGTGCATCATCAGTACCAAATAGCTGGAGGCCATGGCTTGGGTCACTTCAACCAGTAAAATAGTCCTATGCAGCATACCAGAAACATGAAACGTAAATGGAATGGTCTAGATCCTGCTGTCCTCATGAATTTTGCAGGTAATTTTACAAAGCGGAAGAGAATGTGTCACTTTTATGCAAAATACAGACGCACATTTCTATACATATGCCAGTCATTAGTTCATTTCCGTTGAGGCTAAAATTCCTATCTGATATAACTGCTAAAGTTACTCAGAAAATCTAGTCGTCGTTTCAGAAGATTACAACAGATGAATTTAAACATGCATCGACCAAAAAACTGTATGCTACATCACGTGATGCAGTACAAAACCGGATGTAAAGACAATGATTGATTGTTTTGAGACTTTGAAACTTTGTCCGTTTCTGCTCTGATATTCGTTGATACACCTTTTTGCTTTTAATAATATACAAAGAATAAAACCGCCTGAAATATATCCCGAATTCACGCGCAAAACGTCTGAAGAACTGAAAATAATGAAACATCTTTGACTTTAGCTTACGTCTTATATATCTTAACTTGTGACTGATTGTGTCATAGCGCGTGGCAACAGATGGCATTTACGATACTCATTTGTTTCATTCTCTCTCGGTAGGTCAACGGACGAAGCCTTCAGAAGAAATCTGCTAAATGACCTCGAGGCTGGGAATCATAGCAATCGTAAGTTCCAGTCAGGGGATGCTGATTTTCTATTCTTAATCATGAAGCAATGTTTTCTTCTTGGTAGTGTAACATCGAGTGTGTAAAAGAGTGGTTCTCATTGGTGCACGAGACATGGATATCTTTTTTCCATTTTCTTTCGACGTTCAACAGTTAGCCATAAGGTTGAAATAAATAAGTACCATCAGCTTTGCAGATCAATCTAAGATCAGTTTTCTCGAGATAAAAATTAAAAAATAATACCCACAACGGTCAACGAATCTTAAAACAAACACTCTGATAATCGAGTGACCAGGGGGTTCTTCCAGCCATCATATCGTGTTTTGTTACATTGAATCTGATAACAAGAATACATGGTAACATACTGAGCATTTGGTGTACATCTGTCCAAAATATGGCAACGTGATTCGTGTAGCAGCTGAACGCGACTGCAAAAACTCGGAACCATTTCTGGCTAGCCAAGATGGGCAGTTGTCCCACGGATGCCAAAACCGAGAATAAACTGATCCACAGAAATCCACGGTGCTATTTTTAAATGGTCATGAAATGCACATGTTAATCAAACCTCTAACAGTAAGCCTCAGTCACCGTTCAGCCGAGTTTCCAGAAACAGATGTGACATCAAAATCGGACATACCGATTGTCATTCGATAGAACAGAAAGTAATCTTAAAAATACTTGTTAACCATTCTTCCCCGGGGGAAAAGTTCTTCACGTTTGATCAAGAAAAACACTCGAAATTCCTGCGTATAGCTGCCAAAAAGGACTTCAGAGTAGGCAAAGAAGCAAGCGGTGAATCCAGTGGCGAACAGCTGACTGAACAGGATGTTACAATTAGATTTAGGTCTGTGACTTAGTTGGAGGCGAAATCCTTCCGAGACCGTAAGTATCTTAAACTCCAGTCGGAGTTGTGTTTACAAAGGAAGTTTGTGACGAAACTTCTTTTCCCATTATAACTGTCAAACATTTCCACACACTATTATCTCACTCACATTTTCGTTACTAAAAGATCAATCACTACTGTCATGTTTTAGTGACCCACTGTTTGTCTCCCTGTTAAGACCTGTTTTGAGCCTCTGAGTCGCACGCAACCTTTCGCAAATGTAAGCTGTTCACTGAAAAAGATGGGCGTTTTATTTACTTGCACTCTGGAAGCTTGCCGGGAGTACGCAAAACGAATGGCGAAAATTGTTTTTGAAGACAGAATTTTCCCAAAGTAAATAAGGTCACAGAATTCAAGAGCACAATGTATTCTGGAACTTTTTACTTCATCTTTACTAATTCATAATGTAGTCAAGGTGATGGTTATGATATAGTGAAATGTTTTGTTATCCTCTATCTTGCGCGATTCCTTAACAAGCCGGACTAAACTGCTGCTGAGTTAAAAGCCGTGCTTCATTGAATTTCTTTTATGTGTGATCATTCACAATACGTTGTGTCGTAATGTAACAGCTGAGCATTCACCTCTCGCGGTGCATGAAGCGTCTACTTGACTTGAACTTTCTCACAGGACCGCGGGCATGAATACAACAAGAGTCATTCAACAGATATTGTCAAACGCGGGGACAGTTTCCGATTACGAAAACTACCAAAGCAAGAAGTTGTTGTGGGGTGATGGCTGATTGTTATTGGCTCTACGTATTTTAACAGTCTTCGATTGTTTCTAACTTAAATGATGAGGAACGCGGGGCTAATACCGACAACCTGCTTTTCTTCACAGGTGTCGTGCAATCAACGAGTTGGAAGTGCTGTGTCCTCTCAATGATGACAAACGATTCTGCTCATATTCCTGTATTAACCCTCTTTAAATGGTCTTCATTTATAAATTTATCCGTTAATTCGTATTCCATTCATCGGTTTGTTTCATTCCCAGTTTGGTCGGTTTTTTGAGCAGGAACCGAAACCCAAACAGGGCACAGAAAGGCGAGGATAATGATTTAAGTAATCGCAGTGAACTGGTAGTTAAGCCGCTCGAAATCAAATGTACCTTATCTGTCACTGACAAACTTCATCACAAGACCACAGAGGATTGTTGTGACAAAGCTAATCCGCACTCTAGCGTGATCAGATGAACTTGGTTTTAAATTCGATATCAAAAGTACTGCGGAGGTGTTGCATAATCTGCAGTTTCCCATCAAGGGACTCGTCGTACACATCTGACAGCGTTTTAGAGGAAATTATACTCCAAGAGGAAAAACAGAAGTGAACACGTTGTACTGCTTAACTCAGCTGGTGAAAAACATTGCTTTTTTGAAAAATGTTCGTTTTCAGAAAGGAATGTGCAACTCAGTGATAGGTGATTTTAGAATGGCAAAATCGTTTTGTATGTAATGACATGAGGTCATTCACTATTCAAACGACGCGAACTGGTTTTATATAGGATTTATCCAGACAGGCTCAGTAATTCACACTTTACTTTATATATCAAACGATTTATCAGGCGGTGTCAGTCCAAACCCATCGACAAGATCCTTAAAAGTCATCTAGTCACATTGTAAAGCTTTTTAGGAATCTGCAACTGGACAGGTCTACTTGGTTTTCACCGAAAACAGAACTCGGCACACAAGCATAATTATCAAACGATACGACATGCTGTGCGGTGAATTGGTTGTCATCCTTGAAAAACCAGCTCCGGGACGGCGCTATAACGTATGGCGATGATGTTTCCAAAAATACCGTTGACAGACTGCCCGAAGATTTATTCGACTCATATTTGTCCACCCCTGGTTCGAATTCCAAAGAGACCCCGGTGGATAGGCACTGCTGACTGTTGTTAACAAGGACGAAACATCTGTACAGCCCCTCCATGGTTTTCAGTGGCTAGCTGGGCCTTAATACTGCATGATGAATCACAGTATACAAATCGAATCTCCTACTACTGAAATGTGGAGAATCGGGAGGCTTACAGCTGCACTCATAAGCTATGGTTCATCTCTTACCATGATGAAAAGTGTAGCCTGAAGTTTTCGAAAAAAACAGTTCCAATGCCATTACAGAAGTATCATAAGTAACGAATGGAAACTGATTTGTCAACGTCTTCGAACCCGCCGAATTTTTTTTTAAACCTCCCGGAAAACTAACAGATTAGGCATGTTCATACAATTCCAATGAACCGTCCACTACTTCGCCTCATCTTAAATATTATTTCTTATTCCACAGATACCGTCGTGGTCCAAAATTTACCCCTTCAGATGGGTCAAACACAGGCTGATTCAGAGGCAGCGAACAATCCGGAAACAATAAGACCGCAAACTTACGGGAAACCGATGCTTCCATATAGCTCAATGTTTATATTTTCTTCAACCAATCCGTAAGTATGCTTTGTGATAGAGCCTAAATTTAGTAAACAGTTGGAGCCCAGCCCTGTTGGTGAGCTACAAACAGCTTTTATTTTCTACTTCATACCTGTGAGGAAATTTTAATGAAGCAAAATCACAATTTTGGTGTCACAGTAAAATCCTCAAGCACAAATGAAAATATAAACACTATCGTGATCTGTGTCCACAGTTATTACAAATAAGTTGAGCCTTATCAGGATCAGATGTCAATCAAAAAGCAGCTGAGCATGAGATGATCCACTCTAGCTTTTGAGACAAAAATTAAGTTGACAGGTGACAATCAGGTATACGTAAACACTGCATGAAATATTCCATTCAAAGCGGAAAATACCTAAACCATAGGACAAAACTTGGGAGGCCTACTCTTTTGTGTTAGCAAGATATTTCAAGCAAGAACAACAATAAGCACGACCTCACTGCCAGAGGAAATATTTATTCTGAACGTGACCAGTTGCGTTGATTACAAAATTGTAACGACCAATGATGAACATGATCAACGGACGTAAGAATAGGCAATAGTCGATGAGAAACAATGTGAGTAAACGTGAGTGATATTCTAGACAAGATATAGCGGACAGGGTGTCGATCTTGCGTTTAAGAGCAACTTCCAATACAGACTAAGGAATCGTCTAGTGTCAAACGTTTTTGTTCGCTGAGTGATATAACAAAATAAGCATCACTTGGCTGGGTGTCAACAGCTAATGTATTGGATTTCTCATAACTGCTGAAAGATTGGGTTAGATCAACTGCGTAACCCGGTGCAATTAGGCGATTTGAAATCAGACAAACCGGAGTTTTCGTAACATTCAGCTTGGCCCAGGCAGACTTTGCCATTGTTTTGAAGACCATTCTGGTACGGGCTTCACCACAGCCTTTATTTAAAGAACAAAACAGTAAAATGACTCCTGATGTTTTCCATTTGGGCAAAGTATCACTATCTGAAACTCATTTCTTGATGGTAATCCCTAATAATGAAGAAGCAATGACAAAATTACACTTGATAAATCTGCTCATTTCTGATGAGTCATTCCAAAATAAAAAGCACCAACAAAGATGAAAGTTAACTGATTAGTTTAAAGCAACAATTTCTGCCATTCTCCTCTTTTAGTGGTTTTGGATCTGCCTTTATGACCCATCAGCATTCAATTGCAGTAGCCGATCAGCATTGTTATCATAAGGAAATTTATACAGTTAAGACAGTATATCAAAGCCAATGGTTATGGCTCCCGTTCATTTTGTTTAGAGATATTCAATTGTTGAACTTAAGCCCATCTAAATATAGCTCCCCAATCGATAGCAGACGTTTCGTCTTGCTTCTCATCATCGATATTCCCATGAAGAATGGTCCCATTCGCATTAAGGAACTCACTAATTTACTTACGCTTGGATGATGCCAGTGGTTTATTTCATTCCAACATATAATGAGTGAGTGCACTGGGAGGTAAATTCTCCTCTAGGCGCAAAAGCCTAGAGCATTATCAGGGCGAACCGGCAACCCCGACCCGAGGACTTAGAGTGGAGAACTACACAGGGTCGGTTATTTTATTTCAGATGTGAAGATTTGTCAAGCAACAGCGAATTGCCATCCATTACTAAAAGGACCAGCCACGGAGCAGATCAAACCTCGTACCGCGGAGGTGCTGAGGAAGATAAACACCATTAAGACAGCACTCGTACGTTTACAAAACAGTTGTTCATATTAGCTCACTTTCGTGGTAGAGCAGTCTCTTAATTTGTTTCATTCGTCTATTTGAATAGTCGGGGGACGAAATTGTGAACAACATTGACAAATCATTTCCCCTCATTGGTTTGCAGGTAATGGATATTCAGAGCTTTTCCTGTAAATGTCGACCTGCGAGTGTGAAAGGAAAGCAGACTTTGGTTATTCACAAAGTATTGTTTCAGGTCATTCGTACTTACGACGATTGTTACATAAATACTGGGCAAAACAATGGGTCATATAAGCATCATATCCTAATCGCAATACAGTATCGTCAGAAAAATTTGATTCACCTGCATTTTTTCTGTCTCCTTCCCGATATCGATATAAAGCCAAAATAAGTTAGGCAGAAATGCATAAAAAGGAGTGGTTTTGTAATGAAAACCGTATAGGGTTATATATTACCCAAAAAAATTCACAGGATGCGTAAAAGGGCCTACAACAATCACTGGTACCAAAACACCAACTGATGAATGAACCTGTTTTCTACGAAACATATCTGTATATCACCTCATAAAATAATCTCACTTAGAATTTGGAAATGGCGCGGTGATGGAAATTCAGTAAGTCAAATTGTGCTAAAGAAAGAATGGTTTGTTTAAAGGACTACGCAGCAACTAAGTAAATGGAAAATCTGTCGGCCCTAAGATGTGATCGCCAAAAATCCCTTACTAATTCACCAGCAAATATAGCTCACTGTGGACTATGGGAAGGATTGAGTAGAACAGTTTGAAAGGTTCGACTACAAATCTTGTTCACATCCAAATCAGTTTACGAATCGAAGGCGAAGGTGCCGGATTCCGCAGCTTCTCTCCATGCACTGGTGGTGACTAAATTTGAGCAATATAATTTTCCTCACAAATAAATTCCCTTCGGAATTCGCTGTTGCTTCATACCGCAACACCGAAATGAAATATAGAATTACACATTAGCAGTCGCTGTCAATGTTCACTCTAGGTGGTTCATAGAACACCGGAAACCGAGCGACCTAGCTGGCCGTGGTAAAATTGTCTGTATACTGAAAGTTTAGGACTATTAAAATAACGATTCAGGTTAATCACTGTAACTTTTAAATGTGAAGTTCACTTAGGGTGCACAAGGATTTGTCATCAGTGTTGAAGAAAGAAACCAATGCATCTTCTGCTCTTAACTGATGTATTTGAGAGAGAGAGAGAGCAACAGAACTAATGATCTCATCACTAATTTTGGGGATCCCATGCATAAACGATGGGAAAAGTTGCTCAGGAAAAAGAAGAATCAACCGGTTATTACCTGGTATGATTACCTTGTTTCAGGTTCAAATTCCCTTGTTATTAAACCTTATACGTACTGCGAAGCAACTTGTTTTGACAAACTTTCAGCATGAAATTTGCCACTAAGAAGGGATATAACTCAGTCCTTTCCAAGTTACTGCCATCAAAGTGGTCATTATAATTAACCTGAAGCGTCTGTGCCCGAATGCAACGTGGCTTGAAGGCCATGGACTAATTTTCAATCACTCCTATAATTTGCATTTCAACGAAACGTGTATAGTGTTCCACTTTTGGATTCGAGTACAATTCCTGCTTGATCACAAATCTGTACGGGTTCATCCATGAACGTTAGATGGTCTAGCTGAACTCTGATTAATTTGCAACAGAACTGGTAGGTGCTCATTTACAATTCTGGTCGTCAACTGAGCCCTCCTCTCCTCAGCGCCCATACCGGAATGAGACAAAAGGATAAGATAAACAGACTATTTTTGCTAAAACTGTCACACCGGTACATCCGATTCACGGGTAGTTCTGGTTCACATAATCAGTAGTCCATTTTTTCCTCTTTTTGGTTCATCTAGTTTCATCGAATCCCTCAAATCAGTAGTTTCACTATCCTTTTCCTGACTAGGAATAACTAAAACAAGCGTGTTCTCAATTTCGAGGTTTGCCATCAATGTCTATTGTGTAACCGTCCAGACGGTTTCCATCTTTCCAAGTAGGCTTATCTACCCAAGACTTCATCATATTTTGATACCCGTGCACCCCACCCCAAATTCTTTGAAATCAAATCACCTGGTCGACCCTTTGAGCCTTTTGAGCGGACCAAGAAACAGTTTTGTTCAAGTTATCCAACTTTATTTCATACTTGCTCTAATATACAGCCTCATCGTATAGAAAACACCTAAGAAATTGCCTACACATTCATCGTCAAAATGCATCGACAAATAGAGGAGGTTGTATGTAAGAAACTGGCTTATCGGGTGGCACATTGAACTTCTTCCTCTTGTCCAATCCGAATATGCCTGGTGACCCTCGGTTTTCTTAGTGGTTTTTCCTATCTATGTATGTTCTACTTTACTCGCTTTGAATTCCCTTTCAACCTATTTTGTGAGGGTGGTTCATCTTTAGATTTCTGACTAGAACAGAAAGTAAGCAACGGGTAGAAAATTTATAAGGTTCTCGGGTCTACATAATTCTTTGATGCCAGACTTGTACTTTGTGATTCCCTTCCATTCTCCCTCCTGATTTGCGCATTTCAGTGTTCGACGATTTTGTCACTTTGTGGTCAATTTGCGTTTTTTCGATTTGTTCATCATGATTGTGATCGCATCGAGTAGTCTGGCTCTGGCGGCTGAGGATCCGGTTTCCGAGAACAGCGTCCGTAATTGTCTGCTCGAATACTTCGATCATGCATTTACCTGCGTGTTTGCAATCGAGATGCTACTCAAGGTGAGTAATGACTAGGATCAATGGCTCCTACAGTAACGTTTTATATTTATCAAAAGTAATTTCTGGAGTCTAATATTCAACTCATGGACCACGCGACCAGAAAAATCTTGAATCCACTTTATCTGCTGAGTAGTCAAACAGACAAAAATAAAGAGAAGTTTGAAACACTAAGTGTATACAAAAAACGATAACGCCGAACTATTTCAAGTCCCATGAACAACTGCTAGGGGTTGCTGTTGTGTACAGTAATACAATTTCTAACATGGCATTCGTGTTGAATTACCTTTAGATATAAATTGCTGACTTATTTTTATCTTTTTTCTTCCATGACCAATCAGCTCATTGATCTGGGTGTCTTCCTTCACCCTAATTCTTATTGTCGGGACACCTGGAATTTATTGGATGCAGCTGTTGTGATTGGTGCACTAATCTCCTTCTTCCGGTAAGAATATTTTCTGATCAATTTCACCTTTTCAACCTATGTTTCTGGGAATCTTGTGAACCGGAATTAAACAGAAAAAATCGGAAAAAGCATTAACAATCAAGCTTGTGTTTGCATGATAATGCTCTAGGAACTGCATAAGTGGAATGGATCCTGTAGAAATTGTTGCTCATCTCTATCGTTGTCCACAGTTATCCATCATCCGAATAAGGACTATCAAAGGCCTAATGGGTTAGCTTCCGACCAGTCTAGGGCCTGTTGTGCACGATCATTGGGCCAGGAGAGATTTTCTGTTTGTGCAAACTGTTTTGTGCACTCAAGAGAAGTTTGTGGAGAGGAATCCCAGGAACTTCCGCTGTATCAAAAAGCAACACCTATCCATAGTGACCAGACGACCTTGAACCCTATGAAGGACACTGAAAATTTTGAGCAGGATAACCAGGTATTTAGTCCAGGATAGTTGTGCCAGTGTGACAACGGATTTCGGCTGCCGGATGAAACGGTCCTCCGAAAGCATCCAAGATCACCACTGGATGTGACTGAGAACTAGAGTAATTAGGCCAATCACCGACACAGCAGACTTACGGACTTTGGACTTGTCCCTCGGCTTTTCTTTTCGTAATGTTTCGTTTGGAACCCTCAGGGGAGAATAACCGGTCTGCGTTGATGAACAAAATTTTTGGATATGATGTTTGTTTTTCGTTTAATACTACTAAATGACAACTGAACTTCAATCAGTTACAGATCACAAAACAAGGTTTTATTGTTTCTTAGGAAATTATTTCTTACCAGTTAAAATAAATTGTGATCAGTATGAGCAGTATCTTTTTTATTTGATAATTGTCATCCTGACTAAGATCGCTCATTTCACCCCACTGCGAGATCGAAACAAGTGGGTGGGCAAAGGAGTACAGGATACTCATGCGTGATAAGCGGCTATAACCGCAAAAACCGATTGTATGCTTCTAAGAAACTTTGTCCGTCCATCTGTTAATACTACCTAAATCGAGAACTGAAGTTTAAGTGCCGAGATTGATGCTTATTGAGTGGGTACTTCAACTTGTTGGAACCAAACACAAGCTCGTACCACTGTTGTCGTTATCTCCATAATAAGGTATAGAAAATTTTGAAGTACGTTAAAATACGAGCTTCTCCTTGTGCGTCTGTTTAATGAAATATTTTTGTGCTTGTGAAGTTTCTATAGATTTTTACAGTCTTTTGTCAATGAGTGAGTCCATGTTTAGAGATCAAACTCGCCTGATTATTTAAGTAACAGAGGACACATAAAACTGCTCTCTGCTTAACTGATCGCCTGTGCCCAATGGATGCAGCAGCCGATATTCGCTGGTTATCTGAAGAATTGAATATCTTTTCTCCACTAAAAATACTGGGAGATGTAAATATATCTCTAACTTTTCTCGCATGTTGACGAACAACGTTACAGTTATTACCGGCCTTTTTTCTAGAGTCGACTCCACGAAGTGCCTAAGGATAAAAACAAGTTGAAAGAGACAGAGTAATAACTGAGTGATGCACTGATATCGATACATGAATTTCAATCCTTTTGATTCTATTTTATGTACAAAAGGAAATCAGAATGGAGTGATTTTTGAGCAAATGTTTTTGATTGAAATATAAGCACACGAGCTTAAGAAATTCACGCAATAAAACAAAGTTTTCCGGATCAATCCATACCCCCACAATCTACTGGATGCCAATCATGACGGTAAAAGATTCTGAGCTTTTCCATCAGGATGTCAGTGCTGATTCCCAGTGCAAGGTCATGAACAGAAAGTTATCAATAAAAGATAAAACTTAGATTCTAGGGATGGTTTCTGAACAAAAAGCAACACGAAACTCTGCGGTGAAACTTTTGGCTTTTCGCGGAAAACCATGCAGAATGTGATCGCAAACTAGGTTTTAGTTCAAGATCGTGCCTGCGTGGGCCACTGTTTACAAAGGCATCATTCGAGTGTGCAGCAAAATCTTGATGAATTGCATGGTGCCACCTACCGGTGGTTGTTGATGATGAGCGAAAAACTCGTCAGCACAGCCTCAAAAAGGGCTAGGAGCTTTGGGTTCCGGTTTCGTGCAGTCTCTCGGACCGCTCGACCCGGATCAATTTGATGACAAAAAGGCTAAAAGGCTGGGCTTCTCGTGGTCCCTTGTTGTCCGGGCGAGGGATGACTCTCAACTACACTAGCTATTTCCCTATTCTCCAACTGGGACCCCGATCCTTTTCGCATGCGCAGGTGTCACGGCAGCTGCCCGTGAACTGTTAAATGACGAGACAACTTGGGTCATGAGGTTTTGAAGCGGATTCCCACGGGTTTCCATTTGTTGATAGCTAGGATGAGCGAATTATCGATCGACAATCAGATGTGTCCCCCTGATCATTCGGTCTTCAGTTTAGAAACACTGAGTTTTAACTGCAACGCATTTCAACTAAATCTTAATCAGACTGAATGAGAAATAAGAAGAACCGCACTCCCGTTGAGAATGGAAGAATGAGGGGTTTCTCAAGGTACCACAAAGTGAGTCTAAAACGTACACACAGCAAAAAAGCAAAAGTGTGCATAAGATTAGTTGGCGTAAATTTCGTGCTCCTTAAGTTCAATAAACTGCGAGTAACGAAATAAATGTGGCATAGTCAGAGTTGGGCTTCAAAGTTAATTGTAGAGAAAATAAATCCAAAGTGGTGTCGGGAGAATTTACTTTTTCTTAGAAAGATCAACTTTACTACAAATATTTCAAAGATGTGGATAGAGGTTCTGTCTACTTCCTGCGACAGAAATAAAATTCAAAATTCGTTGTAACTGAAATGGGTCACAGCAGCATGCATAGAAGACACCTTGCTATTGGTTTAATTTTCCACAAGTAGCTTGTTAGTCAGCCTCGGCCTCTTTCCAGAAAATCTACTGAACGTAAAATGTGAATAATGTGAAAAGAAACATAAATATGAAAAAAATGTTTCCATGTAAACTTCTAAACAACCATGAATACTCTCAAACAGCTGGATAACATTCCAAAAATACTAAAAACACAGGTAAAAGGATTATGCTGCTGTGATTTTTTATGTCATGAGTAGGAGAGCCAGCAGTTTGCTATTTATGATATGTTAGTAGTGGCAAAACACCCTAGCCTTGAAATGTAAAGGTTCTCTAAAAAGTAGCACTTTTCTCCTTGCCCGACGGGTGCAACATTTCACAGACTTGAACATATTTAGAAATCAAAACTGAGCACCAGCCCGGATAGCCTGAGAATTAGGTGTTCAATTCTCAATAGTTCACCTCTAGTTCGAGTTCCTGTAGGGGCCCGGCGGATGTTAAACTGTCGTTTTTGCTTAAGTGACCTATCGTAGCTCTAACTACCTCATTTAGTTGTGCATTTTTTGCAAAGGAGAATGAATAAATTGCCACATTTTTGTTTTTTTTCGTTCTCAGCTCATACCATTTTGGTGGTAAAGCAAGCCATGCCGGAGGGTGAGTTTTTAACCTAACGTATTGGTTTCATTACATGTCATCGATCGACAGCTCAGTTAAACGAATGAACTCCAACAAGCAGCAGTATGATGTTATATTTCGGTGTTTGACATCAACCGAGAAGGTAGTGCACTTAACAGCTGTAATCTCATTTGAATCGAATGGAGCGTGCATGGACGGGGAGTCGATTGTTAGAATCACATGGTGATTCTTCCAATGCACGCTCCAAAGCATGCTCCATTCGATTCAAGTGAGATTACAGCTGTAAACCCACTGTGGAGTGCGCAAGTATAATGATAATTGGGCAGAAGAGTACCGTGTACGCATACCTGACAGCCGGCAGTAACCGCGAAACCGATAGTGTGCTTTCGGGGAAATTTCGTCCTGTTATCCAGGTATAATGCCATACCACTCATATCATAGTGCACTTAAGTTCATCAAAATATATGTTATCAATCGTTATTTTGCAAACATAACTTTTCCTACGCGAATCTGAACGCAGAGGTCAATAGTTTTAGATTGCACGATATATTCCGGACAATTTCGCTGCATCTTCACTGGTGCATATGGCGGTCAAGGTGATCATGTATACATGGGAAACAGAATGTTCTCATGAGACCGAAGGCAAAGGCACGCACACACTCACGGCAAATGATAGCATATAAAAACACGTTACCAAGGCAAGCCTAAAGTAATTATCCATTCTCGCTGTTTGCACACTTGGGGGTGATTATTTTACTCGTTACCAAACATTGATAATTTTGCGGAAAATTTTGCTACGTGGCCTTTTCCGTCTGGGTTTTTCTCGATACCCCTAAGCAATCCCCAATACCCACGCCCAAGAACCCAAATATGTGAAGCAAATTATCTACTCCAGTATTCTACCATGGCCATGTAGATTTTATTCAGAGACAAGAGGCCAACGGAATTAATTGGGCTTTTGCTAGTTCATAAACTTGGTCTTGCAGTCTGGTCAAACACACAGTTCCCGCGTTTATATGTTTGTCAATTAATCCACTAAATTCATTCATAGGAATAACGCAACGAGAAAAAAGCACTCTTCATTTGGCATAAGATTTCCACGTGAGAACAATCTGACGAAAAAAGAAGCATACATTAGTGGTCTCACACTGCCTTCCGAGTGTTACAGCCAAAATAGGAGTCTAACAATTTCAGATTTGCCCACGTGTCCGAAGCTCTGTTGGTAAATATGGATTATAATATGGTTCGTAATGGGCCTTCGCCGAGCCTAATGACCAATCCCCTTGTGATCGGACCTAATGGTTGTCTGTACAGTTCGACGGGGAATATCTTTGGCAAATGGGCAACTGACCACTGATCCCGGAGCCTCGCTTACAGATGAAAAGCACATCAAAAACATGTCCAAACTAGTTTAATAATAATAATAATCGTGCAGTATGAACACTCAGTGTATCATTGAAAACCATGGATCGGTCGTACAACTGTTTGGCCTGAGACGTTAAGAAACCACCGAATCTTGGGTGCATGCGTGCCAATCATTCATGTTACCACCAAGCTAGATTCCTAACAAGCCAGATTAATCAGCTGAACAGTGCTTCCATGATTTCCAGTGATGAGCTGAGCTTTCGTACTGCATGATGAATCGTTTTACGAAGCAATTGAACCTACTACTAATGATATCTGGATTAGTTCTGATAAGTTTCACAAAATTTCACTCTACTTTTACCGTTGAGTTAACTGAGTTGAATTCTATTATCCGTGCCTGCTCTTGTTTCATAGATTACCTTTTTTCACAGTCAGACGAACGGGAACAGAAGTCAAAAAATTGGTAAAATCAAAAAAACCAGGGGCTTTGTTCTGTATTGGAAAGAAAATGTGTGCTGATAAAAGGGAATGATGTGTATCTCAAATTACTCTTCATCCGAAATCTGGCATTCGGTTTCTGCAGTAGCCGAGTTGTTCTGACTGACTGAATCTCCCCTCACTCCCACTCATCAAGAAAACCGATTACCCGACTAAAAGAGAAACTTCAACGTGATATCATTACCACTGGTATTATTTTATAATATCATTATTCAACTTGCATGATAAGTATTCCGTTCTCGTGTAATATCTCTGGAAGGCCAATTTGGCAAATTAGCGAATACCGAGGGGTGATTTCAATCTGGTTCTGTGACACTGAAACCCGCTTGAATACTGCCAGCCGTTTTTGAATGTAATTAGTTTGTCACGTTTAGTCGGGAGATGACGCACACATCACACTTTATGATAATATTAGTAATACTTCAGTTTATTTATTGCCACACAATAATTGGTGTGACGCGTACAACACAGAAATCACCGTAGTGTTCGTTCGATCGTTGGAGATCACACTCAGAAAAACTTCATACCATTTGGTCAAATCACTGCTTTCAGTTTCTCTGCTGATTTACCGGAACAAAAATGTTCAAAATGTTCTGTGAAAATGCCCATATCTCGCTGAGTAAACGAAGATGGTAATCATCATAGTGATAGGGCATCATCCCTAAGGCTAACTATACTCTGTTTTGCATCTCAAAAATACATTGAAAACCTAGCTGTTGATTTTCAATCCGAGAACTTCGCTTGTCTTTGTGTTGTAAACTTGTCACACGTCGGTCGTGTCGTACGGAACTGAGTACAATTTCCCTTCACAAGTTCACATAGCCATTTGCCTGCAGAGAGGTACAGAGAGAACACCGTTGCACGCGAAGTCAGAAATAGTCTATCAGAAGTGAAACACGATTCGTGCATAATACACAAAATCGATTTTACCTCCAAACTGGTTGTGTGTTTTCCCCTGAAGGGTAGTGTCAAATTCTTCAGCCTCTTTCTGTGTGTATTCATTCACCTGTTCCTGTGGAACGAGATACATTGTTGGTACGACCGGGCTTATCCGAATGCTTTTGCGAACACCACTCGGCTTGGCCGAACACGAAAGTAATTAGGACAATTACGAGTACTGTAAGTTCACACCTTGTTAAATAGAACAACACTTCTCGCCCCATTTGAAAAGTTTGAGGGGAGCAAGTGTCACATCGTAGCGACATCAGTAGCCCTGAGTATTCGCCTCTACGATCCTTCTCCTAGTGCTCAGGAACTGTGTGCAAGCATTTAAGCCCCCTCGGCCCACTTCATGTCCCCGAATCCGTGTGCTACCATCTGAACACTGTGATCGATTTCACACGCATACTTGATGAGACACATCTGGATCATTGTTTCACTTCCTCGTTTTGTGAATACATTTGATGCCGTGTATAAGTTTGAGTACGAATAACCAGAAAGGTGCCTGTCCGCCAGGCTGTTTTACTCTTTTATTATCCAATAATGATACAATATTCGAGGAAAGCCGTTGCAATTGCTACGAGGCTGCCAACTGGGGAAAATAACCAGCGGTGGGGGTAGAGTTCGAATCCAGAACAGAAGGGACTAAGGCCCACCATGATGGTCGTCTAGAAATTGCCGGTTAGAGTTATATTGCACCAAAAGTGACAGTTCATAAATTATTATTTATCCTGTTATTACGTCAGATTGCATCCTTATATTCTCCAGCTTATACCACAAGAGAAACTTTCACTTAAGTTTACCAAGGGTAATTTATCACTGTTTTTGAAGATAAAATAAAAATCAAATTGCTTTATCCTGGAGACATAGAGTTACAGTGTGTTAATCACCCCATAAAACACACTTGACAAAGGATGCATCCCAAGGTGCGTCACCGACATTAGATGAGCACTCGGTATTTTCTACAAAACACACTAAGACTCGCCGCACACGTTGGTGCAGCACCACGTCTTTGGTCCAGACAGATAGTCCCTTTGTGCAAGCCAACCAACACGATTGTGTGACCTCCCGTTTGTCCAATTTCTTGTTCGAAAGTGTTTGGCCGGCATTTCTCTCCATGTATGGGAATTCACGACAGGAGTGTGATATAAGATTCCGATTAGGTTCGTACGGGACGATAGTTCTATACCCCGAATTTGCTCAATACGCAGATAACGTCAAGCTATTTTGTCCGCGGATTTCAATAACACCCAAAACCACAGGTTTTCCAGTTCGGTGTCAGGGACTGTAGTAAAAAGTTTATTATGGTCGAAAAATTGTTCGGCATTTATTTTTGTGAGTAGGCTTGTTTATTGGACTTTCATCTCACCATTTTTTCCTCTGAATAGGAAAAATCTCAGTACGATCAAATCGCTTCGCGTACTTCGGGTATTGCGACCGTTGAAAACAATCCGACGTGTGCCCAAGCTCAAGGTCTGTACACAATTCTGTGACTGCTTTCTACCCGTCCTGTCGCATGAACCAGTCTTTTACATTTCACGCCTCTAACTGTGAATTTTATGATACTTTTGCTTCATTTTTATCATATTTTAAAATTCGCTAGGTATAAGCTGATACATATCATTTAGTAAGGTCAGTTGAGGTAGTCGTCTCTGAACTCAACCAGGGACCACACGGTAAAACCAGGAATTTATTTGTGAAGCTAATGAAGTCAAAGCAAGTAACCAAAACCTTCCTAAAGTTTTTGGTCATCTGAGTGCGGAAAGTATCATTGTTGTCTGAGAAGCACAGAGCAATAACAGATAATCACTTTAGTCATTTAAGACTAGTATAGTACATCGTCCGACATCTCTGGTTTAGTCACTACAGCCGTTTTCTACACGTTACCTTGTCAAATAGTCAGTGTGAAATAATGAAACTATTTAATAATTTCGTGATAATTTTGTTCAGACAAGATGGGTGAAGCTCGAGAATCGGTTCTTTTGGACTATTATAAGGGTGCTTTTCTTGTCGTTTAGTAGCCATTGGCTAATGATCGTCCTACACCCATGCCGCACAAAGGTACATCATTTAGGCAACTGAAGGCACAGATTTTCGACGCAGATTCCGTTAGGACCATTGACTTTCTGCGACAGAAAAGGGCATCTTTCATTTTTCCAGTTCCTGTGATTATTTCGGGTAAAGTGGGGAGAAAACCGTAACAGAAGTATCCAAAGTTAGTCAACAGGGTTAGTCACTCAGTTACTTACATCTTGAACATTGAGGGACAGAGGCTTCATGTAAATATATCCTATCAATCAGTCACCAAAATGCAGTTGACTTAAAAAAGAGACGAGCTCAAGGTGTGATGTGGTCGGACGTGTGCAGTAGTTCACCTCCACGTCTTCATATCGATGAAACTAATCTTAACATTCAGCTTGTGTGGAAAAGTTGTAACCATCGAAAAATTATCCTTGAACCAGGACTACGCTGTCAAAAAAGCGTAAATCTGGCCGTCATTGCTAACTGTTATACAGTAAGCATAGTAAATTACGAACATCACACTCAGGGGCGAATATTGAATTTCCCAACACATTCTGGACTATTGGTCAGCCAAAAGTGACAGGTGAACAGCAAAACTCTGAAGTTGCTTCGCCCTTTGATAGTACTCCAGTTCAACGATGGACGTGTTGGATCAGTGGTAGCTACAAAGCATGCTTCACTTCATTTTCCGCTAAATAATCCGTACTTCAGTCCAAGTTCTAGAGCTCGGCGTAGAGCCTTCCGTAACTTATTGGTCTTTGTTCTGTCAGCTAACAAACTGACTGAAGACTTTCTGGAAATTCCTCTACTAGGATAAAGAAATGCGTATAGTTGGAGTGGGCAATCGTTCTCGTGGCTCACCCAGACTTAGTACTGTGTGCAAGTGCGCATAAAACCTGATAAGGTATGGCCTTGTGCGGTGTGTCTGTGTGCGTGTGTGAAAGAGAGAAAGGTTTCCTCCCACTGTACGTCCTGCCGAATACAACATTAATTTAAATGACCGATGTGGATGGTATTCATTTTGGTCTTAAGAATGTATCTCCAAAATGATGCATCGGATAACTGTTTTGAAGTGAAAAGTTTCTTGTAAAATTTATACTTTCTATGTGCACTGCAACACGGAGTATCCACTTCATACCTTATAATGATGTTCCGAATAAAACGGGTTTGTTACAATTACATCCAACCTTTCCCAATAAAGTCTGTCAGGTTATGACACTAAGGAAGAAAGGTAATGTCATATAGGCACCAATGATCCTGAAGAGTACTTCATTCAGTTTTGCCATCTGTTACACATGAACTGCATCCAGGCCATCGAAGAGTGACGAGGTTTTACATGAAAGTAACGAAAATAAACAGGAGTCCGAACCTTAGTTCGTTGCGTTCTCGAAGATGTTCATACATCTCTCGTATCCAGGGCAGATGCGGTAATCAACAACGATATAATAGGGCCAATGGCCCGAACTCAAGTAGCATTATTCCGGCTGCCAAGCAATGCCGGGACGCGAACACCGTTAGGGATCACACGGGTCAGAAATTCTGTCCAATCGGGGATGGGGGTAGGGAATCACATAGAGGGGACAGTCACACGGGATTCACGATGAGCCGAGCCGAAGTCGTGTCTGATCCGAAGGCCACAACAAAGCCACAATGTGCACAGCGAGGTTTGCTGCGTGAATATGTGCGTGTGAGAGTGTGCGTGTGTAAGTAAAATATTCGGTTATCTCCTGGTTAAGCCGCAAAGATGGGTCATGGTAAATGGAATGTTACCGGGTGGAAATGGTCAAATGAGTTCGGTTAGTAGGCATGGCAGATATGACACTGTCGTAAACATTCAAGAAATATATTATCTCAAGATCCATACTCTCTGCAAACAGTAAGCTAATTTCTACTATAAAAGGCTAGTTAATTATCTATTTATGCAGATTTCCAGAGAATCTATGTCGAAGCATAAATCACCCATCACATGGGCGGATTTCAAAAGGCGTTAATTTACTGTAAGGTGTTGAAAATTTGGACAACTCCAGCGACCAAATTAACCGACTACATTCATACACTTTTGTTGTTTTTTAACTTCCTTTATTTATTAAGCGACAAAATACAACATTTCTGGAAGGGGGCCGCGGCCACTGACAGGCTGCCAGTTGGGGAAGTGACCGGGGGTGGCGGGAATCGAACCCGAGGTCGTTATTGTCCAAATTCCACGATGATAATCGTTTGACAACCTGTCGTCCAAAGTTGGACTAAACTTACCCTTGGTTTCCTATCAAAATGGTAGAAAAGAAACAAGGTGAAAGTATTTGAAGAACGAGTCATGATCCAAAGACCTTTTACTTATTAGTAGGAACACTTCGGCGGACAACAAAGTTGATTTAGGTCAGCTACTAAAATCATAAGCAGACACAAAAGAGCAACCCTTAAACCAAGAAGCAAAAAAGAAAGTCATCTTCAGGGTCGAATGGGAGGACTGTGACAAACGCTGCTTCGGTAAATTGAGAGAAACGTTGACGCGCAAATGCGTGAACACATATGGCCTACAAGAAGTCGCGGCTCACTTTCCACAACAGCTGTCCTCGAGGGTTTACCAATCAACGAGAATGAAGTTCACATTCTGTGCTAAGCAAACACGAGTTACTCGGGAGCTCTTATAAAGCCAACATTTTTTCTACAAACTCCATCAATAGACACACTGACTTGGATTGTAAAAAGGGCAAGAAATGTAAGTGTATTTTTCACAACCTGTAAAATCCTGGCGCCTGGTGCAAATAATAAATCCTACGAAAGTCCAACTGATTCACGAAGCGAGTCACTGAAACCCAACGAACCCATAGCCACAACCCTTGCTCTTCAAGTGACTGCATCAATGGAATTTAATTACCGAAACCTCACGTAGTCAAGCTTCAGAAAAAATAAAAGTCACAATGGAAAATTTTAACCTTACAAATTTAGTAATGAACACGAAAAAACATAAAGCCAAATTTCTGCTGTAAGTAACCGTGTAATTTCAAGGCGACATGAAAGGTCAAGGTCCGATCTACCGATGCAATTCACATGAAAACAGGCAATTATTAGGACCATCATCTTATTGATTGTCATCTTGACTGACTTTAGAATGTTTGCTTCCTGAGCACACAGCAATAAGGAGTTTATGAAACTCCATCTTACGGGTAATAATGCTAAACGAAACCTTGTTTTCTCTTAACCCCTATTCAGTGGTGCAATTTAATAGAACTTGTGAGACTTGATATTGGTCAACGATCTTTTTTGTTTTCAGTGGACTGTCAAAAAACACTTAATTCTGCTCACGGCATTTAGATGACTGTTTTTCTGTCGTTTGCCAGACGATCGAGCTAAGTGTAAAGTCCCGAATCAAAAGCAATGAAAACTGAGACTGTCATGGCATACGGTTCTACTGAACAGTGATCAATCATTATTGGGATGAATGATACAAACCTCGAGCTGTGAAGTGTCCCGGCTACGGCAGTCCTCCAAGGTACTGTCTAGTGAAGATGCGTCTTTCAGTGAAACAGTGGTAAATAGAGTTGTACAGCATACCATGAAGGAATAAGACAGCCCGTGACTGTGTGAAACGAAAATAAATGGGATAGTAATGCCGGTCAGTAAGACCAAACCAACGGACAGAGTCATCCAAGCATCGAACAACGGATCCAGTTCAACGACCAGCAACGAACCAATCAGGTGAAGGAAGTCGGGACTCATACAGTGCCAACTAATGCATCAAAAAGGGTATCACAGAGTCTGTGCCTCGTCAAACGAAGAACTGTGTGTGGAAGAGAGGAGTTGGGTAAGCTGCACGGTCAAAAGGTTGTGGATCAGGCAGAAGATACTGTGCGTGAACCCCAGTGGTCCGGGGATTAAACGAATTCCCACCAGCCCCAAAACCCTAGCCGTGAAAAAAACAAACGTGAACACCAGGCAAAATGAACATGATTCTGGAGAAAATAGTCAACAAACGTTGCATTATCTTCAACGCGGTTATCAACCGGGTGATTTGTTGAAACGACAACATCAACGAGTAGAAAGGGCAAACTAATTTGGATATGTGTGAAGTGCCTAGTGTAGGAACGGATCGGGGAAGTAAGTCAACCATCACTATCGAGCTGCCTAACGAAAGTCTTCCGGATTCAGCGGGCAGATCAGATTAGTCGTATTTGCATCAGTCAGAATGTGAAATTACTCTGGACGAGATTCCTCGCTACTTTATTCTACTCAGACGTTTATTGGGCATCTGTAACCACCTACTCATTGAATGCAAGATCAGAGTGAAGTGAAACACAGTAGGCTATATTTAGTTAGCATGCCCAGGTTTCATTCGAAGTATTATTTTACCCATGAATTGGAGATCTCTCAACAAGTGTCTGTCATCTTCTTGCCTGAATACACGCATTCCCGCTTAACCGGATCTTTTCAGGCTGTATTTGATTGCGTGGTGAGCTCGTTGAAGAATGTCGGTATCATTCTGGTCGTGTATATTCTGTTCCAATTCATTTTCTCCGTCGTGGCTGTCCAACTGTTTCAAGGCAAATTCTTCTATTGCACTGATCAGTCCAAGTACACCGTAGAGCAATGCCAGTAAGTGTGCAATTTTCCTGTTGATTCTGTCTTCGTTCTTGAAGTTTCGTAAAGCTAAACTCCATAAGAGACACTGCACCTCTGAGATTTAGACTAAAACTTATCTAGATGCGTGCCGCGTCTCTCAGCTGGCAGAACAACTGCCCGGTAACCGGAGGGTCGCTGGTTCGATTTCAAATCCTAGTACTGCAGGTGAAATTTATTTGACAGTCTTCTACTGGAGTGAGGAACTGTCAGATGGGGAAGTGACCGGTGGAAGCACAATTCGAACTCGGGTTCACAAGGTCTGAAGTTCGCCACGATGACTACTGGAAAAGGGCCCGTCAATTACCTAAATAGCACATGAGTTTTAAAGACAAGCATTTGATATTTGGTTACATCATCTCGAATGTAGAAATCTATCAAATCTTTCGGCATTTGAACTCATACATACGGCCTTGTAGACCAACCATGGGAATAACGGTAAAGCTATTCACTGTGCACATAACATGATGACTGAAGTCATGGGTTGTGCCTTTCTCAACACTCAGTTTTCGAGTCTCATATGTAATCCCAGTGAGTCAAGTATTTAAACGTCAGTGTGCCATCAACAAGAATGACGACTTTCTAAAAACAGTATAAGTTTATATTTAAATAGTGTACATTTGGAACCTTAGATACAATAACCGTACCATATTTTAGGAATAGGAAGGTGACTAATCAAAAGCTGCCGATTGGGGAACTGAGCGCCGGTTGCTAGTTTCTAATCTGGGACCCTACGATAGTTAAGGCCTTATCAGGATGTTGTCCAATGGCCAAATGTCTTGTAGATGATAAACCCCGAATCCCAAGTCAGAGGACAAGTAGCAGGTAATCTACGTGTACTACAGGAAAATCAGTCACGCATAGATGATGTCACTCATCGAATTGTGGCGGATCCGGTCACTCTGGACAGCAACTGATGGGACTTCGAAACACTCGATCAAGGAAGGGGGTAATAAGTGAACTCCGGTGGGTCCACAGCAAGGTCCGACAATTACAGAAGATGCGAAAGAAAAGGTGGCCAGTCGCAATCAGTGTTCCGCCTCAGGGAATGTGACAGTGTGAGATAAGATGTTAGTATTGACTTTGGAAGCTCCTTTGGGGAAGCGACGATCTCGCAGAAAAAGCAATAAAGTGAGATGACAGATGGACAAGGTGAGACGGGAATAAAGTGATGAAATCTGGCTGAGGTTCGTATGAACGTTGAGTACGAATGGAATGTACACACAATTGGCGCTTAAACAGTAGGGGTAGAATACGACGTACCTAAGCGTGAGCACAGTTATGCGGACACGATGCCTGGAAGGATATCACCTTGGTGTCATTCTATCCACGCGCCTGGGTCAAGGTCGGCAGTTAATTTAGCTTTGGCATCAAACCAATTAGAGTTCTGTGGTTGGCAATTAGTGCAAACGTGAGATACATGAACAGTGGAATCAAACCTGGCCTGCTGTGGAAATTTCAGCCCATAAGTTGACGAAGAATACAACGAAGGTGTGACCGCAGTCAGACTGTTTGAATCGTTTGATTTTTTCTACTATGATCGCCGTCTACATCATGATAATTATCACTTTTTATTCTCCATCGTCTTCTTTTTCGTTACAGAGGTTATTATTTTTCTTATGAAGAAGGTCCCATTCCTGTGGTCAAACCACGTGTGTGGAGTTCCCGGGATTTTCACTATGACAATGTGATATCGGCCATGCTTACCCTATTCACAGTGACAACCGGTGAAGGATGGCCAGGGTAGGTTTGTATGAAAGGTAGTTTGCTAGTTTTATTGACTCCCGACATTTCATGAGCGTCGATGTTTTGTATTTAAGTTCACATTAAACATGTAGAGGAGTTCGTTCAACCAGATCATTTTCGTAGGTGTTCTAAGTGTGCGAGCTTCTATCACCTTTAAGGTAGGAGGTTCGCACTACGCTACCATCAGCCATAGAAATCTGTCTCCTGACTTACTGGGATCTTCTATGGTTCCCCACTCCAAATCACTGTCATACTAGTAGGTTGTCCGAGATAGCTCATTGAGCCTTTGTATCCAATGAAGCCCTTTGCACTGCACTCAAGTTCCGGCATGAAATGGAAAAGAAAACAACTTCCCACTGCCAAACCCATACAAAATATGGACGAGTATAAATGGATATGCACGTTCAATTTAGAATGCAACCGCAGTTCGATCAATACAAATGTTACTAGTTTACTTTTGGCGACCGGTCTAGTTCAGAACATCGGTGGTAATAGCCTCTCTTTGTCAGCGCTCATCCTTCCTAGACATAACGGAAGGGTCTCTAGGAGTCTCTCTGGAAACAGCGCGAAGTTTTGTAATAAAAATCCCATTCGTTGGGAATAATCCATCAACACTTTTCACTTGTCTTCCTCTATTATTTTTGAAAAATCTGTTAAGTTTCTGAGGCAAAAATTACGAAATTAGGACGGACATTTGCTGCAGTTATTCGAGTTTCCGTAACGGTGGCAGATTTACCCATTTGAAATGTTGTCAAACAAGCTCACTTTCACGATTTGAACGACGCCGTTAACCTCAAGGTCCTAATCTGGTTGGTTCACAGCGTCTTAGCGTCTGTAAATCAAACTAAAAAGACAACACCAAAACAGTGACCTTGGAAGCGCTCACTAATTCCATTCTGTGTGGTTACTCACTAGCATAAATGGTTGGCAAATGAAAGAGGAGTATAAAGCTCATGCCATCGAACTCTATTTTACGCAATATCACTTCATTCCCCGAGCCTACTGGTGACTCTTCATCTTAGGACCAGGATTAGATTTGTCTATTCTCTCACAGAGCAGAAGACTTTTGTATTTCTGGAGCAAGCCCTTCTCTCCCTCCCACTGCACACTTCTTTACCATGGAACAGGATTTTCTAATCATCCTATGATATTTCAATTTTAAAGTTTTTCAATCTCCATTCATAGCTTGGTAATAAGAGCCTAGAAATATCCCTGGACTCATCCTTCTCTTCTGTTTTCAGTCGACTATTTCAAAACAGAGAAAGTAATATGATAACGAGAATATCAATATAAAGTCAGTAGTGGAAATTGGGATGAAATACTAGGAAGCCTGACAGCAATATCGTAGGTCATTCAAAAATGAGATTTCCCTCTTGAAATGATTAATACAGAAAATCAGAGACTTCCCAGGGTGATCGTGAAAACACTCATGATGAATATGCTACTGACTTTATTCTTCTGTCCACTGAATTTCATTCGACCGCTCATCAAGTCACGTTCATGCACAAATCAAGGTCCTAAATCGCTCGAGGTAGCCTTACTGCCTAGCTAGTGGGGTGAACGGTATGTTCAATAATTCTGGGTTCGATCAAAGAGTTTGGAATTTCTATTTTGGCTACTGATAGAAGTAATAGTAGTTAGTTGTTAGTTCTAGGGTATGGGAAACAAAAAATCGTTAGATACTCTCCTTGAGACGAAGAAAAACTATACCAGCATTTGCAAATTATAATTTCGAACCTTCCATGCCTATGCGAGAAATTTTAATTTGTGGACTACGCTGATCAGTTCATACAGTCTAGGTTTACTTGCAGTTGCATGTCAAGGGCGTGCCAGCTATAGTGAGCCGGAATGGGATTGGCTCTGTGAACGTGTCAGATCGATAGGCTGCCTGAGTCATTAGACTAACGGTAGTATAATCTTTCACATATAGAGAGTTGTGAACAAAAAACTGTTTGCCATGTTACCGCATGGTTATTACAATGGCCTGGTGCGCTACTGTGTTAACTGCGCTTTGCCCGAAGGGGGGATGCAAGTACAAGTAACCGGTCCATTTCAAGGCCTGAACAAGCTGGTTAATTATCTCAGGTCTTTTTAATTAGGATTCAGATTAAGTCCATGATTATAACTGAAAACGAATGGCATGACAGTTGTTTTATTCACGGTGTTCCCGTTACATTTCCCAGTTACGTCACTGTTTGAGTAGCCTAGTATGAAACGGGTTTGTCCCACTATTCTTGCAACTCACGATCTGCGACGGGACTAGCTATTGTTCCAATAATTTTTAATATTCTTCGGCTTTAGCCGAAAAACCGTGAACAAATACAATACGTATTGTCTCGGGTAATCCGTGACAAATCAACCGACATGGCCAGTTTACTTCCAATTGGAGAGCACGTTGGTAAAAATACCACTAACAGGACTGTCAGAGAGAGCCAGCTTTTCTATGTAATCACTTCGGGGCAACGTATGCACATCTGAAGTTATAATTCATGAAGACCAATGGTTGAGGTACACTTCAAGGAGACAACCTGATGTATTTTCCAGGCTGACAGGGAAAACTCAAAAATAACTAATAACATCACCACCAGTAGTTAAAATAGAAATTCGTAACTCCTCGAGGGAATCGGCAGCTGTTAAACACATCGCACATGTTGCTAAAGTGTGGATAACATCTAAACATCGATTCAGACCCAACAAAAGCTAACATTTTGGACCCGTTGAACTACCTCAATATCCAAATCAAGAATCAAGTTAAACAGGTATTCACCCAAGTGCTGCTCATAAAGAAATTCACAGTGAGGATAGGACATTTCAAAAAATTGATCGATGTTTCACTAAACATATAACCTGCGTAGTTCACCTGTGACTGCGGGAAAATCAACGAACAGATGTGATAAATAATGGAAAACATAATCAATATATTTTCAACTATGGAAAAATTGAAATTCTGAATCATTTAAGTATGGAAGATGTAGATTTAACTTTTGATAATTCACTAAGGATAGATGGTGTCTGGACATATGTTTAAAACTAAACTGACATCCTCACTCACATTACCGTTTGTCAACCGGTAAGGTTGAAGAATATGGTGTCGTGGTCAAAAGACACGCAGTGCGAATGAGAAGAACAAGTAAACGTGATTTTTAAGGCTCGGCGGATTAAGAGCGACAAGGAGCTACTTGAAATCGTTGCTGTCTATCATCAAGCTTGGCCGGTATCGGTGGTATTCTAAATAACGCATCCTAAATTCGAAGTGTCTTCAAATTCTCGCCTACCACCGGTTATGCACCGAAGATTTTGCCGACCGCAGCATCTAAAACGAAACTCCGAATACGCCATACGCCGTCGGGTGGCTTTTACCATGCGCACAGCTGCACCGTGCAACGATTCTTTTGTCCTCTGTTATAAGATTTACTATGCAGCACCAACGTCCGTTCTGTATTTATTCATTCACTTGTCACTGTAGGACAATGTACATCGGCCGCTCGACCAGGTTTTTGTCTGAATGCATCCACGGATGTCACCCTGAACGTCTGAACACTGGAGCAGTTGTTTCTTAGACTAATGATACAATAAAAGTTGCCGAGGCTTTCCACGCTTTGCACATTCTCCGGAGTTTGCAATCAAGACCGATGAATTGCCGTATCCTTGCCACAGCACAGGCTGTCAGCATCCCGCTCCGCAATCTCCCTAGTGTGCTCAGAAACGGTTTTCGTGCTTTGTACCTCATCTTTTCCATCCTCCGCTCTACAACAAGCTGCAGATCAAGTGGAAATGGACACGGAACTTATGGAAGGGGGGGGGGGTAGTTGGCATCCGGTGTAGAACTGAGTATAAAGTACAATTTTTCGGACATCAAGTCCTATCAGCTCCGGTTGATGGTCTAGTTGATCGAATCCCTCAACTAGTCATAATATACAACGACGTGATGACATGCCTACGAATCACAAAAAACATATTCTCCAACCAGTGTTATCGAAAAGTGCCCAGTTGAATTTTTCGGACAGTTAGCAGACGGTTATGCGGTATCAGCGCCCAACTTGTCAATGCATAACATGGAAACAATATACGGCTATTTCATTCACGTTAGGAATCGCGAGCAGTGTACATCCTCCGAGATCCCACAGGGATTCGGACCTGCAGCAAACGAATTTGAGTGGAACACCTAACCACCGGCTGACTCCCAACTGTTTACCGAACATCAACACTACATGTTATAGCTTCCTTCCATCATTGGTTTTGAACGGTGACAACCCGATGACCGCACAGTTACGGACCCCTGTGATGGAAGAATTCTCCTAGGAAGCCTAAGTTCAACAAAGACATTCCTCTGTAAAAAAAAACCTATAGAGCTCGTTTACTATATGATTATTCATACTGTATGGATACTGTTATACAGAATTCACCTCTAAACAGCTTTAGTTGCAACCATTAGATTAACATATTCACATCTGATCGCTTATTGTATTCACTGCTCCTAAATGAATGGTTAGTAAATCCTAATCTGTTGTTTACTGAATTTTTAGAGTAAAGTATCCAGCAACGAATCAGTTTATACACAAAATACTGACTATTTTTTCTCCAATGGATAGATTCATTCGTGCAGTTGTTTACAGAGAAAAACACGAACATAATTACCATTCCTCTGGAATTGCTCAATATCGATTGTAATAAAAAATGAATGATGAAGTATGGTGTTTAACAATGTGAATGGGCATTCCGGACTACTGCGACAATAGATCAACGGTCTCGGTCATTCACCAGGGTAACCTGTCGGTAGCCAACTTTCTGTCACCTTTGATCACAGTGCAAAAACTGATTTTCTTCCAAGATTTCGCAGCAATCAGAAGTAACTGAAAAACGCAAAAGTACTTTTTGTTCAAACAACTTATTCATTCGTATCGATATTCCTCTTTGTTCATTTGAAAAAAGAATTTTGAAGAATTCCATGGATGCGACCGAAGTCAATCATGGGCCACGAGAGGACTATCAACAACAAATGGCCATCTTCTATATCGTCTTCTTCATTGTATTCCCGTTCTTCTTTGTGAACATCTTTGTCGCCTTGATTATTATCACATTCCAAGAACAGGGTGAGAATGAACTGGTGGAACACGAGTTAGATAAAAATCAGGTGAGTAGCTTTTCTGAGAATATCTCTTTCGAGCAAAGCTTCTCGAATTTGGTTTCCCGAGATGTCTTACTCTCATTCAATGTATGTTTGAATAAAACGCATCAAATCAGAATAGTAACTGATTGAAGTTCCATCAAAACCCTATACAGAGGAAGTTGATCAGATCATCTGGCTTTGAATTTGTAGGTAATGTTTGGTTTAGTGCAGGCCTCTACTAAATGAGACCGATATTGGATTATGTAAGCAACTCAATTTAAAACGTTACTTTATTCATCTGAGGGGATAGATTTCTAGAGCCATGCTCATCGGCACGTTCTGCATTGTGTTTAGTTGTTTGCCATGTAAATATCTGAGAAAATAAGTAAAAGGGATACGCAGTTAAAGTGGCTGGAACCATCAGACTACTCCGAAGAAAGAGGATGTAAAGTAAATTTCAACAAATATCAATAAGGGTTGTTAAGGTATCTTGCTAGGCAGAGCCGGAGAAACAGAGGGTATTGTGACTTGTATTTACACCCGATGAATGCAAATGACGCGCTCAGTCAAATGCGCTTGCCGTGGATGAGTCGAATCAGATAAAATATTAGTATGAAGTTTGTCACATAAAGAACACATGTTTCTCGGTATAGAAACTGATTAATTCAAGGTAAATGAAACCGCTGGACCATGACGTAACTTTGACAGACCTTCGAAAAAACACAATCTTTCATGCCTAGACCATCAGAGATGACAGGATAACAATTAAAAAATAGGAGATGTCACTCAAGAATGGATAAAACGTTTGATGTTATTGAAAAGACAACTTTCCCGACACAAATTTGAACCCAGAAGTCAATAGGATTAGATTGCAAACAGCGAGAATGGATAATTAGCCTAGCTTTGGTACTGTGTGTCTATTCGCTATTACTCGTTTTACGTATGCTTGTACTTTTGACCTTGGTCTCATGAGAACTTTTAATTTCCTATTCAGTTATATATTTTTTGGAACGTGCAAATATCTCAGGTGTAAAATATAAAATGATATTGGCCGTATTTTCGTGAAAGTTTCAGTAGTGTGCTGGGACCAGAGCACGTCCTGACAGCTAGTGACCCCAAGATATTTCACAGGAAGAGCTTCTGGCTCTTCTTTGTTGTCCATAAATAAGGAGGAACAGCAAGTTTTAAAAGAAGGCAGGCTGCTTGCCCTGGTAGGTGAGTAAGGAATTTCATTACATATGGATAAGTTGAGAATCATTCATAATGATGTGGTCCATTCTATGCTGGAGGACAGATCACGACTGTCACCAGTGAGGGTAACAAGCTGAGTTCTATCAGGGAAATAGACTTGAATCACGGATAGTAGAAGTGGAGGTGAGCTTGCGCATTGTAACCCTAATAACCGTAGAGTTCAGCTAGTTGTGTGCCTGTGTGACAAGTGGTGAATTTCTAAAGCTAATGATGAATGAGCTTGTATATTAAGGTTTTGTCCCAATTGAAATTATAAACAGCCAATTCAATGGTTAACGCTCGGGAATTACCATTCTGCGCGTTCTAGGTCCGATTCCCCGTTCGGACTCGTTTTATAGGCATTCCGGATAACTCCTGGCAAGCCAAACTAAACCACTGTTGGGTTTTTAATGGTTGTAAATCCATCACATGATGAAACATTCAATAACGAGATAATTTACAGTGAAAGGTCTTGTGAGCAAACCAGATGGAGTGAATGCCGTTTCGACGTTCTTGAAATTTGACGCACTTAGCATAATACCTTGTGAGGTCGCCTCTCGTGCTAGGCCAGATCCATGACAGCTAACAAAAACAAAAAGGGTATGCACTGTTCATAGAATTTTTGAAGATTTAGTAAGCAGTTCATGCTGTATACTGAACCTTTTGATGACTTAAGTAGAGACAGAAAAGATCATACGTTTTCTTTTAAATTCTTCCTGTATCACCATTCATTGTCTCTGAACCAGTTATATCCAAAAGTACTTAGCCAGGTGAGCAGTTTGAGAAAACCTTTAACATAACAAGACTCATCTCTAGTTCGGATCAGTCTTGTCCAACTTGAAAAACTGATATTTTTCTACTTACCTCTATTTGTTGTATCTGAGCTTACTTATTCGTTGTTGCGATCAGATAAAACAGTAATGTCTCCATTAATCAAAATTATCCAGAGTTGTTGAGACTCATTGACCAGTCAGTTATATACCAATAATAAGTCCACTGGGTCAGCCTCCTAATCAGTCCTTACGCACGTTTTTTTATTTCAGAAACAATGTATGGAATTCGCCATCAACGCCAAACCCCTGTGTCGTTACATGCCAAGCAATCGGGATTCAATCAAATATCGCATATGGCGTTTGGTTGTGTCGAGCCCATTCGAATACTACATCATGATGATGATCGCATTAAACACACTGATTCTCATGATGAAGGTATTTTTCTGTGATAGAGAAGATCATTTTCAGTTTGTTATAGTTGTCGTTTTGTGCGTACTGCGTTCTTCTCATGAAACGTAGAGTTGTTTTTCCGGTTCGCTATCAGCTCTACTTTTCAGGCATCAGTGCATCTGGAGATGTACTTAACATTGCAGTAATGTAGTTCAGTGAATTGTATTGTATCTTGCCATGTTGTATTACATTCTGTTATGTTGTACTTTGCAGTATTGCGCTTCATTTCATCTCACTGTGATTTACCGAACTTTCCTGTACTGTACTGTACTGTACTGCATTGTACCGTACTGCATAGTACTGAATCCTGTAGTGTAGTATAGCATATTATATTATAGTACAGTGCGGTGTAGTAGGGTATCACATTGTATAGCATGGTATAGTGTGGTGTAGTATTGTAGAGTACGGTGCAGTACTGGTCTACATCCAGGTGAAATACGGCGAGCAAGAAGTGGGGCTCAGCCTTGCGTATATATATATATATATATATATATATATATATATATATATATATAATATCCTCTACGGCAAGGTTGAAGAGAAACTGGGGCATAGAGCAACCTTATCAAACCCCACTGAGGACGAGAAAAAGGGGGGTGAAAATTGGCCGTAGGCCATTACCCGACTTTAGGCGTGACAATACAACGCTTTGAAGACTGATACATACTTCTCAGGTACTCCATTATTCAACAAACAGTTCCACAATGCAGTCCGATCGACGAAGAAGAAGGCCCTGAGATTGTCCTGGAATACGATCAGTGTCGGTCTCTGAAAAGAGTGACGGTGTTCTAGCTGTTTCCAGAGGGTGAAGATTTGATCGCTACCCTCAAAACCGGTAATAAACCCAGTTTGCTTTTCGCGAGAATGCTGTTCACCAATTTGGTACTATCTGTGAAGTATGAGAGACGCAAGCAGCTTCGATGCCATCGGAATAAAGCTCACACCTCTATGGTTAGAGCATTTATTGTGCGAGCCATTCTTAAAGATGGGGAAGACAACCTATTCCTTCCACCAGGATGTAACCAGCCCAGAATTCCAATTTTTCAAGAATTAAACATGAAGTTCTCTAACGAGCTGCACCGCACCATCTTTTAAATGGGATGAGGAAAGGCCATCGGAGCCCGGTGATCTGTAATTTCCTAAGATCTGAATCTCCTTTCGGATATCCGTCTCAGTAGGTGGGTCTGCCAAAACTGACCATTGGACGTAAACCGGAAGAATTACAGGAGGGGCTAACACTGAGGGCCACCTAAACTGCGTGACAGTGCTTCCAGCTTTCGAGACTCCGCTTCTAACAGTAGACTGGAGAACCATCAGCTTCACAAATAGTTTCACTCATACCAAGTGGTTTCTTACTGGTTACTCGAATGAGAGAGAAAAACTTGCGGGATTTTCCCATGGCAGCAGCACCTTCAGCCTCTGATGCGCAATGGGACCACTACATTCCGAAGTCCCTACGAAGACCGGCTTAAAGTGCACCTCTCATTACCAGTCATGTTTCGTTGCACTCGATTCCCGCCGAAATCGACCGGCGTGAGTCGAGAAGGCGCAGAGATTCAGCAGAGACCCATGGTCTTGCGGTACGACGAGATAGGCCGTAACTTACAAGACCAGGAGAATGCAAGACATTACTGACAAGCCACCAGTGCTGGTTTATGTCATCATGTGGGGTTAGATTTAGCTTTTCAGACAGAGTCTTTGGAAAACTAATAAGAGAAACGGATTGTAAAGCTTATCGCAATGCAACCGTCTTTGAAGCTTGCGTTTGAGAAGCCCATTGTGTCCCATGGATAGCTTATTGCAAACTAATACGTGGTCACAATCAAAAAGGTCTGATACGAGCGATGGTCTTCAATACAACCCCGCCGTTTGCAGCGTATAGTGATGTGGTCCATCTGGATCTATCAGTGACTCGAAGAGGGGTTGATCCTACATGGCCTACCGGCCATCAAAGCGTCTGAGGTTATTACTGGGAAGGAACAAGCGATGGTCTGAACACAGGACGAACAACCGTTCCCTGTACACGAGCGACAAAAAGCTAGTCCAAAAACGCCTCCCAAATGCTCCTCGTTCGATGACAGCCGACCCACTATAGCATTCATATCTCCTACCAAAATCACGGTATCAATCCAGTTCGCTTTGTGTAATACATCCTGGAGCTTTTGATAGAAGGTATCTTTGATTGCATCTGGGCTGCAATTGGTGGGTGTATACGCCGAAACGACAAACTGATTGCGTCTATCGGAGTGACGACTGCTCACTTTAGGCAAACTCCTGAGTCTCACTGCGCATAAGCGACTACCAATTGGGTTCCAGTGTAGCAACGCTGCTTCAACTCTTTCACTGAGGATAATGCCAACGCCAAAAAGCCCATAAGTTGCAGTTCCAGCCTCCCCAGAAAGGCCTAATTAAAACTTAACAGATAGATTAGATGGGAGCGCCAATCGAATGATGGAACTGGAGTCTTGAATGCGAGTCTCTTGAATGCGACTCACATAATTGGTAAAAGATTCAAGTGTACGAGCTTAACCCACATGCAGTCTTGTAGGCATCAGGGTCCGTAATTTGAACATGGCTAGTTTGAATGGGCATTGAGGACACATTAAGGCATCATCCGGTAGTAGCGATTTCGATGAGACTCGGAAATTAGTCGAAGAAGGACGAGGAAAAAAATGGCCAGGATTCCCACCAGTGACACTATAGCGGGCACGGTCGACGGAACTTGTCGTGGATTGTGATAACGAAGGAGAAAGCACGAAGGGAGTGGAGATGGGAGAACAAATTGTCTACGGTGTAAGAGAGTGATCACGTTTGCACACGGAAAAGCGGTCATTCGTGGTAATAGAATCTATGACGATTTTTTGTTTTGAAAGCTGTTGTACTACTCGGTCATCCAGTCCAGAGTAGGCGTTTTTAATCGAAGATGCACCTCCAGCCTGTGGGCAGCCAACAGTGTTCTGCAAGGCTGTAGTGTTGGTCCAGATAAGCTGGTGCCTCACTGTATGTTTCATTTGCGTCTTCTGGAAGGCACTGGGAGCCGGTGACTGAATGCTTAGCTCATTCGTCCTTCGTATAAGGCTTGATATTCTGGGTGCCCAGTACAGCCCTCTGCCACAGATTTCGGCGAGCATACCGTTGTACTCCTCATACACCATCCATGGTTGGTTTGGAATCAGGGTTTGGCCATCTCCCGTTCTATCACTTTAGTGGAAACATCGCCGCGAGATGGCAGTAGGTAGGACTTCTTCAGTAGAGGCTGTGACAGACTCATAGTCACCTGGGAGCATTTCGAGAGACGTTCAAGATGAATGACCATCTCGAAGTCCAAGACACCCAACCGAGGCATTTAGATGCAGCTTTGCGTAGGAAGAAATGAGTCGATACTGAAATTTCAATAGGAACTGTTTTATGCCGTCCATCTAACTCTAGCGAGAACTCAATTCTGCCTCAAAACCATTTCGTTTTATCAGCAAAAACTAAGGATATATAGATTGTTGTCACATTTACCTACTCGTTGCATACAAAGCATTGGTCCGACTGGTGTGGACGACCACGCCTTGAGGCTCAAACAACGCGCAATAGAATCATCTTTCAACTATCGATCCACTCCACCGATTGGCTGCCCAGTGACCCGAAATTCCGTCGTCTAAAGCCTTGGGCCTGGTACCACACCAATGCGGACTCCCAAAGCAACTTGGCTGCCGGCCAAAGCTCGGTTAACACGTTCCATCACAGGAACCACTAAATTTGAGAGGATTGGAATGACCTGAAAATCTTGTCGAAAATTTACCGTAGGCATTCGTTCATGCGTTAAACGTAAATGTAATTTTATAACTAATTTCTAAACTATCGGCAAGATTAAACTATTATTTTCTTAGTTCTTGGTTAAACAGGTCTAAATTTCGCTTTACCGACCCCTTGCATATTTCGCTAGGTTTCAAAGCAGTTAACCGTGAACCTCTGATTATATCACTTCTGCTGTGGAAGACTCATTGTGAAAAAATTCAGCTAAAAGTTTGCGAAAAAGATTCTCACTGACCTTGCAAGTGCATGCTTTGACCACAGATTTCTCTTGTTTATTCCGTTACTCAACGCGACCAAAAGCTAGACTCATTTTTTAGCAATTTTTTTTCTTCTCTACTTAGTACTTGTAATTCCAATTAAAAAATAAGGTTGTAACAGAGTTTCTCATGAATTCCCAATACTTATTCCCTTTCTTTTATTGCTATTTGTTAAGATTGTGAGTTCAAAAATCATTGGGTGACAAGAAAGCATTTGTTTAAAAAATTCGTTGTAATAAAATACAGTACACTATGGTCATCCGTATATTCTTGGAATTAAAAGACATTTTCACTCATATTTTGAAAGTAATGACCGAAGAAGAAGTAGATCACTTCATCGCAAATTACAAAGACTATCAAAATTGTACTTTATTTAATCAACCGAAATACCGAAAGTCATCGCATTAGGTTGCATTGAATTTGGTGGTATTTCTATAAAGTTAAATTCTGATACAGGTCAGCTTCTAAATGTGACCATAAGTTTCCCTTCGCCCCCGTTCCACTCATTCCTCTTCTGCAGTACTACCGACCAGATCACACGGAAACTGGGTCAACAACCCCGGATTTGGATACACAAAAATATCAAAATTATTGTAGTACTTTGGTCTATCTGAACACAGCATTTACGGCCATGTTCACAATGGAATGCTTGCTCAAACTGGTTGCTTTCGGACCCAAGGTATGTGAACTGATGATATGAAAAACTATTTGATGCTACTGCGCGTAATTCGACTCAAGAGATGGTGGACAACCTGTCCGATCCGTAGCTTCTTAGCTCAGCTACCAGCGTTCATGTCATACTTGTACCCTTCTGGCATATATGCTTGAGTTCAAACACCAGCTAGATACGTGACATAAAGCATTTGAGTCAGTTCAATATAAAAAGAATAATTTCAGCTAAGAAGCATTTACAGTATCCATTAGCCATTACAGTCAAGTTCAAACTACTTGGATGACGCATAAGAGAACTTCCTCACTCGTTATTATACCTGTGCTCCCTGTGATTCTTTATTAAATTGAGTTGTCTTATTCCGATAATTTCCAAAGAGTGTGAGAGTAATAGATCTTAAGACCGGTGGTGGCCAAAGGATCATCATCGTGGACTTGGGAAATCTGCCACACTGATTCGATTCCCGTCACCGAAGGCCACTTCCTCAGTTGACAGCTTTTTATTGGCCGCGGTCTCCTTCCAGAAATGTTGTGCTCTGTTGTATAATAAATAGAGTAAATGGTTATTTCTGTTTGTTTACGAAATGGTTCGTCATGTAGTATTTTTTTATTTACTTCCTTTTAATTATAAAAAAATAGTATAGTATTTCAGGAAGGTTGTAGCCACCCTTTATAGGTTGCCAAATGTGGGAAGTAACCAGGGGCGGAGGGACAGGAATCGGACCCGAGGAAAAAGTGTCTAAGGTTCACCATCACGTTCGTGTGACCACCTCCGGTCATTATCGCAGAAGAGCTGTGCAGCAGCTTCATCCTCGATGGGAATCACCAACAGCGCAAGACCACCGGGCTCTGATTTGAGCTTGAACACGCGAATCACGGCTGTTCATCATGGATTTGTTTCGTAGTGCGCGTGAAGATTTTTTCACGTTCAAACCAGTGGCGTAAGTGCAGCAGATCATGAAGTGGTAATGCGAAATAAACAGACCACTGAAAGTCACTCCACCTAGCTTAGTGTTTACGTGTATGATACACAGTCAGGCATTCCAGATCCGAGTCCCTGATTGGGACTGGGACAAGGGGGATATGCGCTGGAACTGATGATTCCTAACAAGGATAAAACAGCTCAACAGTGAGTTTCCATGTTTTTCAAGGACAATGCTTGATGAATCTTTGATGGGAGAGTTATGTAAGGGATATGGCTGACAAGGAGTGATTGGACTTGGACTGACGGACTCAAAAAGCATAACTAACTGGGGAATCTCTACAATGAAAGAATAACCGTGATGCATTTCCGAACGTATTTATCAGAAAGGCGAACGTTCAAAAGTGAACAACATTCTCAAAATGCCCAATCACAAGGATCGAATTGTCAAACTGGCTACTGTAATACTTTTCAGTAGGCAAATCATCGGTTAAAAACTCAAATGTCACACGAGAGAAGGTAGAAGTTGTGGTGTAGCCTGGGCTTTTATTCACACACACCAATTAGTAAGTAATGTGACTGACAGTAAGGTAAAGTCAGCCCAAGATAACTAATTAACATCACAAAGTTGAAAGGTGTATAGAACTATCACAGAAGTAAGTATACTGGAATCGGTTTAATATTACTCGCGAAAGGAAAGTAGCATCGCCATGTTTGCCTACCAATCCCACCAAACACACACAATTAAGGTGACCAAATCGGTTATTTCGAATACGGATACCACTAAAAGCTACATTAACTGCATACATTTTAAGTACAGAGTTACAATGAGCAGGCTTGGAAGATGCATACGTGAAGGAGAAACAAGGTATCCGTCGGTGCGTAAATAAACTTAAATTGCGTGAAACTGGAACTGATGAATTTCTCGAATGTTCACCTTTTCCGTGGAAAAGTATTATTTAACTCGAAACCTCTGACAGCAACAGGAATTATGACCAGCAGTCCTGGTAGAGATAATTGCATAAGGTCCCAATGGACAAGAGTGGTGATGAGACGGATCACAGCAGACTGTTCTGAAGCACCAAAGCTTATCGGCGGAGGATGGTTTCAAATCCTTTGTCTCTGATCGGATAGTCAGAGACTGAAACTATGTTGGCTGCCATGAGTCTTGAAAAGACAGAGAAATCTGCAGAAACATATCTGAAAATTGAGCTAGCTCGCATAATAACTTCATGCCTCACACAGGTTGTTCCCAGCTGTCAATCATAAATTATATTCGCCCATTTTGTTTCGTCAAGTTATCAGCTCGGTCAATAAATAACTGTTGAAAAAGTCTACCTCAGAACCTGTGTAGATTACCCCAGTTACGGCCGCAATTATGTATACCATACCAATCTTACCATTACGAGGTTTTAAAAGGAATCGTACTTTAAACTGTTAGTTATATCAATACTCTGGGTGTCTGTCAGTTTATTTAAAGTTGAATTTGCGGAAATAGTGATTGATTCTGATATCATCCTACAGTGTGCAGAATAATGATTTTGTGTTTCATCCAGCCCATTACTGAACTTCAATACATCAACTGAGTCAGTCATTCGAACATATTTATTGACTTTATGCTACCAAAGTGCATCACTTCAGGAAGAATCACAAGATGGAGGTGTGTTTACTTGTTTTTTTTTACTTGCTTACGCATGAATGCTGTGGAAGGGGTATACATCCTATAGCCATGAAGACCCACTGAACGTTTAGAGAGACCCGGCAACCATACCCCCGGACTTGGAGTGGAGAACCCCCTAAGATCCCAATAGATCAGGTGTTGTAACGATCCGGACGGCAGTGGGTTGCCGTCTTCCGTCAAAGCAGCCGGTGATGGCGGGGATTTGACCCTCGGACCTTTGAGGTGGTAAGCAGACGTTCTGAACCATTCGATCAAACAGTGTGCCGTGATAGCTGTGGGACCAAAGCTTCGAAGCCTTGGAAGCCTTTTTCGTTGGACGATATTTTGTCTGTGAAATTTTTCTGGCAAATATTTGTTTCAAAGCAAAAGCAACGAGTGACCGACCGGTTGTTCACATTTCCTTGTTCTTCTCCCCTGTCAAACAATTCAGAGCTACTTTCGTGACTGGTGGAACACTTTTGATTTTATCACAGTGGTTGGAAGCATCACAGATGTTTTGGTATCCGAACTCCAAGTAAGTGGCCAATTCTACTACTGGAGAAATGGTTCAGGTCACAAAGTCATGTTGGCTATTGATAGTTTCTCTTTTGCGATCTACACTGGTCTTTTTCATCCAGACAAACGTACCCATTGTTGTGTGGTTTCATCAACTTTAGAAATAATACTGGAATTCGCCTAGTCCAACTGTCTGATAGCCTTAATAATCCATGTTAATTGGCTACAAACTTCACACATGCGCACACATCTTACATCTGACGGAACCACTTTACCCAGTCTCATTTCTCTACACACTAGACGGGCTTGGTTGACCTGAGAAGACTGCATGTAAAGTCTGCGCTTGCTCATGCAGACACACGCGTACTTGTGTGCAGATAAAACGGGTTTCTTACGTACAGTGTGCAACTACCAGTTGCGCATATAACACCCACGATTAATGAAACTTCAGAAGACAGTTGAAATTCTCAGCAACAAGAACATGGTTATTTGAGTTAATTAACTGGTAACTCGTCGTGTAGTGGTCGAAGGGGAAAATCACCGAAATCAAGATGGCCGATCATTCAAATAAAATAAGAGGATAACTTACCGGACATGTTTTTTTGGTAATTTTTCGCTCTGTAAATTCATGAAACTAGGTTCACTTTGACAATAATATGAGTTTCCAAAAGATGCTTAAAAGGAAAAGAGGGTTGAGATCACAATGTAGTCACTATTCTTACTCCTTTGAATCTCGAACAGGACTCCTCTTTTCTGAGCCTCGGTTTCCTGCGGCTGTTTCGAGCGGCTCGCCTGATCAAATTGATTCGCCAAGGGTATACTATTCGCATACTGCTATGGACATTTATTCAATCATTCAAAGCTCTTCCCTATGTGCTCTTGTTGATTGCTATGCTGTTCTTCATCTACGCTGTGGTCGGAATGCAGGTGAGCTGAAATTCAGTGCGCGAATGGTGTTCCTTTGCCCCACTTTTTGTCCACATGAATGAATCCACTTGCGAGTCATCCCAAATCTAGTATGAGACAGTAAATTGGGCTGCAATGGGATGCAAGTCTACTGTTGTTTTCAAAACTCAAAGGAGAGAAAAGATAATCCGTAATACTTTTGTAATTACTGATCCAAAAATGTTCATCTTATGTACCAGAAAGATTGTTCTGCCCCTGTACATGGCGCGTGGCTGGTGAACCAAGTCCAAAAAACGACATGCCCCTGGAATTCCGATAAAACTTGCCGAAGGGTATAAAAATCGGTATGCCTGGTCGGTTTACTGTATCCCCCGGAGCAAAACGCCAAACGGAGCTCAGTCTAATTTCCAACCTACAGAATCGAAAAAGTTAACGAATGACTTGCAACACATAATACTTGAAATATTAACATACTTCACTATGAGTACACTGCTTTGTAATGACAAATGTGGTGGAATGCTAAAGGAACTCACTACAGCTTCTTGGCGAAGCAGAAAGTCATAAATGAATTCTCAAGATTTCAGCTCTGAAAATTTACAGATAAAACGTACAACCCGTTGACGCTCAGTGAATATGGGCGAGAGTAATCAATTAGACCGACTCCACCTTTCACCATCAAGGAAACGATTTCATTATGTCAGGACCGAACGGGGTTCAAATTGTATCGTAAAAATGATTCGCCTTGTGGTGTATTTAACGAGAGACGTAATTTCAATAACAAATCAATTTCATCATTCTAGAAGTGTGGCTATCACAAACTCTTCCACTCTGATCATGCATACGCATTTAGTTAAACTAGCTGTTACAAAATTTTCAGTTGTTATCAACTGGGGTATTAAAAACCACTCGTGGTTGGATTGCAGCAGAGAAGCGGTTGGTTTGACGAGAACAACTCTGAGCTTCCCAATTCTAGTAACGAACAAAAACCGATTTTATTGGCACCGTTTTCAGGGAACCAAAAATCGATATATACTACTGCTCAACAGCTTACAACTAAGAGTGGAAAATACTTTCTTCACTTAAGACTCTGAGACAATAAAATGCAAATGTCTGGAATTTGTGACAGTTAAGAAAAGGAAAGAGCTCGTGGAGCATAACGAATTGACAGAAAAATTCCACATCATGGTAAAAGAACACGCAATAATAACTACAGCCTGTGATTACCTCCTTGTATCTTATTCACTTGTTAACCCACAATGCATTAGGAAAGTTCACCGGGTTGACTTAATCCAGTCTAAGTGCATGTGCCTTTTTTCGCGAATGTTAAATTGCTATTTGCAAAAGGGACTGACTTTTTCCCAATAAAGAGACTGATGCTTTTATCACGCCGTGATTCAATGGGGAAATGGCCGAATCAAATAACCTATCAATAAGAATGAAGACCATAGAAGAATAGCGAATCCAAAGTACTTTCTGGACAAACCATTTTTTAGTGATCATAAGTGGATAATGGGGCACGGTTAATGGGAAAATAATCACGAAGTGGTATGCAGCATTTGAAAAAAGCATCTGGTAAACCGGCTTTTAAAACCCTTCGTAAAATTTCTGTTAGACCAACTAGGGGGGGGGGGGGGAATCCAAATGATAGTCACTAAGGAGATAACAGTGGAAATGAGATAAAATCTTTAGACAACCAATTCGATAGGAATGCCAGCCACAGAATTCTCTTGGATGATTCTAACAGCGAAATAACGGATGAAAGCTTCATTTTACGCTTTTCGTGCGAAAATAGTCTCACTTTCTCGGGACTGACAAAAGATCATCACAATGGCCGTCCTAGGGTTCCTACCCTCGATCATTTCCCCTTCGGTAACCATGAATTGGCCACCGTCTGCTCCCAGAAACACTTATCCTTGTCGCATAAAAATAAAGGATGTACAAAAAAATGTTTGTCATTTGTTTATTTATTTCAGTGTAGTTTCCAAAGGGCTAAACCGATTTAACCCATCTCGCATAATCAAATATAAGAACTCCCGTGGCTCTGTAATCAGCTCCCATATTAACCTAAGAAGAGAGACAGCGGCCGCTAAACTATACACTAATCCTAATGTGCTAATTTCAATTTACTATGCACGATCAAGTTCGTTGCGAATTTTCCTTCCATCTTTCTACTTTTTGTCTCACTTCCATTCTATGGTTGCGAGCTCAGAGTTCGCCTTAAAAGAAGGTGCAAAGGCTTACAAAAGTCATACAAATAAACATTGACAGTAGTAGTGTGTATATCGGTGTGAGGGTACTGGCAGACATGCCGTCTATAGACGGCCTGATTCACTTAGCTGACAACAGGCTATCACCTGTCCAGAATCAAGGGCTGCTAAGCAGACCAGCACGTAATCTACCGTTTAGAAATGCAGATGGGTGGAACCAGCCGGGTGCATCCATGGGCCAGTCAGTGGCTAACACTTACCTGAACCAACCAAAGCCGAGCCAACTTGTCCAGGAGCAACCAGACAAATCAGCTGGACGGGCCATTTACAAATATCAGTGCGTCAGCAAGCTTTCGTACAACGTTCTGGTCATGATCAGCACACAATTTATGTAAACGATCTGTTTTGTATCAATAAAATGAGACGTTTCGAAGCCGGCAGACTCTTCTCACTAGAGTTAGTGGGACGGACCAGAACAATGGGTGAACAAAATTCTTCGGAAGCACGCGGCAGATTTCGCTGTTAGTGCAGCTCAAGAATACGCGCGTCCCCGATACTCCTCTGTACACTCATTCTCATACTTGAGCACGCCGAAGGCTTTTATTGTCCACAGAAATCGCAATTGTGCTTCGAGACTGTTAGCGGCAGTGCCCGCGAACCGGTCTTGTTCTCTAGAGAAACTCTGTCCACCCATCTACATATTATCACGGTGGTGATTTCCTGATAAACTCTTCAACGAGGAAGATCCAATCTAACTCCTGAAGCACTACTGAGATTAATGTGAATACAAACTAAGGAATTTCGCTCCTGTACGCGAGAATCGTTAACACGGATCTTATCTTGCCTACTAAATCCGTTTGTAATGCATATTTGTTTCATTCTGGTACATGCATTTACAGAAATCCCACATTATCTTTTTCCCTCTACTTTCTCAGGTTTTTGGGACCATCGCAATCAATGACGAAGTCGGACAAATTACCACATACAATAATTTCCACAGTTTTTTAAACGCGGCTTTGTTATTATTCAGGTAGTTTATAGCTTTGATCTATTTGATAACGACTATTTGGATGACTATGGAACTCATGTTGATGATAATGCTAACTGTTGCGTCCCGGAACTCAGTGACAGAAGGAACTCCGTACGTACAAACGAACGAACAAACTTGTATTCAGGTACGACATACAGTAAGCACAAGCACGAGGACGTGACAAGCGGACGAAAACAGTCAATCAGCATCATACGTGATAGGAAATCCACTTGCATTTCTTGCATTCAAAAGTCCAATGCCGCGAGCCGTGGATTTTCTGTTGTATAGGACTCAGCTCCTTGTGTCAGCAATACATTCAATCAATGTCAGTCTCACGTGGGGCTAGCCGCGTATGAATGGTAAATCTGAACAAATTAGATTGTAATACAGAGAAGTATCGCACGCACAAGTGCAAGACGAATGGGACAGAAATGATTGAAGTGTGAATTTCAGTGACCCATGGATTAGTCACACAATGTTCCTGCTGATGATGATGACGATGACAACCGTGAAATTGATTCCGACCGCTGGGCATTATTTCCCTCTACATTGGTTTCATCCTAGTTGCCTGATAGCCGTGCTAAATTTCGTCCATTTATCTCAGCGCCCTTCATGCACTACCCCACCCCCTCCCGTCCGGTAGACACCCCGCCAATGGGTGTGATTTGTATGGAACACTATTTTTAAATTATTGATCTTAAGCAAATGAAATAAACTACGCGTCCAACTGGAAGTATTTAAACGCACCGATATTAGTGACTTTAGCAGTTACGACGGAATGTGTGGACTTAAAAGTGTGAGGTTTAAACAATCTCCACTCCAAAAGAACTAGGAACTGAGTACACTGCCCTACCGGAGACAGCGAGAAAATATTTGAAGAAAAACAAGTGCAGTGTTCTTTGGGATTTTGACTTTTTCTGAATTCTCGCGAGAAAAATCGCGTGACACTTTCAGCTTAAGAAATCGGTGAACTACACCGGAATTTTCAAATCATACTTTCGGAGGTGCTTTTTTAACCCCTAAGTGATCGGATATAGCTGTGTACGCAAATCAAGTGAACCGTTAGTGGCAATTAAACGGACATGAAATCGTTCATTGTGAATAAACGGGCCATGTTGATCAGCTCAGTATGGCCTTGCATAGAAAATTCGAGTCGAATAGCAACTTATGTAGTATTGGACCAGCGGTATGTCATCCATTGGGACAGTGTTTATCGCCAACCCGTTTGGGGTTTAATCTCTTCTGTTCATTTTGGTCTCCTGAATGTGAGAGACTTCAAAGAATCTAGCTAAATTGGAATAACCAATGACGGTTATTGGATTGCGGCTGTTCTGGTTGCTACTTTTCAACAGCAGCCTAACTGAGAAATGAAATTTATCAATAACATGGCAAAGTAGGAAGAGAAGTAAAAAATAATCGTGGCAATACGATTATTAGGTTATGTGAATACAAATGTCCCACTTGTCATGATATGTAGTCGTATCTTCCTGCCTGCCTATGATTGCTGGTTGTATGGATGTTGTGTGTCTACGAACAGAAGAAATCCTCTCTCTTTATTGATCGAGTTTTGACCAATCGGACAGAGTTAAGATACTCGGTAGAAAACCGGAAATAAGTGGAAAATAAATTTAAAAAACAGAGATTTGTTGCCATCAATTGACCGCAGCTTACAGAAAAGAAATAACATGTGTAACATACAACAAAACTGAAAGTGAAATCCCTTTTCTGGACAGTGAAACGATCGGCACAAGAACGGATGAACCTGATCTAAAAACTTCCAGCAATCTATTTGCAGCAAATGAATGTCTCTGTTCTACGATAAGGAACACAGCGATTGAAGCGCATTACCTGGGATAACTTTTAAATGTAACTCTGTGTATTCATGTACATGAAGCACATCAATGCGTTTGTAAACATGTTGGCAGTGCAGAGTTTTAAAGTGATGTAAATAAGTATGAGCTGTATGAGATCAGATTTTATCCGAATCTGTTGCAGAATGTCTTCGACCTTCACTTCTCTTTTTCACTCTCCAACCAATCACAGATGTGCCACTGGTGAATCGTGGCAAGAGGTGATGCTCGCTTGTACTGACGGCCAAGAATGTGTGAACAAGACAGCCGCGAGTTGTGGCAGCTCTGTGTCCTATGCTTATTTTGTGTCATTCAACTTTCTCTGCTCATTCCTCATGCTCAATCTCTTTGTGGCTGTGATTATGGACAATTTTGACTACCTGACAAGGGATTCTTCTATTCTTGGATCACATCATCTGGACGAATTTATCCGCGTCTGGGCTGAATACGATCCGGGAGCCACGTACGTACCTGACTAGTTTTATTTATGTGACCGTAAAGTGTCAGCCAACGGAAAACAATTAGTCTAACTTTTGCATCGATAATGCATAACGAAATGGCATCAGAACCATTTACTACGCCAAATATTGACAAATATTTCTGCCATCATGGGTTTGCGAATTTTCCATAATTTTTTAAGGTGCTTCCAAACATTGAAATGAATAGTTACTGTCGGAAACAATTTTAGTAAACTTTCATCCATTTGGAGTTTATGAAAATACATTTACCTCCAACTCTGATTGCAAAACAAGTCCATCCCGTCTTCTTTAGCAAATCAATAATCAACTTGGTTTTTTTTCTAATTATTCACTCTTTACATGCGCATCAGTAAAATGAACAAAGCACACCACATAATCAGCAAGAGCTATTGCTGTGTTGGCATAATAGGCATGCTTGATCCTAGATTTCAGATCTGTCCCATAGAAAACAAGCATACTCTCGATTTGAATCGGTCAGACAGCACATAAAGGCATACCAACATAGAACCGGAAAAAGAACGGTAAAAGTTTGTAACGCTTTTAAAGCATGGCATATAAAACTAAGATGGCACGACAGCCCCAGTTAAACAACCAACAGGATGAGTTCCTGTACATCGCCGTGCGCAACTTGTACGACTAAGTGCTAGGATGCTAGAGAGCTATTTAATCAAACCATCCATCTCGCGATTGACTTCGCCGGTCGTTATCTTAAAGAAGAACGGCACATTACGGTTGTGTTAGCTATCGCCAGCTAAATGTATTGACAAAGAGGAAGAATCTATTCCGTTGCCTAGCATCGATTAGACCCTGGGAGCTGCAACAGGTGCACATTTTCCTTCAACACTAGATCTGGCACTCAGCAAATACAGGATTGGTCGGACCAAAAAGATGGCGTTTATCTCATCATCAGGGTTATTTGAATTTCAAATCGTGCCTTTAGGGTGAACGGATTTACCCACCACTTCCCAAAGGCTTATGCAAACTGTAATGCGTGACCTGGTCGTGAGGGTGTGTTTGGTCTGCACGGACGACGCGGTAATCTACAGTTGTTCGTTATTAGACAACCTGTAGTTGGTAACTTGAACGTATAACAATGGCCGACCTGAAGTTAACAACATCGAGGTATAATGTGTCCGGAGGTAAAAGAAACCTTGAACACTGTGAGGGCTGTGCTGACTCATGATCGATAACCGGCTATGTTGCGCCAGCAATCGGCATGTCAGCGCCCGTCCGGAATCCAGGTCAGTGCTTGTGTCCTCGGCTGCGCAAGTGACAAAGTAGCGGACTGATGAGACGCGAAGGTAGTCCCGTCATGTAGCAACTGGTCATGTTACCAATCAACCAATCAGAAGACAAGCTACTTAATGCCAGTATGAATCAGTTAGTCTGCGTTGCAACGATTGACGTCATTGATTGTTTCTTCCTATGTAAACGATGTGTTTCTTGCTAATAAAATGAGATGATTCGTGGGCGGAATAGACTTCTCACTAGAGTTAGTGGGACGGAGTAAAACAGCCACGTCATTAGTAAAGGATTCAAATTGGATGATGGCCCTTTCCTGCTAATTTTAAGGAAGTGCTGTCTTTTTGTGGACTGGTGTCTTCCTACTACCTTACGAGAATACTGATACATTTTGCACACTTAAGTCAAGTAAGAGCAGTTTCAAATATACTGAAGAATGTGAAACAGAAATTTAGGTAATGAGGGATACTCTCATTCATCCTCCTATCTCAGCTTTATCGCGGGTGCGCGGAAGATACTGAGTCGTTTAATCTGAATAAAGGTGCACTCAAAATGAACGAATAATAAATAACTTTTACCTTCGTTTTTCTTTGTCATATAGAAATGACAGAGTATTTCAGGAAAGGGGTTGCGGCCGCTTAGATGCTGCCGAGGGAGAATTGACCGGCAATGGCAGATCCAAAGTTCGCCTCAGTGACTGTTCGAACCCCGCCGGTCGCTATGTGTGCAATGGATTGCATGCTTGCAAAAAGCCAATGACGGAAGGGTGATATATCACGTGGTATTTATGTTCGACAAAACGTCGAGAGCCAAACCTGATAACCTGATTGTAAGCTGTTCAACCCAGAATTGTTCACCCTGCGTTTGAGCACCAGTGGGAGCTCGGTAAATGTGCAGTATTTATGATTCCCTAACAAGGATGATACAGCTTTACCATGTTTCCATGGTTTTAATGAACAGTTGAGCGTTGATTTCGCAGGATGATGTTCATAAAAAGCCCACAAGTTCATTCTATGTTACTGAATAGAGAGCAACCCCCACATTTATCGGCAACGACGCGTCCCGAATGCACAGAATACAGCGTTTCGGTCGGTCATTAATATCAGCACAACTGTCTTCTTTTCATAGTTCTTTTGACCAAAAATTTCTAGTTACGCAAAATGCGCCCATTTCTCTAATTGAGAAAAGTTGTTTTTGTGACGTACTTTACGATTTTTACATGAAACGTATACCTTGTCTCCTTCTCATGTGTGAGCATTCGTGAGAACGCAGCAATGTATCGCAGGAAAGCATATAAGTGCAGTGGAAATGACGGGTCCCGCAACCTAGAAGACTAACTTATAATCAGGAAACTAAAAAGAGTCTAAAATGATGAGCTACAAACTAAATCTGATGTTTTACTTTGTTACGCGCTTACGCATGAGTGCAGTGAAATGAGCATATCCCACGTATTCAAAGGTCCGCTGCACCATGAAGGATAATGAACAACCATGACACTAAGACTCGGGGTGCAGAACCATAAAGGTCCGAATAGGTCAGGCATGATAACCGGCCATGCAGTTAAAGTCACTGTCTGTCACCAATGCAACTGGCAGCGGTTGAGTCCGAGCCTCCAAGTGACCAAATGACCCCTACATCAAGATAATATGAGCGTGGTTCGTTGAATGTTTTCGCGATGCTGAAGAGAAATGCATTGGACGCTAGAAAATGCCATTATTTTAGTTATATGGCAGTCTTTTTTCGGAACCGTCGAGTAAATGTTAACACGTTTACTCACATTATTTGTTCAATGTATAGTTTCCGAACAAGACTCGGCGGGTAAAATACCAGCACATTCAACTTGGATGGTGATGTCACTTGCATTGTGATGGAAAAGAACGTCCGAAGAGCATTTCTTCTATCCAGTGGAATTTTCCAATAAATTGTTATACACCCTTGCGAAGAAATGTTAACTTTCGGCCAATCCATAGATGGTATTATTTGCCCAGTAACGGCGGTCACGTGCTGCGCTCGCGAAAGAATTCGAATGGTATCGTAAATCGGTGTATCTACTAACTTACTTCGTACTCTATAGCAGACGCCATAAAGGACTCACAAAACTGCGACTGATGATAAGAAATTCCCAAAAAACTTATTCCAACAACCTCCAGATCGTAAAGCTCATAATTTCTGACTATATGAACTGCAATAAAAGGGGTCAACCTTGTCTGGTAAATTCCATCGGCAGAACTCGAAATGACGCAGAAATTACGGTAGTCAGGTGACAAATGTTTCCAGTCTGTCGAAATGGAATTTTTTGTAGAAAAACTGCCTCAATACGGAGTAATGTGCCGGTTCATGTTTCGCATGATGTCTACCTATTTATCAGCAGATTTTAGACTGGTTAACCATGAACACCCTAAAGGTTGCATTTTTACAATTGTCTCACACAACCTGAATTTGAATGGGCTTAGGAATTTATGCTCAGTGCTGGAGAAAATAGTCAATTCACTTTCTCCATCTCGAAATTTGGAGGTGTGATGTAACACAAGATAACTAATGGTCCCATAACCAACCTGGCACATTTTATCTCTAAAGGGCTTATATAAGCTGCTGATAATAGGGAAGGTCAGCATATTGACGAACGGACAATAATATTAATATATACTTCGTACATTACGGTGTAAGGTTTACACATCAACTGATACCAATTATTTTCCTCCTTGAGTTTCAAATTTATCATGTGTGTGTGGGGGGGGGTCGATGATGCCAATGAAAAGAGCACTTAATGAACTTATGTTATGTGCTTCCCTGAAAGAGAAAACAACCCAAAAGGTCTTCTTGTTTGTTGGTCACTAAGTGGTCGGTGTAGGATGTAACTTTGTATGTAGGGGATAGAATAATTCTCAAAACCAAGATTTCCACCGAATTTTGACGACCACGGTACTCAGCTGTCACCTGGATACTTACCACATCAGACTAGCCGGAGACCTAAAAATAATCCATAATCTGAATTATGCACTCACTCAACACGCTTCTTCTGAATGCATCTTTTGTGCTGATGGGCAACCACGCAGCATTCTTCGCAATGGAACCTAATTTTCAGCGTGACACAACGTCCGTTTTCATATTGTCTCGTCTGGACGAATTATACAGACTCTCATTCAGGCGTTGATTATAATTGTGGATTTACCATGATATTCGTGTACTACCGGCTCATTCATCGATTTTTACCAATTTCACCCCTGCGCGGTGTATTCCACCTGAATAATCTGTCTTGTTCCAGTGGTCGAATTCATCACACAGAAATGTATGAAATGTTACGAAAATTGGAACCTCCCGTTGGTTTTGGCCAGAACTGCCCATATCGTCTGGCCTACCGGGTGAGCTTTTGATAAACTGCTTACAATGCAGTCTTAAGTATCAGTTGGTATTTCTCATTTGATGTTCTAGCCATAAAATGCAAGCATGAATAAGATTTGAACTGAAATATTGACACCAGAATGAACTATTTCAACAATAAACGTCACTAACACGAACGTAAATGTCATTTCGATCATTTTTTGAAAGAATGCTTTTCTATATGGTGTTATATGTGACGAATATCACAGAGCCGTTTGATATACAGAATCGCCGATCCGAGCCCCCTTCAACTTATATTTGCTCAATAACCGAGCTTAGCAAATTGTCTGTTGTTTCCAGCTCAGTCTTTGTTGAACTTTACCTAGAAAGCATTTGTCCGTGAAAGCCTCAATCGTTTTTTTTTGTATTATGCAAACCATCACTCAATGGTAAACACGTCTCAATCTAGGGCCTAATAGACACGAAGAGGGAAGCTCGTTGACCGGTGATGGTCAAACTGTCGTCATTGTGGACTAAAAACGTGATTGGTCCCGAGTTTGAAACAGAAGAGGCCATGGATCATCATCCTTCTTCAGAAAACAGTAGTGAAATGCATCCCCTTTCATCATCTGCAAAATAAAAACAGTAAAAAAGGTTATCATTTTGCGTCATACACTTATATTATCAAAGATCCTTAACGAAGACGGGACAAACGTCAAATGCTCCCAATTTTCATCAAATTTTTATCCTATGACTATTATAACAATAAAATTAGGCTTCCTGAGAAATTATTTTCAGCGGTAAAAATGTCAATGGAAAGTCTCCAGTGTCGTTACATCGCTCCAGTTCAGCTGATAAGGAGACTTTTTGTGACTCAACTTAATGTAGAGATCCTTAATCGCACTAGTAAACGCCGTAGCAATAGGAATCAGTATCCTCCCAATAGATAACCTAATCATCATCTACTCTGTCCTGTATCGTGTTCGACCATCAAGTGCTTCAGTTTGAAATATTTGACAGTAAGTATAAAGTATATGTTCCTCATTACTGATTATAATAATATAGGGTCTTTTCAATGAATTTATGCATCTGGTAACATTGCAAATCACTCTGATATGACAAAACCATCATCATAATAAACATCATTATCACCATCATCATCATTGTCACCCTTACCACTGAAATCGTCACCATCCGAACAAAGACCATAATAAAAATAATAAAAATGGCTGTCGTCATCACCACACAGCAAGAAGTAATGGAAAACGTTTCAACGAAACTCCATTCAAATATTACTTTTTCCTTGACCTGAAAATCCCCAATACACTCGATCCCACTTGAACACGTGCATTATCAGTTCGACTGTTCATAGAATGATTAACAGCATACACAGTACTGTTCTCGTACATCTAGCTATCATTAGTCAGTCCCGTGGAGTAATGAGATTGAGAATGAATTTACGTCACCTGTGGATCATCAAGTTTAATGGGCTCAACTGTTTATTGGTTTTGTTCTCTTGTCCGAGATGTACCAAATGCATATCGCTTGCCATGTCTAATACCAATGACTGGAGTAGGGCTATTGCATGATTAATTGTTCCATAGCCAATGAAAATAGTACGCCCTTTAAATGAGTTTATTTGATTCTTGTAACTACGGACAATTCCTGTCTGTACTAACGAAACACACTATCGATGGTCGCTCCATATGACCTTCCTCGTGTGTGATTGCATGAATAAATAGGTTGTTTCCAAAGCTCTCCTGTGTTGTTTTATCGTGTAGGTCAGAATTTAAAAATATCGCTCCACTGAGATGATCACTCGGTGTCGGTGGTTATGGCCCCTTTCATGAGAGTCGACAATAACGGAGGAGGGTTTCCGATACATAGCAGAGAAATATTATGCTATGGGTTGGCCACTGGCCTGCAACTTTTTTCCGGTTTTTCATTGGAAGTGACGTTTTCGTTCATTCAATCAAGACTATTTTATACTATTAACTTTGATAGAAGAGTCCACAGTAATGTTTTTTTTTCTTTTCTTGGCTGGCGGTGGTCTTATGGTTGTCGTCATGGTCTTTAGACAATGATGACCTGGGTTCAATTCCCGCCACCGTCGATTACTTTCCTATATGGCAGCCCTTCACTGGCCGCTTCCCCCTTCCAGAGTTGTTGTACATTGTTGTAAGATGAGTAGAAAAGGAAGTAAAAACAGTGTACATAATATTCGGCAGGTTGTTTTTCGTTTATTCGCTAAGTTGAGTGATTGGGTTAAAAAAGTTGAACCACCAGCTGATGTGACGTTTTTCGTGCAACAGTTGTGGGTGGTCCACTTGTATGGGTTGTCTAAAAGAAATCGATGATTGGCTGATGGTCTCTCGTTCGCATTAAGTGGAGGGAATGGAAGCAGCGGTACTGGCCCGTGTGCTTTATTCGCGGCTACCCGCTGTTGATGTACTGTAAACCAAAATCATCACGTTCATGGTGGCTCGTGCTGATTAGTCTCTCGCTCGTGTTAATCACAACACATTATCTAGATCATTGTATCCCTTTATCGGTCTGATTGGAACTGATAATGTCTATTCTACCAAGGATGAAGGGTTTGCAGTTCAGTCGCGTTTACAGAAAGTCACACGGGAAAAAGGCATATCAATGGCAATTGATTTATATGAAATTCCACCATGGTGTGTGCATCTGTTGTCATAGTGATTCAACAGCCTAATAATTTTGTTGGCCCATGGAAAAGGGTACTAATCAAAAGTTGTTTTCAGAATTAGCATTTTCTATTGGTTTTCTAGTTCTGTAAATCAGCTGGGCACATTTCCAACGAGTATCATAAGCAGTTCTCTTGTTGCCCTTTCACAACTACCACTGCCATCTCGCATCCCGTTCTAACAGAAACTGATCAGAATGAATATGCCAGTGGACAGTCAGGGAACCGTGCATTTCACTACAACATTGTTTGCCCTAGTCCGTGAGGCACTGTGTATTAAAATGGCTCCTGTTGAATTGATGGATCAAAAAGATGCCGAACTAAGGGAAACTATTCGTACCCTATGGCCAGTTCAAGCGAAACGAAAACTGGACTTGTTGCAACCCCCGGATAGCGGTACGTGCGATTGTACTTTGTATCGATTGTTTAAATCTCTAATCTTACAGTTCTAATTCATGCTGTATTCTGAACGGAATTTGTAGCAACATTAGACTAACCACTTGCGGTCCACATTGACCTTTCAATAAAACAAACAAATTCTAGGTTCGTGAAAAAACAACAAACCGTCGATAATTCTGTTTAAAGAACGTGGTTCTGGTATAATAAAACAGTTAGGTTAGTGAAGCATATCACCGGTAAAAATAAAAAAATGGAAAACAAACCTGGAAGCTATGTTCTGGGCAATTAACGGTCATCTTAAACAGACAGCCATGGTGATTGGAGTGTCTGAAGACAAACGGCCCACCATTCAGGGTAGAGAAATGACTGACTAACTGGATTGCAAACATAAAATATTTTGATATAAAGTCCGCCAGTAGAACAACGCAGAAACAGGAAAGACGGACGTGGTGTTACAAAATTGTAGATGGAATTCAGTCACCAAAAAGATGGAAATAAATTGGAAAGAACCCGGTAACTAGCCTACCTTTTCTGAACACCAAAACAATTTCGGACCGACTGTTTCTCGAATACAATACTAATGACTAACAGAGTCACTGATTACCAAGCTTTGGTATAATCGTCGTGACGTGATCAGTCTGAAATGATACTTCGCGATGTTAGTCAAAGTGAAGGAGCACCACCCAGGAACTACCTAGATTCCAATTAAATTCGTAACTTGGCCGGCAGCTGGAAGTCAATGCTATCTATGGAAGGGCATAGTGAAAGAGTGGGATCAGCATGGTGTAATTGAACCGCTATCCAGCTATTGAGTAACTCGCAGAGCACGAACCCGAAACCCAAAGTCGAATAAAGGGAGTCTTTAATCAACGCGTACTTTAGGAGACGATCATTACAAATACAGACAACGTGACTCAATATTGTGGGGCCAATCAGTCACATGAGTCCGTGAATGGATATCAAATCAGCCCACCGACCAAAAGAAACATGCTTACCGATACGGAACTCAGTCATCAAAATAAAATTCAGCTTTTATAGCAAGAAAAACTGACCAGTCAGGAAAAGAGAGCGGAACGTACGTACGACAGATGGACAGAAATATGACCATGAAGTTAGCCCAGACAAGGACCAAGGAGATAGCACGCATGCCTGCAATGGAGAAGAACGCATAAATGGCGTGATCTTGGCGTGGGATGAAAGTTAAAAGATGACCTGCGTATGGCGCGTGAAAAAGCCGACAATGCAGGTAGGGCAGCGTAACAAACAAAGCCAGGTACGTACACGCATGTAAAACTCAAAGCTCGTACGTCACCATAACACTTTAGGACTGATTTCCAAAACTATCACACTAATTGACGAGATCACAACAGATTTCCAAAATTATCACAAACTTGCGAAACTATCACATAAATTCGTAAAACTATAAGTTTAATTCGAGAACAGAACGCAACAGGTAGCCTTCGCATCGGTAACGTGCATTTCATTGGTCAACTAGCCACAGGCATCTCTGGCCAACCATTGTCCGTTATGACCGCCTGTCTTACAACGCTCTTCCCGTGCAAAAATGGCACAGACGGACGGACGTCTATCCGGTGGAGCAGTAAGGTCATGCGATCTGAGCCAGAGAACCAAACTATCCTCAATCTATCAATGGAAATGACGGCGCATTGCTTCAGACGCCTTTGGGTTAGCGAGAACACCGGCTATCCTGTAGACGGAGTGGTGATACTGGTCTCTGAATAACATCAGCATTCGGTTCATCGACGTGATGCACAGATGAAAATATATACATCACGCCAACTTAGGAAATAGCTTGGCACTCCGCCGTGTTGGATAATAACTGATTACATTTTTCAATTCCCATCCTGAGAATTAATTTCTCACGTAATGTGTTTATTATATGTATATTTGTAGAGAATAATTGCGATATGCTTAAGTTATTGTTAGCATTAAAATGTAGCATCCGTGCTCCCCATATACATGGATCCTGAGAATCAACAAGAAAGAACACATACAACCAAACATAACCTATGGCATCTCACGTTGGAATCTGAAAATCCAAGTACTACTTCATGTGAAGAAGTTTGTTTTTAGCTCCTAATCAGTACATTCTGTTAGATTGAATAGAAGTCTCCTGTATTCATTTTTCGGGATAAAACTGCAGAAAACGGAGTACACAGTAAATCGAAAACGGTGGAATATTTTGGGAAAAATGTTGGTGTTTGCGGTCATCTTTGGTGGTAGACAATAATACACTGTCATCCATTTCGTTGCCACACCTGAACTATTGTGATCTGTGCTTCACTATTCCAAGTTTCAGGATCTGGTTGCCGTCTATCCCCAATGGTACCGTGGGTCTTTGAGGCTATGAGATGTACACCTTGCACTGTTCATGAACAAGCATTCTTTTGAAAAACCCAGTAAGATGCCAATCCACTTTTACCTTACTACAATCTGAAATGTCGGGATTGCCAGCATTCAAGTCAGCTCGTTGAGCTGAAACTGCTACGAAACATGGAATTTTTATGATTTCTTAGTACTTTAGCCGTGAGTTTAGAAAAATGGTGATCAACTGTATGCGGCTAATTTTTCTCATATTCAAAGCACTGAATATACTCCATTCTCTCGGTGAGTACTAAAAGAAGCCATATGTTCTAAGGCCTTCGCATTTCGCAAAGCCTTCTCAATAGCCATCAATCTGAGATTCATACAAAATGGTGTTGGTGTACGATGAACGACCATGAACCATTAATTACCATGTTCCTCAAAAATAGGACCAAGTCATTTATTATTTCTTACCTAGAAAACAAACTGGGACTTATTTTCGAGGATGTCTTTTATGTTTGCGATTAAAAATCCAAAAATTCAAAACGAAGTCTCATTTCCCCAAGTGAAACGAAATAATTCCAGTTAGAAACAAATTTTAGTAACGAAAATTTTTATTGATTTCCTAGTTGTATTTAGCCAAATGCAATCAGTTCGTCCTTGTAGATTAGGAAGTAGCGAACTTCAGACTATACTTCTGGCAAATCCATTTATTGGAGAATCGCTGACTGCAATGTCTCATGTCTAGCGATAGAACTTCCCTCCAATGAACACTTTTTGTCCAGGTACCCCCAGTGCTCCCCATCCCTCGTAGTGCGTTGGCGACGCAACTGTCAGTACTCCCAATCCATGAATTCATCATCAAATTCACGATTACTTGAGGATTAGATTCGATAAAATTCTCCCACCGATATCTCTCCATTCTATGTTCGATATACCCATTTACTTCCATCCGCAAATAATCCTGGGATGAATTTCAATGACGCTGACATGGCCAATACTGTTTAAATCACAGATACAGTCGGACAGAACTAAGGTCAAATTGATATGGTACTTTTAGCAGTGCCGTCCAGGAGACTTGAGGTGAGATCACTTAGCCTGATTTGATCCCGGGCTTAGTCAAGAGGCTTGACTGTAAGGTACCGGCTAGTACCGTGATGTAGTTTGTCTGTTTCATCGAACTTGGTAACAACCTTGTGTAAACGCAGTGAAGTCGCTTGTGATTGGTGCGATCGAAAACTGGACTCAACCTTGAACGGTACAATTGACCAGCCCATAGGGTAGTGGCACTCACACGACGTATTCAGGGCGGATGAGTGAGCGAAACCTCGAATCACTGTTTCTTTGTTCGTTTGTGCGTGGCGTGTGCGTGTGCGTGTGCGTGTGCGTGTGCGCGTGCGTGTGCGCGTGCGTGTGCGCGTGCGTGTGCGTGTGCGTGTGCGTGTGCGTGTGCGTGTGCGTGTGCATGTGCGTGTGCGTGTGCGTGTGCGTGTGCGTGTGTGTGTGTGTGCATGTGCGTGTGCGATGTGCGTGTCAGTGTTCTGCTCAATCAACTGTGACGAGAGGCCACTTGTGCCGTAGATCCAACTAGTTGTTGCTGTGACCGGATCAACCACCAAAAGCTGTTGTCCGGGCGTCCCATAAAATGCGGCAACATGGTCAACGTAAATATTTCTGCTACCATGATCCGAGGACGGTGCGGTGTACCGACGAAGAAGTTCGCAAGTGAGCTACCCAGGTTTTCGAGGACGGCCATGATTGGCATTTGGTTGCCAAACCCAGTGGCGTCAGTTACACAACTGCGTGCAACTGGGTTCGCACGGAGGGGCTGCGTTACGAACGTCAGCGTAGAGACGGGACTTGGGGAAAGACTGAACGACACGAAAACTGACGAAATGGTCACATGGGTAGAAGAGGATCTAACAAAAAGACATGATCAGCGAACTCCTCCATCACGAGGGATGTTTGTGAGAGTTTCGGGAGGTATTCACAGACATTTTTCTTACGGGTTCTGGTCGGAGAGGATATGGGAAGCTGTTGAGTTTAGCTCCGGTAGAGAACGATGCAGATGCAACCAAATATTGATTCCATTATTACTTTTTGTCTTCATGCTTGTCACCGTCATCGGGGAGATGGTGGGTTATCACAGTATGAAACGGAAAACTACTGGTATAAAAAGCGCTTATGCTTGCAAACGTCCACAATGAAGTCTCCGGGTCACCAATATCTTTTAGAGTATGAATCATGCCACAGTAGCACGGTGCCTTCAACTTGTAATTATGTGCTCAATGTTAAGGAGCCAGTCAGAATGAGGGCAGATGGTCCTGTTGACCTTTGACCCACAGTATGCATAGTCCTATGGTTTGCCGGTCGACACATGCACTTTTCATTGCATTCGAATGCACTCGAGTCTCCGGTGTGGGTGTGTTCTGTGCCTCTTATCTGGGCTAGATTGGAAACTTATCACTCATTATCGTCGAGTCGATAGCCGTATAAGCCGGTCCGATGAATAATGTGTACATTCTTATACCGTGTCTCTTGGATTACGATTGGTATCATGAAACAACATACTCGACTCGATTATGATGGGAACAATCGTAGTTCTTTGTTGTACATACCGTGCTTCTCCGAAAGTAAGCCCTTTCATGAGTTTTCAGGACAGTTTTAATTCAAGCTCTAATCCGAAAATAGGTCCGAGTCTAGAGATGCATCCGTGGAATGCACTCAAGGATGAAATCTCATTTTCCAATACGACCTATCTCTCCGGACTTCGTAGTACTGAGAACTTATTTTGCCACAGTCACCGAACCAGCAAAAAATAGATTAATTCGTTTTATGAGAGGAAATGAGACTTCGTTTTGTCTTTCTGGATTTTTATTCCCAAAAATAGTCCCCGATGCGCTTCTCGGATGAAAAAGTATAAGAGCAGGCCCTATTTTTTAAGAAACACGGTAGTTAATGTTTCATGACCGTTCGTTGTACTTGTGTACATTTCAAGTTGATGGCCATTGAGAAGACTTCGCAATATGTTCGCGCCTTGAAGTGCTGGGCTTCTTCTAGTATTGACCGAGGGACTGAGAACAATTAGCCACATGCAGTTGATCACCATTTTTCTAAACTCACGGCTAAAGTACTGAGAAATCACAAAAATTCCATGTTTCGTAGCAGTTTCAGCTCAACGAGCTGACTTGAATGTTGGCGATTCCGACATTTCGGATTGTAGTCAGTTACAATTGGATTGGCATCTTACTGAGTTCCTTTAAGACATACTTGCTCTAGGACTCACTGCACCTTGAGGGATAGCCGGCAACCAGATCCTGAAACTTGGAATAGTGAAGCACAGATCACAATAGTTCAGGTGTGGCAACGAAATGGATGACAGTGTATTATTGTCTACCACCAAAGATGACCGCAAACACCAACATTTTTCCCAAAATATTCCACCGTTTTCGATTTACTGTGTACTCCGTTTTCTGCAGTTTTATCCCGAAAAATGAATACAGGAGACTTCTATTCAATCTAACAGAATGTACTGATTAGGAGCTAAAAACAAACTTCTTCACATGAAGTAGTACTTGGATTTTCAGATTCCAACGTGAGATGCCATAGGTTATGTTTGGTTGTATGTGTTCTTTCTTGTTGATTCTCAGGATCCATGTATATGGGGAGCACGGATGCTACATTTTAATGCTAACAATAACTTAAGCATATCGCAATTATTCTCTACAAATATACATATAATAAACACATTACGTGAGAAATTAATTCTCAGGATGGGAATTGAAAAATGTAATCAGTTATTATCCAACACGGCGGAGTGCCAAGCTATTTCCTAAGTTGGCGTGATGTATATATTTTCATCTGTGCATCACGTCGATGAACCGAATGCTGATGTTATTCAGAGACCAGTATCACCACTCCGTCTACAGGATAGCCGGTGTTCTCGCTAACCCAAAGGCGTCTGAAGCAATGCGCCGTCATTTCCATTGATAGATTGAGGATAGTTTGGTTCTCTGGCTCAGATCGCATGACCTTACTGCTCCACCGGATAGACGTCCGTCCGTCTGTGCCATTTTTGCACGGGAAGAGCGTTGTAAGACAGGCGGTCATAACGGACAATGGTTGGCCAGAGATGCCTGTGGCTAGTTGACCAATGAAATGCACGTTACCGATGCGAAGGCTACCTGTTGCGTTCTGTTCTCGAATTAAACTTATAGTTTTACGAATTTATGTGATAGTTTCGCAAGTTTGTGATAATTTTGGAAATCTGTTGTGATCTCGCAAGTCAGTGCTGTAGTTTATCAAATTAATGGAGTGGAAATCCAGCCTAAAGTAAACGTACGGTCATGGGGAAACGTCGATGAACCGAGGCAGGGTATCCGTGTCCAAAGCGGGAAGAGGAACGTAGTATCCGTACGTCTATGCGGCTGGAAAGGACAAGTAACACTTTGATTATAGTTTCGGGAGTGAGAATACTGAACTCGCTGGGATTTTCATAAATGTACTGACTAGACGACACAGTTGCATACATGTTCGTTCATTACTTCTTTCCTTTATATACTTCTTTTTTATACTATTTGCACGAGAATTTCAGGAAGCGTGTTGCGGCCCTCCGAAGTTTGCCATTTGGAAAAGGGGGTGATCATTGCCGGCGCTAGGATTCGAACCCCCTTGGACAAAGCGACCGAATGCCCACTAAGTTGACCTTTCGATCGTCTCTTCGAGATAACTGATGCAGCTCAGTTGTCAAAATCGACGTAGGGAACCAGTGAGACTCCATAGTGAACACGAAATAACAAGCGCTGTAGTATATATCACCTTCCAGTAGACGCAAATGAAACATACAGTGAGGCATCAGCTTATCTGGAACAACACTACAGCCTTGCAGAACACTGTTGGCTGCCCACAGGCTAGAGGTGCATCTTCAATTAAAAATGCCTACTCTGGACTGGATGACCGAGTAGTACAACAGCTTTCAAAACAAAAAAACCGTCATAGATTCCATTACCACGAATGACCGCTTTTCCGTGTGCAAACGTGATCGCTCTCTTACACCGTGGACAATTTGTTCTCCCATCTCCACTCCCTTCGTGCTTTCTCCTTCGTTATCACAATCCACGACAAGTTCCATCGACCGTGCCCGCTATAGTGTCACTGGTGGGAATCCTGGCCATTTTTTTCCTCGTCCTTCTTCGACTAATTTCCGAGTCTCATCGAAATCGCTACTACCGGATGATGCCTTAATGTGTCCTCAATGCCCATTCAAACTAGCCATGTTCAACTTACGGACCTTGATGCCTACAAGACTGCATGTGGGTTAAGCTCGTACACTTGAATCTTTTACCAATTATGTGAGTCGCATTCAAGAGGCTCGCATTCAAGACTCCAGTTCCGTCATCCGATTGGCGCTCCCATCTAATCTATCTGTTAAGTTTTAATTAGGCCTTTCTGGGGAAGCTGGAGCTGCGACTTATGGGCTTTCTGGAGTTGGCATTATCCTCAGTGAAAGAGTTGAAGCAACGTTGCTACACTGGAACCCAATTGGTAGTCGCTTATGCGCAGTGAGACTCAGGAGTTTGCCTAAAGTGAGCAGTCGTCACTCCGATAGACGCAATCAGTTTGTCGTTTCGGCGTATACACCCACCAATTGCAGCCCAGATGCAATCAAAGATACCTTCTATCAAAAGCTCCACGACTTATTACACAAAGCGAACTGGATTGATACCGTGATTTTGGTAGGAGATATGAATGCTATAGTGGGTCGGCTGTCATCGAACGAGGAGCATTTGGGAGGATTTTTTGGGCTAGATTTCTGTCGTTCGGGTATAGGGAGCGGTTGTTCGTCCTGTGTTCAGACCATCGCTTGTTCCTTCCCAGTACTAACCTCAGACGCTTTGATGGCCGGTAGGCCACGTAGGATCAACCCCTCTTCGAGTCACTGATAGATCCAGATGGACCACATCACTATACGCGGCAAACGGCGGGGTTGCATTGAAGACCATCGCTCGTATCAGAGCTCTTTGATTGTGGCCACGCATTAGTTTGCTGTCCCTGTGGTTCGGTGGGCGTTCCAAACATACGCTGCAACGATGAGCAGATTAAGATGAGCTATATATATATATATATATATATATATATATATATATATATATATATACAACCACCGGGTGATAGGACAAAGTTACCGATGTAAATCGACGGCACCGTTAGTGTTTTACATACTGTATACATACTGTACTGTTCCTGGTGTTTGGTCTCACCCAAGGCAAGTTAAGCACGCAAATCACGTTTTTCTGATAATACAGTTGTTCACTCAGATCCACACTTCTAATGAATACTGTGAATCCACGGACATACTGTACTGAATATTAGCAAGGCACCTTCACGGAATCATAATCTGGGTTCTAATTCGATGGACACATTTTAATAATAGGTTATGCCGGCGAAATTTTTCTAGTTCTTCTCATATCAGTCTAGCCAAGACGAATTTCAAACAGTCCATTCGTTGAGTCGGTATTTAAAAAGCCTTTGGATTAAAGGTGGATGCGAATTATACCCGCTTCCGGTTTATATACTACCTATACCCGGCACGTCATTATTCACCCACTTGTACATCTTCCATTATAACCAAAACCTTATGACCCTCAACGCTGACAAACCATGCCTTTGGGTAATCTCCTGTTTTGGATACATATCAACTACGACCGTCCTAACCACTCAGCTTAGATAACCATATCGGTGGTCTTATCCGTACCTCGTGTATTTCCTGCAGATCAGGTACGTTTAGTGCGCCTGCGTAAGCAAGCTATATTCCGATCGCCCATGATCTGGAGCAGAGCACTTCTATATACAAAGAAAATGACGGGAATAGCTGTGTGTTTGTATCGGTGAAGAGCCATTGTCAAGCGAGTGCAGGCGACGTGTTAACATGTTTACACAGTGTATTCAGATTAGTAGACTTCGTTGGTTAGGGCAGGTGTTACGTAATGCAAACAAACGCCTACCGTACCCTGTTTTCCATTCCTCATATGGAGTGGAAGAAACCACGTGGAGGACAAAAGATGACTTAGCAATGGGGAATGAGGAAATGTACATCCGTTCACGTAATGCAGTACGTCATTCTTGTGAAAAACCTGGTCACATTCGCAAGGTATGCCGTCAATCCAAGTGCATTTTGACGAGTGCAACCTCTGAGGATCCGAAAAATGATGACAATCCGGTGAAAACACTGAAGATTTCGAGTGAATCCAACCAATTCTTGTACAGATCAGCCCAGTTCCAGTGCGGCTTGAGAGCTAAGTTCATTATGGATGTCCGGAGCTGCGAGTCCATCATTTCGAAATTATTGTTCAACTTGATTCAGTCCAGTGTAGCCAAACAACTCACTGACGTACGCATTCACGGTGTTACTGGTCATTGACTTTCACTATTGGACGTGACTACGTTAATGGTTCGGTTGGAGAACGACTTTACCCCGGTACGATTCTTGATTTCCGTAGACAGTCCATCGATTCTGGGCTTGAAGGCCCCGCTTACTTTGGAACAATCGGTAACCCTGAAAACGACGTCCGACAATCCGATGAATCAGCTTGTTCCTCAGCAGTTTATTGCACAATGCTCGAACAACAAAAGTGGCATGTTGGTTGAGACCACGAAGTTGGAAGTGGGTGGTGATCAGGTATTCCTAAAATGCCGAGTGTTGTCGTGTGGTCAGAGAGAGAGGGTGTTTTGAAGGTGCTTACCAACATGGAGCAAGACGGTATCGTTGTGCGTGTGACTTTATCCTCTTGGGTGACTCCGACTGTGGTGGCAACGAAGAGCGACGGACAGACACCCCAGATTCGCGGTGATTACCGATGGATTTTGAACCGTCTACGGAAATGTGCGGTAACTACGGTGGAACCTGAGGACTTCATGAAATGCATGCTCGATAGCAAGTATTTCTCAGAAATTGATTTGTTTGACGCCTGTTTACAAATTCCGCTGCATACGGAGTCGAAACCACTAACAACCATTACCACTTCATGGGGCATGTTCCACTACAATTTCTTGCCTTTTGGTCTGCATGTGTCATCTGGGATATTTCAGGCTGCAATAGACGAGGTGATTCATGATATCGATGGGGTGATGGCATATCAAGATGATGTGCTTATTTTCGGATCCACGAAGGAAGAGAGCGACCACAGATTGCAACAGCTGCTGGAGTGGTTCATGGAAAGAAATGTATTGATCAAAGCCCCTAAGTGAAACTGCGGTGTCACCGAATTAAATTATTTCGGTTTCACTGTCAATGAAAATTGATACCGACCCGATCCAGATCGTTTGAAACCACTGATTGGCATCGAGTCACCGAAAAGTCAGGTGCACTTATGATCAATTCTTGGATGCCGGCATTACTACTCCAGATTCATTCCAAACTTTGCAATAAAAGCCCAACCATTGCTTCTGGCTCAGTCATCCGGTGCGTGACAGTGGAACGAACAGTGTGGAAAGACACTACGCGGTCTTGCTAAAATATCGTTGACCGACCGATACTAGCCCCATTTGCGCCATCTCAGCCGACCATGCTGATCACCGACGCGTCTGAAGTGGGGATAGGAGCAGTTCTGGAACGAGGTGGACGTCCAATAATCTGCATCTCGCGTTTTCTCAACGTCACAGAGAAGAATTATTCCCAGACGCAGAAGAAAACTTTGGCCTTTTTCTGGGTACGGTACACTGACCACACAAGTACCTGTTTGGACTGAAGTTTACGATTGTCATCGACCACCAAGCTTTTCAGTTACAATATGACCCAGATAAATCCGTTTTCAAATCCACGGTCGCTATGATTCAGCGATGAAGTATTGAATTGGCTGCCTATAACTAAGACATCCTGCATCGACCCGGCAGGACAATCCCGCAGGCGGACTTCCTCCCACGATACTCACGATTCGCAGCGGCGGACCAATGCCATATAATTTCCTCTGCTGCGCCCGTGTCGAGAGAAGTACTGAGAAAGCAGACAACACGATATTATTCACCTGTGATTTCGGCGATCAGATAGGGATGGTGACCCGAGGCGAAGCGGAAGTTTCCTCAGTTCTTCGTACTGCGAGAGGAATTTGGTATCCATCCCGACGGCGTCCGTTGTCGAGATGATCGCTTTGTCATTCCACCTCCATTGTGCAAGTCAGTTTTGGATGAACTGCACAAAGGTCACTTGGGCGTGGATAAAATGTAGTCACTAGCTCGACAGATGGGTTGATGGCTGGAATTGGATGCGGATATTCGCACTACGGCAAAGAACTGTGATGCGAATCTGCACAAAGTTCGGTCGGGACCAAACAACTGGAACCTGTTGTGCGGCCAACCCATGTTTCATTGGCATTCTCACGCGATTCATTCTGGTCCCGTTGGCCTTGAATCCTCGTGTGCCATCCCTGTCTATCCCACGATCTGCTCTGTTCTACCTTATCAGTCACATGCGGTTAGGCACGCGTGTGACCGGCATTGATTCTCTGTGCCTGTTCGCTTGACACATTATTAGTCTTGCGACTGCCAGGGGATGATTCATTTGTTCGACCGCTTGTCTGCTTGCGTGCGTGTTTACTGACGTACTAACAAACGAATCTATTGGGTAGTTCTCTGAATTCTGAGCACAACAGAACCCATGGCCCGGAAGCTACATTCCATGGTAGAGAGTTCACGCTGACTTCTGTGGCCCATTCTCTAACCGGTATCACGCCCTTTTACAGATCGACTCCTACTCGGAAGTGTTCTTGACGAGTTCACCAACACCTCGTTCGTAATCCAGGTGTTACGGAAATGCTTCAGACGAGAAGGAATCCCTCAGGTACTGGTCACCGTTAATGGATAGCAATTCTGTACAGCGGAGCTGAAGAGCTGGCTTGATAGAATCGGATGTCGGCATCTGCGTACGGCGCCACGCCACCGGTGTTCTAACGTTGCCGTGGAGAACATTGTGCATTCCGTGAAAATTGCACTAACATCAGCCAACCCGAGAACGTTGCCTGACTTTGAAGCATTCCTCGACGATTTCTTGTTGCAGTACCGAAATGCAGTACATACAATCACCAAGGAAAGTCCAGCAGTTCTCTTCAAGTTCAGAAGACTACGGTTATCGCTGATGTGTCTTGATTCCAACGATGTCATATACTTCCGTGGCAAAGAGTTTCGACCAACTCGTGGAATCATCACCAGACAACTTGGTCCATCCATGGTCGAGATTACGGACCTGGGTGGTGCATCGGTGCATCGGTGCATCGGCGCTACCTCAGCCAAATCCATTTCAAAGTGGCAACCGGCGATGTAACCAATAGCACGGGTGAAACGAATGAGAATTATGATGGGGACCGTGTTGATGACAGTGATTCATCTATTCCGCCAGCTGAAGCGACTGCCGCAGCGGCCGAGCCATAGCCACCAGCTCCGGGCCGAAGATCAGTGCGACAAGCGAGCCAGATTACCTAGAAGTTCTTGAAGGAGGAAGTTTTTGGTGATTCAGCCACCTTCAGACGTGATGCGGCCAGGTACAGCTTCGTAGCCACGCACGCGGATGAGCCTCAACCAATCAGGGTCACCGAGGACAGGTACGGCAAAACTCCCCGTGATTGGTTAACTCTTAGTCTACCAATTATTTCCTCTAACTTAACGTGTTTATAGAAACCAGTTTGTCAATACAATCAACGTGTTATTTTGCAGCTTTGGTCTTCTTGCTAATTTCGTTCATGCAGTCCTCGGTGGGAGCGAATTCAATACGCCCTATCAATTCCGGCATTATGAATACTACAGGCCTATAGCTGGATTTTAAGGTTTTTGTCCTCAACCTCTTACTGGGAAGGGATCGAGGACGGGAGTCGATCACTGTGTATATGCCGACTTGTTAACTCCTGAAGCCATTGGTAAATGAGCTCTGTCTCATTAAGTGTTGTGACATGAAGCGAGTTTTGTTGAAAATCGGTAGAATGGGTCGAATCTAGGAAGCATAAATCTGCACGCCTGCTAGGTTCAGGTCTTGTGTCTTATACCTGGTGGCAATGCTTTATGATTGACCATGCTTCCGAGTGCACCATCTAAAACAGCTCTTCAGTTTTCCTCCGTGGTGAGCGGAGTATTGATCCTACAAGATGGAATGTTTCACAGCCAGCGCACACATACTAGTTACTAACCAACAGTATCCATCCATGTCACCAAATACGGTTACCCCCATGGATTGCTTTCATTTGACACTGGAAACCTTCCTTTTTAGCTGAAAAGTAATGCGAAGTGTGAAACCAGAGGCGACTGATCTTCAGCATGACCTCCAAATTTACTGTATTTAGAGATTTATTGACTGTTCAGTACACCAAATTCATTCAGATTTCATACTTATGCAAATAACATGAGTAAGATCGTCTTTTGCAATTCGCGTCGCCCATTTTTCATTTCGCCGTTTATCAGAATACACATTCACCCATTTGACGGTTGGTAAGATCTATGCCGGACTGCTAATTCTGGAGAACTGGCAACTCAGCAGAGTCAATGTCAACAAGACCAATGCGAATCTTGCTGTGGGAAATGTGAGTACACACTTGATGAATAAATTACCCCAGTGACTACACGTTATGTTTATTCATTTTTCATGGTATGTTTGTCACTAAAAATCATTTGTGATGAAGTCTTGGAGAAAATTGTCGTCTGTTGAGGGCCGAGGCGATGGTGACCCATATAGATTCATAAATCTTGAAGTCTGTATTTAGCGATCGATGCATTTGTCTAAGTGCAGTGGGAGACTTTGAAAAATGATAGCATGAGCATGTAAAACGTTTTGTGCACAGAAGGTTTGAACACGTTTCAGCTGCAATGTTCTGTGATGTAGTCATAAATTTCCACATCAGGCATGATAGCTTGTGTCAGTTATCCAAACGATCCCTTCAGTGCGCAAGGATTGGTCGTGGGGAGCGAGAAACGGATATACGTGAGTCTTTCATGGGAAAATAAGTCTAATGGCTGCGTAATGAAAAAACATCGGATATAAAGCGATTTAAAACAAGAAATGAGATCCGATTAGAGGTAAATGTTGAAAAACACGGGGAGCCGAAACTACAAGATTAAGTACTTGCGGGAAAAGGTTGTTAACTTGGATCTAATGTCACCAAGCTCACGTTAGGTCAATCGTCACCAGTTTTTGGGTATACAAGATCTGGATGAACAATCTAATTACCACTGCTCCGGTGATGTGCAACGTTTTATTTGACTCGGTACGATAAACTATGAGGAACGCGTCAGGTGGGCTCATCCTGTGACCCATTTCACTTAAGTGTTTGGTCATCGCGGATCTCGTGCACTCCTGGAGAGATGTTTCTAAAAAATTCGGAATGCTTTCACGCATATCTAGTTGCCTTTTGGTTCTGCCTGCGTACCCGCATCCACAGAAACACGTTAATGGTGAATGATGCTAGGGTCGGTTAAAAGTGATATGGAGTCTTTTCGTACTGTCACCGAGACACGTGCGCTCTCCTCAAGGAACAACAAACGGACAACGGTAACTGTGCGTCTGATGGTGGATGAAAGCTGTCGTATGATGGTGGCGGGAACTCGGTTGATTTGAAAAGAGAGACACAAAGACATCCTCCGCGGCACCTTTAGTAGTTTGGCTGAACTTTAAATTTCTTTCGGACATTCTCCACAAGCCTTGGTGAGTGGACGTTAAATACGAGGGTAGCCTGAAGATTTCGAGTTCTTCAGTCAGTCTAACCGAAGTTACTAGTCTCCTCCTTCGATCGAACAGAGATCTCACTACTCCTTTTCATGGGCAACTTGGGAAGAGCCTTTTATATAGAGATGTTTTCCCAACCAAGATCACTTTTGGTTGGTACCTCTAGCCAGGGAACCTTCTGAACGTCTTCATTTACTTACCCTTACTTCTATGCGACTAACTCCTGCCGGGGATAAGTCGGCTTCTTGAACGTCTCTGATGGAGGTTTTCGATGCGTTGCAATCTACGGCAAGTTTGGTACACAGTGAACGTCACTTCCTGCTCCAAACAAGAATCCCAAAGACCGACTGAAGACCTGAATATTCTGCATTCGCTTTGAGTGTGTTGACCTACGTCTTTAGCTGGTCGCCAATGTGACACTTTTAGCTTAGACAAGATGATGGTAAAAGGCTTCTCCTTGTGAATTCCGCTTCGGGTCGAGGGAGGATATGGCTAAAACATTTGAGAAGGTGCCTTTGAAGAACTGAGGACAATGCTTCTATATCCTGGCAGCGTTATCGCACGGCAGAGTTTGTGACCAGATCAAGTCATTTTATTCCGGCTGTATATCGGGGGTACCAGCCGTCAAAGCTCTCCAGCTTTTCGTATTCTCTACTTTCAATGGCCAGATTTCACAAGCGCTCGTGAGAAAGGGGAGAATGGTTACCCGATAAGCTTACAGTTTCATCTGGAAGCCTATTTAATTGCGGGACCATATGGATTTACAGAGTAGTAAAAATGCTACTCTTTCACAATCGGCACGAAGTTTGATTTCATCTTTAGCCCGACTGTTCGATTGCATGATAGATCTAAGGCACTTGAAGTAGCAGGTTAGTTTCAAGATTTGACCTGTAGTTTCAAAGGAGCCTGTTGAGTCTGGATAAGTCATGAAGATTTTGATTCTTAAGCTGCTCATCTCTAGACCAATCACTCTGGTCTCGCACTCTATACGGTTGAGAACAGGTTGCGGGCTGTTGCGTTCTTTCTCCGGGCAGACAATATCATCATCAAATCCAATATCCGCGATCCAAGTCTCCTGGCTTATTTGAATTCCTCAGTAGCCAGTGAGGGCTCGATACGTCATTCAGTCTATGGCGTAACTGAGCAGGACTGGTGACAAGGGATAATCCTGGCAGACGCTAGAGTCGAGCGAAAACTTTGGAGGCTCTTCGCCAAAGGCACGGAAAAGAGCTGGCATAACCAGCAATCTTGTGTACTATTCGAGTGTCCCGTCAGCTTCCAGTATGCTCCAGAGTGACTCTCAGTTAAAGGAATCGAAGGCATTTCGGAAGTCAATGAAGTAGGCTGTGGTTGGTGGTTAGGATTTGTAACGGTGCTCGAGGATTCGTCGTAAAGATTTCATCAAAGCTGTTTTGAGGTTCCATTAATGATCGAACCTCTGACTGCGTCCCATTTAAGCAGATATGCTTATTGATATGTTAGCCAATACTGACTACTATGACACGCGCACACACGCACATCGCCTTAAATTTGCTCAAACCACGAGTTGTTTGTTCCAAACAATCAAAATTCTGCATTTATTCATACTTACTTGCTGATTTGTTTCCCACTGAGTCACCCTGTTATGCAGCACGTGAATGCATATACTGCTTACCTCTGCGATAGACGACTCACTAGTTCACTTGCTTACTTACTTACATACGAATGAACGGATTTCCTACGTACCATCTGCTGTTAGTAATAGCATACACAACAAATTCAACCTCCTCCTCGGTGAAAACCACCTTATTTGGGGTGCGTCCATGCATCCATTGAGACAACGAAACTATTCAGAAGAACAGTGGAGAAAAGCTTAGGCAATATGCCAATAAGGCTAATTCCGTTGTAATTTGTGCACATGGTTTTCCAACCGTTTATGGTATGGACAGTAGAAGGTAGGTTACCCAATCTTTAGGGCGAACGTCGGTTTCCTAAATTCAGCCGAAAGGCGTAGCCCGAGGATGTGACAGAGTTGACACATATCTCGAATATCTCACGTGGAATGTTGTCCTCACAGAGGGATTTCCTGTCTTTTCATTTTTTCGATGGCGGGAGCATTTTCTGATACGTTGGGTGCGTATTGGTCAGTTGTGTACTGCTCGACGTCACCTGGCGACACTACGCAACTTGCTTGAGAGGAACGCTGACTGAGTGGCTCGCTGAAGTGCCCGACTGATCTTCGAAGTTATTGTTCATTTCCGAGTACGAGATGTTCATTGTCGCCCCGTAGCAAAGAAGATGAAGAAAGTGAGCCGTAATGGCGGCTGCGGTCTCCATCTTATCTGCAATTTGAGACCAGTACTGTCTACGGTCTCACCTGACTAGCCATTGAGCAGCGTCCAAGGTTCTCTTCAGAGATCCACTGTTTTCATGCCGGAATAGCTTTCATAGTTGTTCAAGAGCGGTCCCTGTCATAGATAACTTTGGCGTAACCCATCGTGCATCTACCTCACCATCGATAGGAATAGTATCCAGTCTGAAAACGATAGCGCTTGATAGGATTTGAGCTTTGTCGGTAATTGCCAAAGAGGAAAAACATTAATTCTGCCCTGGGGCCAGACTTCCTTCAGGCTAGGAGATGGGTCTCGAGGCGGATACGTGCGTGAGTGTGTAGTCGGTGTCATTGGCGATTCCAGTTTCACTGCCGCGGTAGGCAAGACAATTCTCAACCGAACTATTCGAGCGATATTGTGAGAATCGTATCTAACCGGCCAATCGTACGTTATGAAATAACCTGGACCCAGACTACGCGCACTGGGAGAACGACAAGGCCAAACAAATACAGCAAGAATGTATTCTGTCACATTTTGGTTGGTGCTCACTCGTTTATATACAAAAGTAGGCATGTACTTGTCGGCAGATAACGTGCTGACTGCTCACAAGGCTGATTCACTGTATCTACACGATCTAACAATTACGGTCCGACTTCCTCTGATTGGATGGATACTTGAAATGAAGCTGTAGCGCACTGGACCGCATGTGGGGACAGTGGAATCACTACAGAGATCATACCAAGGGGTAGTCAGTCTGGTACGCTGTTTTTGCCGTCGTTGGAGTACCAAGCCAGCGGGTACTTCTTTGGATGTTGGAAGCGAGTACTGGGTAACGGCCAATCATTTGCAATCTGCAAACGTGGCTAGAAAGTCACTATTTTTGTATCACTCACCGAGGCCAAATTTCCTCAATATATTTGTGTACGCTGAACGTCTTTCAGGAATGAAGTCTAGGAAATGAAGCTGGCCGTTCTCTTCCACCTGTGAACAAAAGTTGAGATTTTAGTGCAATTTGTTCAGCTGGACTTGAATTCGAGATTACTGAACCCGGTCTTGACAAGCATTCAATATCTGGTCGATGTGTCACCTGTAAAACAAGTCCACAATGATAGCTGGTTTTTCTTCTGGCCCCAAAAAGCCCCTGAAAATCGCCCCAACAAGGGACCTTTTCGTCCATTCATCTCCACTTCGTCTTCTTTCCAATCAATAAAAATCGGATACTTGATTTACACAAGAGCAGTAGTAGCCTGTAAATATGATTAAGGAGATTGCCGAGATCTCGTCAGCCAAATAGAACATGTTGATTGTTTCAACCAATGGCAAAAATGGATTGAACATCAAAATACTAATAAACCTCATCAGTCACATTGACAGACGAAATTGTGTACTCACAAATCAAAAGAATTCCCCAGGCTCCGAGAAGTTAGTGGGTCTCTGAGCGGTTTAAGTACTCCAACTAACTCTTGTGTCAGTTTGTGATAGGGTAAATTAATCATCAAGAAAATAGATCTCAGGTGAACGTTAGGTTTACGAGTTTCGAGTAATCCATATACCTGGTGTAAGGGTATGTGTTGATCTTTACCATAACGTAGGCTGCTTTGGCTGGCAGACCAGTCTCATTACCGTAAGCCTTGTGAGGCACAAGAGTCTTGTGCGGCGGTGATCAATCACTTTGTTACTGAACCATCCAATCAAGTATTTGTATCTCAGCCAAACCAAACCGTCCAATCGGAAGGAGGTGGTGTCAACAATACACCGGCCCATTGGATTCCTGCGAATTATGGTCACAATCATCAAGCATTAAATATATATATATATATATATATATATATATATATATATATATATATATATATATATATACTGTCACAGACGAAATGGTTCGGAAGCCAAGAATCCTTCTTCCTGGAACTAGTGTGCTGGTTCAGAACACCCAGGACTTGACTGAACCCATTGGAGAGACTCAATGAATTGTTGCAATCTCAGTGACCCCTCGTTGAAACATATCCTTTAGTATTCCGTTGACTTGTTCCTCGGCTACTGTGTGGGGTCTTGTAACTATTTGTACAGTTTGAATCTGGACCCGTCTTTCTAAATGAGGGTTGAACTACTTGGGAATAGGCCAAATTCCTTTTTTAAATCACACCACTAAAATTTGGTTTCCGAACTACGTACGAAATCAACGAATTCTAGCCCAATTTTCTGTTAACAGTTATCAACATGAAAATAAAGTTGTAAGTTGATTATAGTTATACAGTCCAAGGGGTGATTGACTAATTCGTAAAATAATTTCAAAGCGTCATCTGCATAAATTCATGCCCTTATGACCCGAGCCTGATGATCACCTTTGACAGCTATCAAACAGCCGGCTTTGGTGCAGTCCTCCGCTCTGCCTGAATTCTTCCAAACAATGACCTTTAACGCTCATTTAACCGCCGAGATTGACAATTTCCTTTGTCATTGGATACAGAGGCTGTTGGTGTCTGTTTGCTTTTGACCGAATAACCAAGGAGGAATCTGAGTGATGCCTTACCCGGAAGGTTGTCCGAAAATGTGACATTCTGCCTGTAACTGGTCATTCTTACCTATAAATTATTCAGCAGAAACTGATGTTACCGCTGATCACTTACCCAGTCTGTCGTCTCGTTGTCTTCCCCTTAGAAACCAAAACTGGAGGAATGCCTGACGAAGATACTGGGTCATGAGTGAGTTCTTTGTAACTTTTTTTGGAGTATGTTTTCACAGGCATGATATCGTTCAATAACGGGGTACTTTCATCGATCCATTGAAAAAACCCAGCATGTTTGTGTTTCTATCGATTGCGGTTTACCGGCTTCAGTCCTGAGATTGGAGCCTTATGGATGGGATTTTTCCACCTCTCTGTCTATCCGGACCATAGTAGATAACCAGACAATTTATTTTATTCACCATAACGCAAGCACACTAATAATGAATACCTACCAAATCCTGAACCTTGAATACACCCATGTCATTAGATTTTACTTCCTACTATGAATCGTTCAAGTATATTATTGGAGCAGGCAATTTATACATACAGCAATACTTCCTCGGGTAGTGATAGTTCCAAATGTGAAGAATTTCATCTGAATGTGTTTTCATTTTGCTGGTATACTTCTATAAACACTGACTTATTGGTACCGTGCCTCGTAGTGCTAACGTTGCTCAACCCCGTTTGTCATACCAGATTCCGGTACCCACCGGAGTGGGTATTTTGTGAAAGCACCCATAAGGGATTTTATCAACCGTGGAATGAATTCTACAAGACATTTTAAGCTTTTCGGAAATCTGTGAAATGGTCGTAGTGCAGAACAGATCGGTACAAAGGACCCTACAAACTACCTGAATTGATTCAGTCAGAACATAGCAATCCTGTTTTCGAGCGTCAGGAGTTTATGGTGTTGGCTGATGTGTAGCCAATATATATATATATATATATATATATATATATATTTATATATATATATATATAATACATCGGCTAGAGAACAAGCTTGGTGCCAACGCAGCAACATCGGAAAGGGTCTTCAAAGAGGGGGAATCGGGATCAACATAAAGATAAGAACAAGTAAAATCGATTTTTTTTACCGTTTTCACAATATGTTTTGTAAATTTTCCTACCTGTTTTTCAGTTGTTTATGGGGAAAGGGGGGGGGGGTCAACGGGCAGTCCATACGGCATTCGAGAAAACGGATTCGGTTCTGAGCCATATTTTTCAACGTTTAGAAGCGATGACAATCCTCATTTCTCGGGTCCCAACGGGGATAGAGGGATGCACCAACGAAAGTCAAAACCGAAGCTAACTTTTTATGCCCCTGCGCCAAATGATAACCCGACCACCGCTCCACTTCTTCCAGCCTTACCCGGCACGTGCAAAAAGAGCACAAAAAGTTAAACGATGAGCAAGCGTATGCAAAACTAACCTGAGTCACCGAAGGCAGTGTGGAGCGATCACTTCGTTTAGAAGGTGGCTATCCGTGCCTAACACACGAAGGTGTACCTCGTCGTTGCTCACCTGGTGTTCCCACCAAACAAAATCAATGGTTAGGAAACATCGGCGGTCGAACACAGAAAGCTACCGAGCATCCTCAATGCGGAGAGGCCATGTCTAGCAACTGAAAGAAGCACAATGCGAGTCGTGGCATTGTACACCCTTCCCTTGAGGGGAAGCCGGATATCTTGGCAGCGCCACTGGTCGTGCAAGTTCGCGAAAGCTGCTCTGACTCTCACAGTTCGTGATGTGGTCTTCTCCTCAACATCACCACTAGCTGTGATGAAGCTCCCGAGGTACGAATGGCTACTGATTACCTCTAAATAATCATCGTAAGTGGTGGTTGCAGACACAGGCTCCAGCCAGTCTTGAAGAAGTACCATGATTTTGAAGGCTTAAAGCACATGCCGTATCTGGATAATTCAACCGCCAAGCGATCCTTATTGAGTTGAATTTCCTTTGCTTTATCATTCGACAGGGCCATATCATCGGTATACTCTAAGTCAAAAACTCTGTCTCTTGAGAGGAGTTCAAGCCCGCCGTTTGGAAGATCACACAAAGCGTCTTGAGAAACATACTCTATAGCAAAGCTGAGAGAAATAAGGATATAGGGTAGCCTCGTCGTACTTCTCTGGAAACGTGGAAGAGTAGCAGAAGCTGGCCATGAACTCTAACCAAAACTGAGGTATGACGGTACAACACTTTGAGGACTGACACAGACTTCTCAGATACACCATTCCTTTAAAAACAGTGCCATAGTGCAGACCTATCAACTAAGTCAAAGGTCCCGTGAATGTCTGAAAAAAAATGATCGTTGGTCTATGGAAAGGGTAAAAGTGCTTTAACAGCTGTCGGAGGGTGAGGGTTTGATCGGTGCCTCCACAACCGGAACGAAATCCAGCTTTTTCTTCAAGAGTTTGTCCAGCACACGAGTTTTGAAACCTGTGAAGAATGACAGATGCTGGCAGCTTAGACGCTATTGAGATTAGGCATATATTCCCCCAATGGTTGGTACAGCCACTGCACGAGCTCTTACTAAAGATGGGAACAACGATCGCTTCCCTCACAATGGGGGAACATTATCAGTGTGCCAGAGCGTGGAGAACAAAACATGAAGCTCTCTAACAAGCTTTATTCCACCATATTTGAATAGGGTTGAGGAATAGCTATCAGAGCCTGGCTCTTTGAGACATTCTAGGACTTAGACTTCCCTGTGGATCTCCACCTCAAAATGTGAATCTGTCTAGATAGACCACGGGACGTGCACCGGAACAGCCATGGGAGGGGCTGATGCTGAAGGCCAGCTAAACCGTGCTTTAAATTGCTCCGCCCAGCGTAAAAGACGTTGCTGCAAACTATGGATGGGCGAACCGTCAGCTTCACAGATCAATTCATTTACATCCAATGTCTTCCTATAGGTGACTCGGACGAGATGAAACGGCTTGCGGGAATCTCCCATAGTTCCAGCATGTTTCACATCTGGTGTTCTTTGAGACCACCAAATTTCGCCATCCCTACGCAGACTCGCGTTGAGTTCACGTCTCGTTGTGAGCCGTGCTTCATTATGCTTCAAGAAGGACTAGAGACCCAGCAGAAGTCAAGAATGTTGCTACACTACGGGTCAGCCCATAAATCACAATGCCAGCAGAATACAGAGCGTTCTTAACAAGCGACCAGTGCTTCCTGATGTTATCTGCCGGCGTTGATTCTAGCTTTTCAGCTGGTACGTTTCGGAAAGTCCAGAGGTAAGACGGGTCAAACAGCATATCGCAGTCTAACTGCTTCTGCATAGTACGCATGGAAATCCCACTGAAACACATGAGAAACTCAGTGCAGACCAAAGTGTGGTCAGAGTCGAAGGTAGTGCTTCAGTACGACCGGTAGTCTTGTATGCAGCTTCACCATTTTAGCTAATTGCGACGTGGTCTATCCGGGTCCATTGCTGACTCAAAGGAAGCGGACTCCACGTAGAGTACCGGCGTTTATAAGGTCTGAAGTTTGTGCTGAAGAGAAACAGATAGTGATCGGAACACAGATGCAGCAACCGTTTCCCGTTTTCTGAACGACGGGGATTGAGACCAAAAGGTCCTCACAAATCCGTCCCGTTCAAAGACAGACGACCTACTTTAGCACTCATGTCTCCAGCTAAAATCGTGATATCATCTCGATTTACTTTACGTAGTAGATCGTGTAACTTTTGGCAGAAGACATCTTTAATTGCAGCTGGGCTGCCATCTTTAGGGGCATAGATCGAGACGACAAACAAATCGTGTCTATCGAGACGGTGTTTGCTTACATTGCATGAACTTCTAAGTCTCACTGAGCACAACTGACTGTCGACTGGGATCCAGTCGAGTAGCACAGTTTCAGACCTCTCATTGAGTGTTACGCCTTCGCCAGCAAGATCGGAAGCAGCGAACTCAGGGTCCCTAGACAAGAGCAAGTGAAATCTCACCGAACGTTTAGATGGGGACATCAATCGGACGACCGAGCTGGAGTCTTGGATACAACACATACCGACGACAAGGGTCTCCGGCGTACGAGCAAAACATGCCTGCTGCCTTATACACATCGGCGTTCGCACATTAAATGTGGTCAGGTTATTAGGACGCCGAGGGCGCAAGAGAGCATCAGCTGGCGGAGGCGGATTTGGAGACCTGGATACTAGGCGAGGGAGGATGCGACAGAACAGGAACAGGACCTCCTTCGAAGATACTATCGCATGTGTGGCCGACTATAGTTACGGAAGAATGTGAGTATGTATGAAGGGGGTTAGATGTAAGATTCGAATGGTCAGCGTGTGTACGGTGCGAGAATGTCAGCCTGAGCAAGTATTTCAGGAGCGTAACGATCGTTTTGTAAGATATCCATCAGCTGCATTTTTGTTGGCTTTGTAGACTGGTGTACTACTCGGTCGCCCGGTTTAGAGTAGGCACTTTTATTCGAGATGTACCTCTAGCCTTTGCATAACCAATCGGAGCGGTGGTGTTCATCAACAAGTTGAGAAGGTGAACCTGTAAAACGCTGGTTGGCGGTATCACCAGTTCATCAGAAGAAATGGCCCCCAAACTAATTAGACTGATCAGTTTTGTTCAGCTACTGATTGGTATCACCCAGCATCCTATTTAAACAATAGATTATGCACTGATGTACCGAGATTGTTCGGAAGCGAAGTCTTCTTCCAAGAACTAGTGCGCCAGATCAGAACAGACTGTAAAACTCGATGTGTTTTAAAAAAAAGTTGTGTCCAAAATAATATCATTCCAGTATCAGATACAAATTTCGAGACGTTTCAATTTCGCCCCATTTTTTCTTCGATTATAAACCAAGTATGATTGAGTAATCTTGCGTGAACACCCATGCTAGGGTGTCATAAAAACAGTTATCGAATACGTAACTTGAAACCATGTGTATCTCAGTGTGGGTCACCGACAGTCCAGCTAGCACACCATGACTCGTTTACACATGTGAATTCCGATCGGTCCATTCTTTTCTCAAAATGGATCGGGATTTTATTGTAAACCTATCCTGAGGAAGGTTAACAGCGGTAATTTAGATAACGGTTGATTGTAGGCATTTTCGACAAGTTTGCGTTACTGAACACCAAATATTTCCATAGAATCAGGTTTAGGTTCTGGCAGGCATCTGACTTCGTGTGCAGTCGTATTCTGTCTGTATATCACGTGAGGCTCGCGATAGTAGATTGCGTCAGCTCAACGTGACATAACAATGCGACGATGGGTTGGCATTGGTTAGCGTGCTGTTCGTAGCGTACATAAGATGTAACATATTTCAAAAACTTTGTTTAAGGGGTCAAATGCCAACAGCTCAAATAAGAAGTTGAATAATAGCCTTTGTTCTATGAAAATAACAATAGGAGGCGGGGAGTAGAGTGAACTTGGCTCCGTGATGGTGCAACGTTAACGGGGAACAGACCATTGAAAGCCGGACCGGACGGCCCAGCGGTAATCAATATGTGACTCCCAATCATCCTTACTGCGGATCCGAGTTCCGTTTAATGCTTAAGATTACTACCAAGATTGAAACTGCTGTTCAGCAGCGCCTCTATGGCTTTCAGTGATGAGCTGGGCATTGATAAAGCATGATGAATCATTCCGCAATATAAACACAACTAGCAATCTAACCGATCTGAACACAGGAATCAATGCAGTTTGTATGACTGTAAAATTGCCTTGAGAAAGGTTAACCACTGTAACGGAAACCCTGGCGTACTACATCTACCGACAACGCTGTTATTAACATTGTAACTTTCACAACAGTTTGTATGCCCTTTATCGCAGTACGACCGCATGGGTTGTTTGTCCGATTTTACTAACGACAATTGGCTTCACCAGTTGAAACTCACGGAATATTGCACCTCAGTTTCTTCGGCTAACTTCCATTACTTTTTATTGCATGGTTGCACATTAGTGCAGTGGAAAGGATATGCTGCTTAGCCCCAAAGGTTCAATGCAATATTAGAAATAGTCGGATTGGAGAAAAGCATAAGGTTCACACAGGCCGGGTATCGTATGGGCCGGACAGTAGTGGATTACTGTCTACTAACAAAATCACCCGCGGTGACGGGATTCAAAATGCTGATCTTCAAGCTGGTAATTAAACAGTCTGAACCACTCGCCACTCGGATCTAGCGTTAGAGTGTGACTTCCAAGCACCGTCCATACAATAAGCACTGCCGTTCGCGTTACCTAATGAAGCACCATTAGCGTAATAACTACCGATAATGCACTTGGCCCGTTGACTCTTCCACAAAACTCTTTTGGATCCGGTTAGGGCTTGGTTGCTAGAGGTATTGAAAATCATTGCATCCTTGCATTTCATTATCACCCTTAACGCCCAAACGTTGATTCGCTTATGATATACCTCCTCATTCTACATGCAATACCCACATGCCCATACGCAAACATGCGCACAGTCCATTCTTGAGTGTCAGTCACCCCGGAGGCTTCAGTATCGACCGATCCCAGCGGAACAGTCGTGTGGATCAGAGGAATTCTCCCGCCCATCTTGGACACAAGGTTTGTGTTACTTGAGATGTCACACTGAACACTGACTTGTGATATCCCCTTTAATGTATCACGATGACTCACGGTAGTTTGTTTCAAATCTATACAGTGCATGTTCCTAGCTATAAACCATCCTCGGGATTTATCACTAACAGCTCCTGTGATCGACAAAGCAACCAAACTCGAGGCTGTAGCTCAAGATCCATCTGGCCCCCTACCCTTGTCCCAAATTTATGTTTTTCATCAGCGTTTTGCACCACACATGCTTATTCATTGAACCACACATCGGATATTGACCTTACGCGACCGCTGACTGGTGCGTGCACTGATCCTATCCCATAACCTTTGGCCCACATTTTCCATAGGCATTTCGTTGACTTGACCGCTTGAACCCCAAACTATCCTGAATTTGCTTGCTTTTGACCGACTCTAATTCTCGGAGCGGTTACCGGTGAGGTTTGCACAGTTTCTGTGTCGTATTCGTGATTGTATTATAAAGACCCGGATTGAAAACCACAATTGGACGCTTGGTACTTTGGGGATTGTGCTACGCGTATCTCAACGACTACTAAAAGTCCGTTACAGCTCCGTTAACAAGCAAATTGTCAAGTATTGTTATCACCGTCAGTCACAACAACCGTATTTGAATGATGATCATCGTCACCAACATCATCATCATCATTGTAGAATTCCGTAATTCTACGGGATACGCGCTCCCAGAGTACACGCAATTCTGATCGACCCAACGTTACTCGAAGAAAGTAAAGCAGGAACAGGCAGGTACGTTTATTGACGGGAATCAATCAATTGAAATCGGTTAATCAACAATGTAGAACGCGAGTAATCAGATAGTCGCTCCAGCTGGAGGTCAGCAGAACAAAAAGAGTAGACAGCAGACAGAATCCGAAACGATATTGTCCGATTTCATCCGGTAGAGTAAAACAGCAGAAACAATTAACACAACAAATGCGCCCAAGTAAACCAGAGACCGTTGAGCTAGCCAGTCAGTCAGCGTAATAAAGTGCGGTCTGACTAACGCATTCAACGCGAATCAATAACGCGCCACCACGGACAGCCAGCATGATCGAACGAAAATGGAACCAATCACAGAAAGCTGACAGCCAGCCAATAGAAATGCAACAATCAGACTCAAGATTGGGTGTGTACACGTGGGCAACCAAAATGGATGGGCGAAAGTGAAAATGCGGAGTTAGGAAGGATGGAAGACGGACAGAGCCGAATGGGCATAAACATCAGCAAATCGATACAACAAATGCACTGGAACGCTACAGGTAGACTAGTCGTGTAGACCCAAAGGCGCATGCCTGCCAGTATGTACGTGTGTTGGGTTGTCAGTGATAGCCGTCCACCGCTGATTTCCAGAAAGGGAATCAATAATAATAATAATAATAATAATAATAATAATAATAATAATAATGATAATAATAATAATAATAATAATAATAATCATCATCATCATCACCATCATCTCTATCCGAACCATCTGAATCATCACCATCATCTTGTTACTTTCCTTCCTTAATTACACAAAAATAGTACGAAATTCCGGTGTTCAATCACGGCCGTTCATGTATTAACGGGAAGCGAATCTGTCCGACATCGGTTGGGACCCGAAGTGTTTTAGTGCACCTTATTTACCATTTGACCAGCGCCGGTCCATTTTAGTGAACAGTCAATAATTTCGAGTGCATATTAGTAAAATTTGGGAGCTATAATCTTCGAATATTCCATAGGATAGTTCAAGTAGAATCTCATTGACTAAACTCTTTTAGATAATCTATAAGAATCAGGGGAAATTACTGGTGATTCAAAAGTACTTATTTCTTGTAATCAATAACATTGGTATTCAAAATGCTAATGATGCATTACGGATAGGTCGTGTCCAAAACGTAAATGAAGTGTTCTTTTAAATGGTAAGCTGCATGATGACTCGTGATATGAAAACCGAAAGCCTTCGATGTTGAGATTTTCCCCGACTGTTCTGTATGAAGCTTGTTTTTGTTCTTATTTTGAAATATTACCGGTCGGTGAAAGTTTTATCACACGCCCGCTCAAGAGCGTAGTGAAAGGGACACATTAGGCGACCTCATGACTCTACCGCTTTATCAGGGACAGCCGGCAAGGAAGGACTTGGAGTGGGAAAGAATAGATGATGGATGGAAAAGAGTCGAAGAAAGCAAACGTATAGGGAAGCCAATCATGCATCATGAAATTGACTGCAAAAAACTAAACTTACATAATTACTTCCTTAGTTATATGGATTTTGTGCTCTGTGGCAGCGGAGTGTTGTGTGATTTCACTGGCTTTTGGATCGATAACCGGATGACTCTAGTCCGATTGACTGTTGATTCATGCTTGTTCACTGACAGGAATAGACACACACACGCATGCACGCATGTACGCACATCACTGCGACTTCACTCATACTGCGGAAGGCTTGTCCTAACAAATCAGACATTGGCACTGAGCCATAACTGCTTGTTGATTCGTTGCTGCTGAGTGGCCCTGCTTGACCGCACTCGACCGCATGTACAGCATGCGCTTGCATATAGATGACTCATTTGTTTGCTTGCTTGCCGGCCTAAATACTTGCTTGTTTATGCGCTAATAAAGGGATCTGTTGCGTACGTACGTACGGAGATTTCCTCATCACATACGGATAATGGTACTACTAATATTACCGACTTGTAGCGTCAATCAACGTCCGGTAAAACGCTGCTCTAATACGTAATGTCTGTAGGATGAAACTCATTTGTGCTTTAGATTACGGTGAGTTTTCTCCGGTACTATTACTTTAACTTATTCAAACCATGTATCTCCGTTTATTTATTCCAATTGCAGCTTCAAGATGATCGAAGCAGACCGGATACAGCTAGTCTAGTTCTGAGCATGAGTCCGTCAAGTACAGCAGCACGATCACGTGTAATAACGAGCCATTTACAAGATTCCCCTGTGTCGGGCATCCCCACTGAACAGCAGAGACCAATCAGTGGACAGATTCGACAAGGAAAACCACAAATTGTGATCTCTAGTGCAATCGATCAATCGAATCGAATACCGGATGAGGCAGATACCGATTATCACGATTCGGTATCGATAACATCTACGGAGTACTTGCAAATGGCTGGTGTACAAGCTAGAAAACCCCATCTGGATAGTAATCACCCTGTCAAACCAGTTGTCCGGGAACCAGAAAATCAACCGCGACTGGTTTTCTACAGTCACCCGCCGGAGACGGAATCGGTTGATTCTTACGATTCATCTTCGTGCGGTGTTGCGATTCCCACAAATTCCAGACAAAATTATGCATCACTTTCGATCAATCCGCACGTCCGCGTCTACGCCGGACGAGGCAGGGACTCGCCAATGAATTTTGCCGGTGCAGTGTCTACTTTAGTCGAACGAGTCAATTTGCTGGCTGAACGAAATCGAATTGACAAGTCAATACGTAAGTCCAGTGTTCGCACTCATGCGTCAAGTCCATCTATCCTCCCAGTTCCATTTCAAGTGACACAAATGTACCGATAATATCTATAAATGTTTTATATAATATCAGTATCGGTATTATTCAAAAATCCTTGAATATTCATTACTACCACCAAATCAAACTTTAACCCCAGCTGTACCACTACAGTGATGTTTTGTCCATCGGGTCTTCCGTCCCAGCCAGTTGGATTAAAATGTTCGTGCAGCGTGAACCATCTGGTCCGAGTTCTCGCAGAAAATGACTTACTGGAAAATCAATAATGGTAATCCGTACAAGAAGTAAGATGTTAACAATAAGAAAAAAGCGAAACCATCTGCTTAAGTAACACGGTCCCAAAAAGATATGATTGTCTCAGCTTCCTTCTACCTGTTCTGGATGGCTTGTCACACGGTACGACAGAGTGTGGCCACTACCTGAAGTAATGACATCTCGGGGCCACAAGAGAATGGAGATCTAAGACCGAAACGATGTCCTGTGAGGACAGCGCAGACTCTAATCCTGTGCACTGGACCGGTCTCCCTATCCAAATCACTCCTGCGTTCCTTGGCTGCGCAAAGATGGGATTAGCATCTTCAAAAAACCGATTGAGTTCAGCCTAGAATCACCTTCCTCCTCCGGACTGGCTTACCGAGCATTAAAGCGATTCACGACAACCAACTTGGTGTTTTTTTATAAACTACATTCTATGTTTCATATTTTCTGCGTTCACGCTATTCATGCTTTCAAGCAGTTAATAATTGGAAATAAGGAATTTGACGGTCAGTGATGAATCTGATCGCCAAACCTAAGCACATTTCACTGACTGGATGAATGAGGGTTCTTAGTCTAAGCCACTGAACAAATTCGGTCGAGAAGTATAAAAAGTCCTTGGATATCCCGTTGCTATTGTTGTGGCGGGGTGTACATACTACACAAGAGGCAAGATGGAATGACTCTATTGGTATCAGATGGAGGGCAACTGAAAAAAATCCTAACTTCTGTTCACTCCAATCTATGAAAACTCAGTCTAGTTGTATATGATACTGTTGACAGAAACTACAACATTCCTCGCGATTTCGAACATTTCGGTAAGTATTTGATTGATTTCCAGGATCAGTACATTTTACTTGTGGGATAAATATTATTGAATCTTGAGTGATTTAGTGAATCCCCCGACGCTGGGAGTAACTTTCTACTGGGTATCAGGTTGATTTGCTCAAAAGGAATCGAACCCCATGCGCACCTACAGGCGGCTTCATTCCCGATTTTACTGTAAGACTAATGAAGAGAAGAAGGATCACGTTTATTGGGCTTCCGGGTGCAGTGATAATACTCCCGGTACTAGGTTGTGGTTCTGGTCACTACGGATATTTCCACTGATATTCTAAGATATTCGACATTTCTCTTCCACAGTACAGCTAAATGGACCATTCAGTTAGAAACAAAACGAATCCGGAAAACAATATTTATCGCTTGATACTGCCATTGGTTGATTGTTTTGTGGCATGCATGCAAGATTTTACAAAGGGTGTGAGCGAAACGAATGTGGCTACTGTCGGCAATTGAAAGGGACGAAGTGCGTTCTGGATGAGGATGATGACACTGATTTCCGGTAATTATCCGTGGTTCACTGAACATTGAGTCCCTTCTCGACAAGGAGTCTTGCTTTGTGCTATCGGCATTGGTGTGATCACGCCAGCATTGATCGATTCAAAACCCGGCTGCAACTAGGTCATTTTCATGGTTGGTGCGCTTAACCTCGTCGTGCGATTTAGACGTGTGCTCATTCACTGCACCGCTAAGATAACGCTGGATTTCTTAAATTTCGTGATACACGGTTTTTGTTCCTGTGGACAGATTTGCCTGTGTCATGCCCCTTGTATCCCCAAACCGTAGCGGCTACCCAGGCTGCTTACACCAGTCACAGTTAATTTGCCTTTACCGCACATTGTTAGCCGTCTCGCACGCGTAAAATACGATATGATAGCTGATTATATCCAACATCGGCATCGAAGGCTGGTCAACACGAGCCCCTTATTCCGCAGGTATCGCAAAATCACTTAAAAGCAGGTCAGGTAAGTGTAACACGACCGGTTAACCGCAATAGATTGGGTGTCCAAAATCACTTCATTGCGCCGTACACACACACACACACACACACACACACACACACACACACACACATTCAAGCGGCCAACCTGGTGCGGGCGCTGACACTAAGTGAATGCGGCAAGTCATGTGGCCCATATCGAAGCAAAGGCATCCATATGCCAAACCCGACCAAAACATGGGTCAAAAAAGGATCAGTTGCAGACGGGATCGTTCGATTGACCTGCATTTGCCTTGTCAGTGTTGAAGATCTCGTCTTTTGATGAACGCGACTCGAAAATTAAATGCTGAAAAATCCATCCTTTGAGATGAATAAGGTCACATTTTAACTTGACTTGAAGCCAGAATCCATGGTTCCATTGGAGTCCCACATTCAGTATGTCTAGAGGTTTCAACATTGATGGGTAGTTAAGTACTAAAGGTTGCGAATCAGTCAGTATATTTCGTCACGCTTGTTTTAGTCATGATGTGAAATACCTTACTTCGAATGACATGAACGGACAACACAGTGTGAAGATGACTCTATCGTGTCCAGTTTAGATCGAGAAACCAAACGCTGATCTTCTCGTTTTTCCATGTGTGGGAGAAGTACAATGCCTTATCTTTCGAAGTCCAAATTTCAGGCGGTTCTGCATTAAATCTACACTTATATCTCTGTATTTCAATGCATTTTACCAAACTCACTCATTTACCCGTAATTATTTCCATATTACCAAAGCAGGATTTTAGTTTTGTTTCGAGGTATTCATGTAGTTAGTCCTGTATCTTCCAAAGAGTTTATGAACTCACCAACAAGGTGTTTAATTTACACGTTCATGCTTGCGAAAGACTTGGTGGTTTCACTTGCAGCCCACTTGAAGTTGCAACAGCTTAACTTCAAGGTAGAGTGTTATAGTTATATTTGTCCTGGAATGATGTTGTATTTTCCTCTACCCTAAGAGGAACAAAGAGCACTGCACAATACCACCACTGGTAACTGGTCTTTTGCTTTTTCAAGCCAGAACATTTTCCACTTATTTGAACAAGACTTCTGTTTGGCATACTCTGAAACAACAAACCTGTTTGATCAATACTGAATATGTTGCACGACTTGTGATGTTGCGATGCGTGGTCTTAAAGTTCATCAAAATTTGATACAAAAACGGCTTACTGGTATCGTGTTTACTGTTCACCGCATTACCTTGACAGGTGAACAATACCAAGGTCACAGCATAGGACAGAAACCCTCTCCTTCCTCCCTGATCAGCTTAAGGCTGTATTGTCATCGATGACTGATGTAGATAAGACTCAATCCAAATCATCAGACGCCGTGGCCTAGTGATTCAAACTGAAATCATATACCCTAGATGAAAGTGCTTTATTAATTTTGTCCCGAAGAAGTTCTCGGGTATATTGTGCACGAAATACTATTCAACCCACCCTGTTTTCCTACGATAACTCTTGAACAAAATCCCAGAGGGTGACCAAACTTGACAAACTGATGTGTGAACCCACCACTATATCAAATATACACATGGACTTTATCCCGGAAAATGTGCCTCAGAGGTCGCGAAACGCTATTAAACTCATCCCTAGACTAATGGCAAAAACAAGCAATGGGTTACGAAACACAATAATCTTTATTAATAAGGACTGAATCTCAAATCCAGACATGCTTCTGATGATGTTCCGGATGGTTTCATGTTCTACGTTGTCCATTCATCAAGAGTGGTTGCCGTCACCTTGTGCAAAGTAGCGCAGACTCTTTCATCTACATAGGCTCACCTTGCATGCAGACCCCATGCATTTTCAGTCGGGTTCAAGTCTGAACTGTAAGCGAACAAGTCCAAGGTCTTTGCTGTTCCGGTACAATAGCCACGTTCTGGTGGGGTTTACCGTACCTACGGCCTCGTTGTAATGCTGAAATATCGCTGTCCTTCGTTGGTTTCCCGGAACCTCCGAGCAGAAGTTCATTTGGTGTTCTGACTATGATCCAGCCATCTGGTTCCCTTCTGAGACTGCTAGCTGAGATTTTTCTTCATCAAAATCCGCATCCCCAGACCATCCTAAGGCCACCTCCGAAGGCCCGATGACTAAAGTCCAGCTTTCCTTTCCTGAAGTCGTACCAGCAATACATAATTCCATCAGACCGGTCGAAAATAAACTCTTACTCATCGAATCATTGCATTTAGTATCCTAAGTGATGTTGTTTTTGACTCATTCATCACGATTTTTAAGATGACGATCAGGCATTCAAGACGTTGATCGCATCTTTCTGTATTCCAAACTGCGGAAGTTTTTCTGCAAGCCAAATGCTTAAATTCAGTTCCAAGGTCTCCTACAGCTTTGACGCACTCGCACGTTTGTCCGAAGCACCAAATGTTTTGTGCTGTCCCACTAACTCTAGTAAGAAGTGTTTTCTGCTCGCGAATCATCTCGTTTCACCGATGTAAAGCATATTGAATACATTGGTTATTGGTCCATGTACCCACACGTTGCACGCAACGCATTGGTCCGGCCGGTGTGGGCGACCAAGCCTTGGGGCATAAACAACGTTGACAGCATTCATCTCTCATCTAAACAACTAAGCCATCGATTGACCGTCCTGTCTCTCGTGATTTCGTGGGCTCAGTGATGGACAGTTGCTAACGCTGCCAGTAAGACTATGCTGTCTATCGAACGATGTGTCACACCATACCCTCACACCAGGCATGAATCTTGTACCCAGCTCGGAGACTTTTCTTTGAATACCACACTATCTTAGCGACGTCGTGATTTGGGTCCTTCAGAACGTTTCGGATAGTTATTTTCTACTTGAAAAGTTTCTAGGAAGTCTAGCGTATATTTACTCACGAATCTTTGTATGCTATTATTATTCCCTGCTCCAGCTCAGAGGGTTTTGAATCTCACGATATCCTTGTTTTGATAAATGGCAGGTCCCAACTTTTAATCAGAATGTATAGTTTGAGTAGATTTTGTTCACGAATCACGTGCGACAGGAGCACTGTTCAATAACGTCCCTAAGAATAGAATATACCAGACATTGACAACCAGGGTGGTTGTGTTCGCAAGTCAGTTCGGCGTGTGTGCCATCCTTCTGAGAGGAAGGGGGGGGGGGGGGGGGGGGGTAATACCACTTCGCACCCTCTGAGGCACATTTTCCTGGATAGCTCAGCTTACCTGTTTTTTGCTTGAAATTTGTGTGCTTATTTGATTTAGTATTGTGTTTACACATCAGCGTGGTAAATTTGGTCACTTCAAGTAGTTTGGTTCAAAAGTTATCGCGCAAAAACAGTAGGGATTTGATATCATTTTTTGTGCGACATTTTACCCGGAGGTATTTCTTGTTCTGGGGTAAAATTCCAAATAAAGTGTTTCTCTCAGTTCTGGGGCTTTATTATATGATGGAAGGTTTTCTATGGACAAACATCTTCTTGAAAGTCAAAAATGTTTCTTGCAGAGAGGTTTTTGCCACCAGGAATTTGTAATTTGAGGGAGTATATTGCAGTAATGTTGCTACTTCCTTTTGACCATCTCTTTCTTTCGATGAAATGCCTCACAGCCAGAAACAATTTGAGCGATCTCGACCATTATTTCCCACTGGAGGAGTACTGTGTTTTAACTTACGCGTCACCATGTTAACTGTGACTGGCCTTCCAGAAACACTGGGAGGTTAGTCAAATAACAGAACATATGGGCAGTTTTGACGTTAACGTTTTTGGAACCGGGTATGAAAGATAACTACGAAATTCATCAAAATGCAATGATATTAATGCACCTTTATTGGTTTCCTCATGGGAAAATCCTGTTTAAGGCCCTAGTAACACCAAGAAAACCTCTGGGGCTGGCCACCTAGCGGAGGTAGTGTTGAAAAGGGAAATGAAAAAAAATGAATGAAATCACTAGTTAAGAGTGTATCGCTACCGAGCTGGAAAAATGCGCCGCCATCTAGGGAAATTATTCGAGTTAGTATTTTCAATAGAAATCAAGAACTTAAGTAGATCGGAAGTTTACTGTTGTACCAGTCACCTGCGCACGTGTGATATCAAACGAAAAACTACTCCCTGATCAACCTCCTACAATCTTACAGAGAGTTACACGTTTCTTCTCCGATCATGCACGAATCCCATTGACTCGTTTTCAGTCAGAGGGAACTAGATTAGCAGGTGCAACAGTTTAATGGGCAGTAAACAGACCTGAACCAATCGGAAATGGGTCTAAATTAGGTCGGGTTAATATACGTCAGATCAAAACGTACAATCAGTAGCATCAACTTCAAAGTGCGGACACATGACTAAATAAACGGACATCGCATGGAGTAAACAATTGCAGACAGATAAAGTCCAAGTTAATCAGATTACAGTCAGAAGTAACCTGTATATGGTTGTTTTGAAAGATGCAAGCCAAATGCACAGTCAACACCAGAAAATGCGCCTAAGAACAGTGAGCTGTTGATCAGTCAGACTGACACAACGAAATGATGCTTTCAACTAACCCAAATTGGAAACGCACTATCAACGGCACATAACACATTCGAGAAGGACTGGAGAAAATCAAATAAGATCGACAAAAAGCGGAAGAGAACTCACAAATCATGCATAAGCAACGAAGATATGCATGAGCGAACAAGACGTGATCAGTGGAATCAAGTGCAAGTGAAAACAGACTCGCGGAAACTGGACAAATGTAGTCTTCGGCGGATGAATGGAGTGAGCGGTTAGAAATAGCAGAAGTGACACAACAGTGTAGAACTTCATGTGCGTGTGTTTGTGTGTATGCATTATATCTGTCAGCGGTCAAATAAAGATCCACCGTTGGTTACTCGGATGGGGAAACACTGTAGCTTTTTCGAAAACGCGAGTTTTGAGATGAGATCAGTTCCTGACTTAGAATTTCTAATTTCAACCTTGACTGTTGAAAATATTTGTAGTTGTTCATTCAATACAAATAAGCAGAAATCATTCTTTACAGAGGACTCCTTTGGTAGGACATAACTGGTGTTTACCAGTTATGGTTTCAAAAATGCACTGTTTAGTTGAGAAAACAATGTGTAAAGCGTGCATAGCTTACTTGAATCACACATACATGCCACCTATTTAGTAAATAAAGTACTGAGGCCAAAATACTGCTTTCAAACTAGAAATGAGTAAGTGGTTTTGTTATTTATTGAAACATTAGACATGTTGCACAGTTTTAATAGGCTCTCCCAACGGTTTTTTTCTGTCACTAGGTCGCCATGTGAAGGACATGGATTGGGACAATTTATCTGCCTACAAACTTCGCATGCGTTCCAGGAATCGTTATGCAAGCAACACAGATTTGCGTATACCCTATTTTCAGTCTTATCTGAGTCCTGGACGTTCGTCTACTCCAAACACCGGAGTACATGATCCGTCTCTTAATGTACGCTATCCTCTTAGGGTGGAACCAAGATTGTATGCCGAGGTGAACACACACTGGGCTGCCCGCTACCCCACTGAAGGGTCGAATTACCATCCTGTTTACGCTGATGAAGCAGAGTCAAGTGGACTGGAACAGTTTGAAAATGTTCCTGTTCCGGATCGATATAGAGACCCGAATTCTCCACGACTTCAATCGTCCGGAATACTTCGCGATGGAGACTGGGCCCTGATACCAGTAACTGGGGAGACCACATTACACGTGGACACAGTTAATGGAACGGCTGGTGCAACCGCACCACATCGAATAATCTATCCGTACCCGGTAACACGCGGTGTCCGCACCAAATCTCATCCCGATTCAAAACATCCGGAAATACCGACACCAGTGGTCCGACAAGTAAGTGAATCCGAAGATGACAACAGAGATGAGCTGGGAATGGAAGACGACGAGTTCAGCGAATCAACCATCATTCAAATGGACATGCGTAACACAGACATGGAGCAAGGTACCAAAACTAATAACAGTATAATTACCAGTAACAGGGGTAATAATAATGACGGTAATGGAAACAAGGCTAGGAAACGATTTGAATTACCTCGTCTACTGCAATCCCCCACAGGAACAGCACAGTATGACCAGGGGAACAGTTCCTCTTGGACATTTTACCCAGTCCCTCCAAGACAAGAGAATATAGATGGTTCGCCGAAAGATCAGTAATTAGTTTGAGCATTCAGAATATGACCATGTGTAATAATTATATCCGCAAATCCGTGTTTTGATTTCCTCTATCGATTTCTGAAACCCTATTATCTGTTTGCTTTCATCTTATTCATTGGGCAGTATGTCTCGATTGTGCTCTCCTTTTCCTTCATTGTATAGCCTTTTCTGAAGCACTTTCAGACAGATGCATACTGCCGAAATTCCAACAGCAGTAGCAACAACACATTATGCAAATAATACCACAAACTGGTTCGTTAAGGGAACCTACCAAATCTCTCTAATCCCCAATACATCTGTCCACATTTCGGTATCATCACCACCCCTGATAACCCGTAATCCCCTCCAGCCCCCACCACCCTAGCCAATCCCCCCCCCCCCCCCGTTACCCCAATTCCACACCCGATGTCCAGGCTCTAACTAGAATCCCTTATTTCATGCTCCTGAAGACCGCTATTGAATCTAGTATGATGTGTATTTTTCAATACGGATAAAGGTAGTACTTTGCACTTGACATTGACGATCGTTTGCAATAAACTTTTTTCTAATTCCTGTGATAATGAGAGAATGACAAGAAACGAGCGATTCATCTTGAAACAGTCAAATGACGGATGACAACTTCAAGGAATGGTAGCTGTTGCATCATAAAGTAGCAGTGACTTGGATTAGCTGATTTTCAGTATGAAGCATTGAGTACCCATAATCCAATTAGTCAGCAGAGAAGGAGAACAACCCAGCACTACACGTTGTTTACATCGTGATTATCGTTATTAGTCGGCTGAATGAAACCATCTGATATCTACATAAGATTGTTTTTGTTCCTGTGAACAACAGGCATGAAGTGTATTACTTTAACACAATAGAGAAAAGTGCACTCAACTCCTTGGTAAATAAGTTGACTGTCCGTAATCTTCATCAGCTCCGAACCGCTAAGCTCGGCGATCAGGAGAAGCTTAGAAAAACCATCGACTTGAGCTGCGAACAACATCAGTTCTCAAAACCATTGATAAATACAGTACTGTTTGGGTAGTATGAGATTAGATTTTACAAAATATGATTCTTCATGCAGTGTGAATGCTCAACCCCTTTCAGTCCGGATAGCCTGGTGGTTAGGTGTTCAGATCATAGTAGATCACCCCGGGTCCGAGTCCCCGTCCCCGTCCCCGTGGGCCTTGGTGGATGCGCACTGATGATGATTCCTAACAAGGATGAAACAGTTGCATAGTGCTCTCGTAGTTTCCAATGGCGATTCGAGCGTTCTACTGCATGATGAATCATATTATACAGTAGTATTTGAGTAGCTCCTGGTTAGGAGTAAACTGCTCCAGGTCCGTTTTTAACTAGTAGTTTGGATGGGAAATAAGCATTCCTTGATCTCAGTGAGCACACTAGTCAAATCAAAAAATATCGGATAGTCTGAGTAAAACTTTGTACCCAGTTTTAGCGTCTTAGATCGGTTATTGATCACTTCTTACCTAAACCAACCTTATTTGATTCGCTGTTGAATTCAGACGAATTAAGCCTAAGAAAACTCGTCTTTTTACAGTTGATTGAGTTGAACACAGCTTGACAAGTTTCTAACAGGGTGATTCATGCTTAATAGCCATTCCTCTTCAGGATTGGTGTTTATTTTCAGTTATTTAGGCAGTAATCCCCCCCTGGTTTCATCAGACAATCAGTGTAACGATAAGCATAAATCACCAGTGATTTTGCAAATCTCACTGCAGATGTTTAGCCACGATCATGATTCAGACAAGATATCTTTGGTGCAGTATCAGATAGGTTGGTTAATATAACTGAAGAACCTACGGTATCACACTGAAAAGCCGTGGTATCTGGTTTGTGAGGAATTACCATTACAATACTCATCCACGTAGTACTTACCATCTGGAACTGCAACCAGATATGCAGAATGAATGTGACGCTCACACGTTTACCGGTCGGGAATCAGTGCATTGAGAACAAAACAGCCCAGCGAACAAGCTCGTTTTTGGTCACGAGTACTCGTACTAGTACATAGCATTAAATATAACTCACAGAACTGCAAAGCGGAATGACAGTCCAGATCTGTCCGTGCACGTGAGTGGGTGCGTGTGAAATTGATCACAGTGAAGAATGAACGAATGTTTATACACCTGTTCAGGAAGAAGAAGTGGGCCGTGGATCTTCAGTGCTTGCACAAATTTTTTCCGAGCACACAGGGGAGGATTATACAAACGAATACCCACGGCTGCAGCTGTGGTTGAGATGCGACACTACATAAATCTTTATAATACTTGCCCCGGACCTTGTAAATGGTGCGAAAAGTGTTTGTCACCCTTACTGAATGGTTCGACTGCACAAGGCATGAACACATAGCACTCTCAATTGTTTTAATTGCTCCAGTGTTCAACCAAGCCAGGTGGTGTTCACAAGCGAGTTCAGATAAGCGCCTGGTCGTGCGGCCAACGTACTCAGTTCCACAATGAACAGGCAAATGAATACGCACAGAAGGATGCTGCAGAATTTGGCACTCTGTCCTTCAGTCGAAAACACGATCGGTTTGGGCTCGAACATAATTTTTAGTTGTGCCGTGTAGAATGGCCTACTGACTGCTCCTGTTAGTCTTCGTCGACAAACTTCAGTTTCCGTGTATCCTTTGAATGGCAAACGGACATACACGGGCTCTTTCCGACAACTGTCTGGTTTGGCCTCTCTGCACATCGTTGAGTCGTCTTGTCGGTAAGCGGTTCAGAATGGCCCTATTTGTAGGAAAACACTTCGTAAGAAACGAAGTTCATCTTCTGTTGTCTCCCGTGCAGACTTTCCTTGCTCTTTTAACCAAACAAAGTACTAGGTTTCTCTTCATTTTGGGCGGTACGAAACTGTGGAAATGAATCTATTGTCCGTTCCAAGTTGATTTCCTGTGCACCGATAACAGAACGAAACAATCACTCCGACAGTTTACACAAAGATCTAGTTGCGTAGACTGCTTTTCTTTTCTTTTCCAAAGTGAAATGAACATTTAATGGACCATGTTAAAACCGTGAAGTGGTAGATTTGTATCAACTTTGGTATCTACCACACATTATATATCGTCCACGTACCGTTTGTATAAGGTACAATCTTTGATTGTTGACCTCAGTTGGTTATTTTCTAGCTTTTTATGAAAATATCAACAAATGAGGGTCACATTTACCGTCACATATTGGTATGAGTACGAATAGCTGGAAGCGAGCTTGTTTGCCATCCTGTTTCGTTTTCAATGTGTTCTGTGAGATTTTTCGTTCAAATCAGTGCATTGTTGATTATTTCTAGCAAACCAGATAAAACGTCAGTGAGTAAATCTGTGAATTTCTGATTGTAGGCTGAGTGATGATACGGCAGGATGGATTATTTTAGTGAAAATTCAAATCCCTTCTTACTCAACCGACAACTGGGAAATTAGACTTCTAAAGAAAAACGCGTTCCAAAGTGAAGAGGTTCCATTAGGACGTCCACGAAAGCAACCTTGGAAAGTGAAAGAACCAGATTTTAAAATGCTGACTATTTTCAGTGAGAGTACCAATGAACGCTTCGCTTTCCTTATTTATCATGCGAAAATGTTTTATTGCTTCTGGAAATATCGCCGGAAAGCTTTAGATCGCATAAAACCATGAATCTCATTTCATTCACCCAGCACTGAGGAGAAAAACGTTGGCTGTAAGTCCGATTATGAATTCCATAATTTACTAAAGGTATAAATGAGTTGAAAACCATCGATGAAACTTTTTCGCATCAAACCAAATACGAAAACGGTAGAATTGTGTAGATTTGAGCTTAAAAATGATCGACAATTTACAGTGCAGACGAAAATGCTTCGCCAACCTGTGGAGGTCAAATTTCGAAACTTACTACTCAAATGCTTGTTAGTAGGAAAAACAATGTCAAGTCAGCGAAGGGATTGTGTAAATTAGATAGCAATGAAGCAAGTTAGTGGACTTGAGTAATATTTAATGTAGAATAATGTCTCTAGGCTCCACAACAACCCTAAACGAAGAGCGAATAAGCGATGTAATCCTTCGAAGTATATGAAAAGCTGATGAAGTTGAAGGATGATAATGACAGGGGTCAAGAAGGGTTGCCAGCAATGGTGCTAACTGAATCTGCTCTCATTTTATACTGAGCGTTGACATATTCGTTCAATCAACTATTGTTCTGTGAAAATACCCAGGATTATGCTAGAATAGCGTCCATGGCCCCGTTTCACTCTGTACTAGGTTCTGTTTCCACCAGCCATTATTCTCGCCCGCTTGTGATACCAAAGATATATTCGTAATCTACCTATGAAACATACGTGGAGCCGAAACAGATTGACTTGGCCAAGAATATGTTCCCGCCTGATAGAGCTGTCACGACTGTTGTTTCACAGTCTTTCCATGGTCATGTTAGTCGTTGTACCAACTCTCCGAAAGCAACACTTCACCTCTGTCGAGCGGGGGAAACTATTTTGAATCCAAAGTCAGATTAAACTCATCCCACCAGGAGTCCGCTTTTTAGGCTGGAAGAGTGGACCACAAGTTCCGTGGTGATACTGGCGTAAGCTAATAATCAGGTTTATTAGACGATGTGGACAACGTTGTGTATTTCGTCACATTCTCCCTAGGCATGATGAGAAATGCCTTTTGGTGAACGATGTGCAAGGCTAACAGTGTGCAACTGATTTGACCATGGTAGCTGTGGATTGCGAATTACAGCTAAGTGATGAAAGGAAGTAGATGGGTCTATGAGTTATTCACTGAAGTATATAACTAAACCTTCTTAAAAGGTAGCTTGTGTATGTATATGTGGAACTGAAACGGAGTGATAGATTAATACTTTGAAGAACACCTGTGGTTGAATGTAGTTAAGAAGTTTTGACCATAACCAAGTGCTAACTATTAGAAGTTGGTAAAGGGGTCAGATAAAGGATCTCCGGTAGATGACAGGCTACCATTTGCACCTAATATATGTGGCAACGTTTTCCTCGTTACACAAATGAGTGCATCAGTATAGTCCCGAGTAAAAATACTAACGGTTTACGATTTCCCATGGAATGAAATAAGCCGATTGGGAAATACGTTTTTATCTCACAGGACGATCGATGCAATATTAGTCTCCCAGCACAGAAGTCAAGAGCATTAGATTGCGCGATGTACTCTGGAGAATTTCGCTGCGTCCTTACTAAAGTGTGTACTGCTGTCAAGGTAATTGGTTTAAGGTCTTTCGAATACCTTCCAGTTAGTTAACGTACGCTCGCGTCATGGATGCGACTCTAGCATAATCCCGGATATTTTCACAGAACAATAGTTGATTGAACGAATATGTCAACGCTCAGGATAAAATGAGAGCAGATTCAGTTAGCACCATTGCTGGCAACCCTTCTTGACCCCTGTCATTATCATCCTTCAACTTCATCAGCTTTTCATATACTTCGAAGGATTACATCGCTTATTCGCTCTTCGTTTAGGGTTGTTGTGGAGCCTAGAGACATTAATCTACATTAAATATTACTCAAGTCGACCAATTTACTTCACCATCATCTGATTTCAGGAACGCTTTTTTGTTTTACATTATTATTTTCTTTGTGACAGTTTCACTACTTTTCCTACTAACAAGCATTTGAGAAGTGGGTTTTGAAATTTGACCTCTCCAAAGTGTCTGCAATGTCTTGATCTGCCACTCGTTTATGAGCCCGCATGTCACGTTTGCAACGAGTAAGCGGTTTGGAGCTATCGAACATTACTTTTGTCGACGCTTCACAGTGCACCCCATAAGTAACACTCGAAAACCCCACGCCACACACGTTGCAAACATGTCATGCGAGGCGCATAAAAGCGTGAGGGTTCAGACAATCCACGGACAACGTGTTCAGCTCTTTTCGGCCTTGTATGTGTGCACAGACTCGGAATAGCGGTGAAACTCAGTACGGCTGATAAATGGTGGTAACGGGGCTGTTGATAACAGGCATGCGTGTGGGACAACCAAAATCAGCGGTTCTTGAGGGCAGCGATACCAAGCATTGGTTTGTCTCTGTAATGGGAATAAGCGGAATGCTGAGGAAGCTGTAAATATTTTCATTCGACACGATCTAGAAAGAACGTCGCATCTGCATCAGATGTATGCAGACTAATGAAAATTCTTGAAGAAAACAGGATCGGCTGAGGACAGAAGTGTGGTCGGCCGGAATCGGCAACCTGTGAAGGTGTGTCACATGAAGTTTTGGAAAGCATTCGAAGCGGGTCACAATAATACATCCAAGCCTTGACGAGCTGCGAGCGTCAGTTACAATCGTCTGTACACCAGGTCCTACTGGAAAACTACTTGAAGCCACTTGAGGAACGTTATCCGCAGCAATTATTCATAGATGCAGACTGTCGTCTTTAGTTTCGCACCTGATGCCTCAATCGCGATATTGTACGATGTATCTTGCTCAACGACGAATTAAAATCAAAGGATTTTACTGGTCACAAGAGAATCCATGACAGTTTGTTGCCAGTCGATGTCAGTTTATTAGCAAAGTGACGGTGTGGGTATGAATCCCGAAAAGGAAAACCATCGGTCCTTTTTTCCACGGAAGCGTCACAGGTACAAACAGATTTTGCTTTACTCATTCTCAACACAAAATTCGTATCTGGATATGCTGCAGAATTTTCTTGCTCTTATTTTGAAACCAGTCGTACGATCTTGTGAATAATTCCAACAAGATGAAACACCAGCACATTACGCGACGTGCATTGGCCAATACGTTGACAGCCTTTTTGAGAGACGCTAAATAGGAAAAGGTGAACCTTGTTCCGGATCCAAATCCTCTAGACTTCTGAGGACCTACTTGAAAAGAAAAGTACATGAAGGTAGACTCGAAACTATACAGGACTTTGTTATGTGAAGTTGTTCATCATGAGTCGAGCACTTTGCGATAAAGTTTCTTCTGACGTTTAAAGCCCACAGCGGGGGGGGGCTATATCATGCAATTCAATAAACCGTTGATAACCAGCCAACATAGCCTGGTGAGTAGACGTTCAACTTACAACCTAGGTGAATTTAGATCACTTGCTGCTTCATATGTATATTCCATTGTAAGTCTATCATCAGAAAGGTTACGCGCGGTAACGGAAAGTTCGCGTGAGTACATAAATTTCAGGCAACTTTGTGTCATTATCTATCCAAAAATTTACATATAGCTGCATATCCTCCTTAGTTTTCTGACTGAGCCGTAAAACGAGTATCCACATAATTTAGTGACGACCTTACTATACATGTCACAAACTGTCAGTCGAAAAAGGTGGAACAAACTGTTTCCATGCCAGGCTACTTGAAGTGATATAACTAGCTATTATAACAGGAAGACGGAGTGTAAAACAATTGCTGTGCCGTTTGTTATCAGTTATAATCATCGACTCTATTTGAATCCTAGTTGAAATGACCCAAGACAATTAATCAGGTTCTTTGGGTTCTGAAAAGGGCCGGTTAATCGTTCTCAGACCATCACCGCTTCGAGGCGAGCTTACACTCCTCGGGCAAAGCGCGGTCAACTCAGTGACACTCCAGGCCGTCCCAGCGGCTAACTACAAGTAAAGCTTTCTTTCATTCATCGATGTGATCATAAAGGCGTGATTGAAATGACTCGGACTGTTTATCGATCTGACAAGTTCACGCAGTCAATCTTATTCTTGCTCGGCCTAGCGGACATGCCTCAGATATACACTTACTCATGTGAGCCTACACTGTGTACGAATCACAAATTCAAATTTTTTGTGTATTTCTGCTCAAGGGATGTAATGAGTTACTGATATTTGCCTTTACAATAAACAATGGTTCCGTTCAATTCCGTTTGATCAACCATTACCTCACACTTTTGTGCTCTGGTTTCGGTTGCGACCTTCCAGCACCGTCGAGTAAAGGGCAGAGAAATAGAAGCATAAAGTGAAAAGGAATCCAAAAAAGCACAGCACTACTTCCAGAAGCTGTAATTGAAGCATATTTATATACAGTGAAAATGCTTAGATAGTTATCAAATACCAAGTTCACAGGGGCGTAAACACTGATTCTAACTGACCGTTGTCCAGTGAATGAGTAACTCGTAGAACACGAACCCGAAACCTAAATGGAACAAGGTGATTGGCTGAACTACGTGTACTTCAGAGAACAATCATTGCAATTACAAGCAACGTACCTCAATTTGTGGGGCAATCCAGTCACAAGGGTCCGGGAATATACTTCAAATCGTCTAAAGGGTCTGTCGGGGAATGTATGCCGAGCAATACGGGACCGAGTCATTGGAATGGAGTGAGATCCATCTTTTATAGGAAGAACAATTGACCAGTCAGGGAAAGAGTGGTAAGCATACATGGAACGGAGGGACAGGTATGACCATGAAATTGGATTAGGCAAGGACCAAGAGAATCGCACTCACGCTTGACCTAGACCCTCACGCAGGCGTGGCGTGATCTTCAGCATGGAAGGAAAGTACAAAGGTGATTCATGCGGTGCAAGTGAGAAAACGAACAAAGAACGGATGCAACCATGACACACAAGGTCGGGCACACATGACGCACAAAACTTGAAGATCGTAAGCCCCTGAATTGACCGCAATGAAAAATTGGTCTACCGTAAAAGTGCACTCATAGGAAGACGGTAGGTGAACCGAGGCAAAGTAACCGGGTTCAACATGTGAAACGGAGGGAAGACATGTAGGTTGAATCGGTTGAGAAGGGCCGGGTAACAAGCTGATTAAAGTCACGTGAGTGAGGAGAGGAAACTGAGAGAAAATTTCACACAATGTACTGGATTACCGTTACACTGATCAAGACGCAATGATGTATTTGGAAAAGTTATCAATGAAGTGTCCCATGTCGTCAGTGTGGGCATCAGGTGCAGCATATGTGCTTACGAAGACAATTTGTTAAAAGGAGCTGAGAAAAAGTGACTAGCAGCAACCAATGATCGTAATAAATACGTTTTCCACCAGAACTTTTCGATCTCAACTGTCAAAATTCACAAACATTTGGGGATACTCGCTTTACATCTCTGACAATCAGAAAATCTTCCGTTTTATGTAAATGTTCGGTGATCGATAACAATTTTGTCGCATAAGCCTGTAATCAGGCAAAGTTTTTGTTGCCACCGTTAAGACAGGTTTACGATCGAATAAATGGATCGACTCGTGTGGTCCGGCCTAATCACAATAAACGAGCGCACATTCGTAGGAATAGTACTAACAGGACTGTCGGGATGCGTCAACACCTGTGTAGTCACTTCGGAGTTACCAGTAGTACTTTAGAGGTCATGATACGTAAATACGGATGTCGCTGATCTCCAAAACAACAATCTGATGGCTTTTTCAGCTGAAAGAGGAAAATCTACAAAAATAAATAAATACTTTTATTGCTATCAGTAGCCAAAATAGGAATACAAACCCTTCAGGGCATGCCCGTTATTGTTGAACACCCAGCACGAATAGCTTTGTATGAAAAATCCCCCAGAGCACATTTAGAAAACACAGGTTGGCGAACAAGCTCGTTTTCAGTGATTCTTGGTCGTGCCAATACAACACAATAGCTTTCTTGCAAAACTTAGATGTCAGTATGTTTAAACACAAAAACAAGCACCATCGTTGGATCCGATCCTCAATTTGCTTGTTGAATTTCTCACGCCGAATCAAATCTCAGTCGACTGCCGTTGCTTTCCACATGTACCTTTCTGCCTGTTCCTGGGGGCCATTTCCAAGGTTGTTACTACCGTTTGTGTATGCTTTTGACTCAGTAACTGCTGAGGCTGTCGGCATCCGCCTACACAACCCCCCTCTGTGTGCCCAAAAACAATTTGTGTGTGCTCTTAAGCTGCCCTGGCCCTCCCTCCACTCTACGACAGGCCACAGACCAGATGAGAACTGACATAGTATGCGAGGAACAATCCACATCCGGTCTTGATTAAGCCTGGATTATAGTTATTTTCCTTCCTTTTATTTGTCACCAATGATCTCTATGAGTTCCTGTTTCACTAATTGGTCCAATTCCTCAACTTGTCGTAATATATTGTGATGTAATGGCATGAGTATGAATCACTGAAAACGAGCTTGTTTGCCAATCTGTATTCTCATAATGTGCTCATTGGAAATAATCAGACAAGTAAAATAACAATTTAGGTAATATTTGCTCGACTGTACATCATCCAATTGTGACAGTATTTATCAGCGAATATGCCCACCGCTTTATGAAAAAGCTTATAACACGAAGAAATTTCTTCTCGATTTATCACTTCAGGCATTTAAATCTTTAGTACTGGGTAAGGGAAAGAATGCGTGCAGCATTAGAAAGCAGAGAGTAAGTGTGCAACAAATCCAGTAACTTGACAACATGCTTCAACTTGATGAACCTTTTCCGTTGTTTGAACAACAATAAGTGTGAAATGTGTATCCGAATGGCGTGAAAAGACAAATGTGAAAAAGAGGTGCGGGGCCGGGGAGAATTTGTACATGGGAACCATAAGAGAATCACTTATTACGGCCACGGCAACAACAACTGTTGCACGAGGTTACGTTGCTTGTACAATTCCGGCTTCAACAGTCAAATTGCTATGGCTTTTGACGTCATCAGCAACCGCCTGCGTAATCCCTTCACGTGAACTGTGGGAGCTGTCAGCACTGGTCTGAAAGATTTCGCTGTCTATTTGATGTCCGCTATCCACCAGACGTTGTAGGATTGCGCTGTTGATAGTCCGAACTGTGCCTTTGCGTAAGGAAGCCGGAACGTGTTCTAATACCCTCTTCGACAGACGTCTCGTCGTATGTCCAATATACTGTGCACTACAAGAGCATGTAAACTGATAAAGAACAAAAGACTGAGACTGATGAGGCAACCTGTCCTTGGATTGTTGAACAATGAAAGGCTTCGTATTTGTTAAGATTCGGACATGTGTAGCAGGGAAGGACTTCCCGAGGGTCTTAGTTCTAGTATTTGTAACGTTTTTTCACCCTTGAACGGGACAGTTAGAAAGATATCCTTTTTCTTGGCCATTTGCATTTTCGGTTTGTGTCTCCTTTCTCCCATGTATTGACGATGAAACGGTTCTGAATAACCGTTTCTTAATAACGTGTCACGTATGTGTTCAATTTATTGGGCAATCGTGTCAGGACTACAGATGTTTCTCGCTCTGTAGGTCAGATAGCTCATTAGGTTTCTTTTGTATCGTAGGGGGTAAAACTTAGGATGTGTGCGTATTACCCTAACCATGTACATTTCCGATACAACCTCCTTTCTATATGTTCGTCCTCCATTCTACGTGATCCCACATCAAGAAAAGCGAGGAAATTGTCCGTCTCTATCTCCACTGTAAATGTGGTCATGGCGTGGGTGTTGCTGAATGTCCGCAGTAGTTCGGTAATGTCTTTTTCTGAGTCGCAAATTCTGAAAGTGTCGTCCATATATATGGTATACATATATAGACTGTCGATGGTGCTGCGTAGTGGTCAACTTTCGAGTTTTGCTAAGAATATATCCACCAGAAGTGGTCCAAGTGGTGATCCCATTGCTACCGAGATTAACCTGACAGAGATCTTCAAGCAGCTTAAGTCAGAAAACGCTATTTCCAAAACGCTGTACGACAAGATTGTGCCCTGCTGCTCGCATCCACCTAGACTCTATGGACTACCAAAAGTACTCAAACCAATTATACCCCTAAGACCGGTGATTGACATGAGCGCCTGAGCCTATCACGGCACCGCTCAGTGGATTACAGCAATTCTTGAACCTGTGCGAAAGTCACTGGCAAAGTATAGTGTGAAGAATCGTTCTTTTTTGTGGAGATCATAAAAACATCTGAACGAACTATGCTTTCCCTAGATGTGGAATCCCTATTCACAAAAGTTTCGTTGATCGAGACGGTAGATTTCGTGCCAATACTTGACCCACATTTATATCAAACTTGACATTCCTGTGGCCAAGCTAAAGGAACTAATTCTTAGATATACATGGAATGTACAATCTCTATACAGTAGAAAATACTACAGGCAGAAGGACGGGGTAGCAATGGGATCACCACTTGGACCACTTCTGGTGGATATATTCTTAGCAAAACTCGAAAGCTGACCACTACGCAGCACCATCGACAGTCTATATATGTATACCATATATATGGACGACACTTTCAGAATTTGCGACTCAGAAAAAGACATTACCGAACTACTGCGGACATTCAGCAACACCCATGCCATGACCACATTTACAGTGGAGATAGAGACGGACAATTTCCTCGCTTTTCTTGATGTGGGATCACGTAGAATGGAGGACGGACATATAGAAAGGAGGTTGTATCGGAAATGTACATGGTTAGGGTAAGTTTTGTCGCCCCACAAATTGTCCCCAGCATCGCACCTCTTTTTCACATTTGTCTTTTCACGCCATTCGGATACACATTTCACACTTATTGTTGTTCAAACAACGGAAAAGGTTCATCAAGTTGAAGCATGTTGTCAAGTTACTGGATTTGTTGCACACTTACTCTCTGCTTTCTAATGCTGCACACATACTTTCTCTTACCCAGTACTAAAGATGTAAATGCCTGAAGTGATAAATCGAAAAGAAATTTCTTCATGTTGCAAGCTTTTATAGTATTTATCTTCAACCCGTTCTCGGTTGAATAGCGTATATTCACATTGGGCTGTTGAATTTGTGAGTATTTAGCGGATGTTATTCCCTTGTAACAACCAATAACAGTTTAATGATTGAGGTGGTTCAGTGATTCCTGCATCTCAGCAACAGTCGAACGTGAATATCAAAACGATCATCGGGATGGAAAACCAGGGGGAACACTATGAATAATGGTATCATTTTGGCTGTAATTTATGCAACTACAAGTGTCATTTCTCATGTCACATGGTCACATCTTCCTGCATATGATCGCTGATTGCATGGCTCTCGTGGTTGTGTGACCCACCGTGGAAACCCGATACGCTCTAAATGGGAAAGTGTACGTGTTCGGCTTTTAATAACTTCCATCCATGCTGCGGGCTCATCACCTAATGGCGTTTAATAGTCTTTGACAAGTGGAATACTAGTAATTTACCAAACCAACCACCAACCCGACTACGGGTTAAATCTCTAGTGTTTGATCTCGTGATTGGAATAATTTCATTCAGAAGACTTTACCGAGCCGTCAGATAGAGACGGGCGGAAGTCACTTCAGTTTGTTCTGGCGGAATACATAGTAACTGCAATTATTATGTACATGATCATTTGCGTGTACAGTGTAACTCTGGACGCGGTTCATGTGACATCATAGTTGGGAGGTATCCGACCGTTTTGGTAAAGCGTATCGGGTGACTTTAGAAATTCTTGAACAAGTCGGCAAGTCTTATTTGGCTTCACTGTTCCTCGTTTATTTTTACCATCTTTCTAGTAAAAATGTTTTCTCATTTCGCAAAGGTTCATTGAAGCTATATCACGATCAAGTGGTATCGCCCGTCCTCAATTAAGCACATTCCTAGCAGAGGAGCACTTTATTTTGCGTAACCAATCTTGGAATAGCACTACAGTTTGATGTTATTTGAGGAAATTGAAAAGTGGTAATCTGTTGCTGTTTGAAGCAGACGGTTCTAGTGAACCGCGTAGTCACCTGCATTTCTGAATGACAACGTCATTTTGTTTTTTTTAATTCGACCACATATGTAACAGTACAGGATATAGAAACACAAAATACGTTTGGTAATAAGGACACTTATCAGGAGTTGAAAGACAATGTCGAACAAGCTACTGCCGACACACATTTATCTCAATTTACTGGTATTCCTACCTACAGACTGCTAGACCAACCAGAGACAAAGCTGCTTTAACAGTGAGATGACTGGAAAGCGCAGCCGTAGATCAGGTGTGAGACAATTGGTCCACAGTTTGTTGTCGGTTCTGATCATCCACAGTACTCCTTTTATCCTTTTTTCTTTATTTATTTCCTTTTATTTTGTAGTAATGGTTAAATATTTCAGGAAGGGGGTCGCGACCAATTTTATAAGCTGCTAAATGGGGAAACTGACCGGCGGCTATTTCATCAACACCCATTCACAAACTTGGAGCTACACAAACGGTCAGCACAATATGCACCTATATCAGTGCACCTATCAGTAGGAACGGACATCACTGCTATCTCAGTCTCTTCCGTCGAAGCTATCATTTTCTCATGCCAATCCAAAGCGGTAGTTCTGGAAACTGATAAATTCCCCACAGACTACCATCGTTCTTGTGTTTCAACCTTTAGTCACGAAGTTCATTAAGTGTTAATCACAACCAACGGTGGTTAGCGTGGTGTTTACACGTGACTCGATCTGGAAGCACAAATTCTAGCTACATCTATGCTGGCGCGATACCATGCATTCATTCCGCTGCTCCAAGGGGGACAGTGTGTATTTCTCTAACTGCCACACCCAAACCAGTATTGGTAGATTTTCTGAGAGCCCTCCAATAGTAGCGAATAGCACACCACAACACACTTATCTTGTTTCACAGTTCATCTAACGACTCCGTCCACGTTAGCACTTCAGTCGTGTTATTCAATGTTAGGCCACCACACCTATTCACGTTTAAGCATCAAATTGTTTTTTTAGTCATACGTATTCGCGCTATCCGTGTGTGTGTGTGTTGTAATTCGCGCACACCAGCACACATGAATCCACAAACACGCATACCCCATTACACTCGCCCAAACCATCACTTTCTCCCGTCCGTCCGTATCCGTAGTTCTCGAAATCGGTAAATGAACCACAGAAACAGTATTTTGTTTTCTCAAACTTTGCTCACGGAGTTCATTGAGTGTTAGTCACAGTGAACCGGGCCTATTGAATTCCGTACAAGTGGCCCTTGCCACTTTGCTGGCCCGTACCTAGGTTTACCTTCCTCAGTTACGCAGTCAACTCAGTGCAGACGTTGTGCCTTAGAGAAGCAAACGAACAACCGTTTAGTTTTTCTGTCATAACAACCGTCTCCAGCTCAGCCGTGATAAAGATCATAGGGATTGTAATTCATGTGCGATCCAAGCCACTGCACTTTACCACAAAAATGTGCGCACATTTACCACTGCGTTGTGTGTGCGTGTGCACGTGAATGATAAATAAAACGCTCGCACTGATAATCGTTTTAACCATCAGTTAGTCGGCCAAAAATGTTACTTCATGAACGAAATTCAACCGTTTATAGACTGGAAGCAATGCATGTTCCGCGAATACTGTTTCAATCTATAAATCATTTTCCAGCCCTTCCGATAACATTGTGAACAATAACAAAAAGAACATGTTAAGTCAGATGATCACTTGCGGTGGCCCTCAGTAGAGCCAGTTAGACGTTCTCTAACCTTCCCCGTCCCGACCAGCTACATAAGGTGTTCGAAAACTCCACCATCCTGCGCCAAACATGTCTACACTCTTCGAACCAAGTTACGTTTGACAGCCTCCAGCACGGTTGTTAGGATTTCCCAGCACACATCACTGATCCTCGTCTTCAGATGTTCAATGTTCTCCGGTTTTGGATGATACACCCGACGCTTCACACAGCCCCATAGGAAAAAAATCAAGCTGAGGTAAGTCCGGAGAACCACACCACACCACACACACACACGCACGCACACACATACACACACACAACGCATCGGTAAATGCGCTAACATTTTTGTGTTAAAGCGCGGTGACTTGGATCGCACATGACTTACAATCCCTATGATGACCCTTATCACGGCTGAGCTGCGGACGGTTGTTATGACAGATCAACTCATTGTTGTTCGTTCGCTTCGAAATAAAACAACACGGACAGTTTATAGCAACACTGGTTGATACATCACCAATAACGAAGTCCCTCCTCGCTGCACATGTCCGAATCTTAACAAATACGAAGCCTTTCATTGTTCAACAATCCAAGGACAGGTTGCCTCATCAGTCTCAGTCTTTTGTTCTTTATCAGTTTACATGCTCTTGTAGTGCACAGTATATTGGACATACGACGAGACGTCTGTCGAAGAGGGTATTAGAACACGTTCCGGCTTCCTTACGCAAAGGCACAGTTCGGACTATCAACAGCGCAATCCTACAACATCTGGTGGATAGCGGACATCAAATAGACAGCGAAATCTTTCAGACCAGTGCTGATGTAGTGCTACCAATAAAGCACTCGATGACGAAGACTAACAAATTTGTTTATTTGAACAATGACCGTTTTTGGTGGCGCCACTTGCTCCGCCTGTGTACGTCGTCTGCACGCCGTTGCGCTCCTCCAATACACACGTTGTCCCGCTCCAGCGTTTTGAGTTCTGCTTTGCGCGCTGCCGAGTATATTCGCTATCGTGTCACATACCGAGGACCACGGGCTATAGACTCTATACGGGAGCAGGTCCTGACTTAACTGAGATAAATCCTAAACTGGTGAGCCCGAACAACAAATTAATTCTCGAAGGACATTCGTAAGTCCCTCAATCACATTTATTCGTTTACATATACACTTTTCCGATATATAAACGGTAAATTCCGGATATCAGTTACCATATCCCTTATATATATTTTCTTATATCCATATTATAAGTGTTTCACTTTTGCTGCACTGACCTCGTTATATCATTTTACATTTGATATACCATTGCAACTATGGCTAGCAACGACCGTAAACCTGACCCGGAACCGTCCGTTTCGACAGTCTCCCTAGCCGTCCCTCAGTTTTTTATTGATGACCCTCAACTCTGGTTTCATATGTTGGAGGCAGAGTTTGAATCACATAGAATTACAAGCGAACGAACCCGTTACTTGTGGACTATCGGTCGCCTTCCCCGTGACGTTGCTACTCAGATACGCGACGTAATATTTAATAACAGTTCTTACACAGCCGTGAAAGATGCGGTAATCTCTTGTCTTTTACCGTCAGAATCGTCCAGGCTAAAACGGCTGACCCAAGGGACAGAGTTAGGTAGCAAGAAGCCCTCTGCATTACTGAGAGAAATGCAGCAGCTGGCAGGGCAACTTTTAGAGGAAAACGTCCTTAAAGAGTTGTGGGTACAGCGACTACCACCCAACATTCAAGCACTGCTCGAGGTTTCCAGCCACCTTAAGCTCACAGAAGCGGCTAAACTAGCGGACGGTATTATGGACCGGTACCATCCACAAATTACCGCCGTAACAAACTCGAGCAGCCCCCAGACCACAGCTCCCACCGTAGGAACACACTCCGAGGACACTCTGATAGCTGCTTTCGAGCGGGCTTTCAGACGTTTTTCCTCTCCTGGTTGTTCTCACTGTAGAAACCATATATCTTATCACAACTCTGACCGACGTGAACGTTTCAGAAGCCCTTCCCCTGACCGCCTGGTTAACCCATCTCGATCAACGTACTGTCGATACCACAAACGGTTTGGGGAGAAGGCTCGGCGCTGCGAAGCCGGTTGCACCTTCCCAGGTGCCAAACAGGGAAACTAATATCCTGACGCGTTCCAACGACTAACGCGGTCGGCAGCCATAATAGCAGTCGTCTGTTGCATGTCCGAGATTTAGTTTCCAATAACCTGTTCCTAATTGACACCGATGCAGCAGTAAGTGTCATTCCAAAGAAGGCAGGTGATGCAACGAACCCGTCAGTCCAACAACTCTGTGCTGCCAATGGCACTCCCATTGCTACTTACGGCCGTAAGTCACTCACACTCAACTTAGGACTAAGTCGCACCTTCCGCTGGGTGTTCATAGTAGCAGACGTCCCTTATCCCATACTAGGCATCGATTTCCTAGACCATTTCGACCTCCTGATCGATTCACGAGGCCGGAGAGTTGTCGACCGGCAGACTTCTCTTTCCGTAACCGGGTCGTATTCCTCCGTGAATCACATCACGCCCCTATACATCGAACCGCAGGCCAAACACCCGTACGCAGACCTACTTTCAGCTTACCCGGCAATGCTAAGACAATCTGGCCCCCTTCCCGCGGTGACCACTAACGTTACCCACCATATTGTCACTAAAGGACCCCCAGCATTTAGCCGACCACGTCGCTTGACCTTAGACAAGCTCCGCGTAGCACAGGCTGAGTTTGAACACTTGCTAGAATTAGGCATAATACGCCCGTCCAGTAGCCCTTGGGCCTCGCCCCTTCACATGGTTCCTAAACCTAATGGCGATTGGCGCCCCTGCGGTGACTACAGGGCCCTCAACCAGGCTACTGTCCCGGACAGGTACCCCATTCCACATATTCAAGATCTTACTTCTACCCTATCTGGTTGTTCTGTTTTCAGCAGAATCGACCTCGTCAGAGCCTACCACCAAATCCCAGTAGCAGAGGCTGACATCCCTAAAACCGCTGTCACAACTCCATTCGGACTATTCGAGTTTTTGCGCATGCCTTTTGGGCTCAGCAATGCAGCCCAAACCTTTCAAAGGTTTATGCATGAGGCAACACGCGGTTTGAAGAATGTCTACGTGTACTTAGACGATATTTTGGTGGCAAGTTCTTCAAAAGAAGAGCATATGACACACCTGCGTGCTCTTTTTGAGCGCCTTAGCCAACACGGTGTAACCATTAACCCTGCTAAGTGCGAATTAGGTAGGACGACCATCACCTTCCTAGGTCACGAAATCTCAGCCTCAGGCATACAGCCCCTGCCTGACAAGGTGGCGGCAATTCGCGACTATCCTGAGCCTCACTCTTACCGACAGTTGCGCCAATTTTCTGGCCTGGTTAACTTTTATCCCCGACTCACCCCACACTGCGCCGAAATAATGCAGCCTCTAACAGACCTTTTACGTGGAGGTAAGCGGAAATTCATTTTTCCCGACACGGCGCAGGCAGCTTTTACTTTGATCAAGGATGCTATCGCCAACATAGCACTCCTTGCACATCCCGATCCTTCTGCTCCCCTGGCATTAGGAACAGATGCTTCGGACACGGCTGTTGGAGCAGTGTTGCAGCAATTCGTCAACAATTCATGGCAACCAATAGCTTTCTTCTCCAAACGTCTCCAGCCTGCGGAATCCCGATATAGTACGTTCAGCAGAGAACTGCTGGTAATCTATTTGGGTATCCGACACTTCCGGCACACACTCGAGGGCCAATTGTTCACAGTGTTTACAGATCATAAACCACTAGTGTACGCCCTCCAATCAGCTTCTGACCGATATTCGCCACGCGAGATTCGCCACTTAGACTATGTTTCGCAGTTTACTACGGACATTCGACACGTCTCTGGGGCACACAATCCCGTAGCAGACGCACTCTCACGCGTCCACAATATCGACTACCCACTACCCATGGGCATAGACCTAGAAGCAATCGCCGCAGCCCAAACGACAGATCCTGAGGTAGAGCAACTCAGACACAACAGCTCCCTGCACCTAGTGGCAGTGGCCCTTCCAACTTCGGACGTAACTATCATTTGCGATGTGTCACAAGGTCGACCCCGACCACTAGTTCCTGCCAGTTTTCGCCGACGACTTTTTACCAGCCTCCACAACTTATCGCACCCTGGGGTAACCGCCTCAGTGAAACTAGTCACCGAGCGATTCGTCTGGCCTTGCGTCAAACGTGACGTACGTCTTTGGGCTCGTGCTTGTCTCCAGTGCCAACGAGTTAAGATACATCGTCACACCAAATCTACTTTAGGCACATTCTGCGAACCGGACGCACGCTTTCATCATGTGCATGTGGATCTCGTGGGGCCACTTCCGCCATTCAATGGCTGCGTCTACATCCTCACTTGCGTAGATTGTTTCACTCGCTGGCCACAGGCCATACCTATTCCTCGCCCAACCTCAGAGGAAGCTGCAAAAGCATTTCTAACCGGTTGGGTGAGTCAGTTCGGTTGCCCTGCTATCGTGACCACTGATCGCGGTTCTCATTTCGACGGCGCCTTCCACGAGCTACTAAACGCATTCGGTTGTCGACACAACAAGACGACGGCCTATCATCCTCAGGCCAATGGCATGGTGGAGCGATTCCATCGCCAGCTGAAAGCTGCCCTTCGTGCTCGTGATAATCCGTTATGGAGTGAAGTTTTGCCGATCGTTCTCTTAGGACTGCGTAACACCGTTAAAGCCGATATGGGTGTTACGGCGGCTGAACTGGTTTATGGTTGCACACTACGACTTCCAGGTGAGTTGGTTTCTCCATTACCACCCATGAGTTTTAATTACGGGGATTACGCAAAACGGCTGTCGCACCAAATGCGGGTGATAAAGCCCACCCCACCACGAGAACAAACCCTGAGCAACTACATACCTACCGCTCTAGCTACCACCAGCCATGTGTTTATTCGAGTAGATGCAGTGCGATCACCACTGCAGGCGGCTTACTCTGGCCCGTTCCGCGTCGTCCAGCGAAAGGAAAAGAAATACGTGGTGGACGTTGAGGGCAGGAAGGAGACCATCAGCATAGACCGCCTCAAACCAGCCTTCATCGAGGCAGAACCCACCTCGAAAAACCCTCTCAGTGTCCCTACCTGCTCACAACCTTCGGTTAGTCGTCCCGAGTCGGCCCCTGTTACTTCCACTAACGACCCCTCGTTACCTGTTGCAACACCAAACTCCACGAAAGACACAGCTGCACCGGTCAACAGGAGAAATCGACGCGGCCGCGAGCTGCGACAGCCAACGAGGCTTTCTGAATATGTAACAGTTGTATATATTTAAGTTTACTCTTCATATTCAACTTGTACATAGTCCTGTTACACATGAATGCACGACCACGTGGTGATCACGACAAGGGTGGCGGCAGCCTGTATTGCGCCGGTATGTCCCCCTCAGTCGAATATCCGATCGCGCCTCGAGGCGCAGCTTCCTTGTGTTTCTTTCCTTCCAGCTCGTCCCGTCAGACAGAACCACATGGAATTCCAGGATCTCGCATGGCTCCAACACAAGGCTCACTGGATCGCGACTGGACTCATTTGACGCCGGACGCTGGCTCGCTTACGAAGGCAATGACAACCACAGGGACACGGAACTTTGGGATATGCCGACAACGACAAACCCTACAACACAACCACCACTGCCAGGTCACGAACAGGATCTACCCCGGTCGGATAACATTTTGAGGAGGACGCAATTTTGCGATCGACGCACAGCGACCACTGTGAGTCATGGAGAACGGCTTGTGCTGGCTTCGCTGTTGTGTTCGACCGCGGCGGGAGGCATGGAAAACGTCTCTCGCCACCGAATCCGACGTACCCATCACGGGTGGATAGCGGACATCAAATAGACAGCGAAATCTTTCAGACCAGTGCTGATGTAGTGCTACCAATAAAGCACTCGATGACGAAGACTAACAAATTTGTTTATTTGAACAATGACCGTTTTTGGTGGCGCCACTTGCTCCGCCTGTGTACGTCGTCTGCACGCCGTTGCGCTCCTCCAATACACACGTTGTCCCGCTCCAGCGTTTTGAGTTCTGCTTTGCGCGCTGCCGAGTATATTCGCTATCGTGTCACATACCGAGGACCACGGGCTATAGACTCTATACGGGAGCAGGTCCTGACTTAACTGAGATAAATCCTAAACTGACAACTCCCACAGTTCACGTGAAGGGATTACGCAGGCGGTTTCTGATGACGTCAGAAGCCATAGCAATTTGACTGTTGAAGCCGGAATTGTACAAGCAACGTAACCTCGTGCAACAGTTGTTGTTGCCGTGGCCGTAATAAGTGATTCTCTTATGGTTCCCATGTACAAATTCTCCCCGGCCCCGCACCTCTTTTTCACATTTGTCTTTTCACGCCATTCGGATACACATTTCACACTTATTGTTGTTCAAACAACGGAAAAGGTTCATCAAGTTGAAGCATGTTGTCAAGTTACTGGATTTGTTGCACACTTACTCTCTGCTTTCTATTGCTGCACGCATACTTTCTCTTACCCAGTACTAAAGATTTAAATGCCTGAAGTGATAAATCGAGAAGAAATTTCTTCGTGCTATAAGCTTTTTCATAAAGCGGTGGGCATATTCGCTGATAAATACTGTCACAATGGATGATGTACAGTCGAGCAAATATTACCTATATTGTTAATTTACTCGGGTTTTCCATAGATGCGCTTCAAAACAGAACACGGACATTTTTTAGCAATATACGCGTCCATGTTGGCTGATATATCACCAACAGCGAGGTAGGAGTAAGTCGGCAGCTTCGTACGATTGCTCCACGCTGAAATCAAGAATTTTTCGCATTTTTATAGGCAAATCTTGGTATTGGTCATCATCATCTCAAGCGGACGGTCCAGAGCGTTTTTTCACCGGACGTCAAAATCTAACTACTGCCGTTTTCAGTAGCACATACAGAAATTCGACCCTCTCGGAGTGGATATACTTCCATTGCACGCACTGTACGTTGTGGCCGGATTGTCCACAAACTGAGACATGTATTCACTAGCGCTCGACTTTCCTTCTTTTACAGTACACGTAGTTGACCGACTTCGCACTCTTTAACTGAGGTTCCAGGGTTCATTTACTACGAGTCACTCAACTACCGGGCCAGAGTACGGTTCAACCATGGTTTCTTGTCTTGAGGATCCATCGATAACTGTTTTTCAACAGAAAATCATAAAGTACGAATTAATCCCGATGCTGTTTGGAAGTGCACGAAGTACCAAATAAGTGTATTCACAACAAGCCGTCGATTTTCCAATTGAAGCGCTTAATGTAACCTTGGTGAGGGCAACATGTTGATGGGAATGCTCATTTTTATAGAAATGGTTGCGCGTAAAAGGGAAGAGGCAGAGACTATGGCTATTCATTCCTGGTTCATACTATTTGTGCTTACTTTCAGCAGTATTCAAGCTTGATTTTAACCTAGGCGTTAAAAGACAAACTGCTTCTGCACACCCAATAAGGGGTTGGTTAGTGTTTCAAACTGTACCACCGATTCTAGTGAGAAGTCTTTCCTGCCTCCGATTCATCGTGTTTATTAGAGCGAACCAATGAGTATATAGGATGCTGGTCCATGTACTCAGTCGTTGTATTCAGCGGGTTGGTCTGACTGGTGTGGACAACCAAGCCTTGAGGCTTAAACACAGCCGACAAGATTCATCACTCATTCTATCGATCCGCGCCGACAATCGGCTGCCCCACCATTCAAGTTTCCGTTATCTCAAGCCTCGGGCTTGATACCGCACCACTGCCGACTGCCAACGTAACTTGACAGTCTACAGCTAACATGTACCTTTACAGTTGGTCCTGTAGCTGATCAACTCCTCTGTGGACAACAGATGTGCAGTTATAACTTTCGATCAGACCCCATAAAACGAATTAGCTACACTGTACCGCCCACATCAACTCAGTGTTCATGAAAGTGTTTCGTATGCAACAGGTATACTAGCTTTTTTTGTTGGAAAAAACGATGGATCAGATGGCAGAGACTGGCCAGAAATGGTCACACAAACACAGTCGCCAGATGAGGATCTTGAATCCTCAAATTAGATCCTCACCGCGTCCGATAAAACCTCCCGCTGAGAAACCTACAAACGGCCGCATCTCCCCTCCCTTGAAACATGTGTGACAGTGTGGTAATTCTTCGTACCATACGTACGGATGGGTGAAGTGAAAGCGGTACATCCCCAGCCACATGAGGCTACTGCCCTATGTGAGATAAACAACTACTGTTGTAACGAAGACAGCAAGACGAGTGAGGACACTTGTGTTTGGAAGGCCAAACAAGTTAAGTTCATGAAACGTACAATCGTTTATGCAGCCCTTTTTCCAGACTGCGCTGCAGCAACATTGATCTTCCAGCAGCCTGAGTATTTCGGCTGCGTTCTGGTCAGCTGCCTGTGGCCATTAGCTTGATTTTCTTGTGCACCATTTCAATTCGGTTGGTTCGATTGTCCCAGTTAACGGCTTGATCGGTAGCCCTTCAGATGGGCTATCTTGCTGGTTGTCTGAGATCCCGCTGCTTCCCATCTTCTAACCGTTAGGTCCTCGTTGTCTGCTTTTGGATGCCTCTGACATACTCGCCGTCTGTTCTTTGATCTGTGGCTCTCGACCGGCTGGCCCGATCGGTTTCATCACTCGCGTCGTCCTGTTGCTCCAGTACTCCTCGCTACAATATGATCCAGAGACTCGGAGAGCGAAACATCTCTAGCGCTAACCTGTGACACGTAATTGTTAGCCAACATGCAACCGGTCTCACAACCACGTTAGGGATACTGTCAGGACCACCGAGACTTCTCAGCATACGACTTTTAATCACATCTGAAGCCATAGCGATTAAGATCCTGAAGCCTAAATCATGCAAGCAGCGCAACCTAGAGAAACTGTCATTGTTCCTATGACCGTTGGAGGCAATCGCTTCCGCCTCGATCCCTTGTACAAAAGCCTTCCGCTTATTTCCCCACACAATCTCAAAAGTACCTCGTTAGTTAGTGGTTAAACGTTTCCCCCGGACTTGGTCAGTTCACAGGTTTCTTTTGACGAGTTGAATTCAGTCGGTTAATCTGCTGTTACATCTGCAGATATCGTGTATTCACGGCTACAGATTATCAGCTAAGCTGCCTACTTATCTCTTTGCTTACGAACCTATTTATGGAAATGCCCGAACCAAAATTTCGAAAAGGAATTTCTTCGTGTTACCAGCATTTCCTATGAAATCGAGGAAGGTATTTCACGATTATATTTTTGTTCAGCTGTCCTTCACAGTACTGCGGGGAATGGGATCGCACACAATGTTGTCAACCACAACAAACAGGAAAAGTGGAACATGCATCTGAATACAATGATGTCTTCAATAAAGATAACAAATGTTGCAAATAACTTAGATTTATCAACCCTTTCAAGTGGTCGAATAATAGTTCAGTTCAGACAGCTGTTATCCATGCGTCGTGTGCGGTGGGCTTTCATTGTTATCTCTCACAGCAACCTCAATCAGAAATAATGAAGAAAAGACAACAGCGTGAAGCGAGTAGGAAGAGAATTACAACCAGCATCAATTCGAAGGTCGAACCCAGCGCGCCGACGGATCCTATCCGGAGGACATGCGCACTACGTCTCAACCCCCGTAGTCTGGTAACCTATAGTGTTTCGTCCAGTTATTTGGTTCGTGTGCCCAATATTTTGAGCCTAACCTCAGCATTGTTTATACGGTGTTCCTATCAGATTCAACCAGTGCTACGAAGAACTCGGTGTTTGAAAACCGTCAATTTTCGTATATCTTCCATCAGCAGTGACCATGCTTCTGAACCATAAGGCGCTGACCTGACTGCTGGAGCGTACATCCAATCCTTGGTAGATAAACGGATGTCATGTCAATGCCACAGATGACTACGGTTGCAAAGGTCACACAAGTCTTTTGTATACGAGATTACGCTTCATCCGATATCCGACTTCCGGGTGAAATGTAGCTTCCTAGATAACAGAACATACCTACTTGGTCTATGGTCATTCCAGATACCAAAAGGTATGGTGTTGGACCGACCCAGCCTTGCACTTTGAAGGTGCAAAATACAGACCGAACACCGCTACGCAGTCGCTTAAGCTACCCTGAAAATCTTTCAAATTACCTAGATCTTCACTAAGAAGAATTGTCGTCCACGTATTCAATTTATGATAGTTTTCCACTCCGGAAGAATTCAGTACCGCTTTCCCCAAATGGCAAAAGAACTGTCTATAGGACCATATCGATCACAAATTGGAAGAGAAAAGTAGGGAAGGGCAATCCCGATGTACACCGCCACTTCTCGGGGTAAACTCAGGTGAAAGATTGCCATAAACCCGAACGGAGAATAACACTAGATAATACCAATACCTAAGTGGATAACTACTGTTTAGGTGTGAACATTCCTCGTACTCTATACTAAATCAGAATGAATCTCCGCTGGACGGATTGAAACGAAGGAAATCTAGATAGTTCTCACCGGTAATTAGTCTACTGACCGACCTTCATCGGAGAAATCGCAATTGAATTTAGTAGCCATCTATGAAGGAATTATGCTTCCCATTAGCAATCTTGAGCACGGATCTTGAACCTTAAGCTCATGGTCAACTGCAATGATAACCACCGTTACCACCGTAAGGCTAGTTGCGTTTTCACTGTCTGAGTTTGTATCCGCATTGTGGACATTCTCGCCACTCGCATATTCGAATTTTGGTTCAATTTTTATGACACCGACTATCAAATCAACATTTTGTCCGATCGGTGCTCATGTATGGCGGACGTGGATTCGTAATCAAACGGTGCAGGCGCTGATGTATGACCTACAAGTGGACGTGCTACATGAGTCCATTGGTCAGACGGTCATCATCCTGGACTTAAGGCCTTGACGCCTCTGGTCCGATTCCCTCCATCTTTGGCCACATCCCCATCCAGCAGCCTTTGATTGGTCACGACCCCCTGCTCGAAGTACTGTACGTTGCTGGGCAATCAATAAAAAGATTATTTTCATCGTATTTTAGATTGCCGAACGAGTCATCATCAACGTTCTGATTTATACAGCAGACAGCTAAGCTCAACAACTCTGACCCGACTCACTACCACAAGGCCTTAGGTAGTTCTCCATTCCAATTATTATCAGGACAGCCGTGCAGTGCAGTACCGAATCCCTCAGGCTGAGATTCATCCATAACACAACACATACGAGCGAACATAAGGCATAGAATGCTAACACCATTTCAAGTGAAGTCATAATGATTGGCAGGCTTTGCCATTGACTGCGGCGCCAAGGTATGCAGTTCAACATTTTTACCAACGATCATCTTGAAGAACAGATAGCCCAATGGTAAAGCGACTTAAGAGCATACTTCGCATGCTTAAACCGATAGCTCTTCTCAAGACAACGTGAGAACAATCTGACTTGTCTTAGTGAGTTCTGACCATAGTTCAGCCGCAGGTCGGTACATTTATAAACTATCGACGGACTCATCTTCAAGTACCACCCTGATAAACAATCTGATGAGTTGCAGATACCCGTGACTGCGATACTAGAAACTTTTATCAGTAGAACTGGACTAACTTTGATCCATACCCTTCTCTTGTTGTTTCAGAATCATGACGGAATTATTTGGAGTTAGGTCAAAATTGTTCATAATAGGCCTACACTACTCGGAAATGCTACCCGACCAGTTGTCTGGGACTTCCTCCTGATTGGTCTGGAGACCAGCACACAAATCATCCTTACTTATTTTGTGTAGGTGGCCGCACCTTGCGCTCGTCATTTGTGTATCGCACCATAATGTGCGTCCACGATTACGCACGTGGACCCGACCATGTGACCAGAACTGAGAGGCTCAGTAGCTATTTGATTGAACCAGGTGATCTCACCTACTTTTATGCGACTATCTCCTGTGAGAGGATAAGTCGGTTTCTTGGATATCTCTGATGGTAGCTGTCCACGCGTTCCGGTCTGCGGCAAGGTCTGCACACCGTAAAATTCAGTTGTTACGTCAGTCGCGAACTCTGGAAACCGACTGAAGGACTAGGGGATCCGTGTCTGCTATAATAGTGCTAACCCATGCCTTCAGTCGGCCACCTTGGAGACATTCCCAGTCTGAGCAGAGTGATGGCAGTAGGCTCCTCTTCGTAGGTTCCGTTTCGGGTTGTCGTAGGACATGACCAAACCGCGGCAGGCGACGCTTTGGAGGACCAAAAAAGGTCGTTCTGTATTCGCGCAGAGTAGTTTGTGACGCGAACATACCACTTGGTTTCGGCCACGTAGCGCAGGCACTAGTAGTCAAAGCTTTCAGTTTTTTCATGTCGTCTACTCTAAACGGCCAAGTTTTGCGAGCGTACGTAAGAACTGGGCGGACGGCAGTTCGGTATATGCGAAGCTTCATGTGATCGAGAGGTGCTCAATAACAGGATCAGTAGACAGAGGTAGGCCTCAGTCGGCTTTCGAGTTCCAAGTGGGCGAAGTGGACAAAGCAGACGAAATCACATTCCGGTCAAGGACTGAATTCGGGGGTAATAGTGAGAAACAAGAGCTGCAGTGCGGTCACAAATGTATCCGAATTTTAATTGGCCCTCACCGTTGCCGCGTGGTGACAAACAATTAGCGGGTCGTATGTATGGTAGACTGCAGTTCGCTTCGGTCTCTAAGTGACAGCTAGACAACGGTTCAAATATCAAAACGCATACTTAATCCATTTTTATACGGCTGTCTCCTAAGAAACGATGAGCCGGCTTCATGGATGTGGCGGATTGGCCTTGACCACGAACGGCGGTCAGAGGCGAGATTGATTGTGTACTGTAGCGGCAAAATCCACGAAGAGTTTTGGGAATAGTGTACGAAATAGAGTACCCAGCGTCACTTGGGCTTGCAGATTCAACAATCAAGCGTGTTCTTCTGTATATCGTGCTACCGATAGTACATCCTCAAAAACCTCAGCCGCCAGCCTCGTGACAACGGTACTTTGAGCCGATTCAGATCGTCGTATGAATTGAGGCTTAGTAATGGAAACCACACTGCCGTCATAATAGTAAAAATAAGTTCCCATTTCACCAGTTTTGTTTGATTTAAGCCTCTGATTGCCAAATATCACCGGGAATTCTGCTAATTTTGTGGAATGAAATTTCTTTCGATAAATCTTCGACCGAACTTCCATTGATGCCAACATGTATTCATCTCTGCTGTCTCATGATGTGATCCAAGGTGTTCATCAGTTTGCAACTCCGTGCTGATAATTACGTCACAATTATTCATCTGATCCACCTAGTTCGACTACATGATAGTTACTGAACCTCTCAGTTCTGGTTACATGGTCGGGTCCACGTGCGCAATTGTGGACAATTCTGACCTAATTTCGAATAATTCCGACATGGTGTAGGTATTAGGAGAGAACACGATAGTGCGCACAGATCTCCGTCACGCCGGCCTACTGAGCCATATATATATATATATATATATATATATATATATATATATATATATATATATATATATATATATATATATATATATATATATATATATATATATATATATATATATATATATATATATATATATATATATATATATATATATATATAACACGGATCTGGTAAGGGCGACATACCAAAGAGAACATGGTGCAGCCATTGCAGTATTCCACTGACGCTATTGACTCAGGTTTCGGGCCATATCTGTTAGCGGCAGTGCAAAAACAAAAAACAGCATGCAATTTATATCACACAACTACCAGTAACTAGATTGAGCGAGGTTTGCGACCGGACGGAACCACAACAAGCGAGGTTGACGGTCGATAAAACCGAGCAGACCAAAAGCTGTGGTATGCATAGTTCGAAAGCAGCAATCAGGACCGAGGTAGGCATATCCTCATCGAGTAGCCGTCATCCGACGGTTGAACACCACCCAAGAACCTTCGATATAATTTTCGGTACGTTTCTTCATAATAGCTCTACTCAGACCTACAGAGCATACCAAATAGTTATTCGGTCATAACCTGTGAGCGAATCTATCGGGTATTCCCCATCCACTGAGATCTAGTACCGGCTTTCTCGTAGATAGCGAACAAGTAGCGAGTACATCGACGATTGTGCAATAACGATATCCAATTATCTCGGTGGAACAACTAACCGCTATTTCACCTGGTCGAACCACGTAACCGGGGTAATACTAGAGCCGCACGGTTCGCCTTCCAAGCACTTTTTGTTATTATAAGCCTGTGCGCGAGTGCTGTTACTGGCGTATACCCGATAGCCCAGAAAGCCCATTGCATCATAAGGGATAACAGGCAACCGCACCCTAAATGTAGAACCATACAAGGTCACGGTAGATTAGGCTTGATAAGGAGTCCAGCGATAGTCGACTACCGTCTACCACACGGATTTATTCCACACCAGATTTTGTCCACTCGTTTTTTGAGGTATTTGTTCTATGGTGACATTGTATTCAGCGGTCTAGATATTTCGGACTGTAGATTAGCCAAAACTCAGAACTTAGAAAGCCGCTTACTGTTTACGGTATCCCAACATCACATGCATACTAGGAGGCTACGGTCAAGTTCACATCAACCCCTGTTCGCTTCTAATCACCAACCTCGCACTTCATGCCTGGCTTGGGTGGCTACCTCGCAGTCACCCAATAGAGGGCAAAATGAATGAGTACAAAGTGAAAAGCAGAAAAAGTAATAAGCCGAAGCCATGAGGATGAAGAGCTCGGATGCAACCAAACCATTGGCGGCGACACAACCATGACACTCGTTGTCTCCAACCACCCGGTACGTAGGTCTGGTGGACCTCAACCCGAAAGTCTGTCACTCCCTATTTGGTTCAGTCCACTGGTCACAATTTTTTGGCCTTTCTGTCATGTCATGAACTGGCTATTTCGGTCTACCTTCTAACCACCACCTGTCTCGAATTACGGCGCACACCCAGGAAATCTATTGGTGGGCGTGAGTAACACATTCCGGCTTCCTTCGTCTACTCAGATTAAGTACTTGTCCCGGCGTCGGAACACCGGTTTCTTACACTAAACCACTAACCTCAGCGTGGCTGATACGGTGTTTCCACCGTAGTTGAGTAATACTAAGGAGACACTGATGTTCAAACACCGAGTCTTCGCGTATCCTCTGCCACTGATGGATGTTTCTGAGACGTATAGAAGGACGAAACCAACAGCCGTTGTGTACAACTGATCACTGACTTACAATCGGATGTCATTCCTACTCCAAATGCACCTGTATACGCCACATTCAAGCCAGTACTCGACCACCTGGTGAGGTGTGACTGCCTAGGTGACAAAATTCGTTCACTTCATGTAGGGTCCTCTACCAGGAAAGGGTCGGACGACACTTCACACATAGGATGAGCAAAACACCCAGAACACCACCCACTAGATCAACCAAGAACACGTTCCCTGGAACAAGTACGTACTAGTTCTGCACAGTACCTTAGGCGGTCCCTCAACTGGCAACCCACGACCTGCGAAGCACGCCGAGACAACTGTTTTTGTTTAGTTTTCATGGTTATCGGTGCGTACTTGCATTCGGACTCTTTCCTTGTCCTCCTGATTTCCGCTTGATAGTTTAACTTTTTTGAGTCCTCATCACTACGCTCCTATCCCCTCACTCTTTACTCGACGATGCTGGAAGGTAGTCACCGAAACCAGAGCACAGAAGTGTGAGGTTAACGGTTGAACAAACTAAAATTGAAACTGGTTATCGGTGCAACCAAACGGATAACATCGCAGCGAGCGTTGGTTGATGAACGGAGTCGTTAATTATTCGCAAAACTCCGAAAACAGACACACATGACAGCAACTGGGACCAACAACTTCCAGATGAGACATGAAAATGGACGATGACCTAGAATCCTGGGAAACGATAGCAAGCAGCGACATGTTATGAAGTGTAAGGCGGAAAAAGCTACGACTATCTGAAACACCCTTGGTCTTTTAAGGCTGACAGGCTCTATGAACATGGAAACAAAATTGGACTGTACGCCGAGAGCGGGGCCAACAACGTACGGCAGTGCACTGCGAAGTAGTTTTGTTTGTCCCCGTGAACTAGACACGCTGATTGGCACAGTGGGAAAAGTCCCGCCTCAGGGGCTCTCCATGAGACCGATGTCCGAAGAAAAAAATGTCGGTAGCTCGAATGAATCACGCCTGCCTATGCAGCTCATAAATGGAACCGGTTTTTACAGAACTGAGTAGGGGCGAGGCGTTGAAATTGGACGATAGGGTTTTCTCGATCACACCCATCTCTTCGACGGATCTTACAACATGCAGGCTCACCACCTCCGCTTCCAAGTACGCCCACCTGATCTAGTCGATCACAAAATACTATAACTACTTTTTGCATGTTTATTACTTATTTTGTTCAAAACCCTGCATGTGAACAATCAAAACCGAATTCGAGCTTGCTGTGATTGCCCATTAACCACGATAGGTGACGTTAATCCTTTCTTCCCCACTGTCATTGGCTCAGTCCTGAAGACCACGCTCGCACGTTGATAGTAACTCCGGGTTTTATAGGTGATGTCCAACCTTGAGCTCGCGAAAGGGATCACCCACAACGATGGGAGCTGCAAGCCTTTTTAAACCGCAGGGATAACTCAGCAGCAGTGGTAGCGATGCCCAGAATTCGCAAGTGTAAGACTTTTGCAACAGGAATGGGTCCGTCAAAAACCAAAACGAATCGTGAGTCATGTAAACGCGAGGCTCACGGGTACCACCTACTCAACAGTCCAAAACGTGAGGTACATGATCGTACCATCACCAGTGGCATTCTCGTTAGAAATTCTTTTTACTGTTTACATACTTTCACTCTTAATTCCCTTTTGAGATTTTGCTGAGACAACAACCAACCACATCTTACGCGTGCTAGTACTGGCCGGACAAAACTTGAGCGATGAAAACGCCGAAGGAGTCCAATGACCATGAACGCTCATCGGCTACTGCACAATCCCAACGAAAACAGAACGACCACCGTTTGTATGAAACGTTTGCAAAGCACAGGACAACCAACTCAATGGGATTATAACCATATTTCCACAAGACAATCTCGTGAACTAGATCATCCGCTCAAGTCCTGGTATATAAGTTTACTTGGCGTCGTACTTACAGCCCTCTTCAGGGGATAACCGATTACCATAACAGAAGGCCACAATTTATGAAGTGAGACAAAATTACATTTTCATAACAGTAATAAATCGAAAATCACCTTCGTCTGCGTGAACTCCCTCTTCTTACTGGGCTTCGGCGTGACCTACTGATACTGCGACGTCCTTGTTGTCGCCTGCCTGACTCCGAACGTGAACGATGCCTTGCGTCCCTTGAATAACGCCTGTTCTCCAATTGCTTTGTATTTGATGAATACCGTCGTTTCCTAGAACTGGACGGGGATCTCGAACGACGATCGGGAGTTGCGCGTCGTTTGTTAGATGGGGACCTGGAACGTGAGTACCGCTTGCTCCCCCGTTGAGATTTTCCTAGTGACCGGGATCTTGATCTTGATCGACGAACAACCTCCACATCCGGCTTGCCTCGCGATGAAGTTCCATTTTTCTTACCATGTTTTATGCGCGCGGCGGAACGTGATCTTGAGCGAGCACGTCTAGACTTAGATTTCCCAAGTGATTCAGATGGCAAGGAAGATTTGTGTTTATGTTTTGGCGACTTTGAATGGTTCCGTACCTCGGATGGAGACCTGGACAACCGTCCACATTTAGGTGATTCAGATCTTGACCGGCCACGTTCCGTTTCTTCCGGCGAAGGGGATCGACGGGAGACGTTCCTGCCTCTCTCGGCGCTTGCTTTTCGTCTTAAATTTTTCGGCTTTGAGGCACGTCTTACCACTTTCGCGTTATCTTCTACCGGTTTTTTCTCCTCTATTACTTGTGACTCCCGATTGTTTTTCGACGCACTCTCGTTATCGATCCGATCCCCATCTTTTACATGATGCTTTTCCTCAACGATTTCTGCGGCTTCCTCGGGTTCAGCAGGGATAACTGACACCTCAACCTTTGCTTCCACGCATAGGGTGGGAGCTTCTTGGTCAATATCTGGTGCCTCGACCTCAGAGTTATGCGAGGACTCTTCCACTCGATCCACCGGCACAGGAGACGCATCTAAAAGCTCCGGCGTCTTCGAGGGGATTTCGGTTTCGAAATTCTGCGGACTCGCACTCGGTGTGGACGCCGTCTGATCACGGGAAGTTGGTTGGTCTGTATCTAGAGATTCTTCCGTGATAGAATTCTGAAGATCACCTTGGAGACTAGAAGTATCTTTATTATCCGGTATTTCATGTCTCTCTGTAGATGAATTACGAGACGATGTAGCAGACCTAGAAGAATGGTGAGAATGCGCACGCGGCTCTTCTATGGCCGACTTTACGCTGCCAGAACGAGAACGATCAACACTAGATACGGAACGATCACTGGCAGGAGTGGATGATCTCGAGCGTCTAGCACTCCCAGATAGGGGTGTTGTTCGATGACTAGAACTAGATTTGTGAATAGGAGAACCAGATGTGTTCATCGGTGAAGCGCTTTTTCTACAACTGGGCGTGCGGCTTCGAGTGGTCGACTCTGAACGTGATCGTCGAGAGCTCTTGCTGGAAATTGTGGATGACCGACTCTTACGTTCATTACGATCAACAGAACGACCGCGATTAGATGCACTAGAGCTGGATGAGGCCGAACGGCCATATGACCTTCGCTTGCGAAGTGGGGAGGAACGAGAACGACGGCTCCTTTCAGGCGACCGATCTAATGACGCTGAAGACCGTCGAGTTCTTGAGGGAGAACGACTGGGCGAGTGCTGAATAGAGCGAGGAGATGAAGGCGATCTTGTGTGAGCGCTTCCTGATTTTCGACACCTTTTAACGTCCGGACTCTGACTTGCATCTGACGACATTTGCTTGCGATCACGTGGCCACTTCTTCCTTTCGTATTTCTGTTCTGCCAATTCTATTAGTTCCTTTGGTATCTCTTGTCTAGCTTCTTTGAGTACGTCAATAAGCTCACGAGCCTAAAATGAATAGAAGAGATTAATTTGGGACCATTCTTACCAGTCGAGGTTGTTTTGCGTTGAAGAATGTGTACGCCGTTCCTTTTTTATCGCTACGACCCGTCCTTCCAATGCGATGGATGTAGTCTTCTGTCTGTGCAGGATAGTCATAATTCACTATATACCGTATGTCGTTGATATCTAAAAATATAAGGCACAATTGATTTAGCTACTACGTGTCTTGCCAACAATCACAGATTTTGACTCTTACCGACTACGTAATGATCTGTCAGACGCGGAATTTAATAAACATGCACCAACCTGTCCCAGCTGGATCACGAGACACGTCCAAAGAATCTTCGGAGAACCGGAAGCCAAACGCGTGAACCAAAAGGAAACACCCCAAAACCAAAATCTGTCCACGAGACTGTACAGGACGGTCGATAGGGACCAAATAACGCATCAGCACAGCTGGTTGCACAGTAATGAGTGTACAACGAATCTGCTGAGCAGGAAACTCAGCAGCAACCGTTGTCAAGGAAATGGATGTTGCTGGAACCGGAACCGTGCAGACTGAGGCATCATAAGATCCTCAGTGAACACGACGGAACGGAGCCAATGCCCACTAGCGGCCTAGAACACCGGCTGATCACGACCAGCGCAAGGGCCAATCGCGAATAATTCGCAGCCAGTTACATTTAACGACCGGCAAATGTGCCAGCCCACCAGCTGGTTAGTTGGCCAATGCCACAGGCTTGGATGACCTGTCAGGCAGCATTTGGATGAGAGAAGTATTAAATGTGAAAAACAGAGCACCAATCTAGATGCACCTGGATATACGACGTAACATGCCGGAGGGCGGTTAACTCACCAAGTCCGCGAGACGCCACATCCGTAGCCACGAGAATCGTGATGCGACCTGTGCGAAACACTAAAGAACATTAGGAACATTAGATAACTCACATTGTAGTACTCTATCACGTTCCCGCTGATGCTTATCACCATGCATTGCGGATGCATCGAATCCTTTGTCGCGAAGCTTTTGGCAAAGCTCATCGGTTCTTCGTTTGGTTTCCGTGAACACAATGACGCGAGCGCGATCGAAGCCGCGGATGAGTGATACAAGACGTCGGAACTTGTCTGTCTCTCGTACGATTTCAATATGTTGCCGAATGTTGTGGTTCGCGCTTAATTTGGTGGACCCAACATTTATTTGTATGTAATCACGCAGAAAGTCCTCCGCTAGAGCTTTTACTTCGCTGGGCCATGTAGCAGACCACATCAAAGTCTGCCTGTCTGGTCTCACTTGAGAAATTATTCGACGGATAGACGGTTCGAAGCCCATATCTAGCATTCGATCGGCTTCATCCAGAACCAAGTAGGTGCATCTACGCAAGTTCGTGTTCTTTGATTCCAAAAAATCGAGTAGGCGACCAGGGGTAGCGATGACCATCTCTGGCATCTGTCCCAGTTGTTCCAACTGCGATGCCCTCGACGCGCCGCCATAAAGTGATGCTGAACGAAATCCGGAGTAAGAGCAAAACTCCTCCGCTACTTTCTCTACCTGCTGCGCCAACTCACGCGTGGGCACCAGAACCAAAACAATTGGCCCGTCGTCACGCTTGAGGCTTGGTTGGGCTCGAGCGTGCACAATCGCAGGAAGAAGGAAACTCGCAGTCTTTCCCGAACCAGTTTGAGCAATACCAACAAGATCTCTGCCACTCAGTGCTACCGGCCACCCCTGACACTGTATAGGGGTGGGTGACACCCACTTATTTTTATTAATCACCTTTAATATGCAACTTGGAAAGCCAGCTTCGTTGAACTTAAAAAGCGGACGAGGGACATTGCGTCCAAGGACAGTGACTTTCTCCCTGATTCGAAATTCTTCAATATCACGTCGAGATCGGTCACGCACACTAGAAGTCTCACGATAAAATCTTTTCTCGAATCGGGTAAGTGAATAGGCGCTCCAGTCAACTTGACGTAGCCTGCGACCAGGATCCGGATAGTTTCTAGGGCGTCCATAACTAATAACAACTAAATTATTGATAAGACGTGTTACCTTCGTCTTGGAGGCGTCCTTGACCGAGAACGGCGTCTATACGGCATAACCATGAAGACACAGATGGCGGGAGGACAAATGGCCGAAAGGGAAATAAAACAAAACCGGTATCGCTATCCAAATCTATGAACTAAGCACCCTTTAAGGTCAGATCAGGTCAGGTCACAGAATTTGAGGCTCTAGCCAGATAGGGCGGTCTAGATTCTCGTATGGCACAAATCAATTCAAATCAGATCAGAGACGTGCCGACCTTGATGAGTGCCGCGCGGTTTGAATTCACAGTGCTCTGGTCTTTAAATTGAGTCCTTGACTAGTTTTGTCAATTAACCTAGTTTAATTCACAACACTGAGCGTATAAGAATTGTTTTTAAGGTGCGCTTTATCCGGATAATATTTTTATTCTTCTTGTAGTATTGCCGAGTAGTGCTCGGTGTTTTTTGAAGCGATCTTTTCTCGCTTCTAGTCTTTCTTTTTGTTTTGTTGTTTTAGCGGGATTTACCTGCTAGTGTCAGAGTGCGTATTTTGTGTTTGAGTAAAGAGTATTTGAGTTGTTTTCGCTCTCGTTTTCGTGGCTTTCGATATGACACTCGTTTCTGACCCGTGTCTCGCACCCAAGTGCGGAAAACGTGCGTTAAATGGTATAGAGTGCGAGGTATGCAAGAGATAGGCTCATCCAAGGTGTTCAGGAATAGCAAAGGACATCTATGTCCTTTATAAACAGGACCCATGGGCTGAATGGGTCTGTGCTCCTTGCAAGGGGGCGGCTAGTCTGGCCTTTAAACTGCAGGCCCAAGGGCAGGACCGGCGCCCACCAAGTAGTACCTCAGTAGTAAGCCTTAAACCACCGCAAGCAGGTTGTGGTAAGTCGTTTGCGGAAGTAGTAGCCACGACCAGCGCAAGGGCCAATCGCGAATAATTCGCAGCCAGTTACATTTAACGACCGGCAAATGTGCCAGCCCACCAGCTGGTTAGTTGGCCAATGCCACAGGCTTGGATGACCTGTCAGGCAGCATTTGGATGAGAGAAGTATTAAATGTGAAAAACAGAGCACCAATCTAGATGCACCTGGATATACGACGTAACATGCCGGAGGGCGGTTAACTCACCAAGTCCGCGAGACGCCACATCCGTAGCCACGAGAATCGTGATGCGACCTGTGCGAAACACTAAAGAACATTAGGAACATTAGATAACTCACATTGTAGTACTCTATCACGTTCCCGCTGATGCTTATCACCATGCATTGCGGATGCATCGAATCCTTTGTCGCGAAGCTTTTGGCAAAGCTCATCGGTTCTTCGTTTGGTTTCCGTGAACACAATGACGCGAGCGCGATCGAAGCCGCGGATGAGTGATACAAGACGTCGGAACTTGTCTGTCTCTCGTACGATTTCAATATGTTGCCGAATGTTGTGGTTCGCGCTTAATTTGGTGGACCCAACATTTATTTGTATGTAATCACGCAGAAAGTCCTCCGCTAGAGCTTTTACTTCGCTGGGCCATGTAGCAGACCACATCAAAGTCTGCCTGTCTGGTCTCACTTGAGAAATTATTCGACGGATAGACGGTTCGAAGCCCATATCTAGCATTCGATCGGCTTCATCCAGAACCAAGTAGGTGCATCTACGCAAGTTCGTGTTCTTTGATTCCAAAAAATCGAGTAGGCGACCAGGGGTAGCGATGACCATCTCTGGCATCTGTCCCAGTTGTTCCAACTGCGATGCCCTCGACGCGCCGCCATAAAGTGATGCTGAACGAAATCCGGAGTAAGAGCAAAACTCCTCCGCTACTTTCTCTACCTGCTGCGCCAACTCACGCGTGGGCACCAGAACCAAAACAATTGGCCCGTCGTCACGCTTGAGGCTTGGTTGGGCTCGAGCGTGCACAATCGCAGGAAGAAGGAAACTCGCAGTCTTTCCCGAACCAGTTTGAGCAATACCAACAAGATCTCTGCCACTCAGTGCTACCGGCCACCCCTGACACTGTATAGGGGTGGGTGACACCCACTTATTTTTATTAATCACCTTTAATATGCAACTTGGAAAGCCAGCTTCGTTGAACTTAAAAAGCGGACGAGGGACATTGATCTTCCAGCAGCCTGAGTATTTCGGCTGCGTTCTGGTCAGCTGCCTGTGGCCATTAGCTTGATTTTCTTGTGCACCATTTCAATTCGGTTGGTTCGATTGTCCCAGTTAACGGCTTGATCGGTAGCCCTTCAGATGGGCTATCTTGCTGGTTGTCTGAGATCCCGCTGCTTCCCATCTTCTAACCGTTAGGTCCTCGTTGTCTGCTTTTGGATGCCTCTGACATACTCGCCGTCTGTTCTTTGATCTGTGGCTCTCGACCGGCTGGCCCGATCGGTTTCATCACTCGCGTCGTCCTGTTGCTCCAGTACTCCTCGCTACAATATGATCCAGAGACTCGGAGAGCGAAACATCTCTAGCGCTAACCTGTGACACGTAATTGTTAGCCAACATGCAACCGGTCTCACAACCACGTTAGGGATACTGTCAGGACCACCGAGACTTCTCAGCATACGACTTTTAATCACATCTGAAGCCATAGCGATTAAGATCCTGAAGCCTAAATCATGCAAGCAGCGCAACCTAGAGAAACTGTCATTGTTCCTATGACCGTTGGAGGCAATCGCTTCCGCCTCGATCCCTTGTACAAAAGCCTTCCGCTTATTTCCCCACACAATCTCAAAAGTACCTCGTTAGTTAGTGGTTAAACGTTTCCCCCGGACTTGGTCAGTTCACAGGTTTCTTTTGACGAGTTGAATTCAGTCGGTTAATCTGCTGTTACATCTGCAGATATCGTGTATTCACGGCTACAGATTATCAGCTAAGCTGCCTACTTATCTCTTTGCTTACGAACCTATTTATGGAAATGCCCGAACCAAAATTTCGAAAAGGAATTTCTTCGTGTTACCAGCATTTCCTATGAAATCGAGGAAGGTATTTCACGATTATATTTTTGTTCAGCTGTCCTTCACAGTACTGCGGGGAATGGGATCGCACACAATGTTGTCAACCACAACAAACAGGAAAAGTGGAACATGCATCTGAATACAATGATGTCTTCAATAAAGATAACAAATGTTGCAAATAACTTAGATTTATCAACCCTTTCAAGTGGTCGAATAATAGTTCAGTTCAGGCAGCTGTTATCCATGCGTCGTGTGCGGTGGGCTTTCATTGTTATCTCTCACAGCAACCTCAATCAGAAATAATGAAGAAAAGACAACAGCGTGAAGCGAGTAGGAAGAGAATTACAACCAGCATCAATTCGAAGGTCGAACCCAGCGCGCCGACGGATCCTATCCGGAGGACATGCGCACTACGTCTCAACCCCCGTAGTCTGGTAACCTATAGTGTTTCGTCCAGTTATTTGGTTCGTGTGCCCAATATTTTGAGCCTAACCTCAGCATTGTTTATACGGTGTTCCTATCAGATTCAACCAGTGCTACGAAGAACTCGGTGTTTGAAAACCGTCAATTTTCGTATATCTTCCATCAGCAGTGACCATGCTTCTGAACCATAAGGCGCTGACCTGACTGCTGGAGCGTACATCCAATCCTTGGTAGATAAACGGATGTCATGTCAATGCCACAGATGACTACGGTTGCAAAGGTCACACAAGTCTTTTGTATACGAGATTACGCTTCATCCGATATCCGACTTCCGGGTGAAATGTAGCTTCCTAGATAACAGAACATACCTACTTGGTCTATGGTCATTCCAGATACCAAAAGGTATGGTGTTGGACCGACCCAGCCTTGCACTTTGAAGGTGCAAAATACAGACCGAACACCGCTACGCAGTCGCTTAAGCTACCCTGAAAATCTTTCAAATTACCTAGATCTTCACTAAGAAGAATTGTCGTCCACGTATTCAATTTATGATAGTTTTCCACTCCGGAAGAATTCAGTACCGCTTTCCCCAAATGGCAAAAGAACTGTCTATAGGACCATATCGATCACAAATTGGAAGAGAAAAGTAGGGAAGGGCAATCCCGATGTACACCGCCACTTCTCGGGGTAAACTCAGGTGAAAGATTGCCATAAACCCGAACGGAGAATAACACTAGATAATACCAATACCTAAGTGGATAACTACTGTTTAGGTGTGAACATTCCTCGTACTCTATACTAAATCAGAATGAATCTCCGCTGGACGGATTGAAACGAAGGAAATCTAGATAGTTCTCACCGGTAATTAGTCTACTGACCGACCTTCATCGGAGAAATCGCAATTGAATTTAGTAGCCATCTATGAAGGAATTATGCTTCCCATTAGCAATCTTGAGCACGGATCTTGAACCTTAAGCTCATGGTCAACTGCAATGATAACCACCGTTACCACCGTAAGGCTAGTTGCGTTTTCACTGTCTGAGTTTGTATCCGCATTGTGGACATTCTCGCCACTCGCATATTCGAATTTTGGTTCAATTTTCATGACACCGACTATCAAATCAACATTTTGTCCGATCGGTGCTCATGTATGGCGGACGTGGATTCGTAATCAAACGGTGCAGGCGCTGATGTATGACCTACAAGTGGACGTGCTACATGAGTCCATTGGTCAGACGGTCATCATCCTGGACTTAAGGCCTTGACGCCTCTGGTCCGATTCCCTCCATCTTTGGCCACATCCCCATCCAGCAGCCTTTGATTGGTCACGACCCCCTGCTCGAAGTACTGTACGTTGCTGGGCAATCAATAAAAAGATTATTTTCATCGTATTTTAGATTGCCGAACGAGTCATCATCAACGTTCTGATTTATACAGCAGACAGCTAAGCTCAACAACTCTGACCCGACTCACTACCACAAGGCCTTAGGTAGTTCTCCATTCCAATTATTATCAGGACAGCCGTGCAGTGCAGTACCGAATCCCTCAGGCTGAGATTCATCCATAACACAACACATACGAGCGAACATAAGGCATAGAATGCTAACACCATTTCAAGTGAAGTCATAATGATTGGCAGGCTTTGCCATTGACTGCGGCGCCAAGGTATGCAGTTCAACATTTTTACCAACGATCATCTTGAAGAACAGATAGCCCAATGGTAAAGCGACTTAAGAGCATACTTCGCATGCTTAAACCGATAGCTCTTCTCAAGACAACGTGAGAACAATCTGACTTGTCTTAGTGAGTTCTGACCATAGTTCAGCCGCAGGTCGGTACATTTATAAACTATCGACGGACTCATCTTCAAGTACCACCCTGATAAACAATCTGATGAGTTGCAGATACCCGTGACTGCGATACTAGAAACTTTTATCAGTAGAACTGGACTAACTTTGATCCATACCCTTCTCTTGTTGTTTCAGAATCATGACGGAATTATTTGGAGTTAGGTCAAAATTGTTCATAATAGGCCTACACTACTCGGAAATGCTACCCGACCAGTTGTCTGGGACTTCCTCCTGATTGGTCTGGAGACCAGCACACAAATCATCCTTACTTATTTTGTGTAGGTGGCCGCACCTTGCGCTCGTCATTTGTGTATCGCACCATAATGTGCGTCCACGATTACGCACGTGGACCCGACCATGTGACCAGAACTGAGAGGCTCAGTAGCTATTTGATTGAACCAGGTGATCTCACCTACTTTTATGCGACTATCTCCTGTGAGAGGATAAGTCGGTTTCTTGGATATCTCTGATGGTAGCTGTCCACGCGTTCCGGTCTGCGGCAAGGTCTGCACACCGTAAAATCCAGTTGTTACGTCAGTCGCGAACTCTGGAAACCAACTGAAGGACTAGGGGATCCGTGTCTGCTATAATAGTGCTAACCCATGCCTTCAGTCGGCCACCTTGGAGACATTCCCAGTCTGAGCAGAGTGATGGCAGTAGGCTCCTCTTCGTAGGTTCCGTTTCGGGTTGTCGTAGGACATGACCAAACCGCGGCAGGCGACGCTTTGGAGGACCAAAAAAGGTCGTTCTGTATTCGCGCAGAGTAGTTTGTGACGCGAACATACCACTTGGTTTCGGCCACGTAGCGCAGGCACTAGTAGTCAAAGCTTTCAGTTTTTTCATGTCGTCTACTCTAAACGGCCAAGTTTTGCGAGCGTACGTAAGAACTGGGCGGACGGCAGTTCGGTATATGCGAAGCTTCATGTGATCGAGAGGTGCTCAATAACAGGATCAGTAGACAGAGGTAGGCCTCAGTCGGCTTTCGAGTTCCAAGTGGGCGAAGTGGACAAAGCAGACGAAATCACATTCCGGTCAAGGACTGAATTCGGGGGTAATAGTGAGAAACAAGAGCTGCAGTGCGGTCACAAATGTATCCGAATTTTAATTGGCCCTCACCGTTGCCGCGTGGTGACAAACAATTAGCGGGTCGTATGTATGGTAGACTGCAGTTCGCTTCGGTCTCTAAGTGACAGCTAGACAACGGTTCAAATATCAAAACGCATACTTAATCCATTTTTATACGGCTGTCTCCTAAGAAACGATGAGCCGGCTTCATGGATGTGGCGGATTGGCCTTGACCACGAACGGCGGTCAGAGGCGAGATTGATTGTGTACTGTAGCGGCAAAATCCACGAAGAGTTTTGGGAATAGTGTACGAAATAGAGTACCCAGCGTCACTTGGGCTTGCAGATTCAACAATCAAGCGTGTTCTTCTGTATATCGTGCTACCGATAGTACATCCTCAAAAACCTCAGCCGCCAGCCTCGTGACAACGGTACTTTGAGCCGATTCAGATCGTCGTATGAATTGAGGCTTAGTAATGGAAACCACACTGCCGTCATAATAGTAAAAATAAGTTCCCATTTCACCAGTTTTGTTTGATTTAAGCCTCTGATTGCCAAATATCACCGGGAATTCTGCTAATTTTGTGGAATGAAATTTCTTTCGATAAATCTTCGACCGAACTTCCATTGATGCCAACATGTATTCATCTCTGCTGTCTCATGATGTGATCCAAGGTGTTCATCAGTTTGCAACTCCGTGCTGATAATTACGTCACAATTATTCATCTGATCCACCTAGTTCGACTACATGATAGTTACTGAACCTCTCAGTTCTGGTTACATGGTCGGGTCCACGTGCGCAATTGTGGACAATTCTGACCTAATTTCGAATAATTCCGACATGGTGTAGGTATTAGGAGAGAACACGATAGTGCGCACAGATCTCCGTCACGCCGGCCTACTGAGCCATATATATATATATATATATATATATATATATATATATATATAACACGGATCTGGTAAGGGCGACATACCAAAGAGAACATGGTGCAGCCATTGCAGTATTCCACTGACGCTATTGACTCAGGTTTCGGGCCATATCTGTTAGCGGCAGTGCAAAAACAAAAAACAGCATGCAATTTATATCACACAACTACCAGTAACTAGATTGAGCGAGGTTTGCGACCGGACGGAACCACAACAAGCGAGGTTGACGGTCGATAAAACCGAGCAGACCAAAAGCTGTGGTATGCATAGTTCGAAAGCAGCAATCAGGACCGAGGTAGGCATATCCTCATCGAGTAGCCGTCATCCGACGGTTGAACACCACCCAAGAACCTTCGATATAATTTTCGGTACGTTTCTTCATAATAGCTCTACTCAGACCTACAGAGCATACCAAATAGTTATTCGGTCATAACCTGTGAGCGAATCTATCGGGTATTCCCCATCCACTGAGATCTAGTACCGGCTTTCTCGTAGATAGCGAACAAGTAGCGAGTACATCGACGATTGTGCAATACCGATATCCAATTATCTCGGTGGAACAACTAACCGCTATTTCACCTGGTCGAACCACGTAACCGGGGTAATACTAGAGCCGCACGGTTCGCCTTCCAAGCACTTTTTGTTATTATAAGCCTGTGCGCGAGTGCTGTTACTGGCGTATACCCGATAGCCCAGAAAGCCCATTGCATCATAAGGGATAACAGGCAACCGCACCCTAAATGTAGAACCATACAAGGTCACGGTAGATTAGGCTTGATAAGGAGTCCAGCGATAGTCGACTACCGTCTACCACACGGATTTATTCCACACCAGATTTTGTCCACTCGTTTTTTGAGGTATTTGTTCTATGGTGACATTGTATTCAGCGGTCTAGATATTTCGGACTGTAGATTAGCCAAAACTCAGAACTTAGAAAGCCGCTTACTGTTTACGGTATCCCAACATCACATGCATACTAGGAGGCTACGGTCAAGTTCACATCAACCCCTGTTCGCTTCTAATCACCAACCTCGCACTTCATGCCTGGCTTGGGTGGCTACCTCGCAGTCACCCAATAGAGGGCAAAATGAATGAGTACAAAGTGAAAAGCAGAAAAAGTAATAAGCCGAAGCCATGAGGATGAAGAGCTCGGATGCAACCAAACCATTGGCGGCGACACAACCATGACACTCGTTGTCTCCAACCACCCGGTACGTAGGTCTGGTGGACCTCAACCCGAAAGTCTGTCACTCCCTATTTGGTTCAGTCCACTGGTCACAATTTTTTGGCCTTTCTGTCATGTCATGAACTGGCTATTTCGGTCTACCTTCTAACCACCACCTGTCTCGAATTACGGCGCACACCCAGGAAATCTATTGGTGGGCGTGAGTAACACATTCCGGCTTCCTTCGTCTACTCAGATTAAGTACTTGTCCCGGCGTCGGAACACCGGTTTCTTACACTAAACCACTAACCTCAGCGTGGCTGATACGGTGTTTCCACCGTAGTTGAGTAATACTAAGGAGACACTGATGTTCAAACACCGAGTCTTCGCGTATCCTCTGCCACTGATGGATGTTTCTGAGACGTATAGAAGGACGAAACCAACAGCCGCTGTGTACAACTGATCACTGACTTACAATCGGATGTCATTCCTACTCCAAATGCACCTGTATACGCCACATTCAAGCCAGTACTCGACCACCTGGTGAGGTGTGACTGCCTAGGTGACAAAATTCGTTCACTTCATGTAGGGTCCTCTACCAGGAAAGGGTCGGACGACACTTCACACATAGGATGAGCAAAACACCCAGAACACCACCCACTAGATCAACCAAGAACACGTTCCCTGGAACAAGTACGTACTAGTTCTGCACAGTACCTTAGGCGGTCCCTCAACTGGCAACCCACGACCTGCGAAGCACGCCGAGACAACTGTTTTTGTTTAGTTTTCATGGTTATCGGTGCGTACTTGCATTCGGACTCTTTCCTTGTCCTCCTGATTTCCGCTTGATAGTTTAACTTTTTTGAGTCCTCATCACTACGCTCCTATCCCCTCACTCTTTACTCGACGATGCTGGAAGGTAGTCACCGAAACCAGAGCACAGAAGTGTGAGGTTAACGGTTGAACAAACTAAAATTGAAACTGGTTATCGGTGCAACCAAACGGATAACATCGCAGCGAGCGTTGGTTGATGAACGGAGTCGTTAATTATTCGCAAAACTCCGAAAACAGACACACATGACAGCAACTGGGACCAACAACTTCCAGATGAGACATGAAAATGGACGATGACCTAGAATCCTGGGAAACGATAGCAAGCAGCGACATGTTATGAAGTGTAAGGCGGAAAAAGCTACGACTATCTGAAACACCCTTGGTCTTTTAAGGCTGACAGGCTCTATGAACATGGAAACAAAATTGGACTGTACGCCGAGAGCGGGGCCAACAACGTACGGCAGTGCACTGCGAAGTAGTTTTGTTTGTCCCCGTGAACTAGACACGCTGATTGGCACAGTGGGAAAAGTCCCGCCTCAGGGGCTCTCCATGAGACCGATGTCCGAAGAAAAAAATGTCGGTAGCTCGAATGAATCACGCCTGCCTATGCAGCTCATAAATGGAACCGGTTTTTACAGAACTGAGTAGGGGCGAGGCGTTGAAATTGGACGATAGGGTTTTCTCGATCACACCCATCTCTTCGACGGATCTTACAACATGCAGGCTCACCACCTCCGCTTCCAAGTACGCCCACCTGATCTAGTCGATCACAAAATACTATAACTACTTTTTGCATGTTTATTACTTATTTTGTTCAAAACCCTGCATGTGAACAATCAAAACCGAATTCGAGCTTGCTGTGATTGCCCATTAACCACGATAGGTGACGTTAATCCTTTCTTCCCCACTGTCATTGGCTCAGTCCTGAAGACCACGCTCGCACGTTGATAGTAACTCCGGGTTTTATAGGTGATGTCCAACCTTGAGCTCGCGAAAGGGATCACCCACAACGATGGGAGCTGCAAGCCTTTTTAAACCGCAGGGATAACTCAGCAGCAGTGGTAGCGATGCCCAGAATTCGCAAGTGTAAGACTTTTGCAACAGGAATGGGTCCGTCAAAAACCAAAACGAATCGTGAGTCATGTAAACGCGAGGCTCACGGGTACCACCTACTCAACAGTCCAAAACGTGAGGTACATGATCGTACCATCACCAGTAGCATTCTCGTTAGAAATTCTTTTTACTGTTTACATACTTTCACTCTTAATTCCCTTTTGAGATTTTGCTGAGACAACAACCAACCACATCTTACGCGTGCTAGTACTGGCCGGACAAAACTTGAGCGATGAAAACGCCGAAGGAGTCCAATGACCATGAACGCTCATCGGCTACTGCACAATCCCAACGAAAACAGAACGACCACCGTTTGTATGAAACGTTTGCAAAGCACAGGACAACCAACTCAATGGGATTATAACCATATTTCCACAAGACAATCTCGTGAACTAGATCATCCGCTCAAGTCCTGGTATATAAGTTTACTTGGCGTCGTACTTACAGCCCTCTTCAGGGGATAACCGATTACCATAACAGAAGGCCACAATTTATGAAGTGAGACAAAATTACATTTTCATAACAGTAATAAATCGAAAATCACCTTCGTCTGCGTGAACTCCCTCTTCTTACTGGGCTTCGGCGTGACCTACTGATACTGCGACGTCCTTGTTGTCGCCTGCCTGACTCCGAACGTGAACGATGCCTTGCGTCCCTTGAATAACGCCTGTTCTCCAATTGCTTTGTATTTGATGAATACCGTCGTTTCCTAGAACTGGACGGGGATCTCGAACGACGATCGGGAGTTGCGCGTCGTTTGTTAGATGGGGACCTGGAACGTGAGTACCGCTTGCTCCCCCGTTGAGATTTTCCTAGTGACCGGGATCTTGATCTTGATCGACGAACAACCTCCACATCCGGCTTGCCTCGCGATGAAGTTCCATTTTTCTTACCATGTTTTATGCGCGCGGCGGAACGTGATCTTGAGCGAGCACGTCTAGACTTAGATTTCCCAAGTGATTCAGATGGCAAGGAAGATTTGTGTTTATGTTTTGGCGACTTTGAATGGTTCCGTACCTCGGATGGAGACCTGGACAACCGTCCACATTTAGGTGATTCAGATCTTGACCGGCCACGTTCCGTTTCTTCCGGCGAAGGGGATCGACGGGAGACGTTCCTGCCTCTCTCGGCGCTTGCTTTTCGTCTTAAATTTTTCGGCTTTGAGGCACGTCTTACCACTTTCGCGTTATCTTCTACCGGTTTTTTCTCCTCTATTACTTGTGACTCCCGATTGTTTTTCGACGCACTCTCGTTATCGATCCGATCCCCATCTTTTACATGATGCTTTTCCTCAACGATTTCTGCGGCTTCCTCGGGTTCAGCAGGGATAACTGACACCTCAACCTTTGCTTCCACGCATAGGGTGGGAGCTTCTTGGTCAATATCTGGTGCCTCGACCTCAGAGTTATGCGAGGACTCTTCCACTCGATCCACCGGCACAGGAGACGCATCTAAAAGCTCCGGCGTCTTCGAGGGGATTTCGGTTTCGAAATTCTGCGGACTCGCACTCGGTGTGGACGCCGTCTGATCACGGGAAGTTGGTTGGTCTGTATCTAGAGATTCTTCCGTGATAGAATTCTGAAGATCACCTTGGAGACTAGAAGTATCTTTATTATCCGGTATTTCATGTCTCTCTGTAGATGAATTACGAGACGCTGTAGCAGACCTAGAAGAATGGTGAGAATGCGCACGCGGCTCTTCTATGGCCGACTTTACGCTGCCAGAACGAGAACGATCAACACTAGATACGGAACGATCACTGGCAGGAGTGGATGATCTCGAGCGTCTAGCACTCCCAGATAGGGGTGTTGTTCGATGACTAGAACTAGATTTGTGAATAGGAGAACCAGATGTGTTCATCGGTGAAGCGCTTTTTCTACAACTGGGCGTGCGGCTTCGAGTGGTCGACTCTGAACGTGATCGTCGAGAGCTCTTGCTGGAAATTGTGGATGACCGACTCTTACGTTCATTACGATCAACAGAACGACCGCGATTAGATGCACTAGAGCTGGATGAGGCCGAACGGCCATATGACCTTCGCTTGCGAAGTGGGGAGGAACGAGAACGACGGCTCCTTTCAGGCGACCGATCTAATGACGCTGAAGACCGTCGAGTTCTTGAGGGAGAACGACTGGGCGAGTGCTGAATAGAGCGAGGAGATGAAGGCGATCTTGTGTGAGCGCTTCCTGATTTTCGACACCTTTTAACGTCCGGACTCTGACTTGCATCTGACGACATTTGCTTGCGATCACGTGGCCACTTCTTCCTTTCGTATTTCTGTTCTGCCAATTCTATTAGTTCCTTTGGTATCTCTTGTCTAGCTTCTTTGAGTACGTCAATAAGCTCACGAGCCTAAAATGAATAGAAGAGATTAATTTGGGACCATTCTTACCAGTCGAGGTTGTTTTGCGTTGAAGAATGTGTACGCCGTTCCTTTTTTATCGCTACGACCCGTCCTTCCAATGCGATGGATGTAGTCTTCTGTCTGTGCAGGATAGTCATAATTCACTATATACCGTATGTCGTTGATATCTAAAAATATAAGGCACAATTGATTTAGCTACTACGTGTCTTGCCAACAATCACAGATTTTGACTCTTACCGACTACGTAATGATCTGTCAGACGCGGAATTTAATAAACATGCACCAACCTGTCCCAGCTGGATCACGAGACACGTCCAAAGAATCTTCGGAGAACCGGAAGCCAAACGCGTGAACCAAAAGGAAACACCCCAAAACCAAAATCTGTCCACGAGACTGTACAGGACGGTCGATAGGGACCAAATAACGCATCAGCACAGCTGGTTGCACAGTAATGAGTGTACAACGAATCTGCTGAGCAGGAAACTCAGCAGCAACCGTTGTCAAGGAAATGGATGTTGCTGGAACCGGAACCGTGCAGACTGAGGCATCAAAAGATCCTCAGTGAACACGACGGAACGGAGACAATGCCCACTAGCGGCCTAGAACACCGGCTGATCACGACCAGCGCAAGGGCCAATCGCGAATAATTCGCAGCCAGTTACATTTAGCGACCGGCAAATGTGCCAGCCCACCAGCTGGTTAGTTGGCCAATGCCACAGGCTTGGATGACCTGTCAGGCAGCATTTGGATGAGAGAAGTATTAAATGTGAAAAACAGAGCACCAATCTAGATGCACCTGGATATACGACGTAACATGCCGGAGGGCGGTTAACTCACCAAGTCCGCGAGACGCCACATCCGTAGCCACGAGAATCGTGATGCGACCTGTGCGAAACACTAAAGAACATTAGGAACATTAGATAACTCACATTGTAGTACTCTATCACGTTCCCGCTGATGCTTATCACCATGCATTGCGGATGCATCGAATCCTTTGTCGCGAAGCTTTTGGCAAAGCTCATCGGTTCTTCGTTTGGTTTCCGTGAACACAATGACGCGAGCGCGATCGAAGCCGCGGATGAGTGATACAAGACGTCGGAACTTGTCTGTCTCTCGTACGATTTCAATATGTTGCCGAATGTTGTGGTTCGCGCTTAATTTGGTGGACCCAACATTTATTTGTATGTAATCACGCAGAAAGTCCTCCGCTAGAGCTTTTACTTCGCTGGGCCATGTAGCAGACCACATCAAAGTCTGCCTGTCTGGTCTCACTTGAGAAATTATTCGACGGATAGACGGTTCGAAGCCCATATCTAGCATTCGATCGGCTTCATCCAGAACCAAGTAGGTGCATCTACGCAAGTTCGTGTTCTTTGATTCCAAAAAATCGAGTAGGCGACCAGGGGTAGCGATGACCATCTCTGGCATCTGTCCCAGTTGTTCCAACTGCGATGCCCTCGACGCGCCGCCATAAAGTGATGCTGAACGAAATCCGGAGTAAGAGCAAAACTCCTCCGCTACTTTCTCTACCTGCTGCGCCAACTCACGCGTGGGCACCAGAACCAAAACAATTGGCCCGTCGTCACGCTTGAGGCTTGGTTGGGCTCGAGCGTGCACAATCGCAGGAAGAAGGAAACTCGCAGTCTTTCCCGAACCAGTTTGAGCAATACCAACAAGATCTCTGCCACTCAGTGCTACCGGCCACCCCTGACACTGTATAGGGGTGGGTGACACCCACTTATTTTTATTAATCACCTTTAATATGCAACTTGGAAAGCCAGCTTCGTTGAACTTAAAAAGCGGACGAGGGACATTGCGTCCAAGGACAGTGACTTTCTCCCTGATTCGAAATTCTTCAATATCACGTCGAGATCGGTCACGCACACTAGAAGTCTCACGATAAAATCTTTTCTCGAATCGGGTGAGTGAATAGGCGCTCCAGTCAACTTGACGTAGCCTGCGACCAGGATCCGGATAGTTTCTAGGGCGTCCATAACTAATAACAACTAAATTATTGATAAGACGTGTTACCTTCGTCTTGGAGGCGTCCTTGACCGAGAACGGCGTCTATACGGCATAACCATGAAGACACAGATGGCGGGAGGACAAATGGCCGAAAGGGAAATAAAACAAAACCGGTATCGCTATCCAAATCTATGAACTAAGCACCCTTTAAGGTCAGATCAGGTCAGGTCACAGAATTTGAGGCTCTAGCCAGATAGGGCGGTCTAGATTCTCGTATGGCACAAATCAATTCAAATCAGATCAGAGACGTGCCGACCTTGATGAGTGCCGCGCGGTTTGAATTCACAGTGCTCTGGTCTTTAAATTGAGTCCTTGACTAGTTTTGTCAATTAACCTAGTTTAATTCACAACACTGAGCGTATAAGAATTGTTTTTAAGGTGCGCTTTATCCGGATAATATTTTTATTCTTCTTGTAGTATTGCCGAGTAGTGCTCGGTGTTTTTTGAAGCGATCTTTTCTCGCTTCTAGTCTTTCTTTTTGTTTTGTTGTTTTAGCGGGATTTACCTGCTAGTGTCAGAGTGCGTATTTTGTGTTTGAGTAAAGAGTATTTGAGTTGTTTTCGCTCTCGTTTTCGTGGCTTTCGATATGACACTCGTTTCTGACCCGTGTCTCGCACCCAAGTGCGGAAAACGTGCGTTAAATGGTATAGAGTGCGAGGTATGCAAGAGATAGGCTCATCCAAGGTGTTCAGGAATAGCAAAGGACATCTATGTCCTTTATAAACAGGACCCATGGGCTGAATGGGTCTGTGCTCCTTGCAAGGGGGCGGCTAGTCTGGCCTTTAAACTGCGTCAATAAGCTCACGAGCCTAAAATGAATAGAAGAGATTAATTTGGGACCATTCTTACCAGTCGAGGTTGTTTTGCGTTGAAGAATGTGTACGCCGTTCCTTTTTTATCGCTACGACCCGTCCTTCCAATGCGATGGATGTAGTCTTCTGTCTGTGCAGGATAGTCATAATTCACTATATACCGTATGTCGTTGATATCTAAAAATATAAGGCACAATTGATTTAGCTACTACGTGTCTTGCCAACAATCACAGATTTTGACTCTTACCGACTACGTAATGATCTGTCAGACGCGGAATTTAATAAACATGCACCAACCTGTCCCAGCTGGATCACGAGACACGTCCAAAGAATCTTCGGAGAACCGGAAGCCAAACGCGTGAACCAAAAGGAAACACCCCAAAACCAAAATCTGTCCACGAGACTGTACAGGACGGTCGATAGGGACCAAATAACGCATCAGCACAGCTGGTTGCACAGTAATGAGTGTACAACGAATCTGCTGAGCAGGAAACTCAGCAGCAACCGTTGTCAAGGAAATGGATGTTGCTGGAACCGGAACCGTGCAGACTGAGGCATCAAAAGATCCTCAGTGAACACGACGGAACGGAGACAATGCCCACTAGCGGCCTAGAACACCGGCTGATCACGACCAGCGCAAGGGCCAATCGCGAATAATTCGCAGCCAGTTACATTTAACGACCGGCAAATGTGCCAGCCCACCAGCTGGTTAGTTGGCCAATGCCACAGGCTTGGATGACCTGTCAGGCAGCATTTGGATGAGAGAAGTATTAAATGTGAAAAACAGAGCACCAATCTAGATGCACCTGGATATACGACGTAACATGCCGGAGGGCGGTTAACTCACCAAGTCCGCGAGACGCCACATCCGTAGCCACGAGAATCGTGATGCGACCTGTGCGAAACACTAAAGAACATTAGGAACATTAGATAACTCACATTGTAGTACTCTATCACGTTCCCGCTGATGCTTATCACCATGCATTGCGGATGCATCGAATCCTTTGTCGCGAAGCTTTTGGCAAAGCTCATCGGTTCTTCGTTTGGTTTCCGTGAACACAATGACGCGAGCGCGATCGAAGCCGCGGATGAGTGATACAAGACGTCGGAACTTGTCTGTCTCTCGTACGATTTCAATATGTTGCCGAATGTTGTGGTTCGCGCTTAATTTGGTGGACCCAACATTTATTTGTATGTAATCACGCAGAAAGTCCTCCGCTAGAGCTTTTACTTCGCTGGGCCATGTAGCAGACCACATCAAAGTCTGCCTGTCTGGTCTCACTTGAGAAATTATTCGACGGATAGACGGTTCGAAGCCCATATCTAGCATTCGATCGGCTTCATCCAGAACCAAGTAGGTGCATCTACGCAAGTTCGTGTTCTTTGATTCCAAAAAATCGAGTAGGCGACCAGGGGTAGCGATGACCATCTCTGGCATCTGTCCCAGTTGTTCCAACTGCGATGCCCTCGACGCGCCGCCATAAAGTGATGCTGAACGAAATCCGGAGTAAGAGCAAAACTCCTCCGCTACTTTCTCTACCTGCTGCGCCAACTCACGCGTGGGCACCAGAACCAAAACAATTGGCCCGTCGTCACGCTTGAGGCTTGGTTGGGCTCGAGCGTGCACAATCGCAGGAAGAAGGAAACTCGCAGTCTTTCCCGAACCAGTTTGAGCAATACCAACAAGATCTCTGCCACTCAGTGCTACCGGCCACCCCTGACACTGTATAGGGGTGGGTGACACCCACTTATTTTTATTAATCACCTTTAATATGCAACTTGGAAAGCCAGCTTCGTTGAACTTAAAAAGCGGACGAGGGACATTGCGTCCAAGGACAGTGACTTTCTCCCTGATTCGAAATTCTTCAATATCACGTCGAGATCGGTCACGCACACTAGAAGTCTCACGATAAAATCTTTTCTCGAATCGGGTGAGTGAATAGGCGCTCCAGTCAACTTGACGTAGCCTGCGACCAGGATCCGGATAGTTTCTAGGGCGTCCATAACTAATAACAACTAAATTATTGATAAGACGTGTTACCTTCGTCTTGGAGGCGTCCTTGACCGAGAACGGCGTCTATACGGCATAACCATGAAGACACAGATGGCGGGAGGACAAATGGCCGAAAGGGAAATAAAACAAAACCGGTATCGCTATCCAAATCTATGAACTAAGCACCCTTTAAGGTCAGATCAGGTCAGGTCACAGAATTTGAGGCTCTAGCCAGATAGGGCGGTCTAGATTCTCGTATGGCACAAATCAATTCAAATCAGATCAGAGACGTGCCGACCTTGATGAGTGCCGCGCGGTTTGAATTCACAGTGCTCTGGTCTTTAAATTGAGTCCTTGACTAGTTTTGTCAATTAACCTAGTTTAATTCACAACACTGAGCGTATAAGAATTGTTTTTAAGGTGCGCTTTATCCGGATAATATTTTTATTCTTCTTGTAGTATTGCCGAGTAGTGCTCGGTGTTTTTTGAAGCGATCTTTTCTCGCTTCTAGTCTTTCTTTTTGTTTTGTTGTTTTAGCGGGATTTACCTGCTAGTGTCAGAGTGCGTATTTTGTGTTTGAGTAAAGAGTATTTGAGTTGTTTTCGCTCTCGTTTTCGTGGCTTTCGATATGACACTCGTTTCTGACCCGTGTCTCGCACCCAAGTGCGGAAAACGTGCGTTAAATGGTATAGAGTGCGAGGTATGCAAGAGATAGGCTCATCCAAGGTGTTCAGGAATAGCAAAGGACATCTATGTCCTTTATAAACAGGACCCATGGGCTGAATGGGTCTGTGCTCCTTGCAAGGGGGCGGCTAGTCTGGCCTTTAAACTGCAGGCCCAAGGGCAGGACCGGCGCCCACCAAGTAGTACCTCAGTAGTAAGCCTTAAACCACCGCAAGCAGGTTGTGGTAAGTCGTTTGCGGAAGTAGTAGCCACGACCAGCGCAAGGGCCAATCGCGAATAATTCGCAGCCAGTTACATTTAACGACCGGCAAATGTGCCAGCCCACCAGCTGGTTAGTTGGCCAATGCCACAGGCTTGGATGACCTGTCAGGCAGCATTTGGATGAGAGAAGTATTAAATGTGAAAAACAGAGCACCAATCTAGATGCACCTGGATATACGACGTAACATGCCGGAGGGCGGTTAACTCACCAAGTCCGCGAGACGCCACATCCGTAGCCACGAGAATCGTGATGCGACCTGTGCGAAACACTAAAGAACATTAGGAACATTAGATAACTCACATTGTAGTACTCTATCACGTTCCCGCTGATGCTTATCACCATGCATTGCGGATGCATCGAATCCTTTGTCGCGAAGCTTTTGGCAAAGCTCATCGGTTCTTCGTTTGGTTTCCGTGAACACAATGACGCGAGCGCGATCGAAGCCGCGGATGAGTGATACAAGACGTCGGAACTTGTCTGTCTCTCGTACGATTTCAATATGTTGCCGAATGTTGTGGTTCGCGCTTAATTTGGTGGACCCAACATTTATTTGTATGTAATCACGCAGAAAGTCCTCCGCTAGAGCTTTTACTTCGCTGGGCCATGTAGCAGACCACATCAAAGTCTGCCTGTCTGGTCTCACTTGAGAAATTATTCGACGGATAGACGGTTCGAAGCCCATATCTAGCATTCGATCGGCTTCATCCAGAACCAAGTAGGTGCATCTACGCAAGTTCGTGTTCTTTGATTCCAAAAAATCGAGTAGGCGACCAGGGGTAGCGATGACCATCTCTGGCATCTGTCCCAGTTGTTCCAACTGCGATGCCCTCGACGCGCCGCCATAAAGTGATGCTGAACGAAATCCGGAGTAAGAGCAAAACTCCTCCGCTACTTTCTCTACCTGCTGCGCCAACTCACGCGTGGGCACCAGAACCAAAACAATTGGCCCGTCGTCACGCTTGAGGCTTGGTTGGGCTCGAGCGTGCACAATCGCAGGAAGAAGGAAACTCGCAGTCTTTCCCGAACCAGTTTGAGCAATACCAACAAGATCTCTGCCACTCAGTGCTACCGGCCACCCCTGACACTGTATAGGGGTGGGTGACACCCACTTATTTTTATTAATCACCTTTAATATGCAACTTGGAAAGCCAGCTTCGTTGAACTTAAAAAGCGGACGAGGGACATTGCGTCCAAGGACAGTGACTTTCTCCCTGATTCGAAATTCTTCAATATCACGTCGAGATCGGTCACGCACACTAGAAGTCTCACGATAAAATCTTTTCTCGAATCGGGTAAGTGAATAGGCGCTCCAGTCAACTTGACGTAGCCTGCGACCAGGATCCGGATAGTTTCTAGGGCGTCCATAACTAATAACAACTAAATTATTGATAAGACGTGTTACCTTCGTCTTGGAGGCGTCCTTGACCGAGAACGGCGTCTATACGGCATAACCATGAAGACACAGATGGCGGGAGGACAAATGGCCGAAAGGGAAATAAAACAAAACCGGTATCGCTATCCAAATCTATGAACTAAGCACCCTTTAAGGTCAGATCAGGTCAGGTCACAGAATTTGAGGCTCTAGCCAGATAGGGCGGTCTAGATTCTCGTATGGCACAAATCAATTCAAATCAGATCAGAGACGTGCCGACCTTGATGAGTGCCGCGCGGTTTGAATTCACAGTGCTCTGGTCTTTAAATTGAGTCCTTGACTAGTTTTGTCAATTAACCTAGTTTAATTCACAACACTGAGCGTATAAGAATTGTTTTTAAGGTGCGCTTTATCCGGATAATATTTTTATTCTTGTAGTATTGCCGAGTAGTGCTCGGTGTTTTTGAAGCGATCTTTTCTCGCTTCTAGTCTTTCTTTTTGTTTTGTTGTTTTAGCGGGATTTACCTGCTAGTGTCAGAGTGCGTATTTTGTGTTTGAGTAAAGAGTATTTGAGTTGTTTTCGCTCTCGTTTTCGTGGCTTTCGATATGACACTCGTTTCTGACCCGTGTCTCGCACCCAAGTGCGGAAAACGTGCGTTAAATGGTATAGAGTGCGAGGTATGCAAGAGATAGGCTCATCCAAGGTGTTCAGGAATAGCAAAGGACATCTATGTCCTTTATAAACAGGACCCATGGGCTGAATGGGTCTGTGCTCCTTGCAAGGGGGCGGCTAGTCTGGCCTTTAAACTGCAGGCCCAAGGGCAGGACCGGCGCCCACCAAGTAGTACCTCAGTAGTAAGCCTTAAACCACCGCAAGCAGGTTGTGGTAAGTCGTTTGCGGAAGTAGTAGCCACACCCGAGAGGACAGTCATCAAAGCGAATGGACCAGTTCCCGGAGCTTGTCAGGCGGTCGTTGCCTCAACTCCTTTGAAGCAGACCGACGAGGGCCGGTGAACTGAGCAGAAGCCTAGAAGAACAAGGCAGGTCAAAAAGAAGGGTGACTGTAATATCGCAAATGATGGGTTAGCTAGGGTGGATGACCCTGCTCTTGTGGTATTGGAAAACAGCGTGAAGGACCTGCAGAGGCAGATCTTGTCGATGGGCAGGGTCTCAAGCCACAGGCTTCTGATCATAAACCAGGAAAAACCCTATAATGGAATCGAAAGCCAGGAGGGACAAAGACAGGAGGAGGGTCTGCGACAAACTGCGAATCGCAGGTGTTCCGTACCCTACTACTCTAAGAAGGGTGCACAGAGTGGGGACATGGAAGTCACCACTGGGGAACAAAGGCGAACATCGTGCGAGGCCAATCCTAGAGGAGTTCGCTGATGAGGCCACCCGGGATAAACTGCTGGCGAGGGCAGCAATAGTGGCTCACATTACAAAGGGCAGATACCAAATTGTGCCGAACGAGCACAGAGTAAGGCCTGGTGGTCTAGCCCCGGGAGGTAACCTTGCTCGACCAGCTGGTGAGAAACCAAAAAGTTCAGCGGAATGCCGTTCTCGGCTCTCAGGCCCCGACCCCGACAACAGTAAAGAAGCCACGTGCGGGGTCGCAAATGGTTGTAACTGAAGACGGGCTTGAAGACGAGAATTGGCAGCACTGTCCGAAGATAGATGACAGTGCGACCCCTGCCAGTCTGGATGTTGTGGCAACTACTATAGAGATGGATTGGGTGTCGTCGGAAATTCTGGATCGCCAGCCGGCTTCATTCACCCCAGTGGGGACATCCGAAGCAAAAAACGTGTCATCATCTCAGGCGTTGCGCCTGAGAAACAAACAGTGGTGAATAACAAGGGACACCTAGGCGACGGAGCAAACGCGGTGGTGTTATATACAAACGCGTGTAGTATTAGAAACAAATGGACGGAACTCGCCAACACCGCTGACGAGCAGAAAGCGTCAATAGTTGACGTCACGGAAAAGCGGCTTTCTGAAGAAGACCATGTGCCAGGCCTAATAAGTAACGGTTTTGCAGTCTATAGGCAGGATCGAGAACAGGATCGCCTTGGTGATGGAGTAGCCATCCTCGTTAGGTCAGCTACAAACCACATTGAGTCTCAGACCAAGATATGCACTCGCAATATCCAGTTATGCGCCGGTACGATCATTCTTCCAGGCAGAAGGGTTAACGTTGTCTGTGTCTGCAGGGCACCAAGCACAAACCACGAAGAGGACGTTTGTTTACTACGAACTTTGGCTGAACTAGTTAAGGACGCACAAAAGACCCTCATAGTGGGTGACTTCAATCTCCCACACATCGACTGGGTGGCTGGGGTCTGTCTGCCGAGATCGGAGAAGCAAACCTACTAAGAATGGCTGCATGCCAATGCGTTGCACCAGCATATTAGGGAAAACACAAGATGTAGGAATGGATTCGTTCCATCCTCGCTGGATCTAGCTATAACGAACTTCCCCAACGATGTGTCTGGACTGCATTATTGTGCACTGCTGGGCAAGAGTGACCACGTGTGTGTCAAAATAGACCTATGCACGCGGCAACCCAAGGTACCCTCAAGGCTTGTCAGACATTTCGGTAGTATGGACATAGATAGGCTTCGTAATAGGGCGATGGGCTTGACCTGGGACACGACAGAGGGGACTACTGTCGAGGAGCGCTGGCAGATCATAAAGGGATTTCTGACTGCCCTACAGGAAGAGTTCGCACCCTCAAAACGAAGGAGTGGAGAGGGCGAACCCATATGGTGGAAGGCTGCAATAGCCAAGGCCATCAGACGTAAAAACCACTGCTGGAACCCGTACAAAGCTTCTGGCAGTCAGCTAGTCTGGAACTGCTAGAAGAAGCTGAGAAACGAGACTGTAAGCCTTTTGAGAACTTCCAAGCCAAAATTTGAGCTCGAATTGGCCCAGTCTGTAAGACAACAGCCGAAAAATATTCTACAGCTATGTACAGTCTAAAGGCTCAACAAGAAATGCCGTAGGTCCGCTATCCACTAGAGACCACGGTACCGTCACTGATGACCAGGGCAAAGCAGACGCCCTGGAGGAATACTTTGGTAGTGTACATAGAAAGGATAGTGATGTACGAGTAGATCTGGCTCTGGTGCATCCTTCTCCTCAGTTAAACGAGCTGAACCTCTCAGAGGAAAGCGTGCGTAAGTACCTACAGGAGTTAAACAGCCACAAGTCAGCGGGCCCAGATGGCATTCATCCAGCTATCATCAAGCCGTTGGCGGATATCATAACTCCATCGGTATGCAGGCTGTACAGATCCACGTTGGACCAGGGTAAGCTGCCTCAGGACTGGAAAGACGCGGCAGTCGTGGCAATATATAAGAGTGGGCCTAAGTCGGCTGTGCAGAACTACAGGCCGGTAAGCCTAACTAGTATTCAATGTAAAGTCCTGGGGAAGATCATCCGTGTCCACATCTGCCAGCACGTACTGGAGCACTTTATGTTAAGTCCGGCGCAGCATGGATTCCCAAAAAGAGATCGTCTGACCAATCTCTTGTGCTTCTTAGATGAAGTAACCCGACCACTGGACGAAGGTAAGCAAGTTGAGGTATGCTACCTGGACTTTAGCAAGGCTTTTGACTCCGTTAATCATCGTCTCTTGCTATGCAAGATAGAGACGTTCGGCATAGATGGGCCAGTATTTAGGTGGCTGGAGGACTTCCTCTCCCGCAGGACGTTTTATTTCAAAGTAGGGGACAGGTGCTCCACTTTGGTGAATGTCACCAGTGGTGTACCTCAGGGATCCGTCCTAGGCCCGGTCCCATTCTTGTTATTTATTAATGACTTGGCATCCGCTCTTCAATCGCCCGGCTTTATTTTTGCGGATGATGTGAAGATTGTTGGATCTAAGTGTAGGGCGGACTTGGGCAGGGAAATAGGTACCATCCTGAACTGGGCATACAAATGGGACTTACCCCTGAACGCTCAAAAAAGCCATTTGTTGTCAAGGGCAACAGAGAGCCTAACTGTCGCTCATGATCAAGGGCTATTCACCGTAGAGGCAGTCAGTAGGGTTAAAGACCTTGGGGTCATCATGAACAGTGACTTTAAATGGTCAGAGCAGTGCAACACTGCTGCGATTACGGCTCGTGGGGAGCTCTTTAGGCTGCGATCAGCTTTGTCTTGCCGGAAGCCTGAGGTATTCGTATATATTTACATGGCTATAGTACGACCTCATTTAGAAGGTAGCGTGCAGGCTTGGTCACCCTTCTACAAAAAGGACGCCGCCTGCCTAGAGAAAGTCCAAAGGCTCGCCACACGAATGGCTGAAGGGCAGAGGGGTAAGACTTACGAGCAGAGACTCTGTGACCTGAATCTTTTCTGGTTGGAAAGGAGGAGAAGTCGAGGGGATCCCATAGAAACGTTCAAGGTAATGAAGGGCTTTACTGGCCTTAGACCAGATAGTCTATTCCAATTGGCCGTAGACTCCAGAACAAGGGGACATGAAAAGAATTTGATAGAAGCCCGATCTAGGTTGATGGATGGATCGCACTTCTTCAGCCACATGGTTGTGAACAGTTTGAACGGTCTGCCTGAAGGAATGGTAGATCAGCAGACCGTCCAATCCTTCAAAGCTGCCCTAGATCGCAAGTGGTACGAGGTATTTCTTCGTAGTGAGCCTTGAGTATATGAACTAGACGGATGACGGGTAGCACTGTGGTCGTCCTGGAGTGTGTTTTAATAGACTTTTCGCTCATTGCATACAGTTTCAGTGAACGCTCATGGTGCATAATGTCTCTCGCAGTTGCTGTGTGATGTGGTTTTCCATTTCCCTCTCAGTTTTAGTGAGGATTCGACGAAATACACTCGGCAGTGGTGGGTGCATAATTGGTGTGCATACCATCGAGGGAATTTTGGACGCCCGATTGGCCGTGGCCATCACCTGTACACTGCGCAAACTGAACTTAACTGAACTTCGACTTCAGCAAGGCGTTTGATTCTGTGAACCACAGATTCCTGGACGTCAAACTGCAGTCCATGGGAATTGTTGGAAAGACAAGACAATGGATAAGTAGTTTCTTAGCAGGGCGAACCTTTAATGTTAAGGTGGGGAGTCATGTTTCAAAGCTGGAAGGTGTGACAAGTGGGGTGCCGCAGGGCTCGGTGCTCGGCCCTCTGCTCTTCCTCATCTTCATCAACCACCTAGCACGTGGGCTTACGAACCCCACCTTTATGTTTGCCGATGACGTCAAGATAGCTGGAGTAGATATAGAACTTGACGTGTTAGCAGTACAAAACTGGTCACGCAAATGGGACCTTCCACTAAACCTCACCAAGTGTCAATGCTTGACCACAAATACAGGGGCAAGTGAGAATGGTGTGGGTTCGTTGCAAGTGGGCTCGCAGGTCAAAGACTTGGGCGTTTTAATGGGCAACAGCTTTAAGACGTCAAAGCATCGCACCTCAGCAGCCAATACGGCCAGGAGAGAACTCTTTCGAGTTAGATCCATTATGCCGTGTAGAGATCCGGAGATTTTCGTTCCGATATATCAGGCCATAGTTAGGCCGCATATGGAGTACTGCGTGCAGGCCTGGGCACCGTACTACCAGAAAGATATCGACTGTCTGGAGAAAGTGCAAGGGCTAGCCACTAGAATGGTGGCTGGGCAAGGGGGGTTTAGCTACACAGAGCGTCTCCGTGCCCTAGACCTATTCTCGATGGAAAGACGGCGCATTCGCGGGGATTTGATAGAAGCCCTCAAGGTAATGAAAGGACTGTCAGGAATAAGACGAGAGGACCTTTTTTCTCTGATGACCGAGAGAGGTACAAGGGGACATAGCCTTAGGTTACAAAGGAAGCATTCGAGGCTCCAAATTAGGGCGAAGTACTTCTCAAATAGAGTGGTACCCTATTGGAATAAGCTCCCGGAAGAGGTCAATAATACCACAACCGTGAAGGCTTTTAAGAAAGCAGCAGACTTATGTTGGGTGGCAGTATACCCCGAGTTATGTTAAGCAGCTTTTAGAGTCAGATGCAATTTACTTATTGTTTCCACCTTACTCTGCCAGGGCTGATACTGCACAAAATTTCTGCCTTTCAGAAAAATAAAATCACGCAGTGTTGGGAGCTACGGAAGCGCGCCGACAACACAACTATATGGACACACGATTGGCTCTAGCCACACCAAGTCCTGTGCAAACTGAACTGAACTGAACTGAACTGAACTGAAACTGAACTGAACTGAACTTGAGTAGCCGTTGTGCCGCTACGCGCCCGGACGACGCCCGGACGTATGTTGAGCGTTGGTGTGGACCGTGATCCTCATTCTGATGTAAGTGTTGGTACCCGCTCATACACTTACTGTGCTTCGGCTCATCGGGTTTTCATCTTTTTTGTGTCTTTACAGTTCGTACACGTGCAGACCCCACGAAAGTGCACCGGAAGGTGCCTCAACTGGTCTGGCAAACGTTGAACTGTCTCTTTGATAGATCAATAATTTAGGTTAGCCTCAGTCTCTTTAAAAGCCTGGTCGTTTGCGGACTGCTCGTCTAAAACCACCAGGTGCCGGCTTACACAGCATCATCGCCAACTTGGGAAATGCGACTCTGGAAACAAGGCGCACCCTGGCTCTACAGCTCTGGTCACCGGCTCACCTAACCTCCCGTCTCCTGTCAATTCTGCCGGACAACCAATATAACCATCAGAATCCACCGATTGCTCTCCTGTTCATTTCATTCATTGAACGGGTATCGTAGCCTCAGACGTTTTTCGTGCTAGGAAACAAATCTTCAGGTACCTCCTGGTGAGTACTGACGTGTAAAGCCACACCTAAGCTCTAAGTTTTAATGGGGGACTGAGTGCCCTCCTGCTATAATGCTCGTTTTTTGCCACCGCTGTTTTGTCCGGAGATGGACTCGAGGGAGGTCTTCAATTCTCCTCATTGTTTCGAAGCTTTCCGGACGCACTTCGTCACAGTAGTGTTCTGGTCGTGAATTGTAGGTGATGACAAATCTGACGGGAGCCGAATCTCCCTCACATCAGGCGTCTGCCGCTTTCCAAGGCGGAAGGCTGCAGTAACTCGAACGCTGTCAGCCGTCGCTTCCACCTCGCTCATGAAAATCCGTAACAAGTAGGACTGCAATAGGAAAGGTCATAGTCCAGTCTACCTTTAGACTCAGCAATGGTAGCTTCCGACAGGTTTATCGGCAAAAAACACTGAGCCCTACCAGGGAATGTCTCAGGTTTACGGAATTGCCCCTTGTTTCATGGGCCGCTCGAGTCCTCTCAGGGTGGACTTACACATCCGGATTCGTTGACGACGGCAGAAACGTGCTCCATCGGGGTTGTAAGGGAACTCATTGGCTTATCCACTGCTGCACTCGACTTGTGTCTAGTCCGCCGTCCGGCTGCTGGGCGAACACGATTTTTTCTCTACAACCTTGACCCCAGTGCCATCGGCTCCGGTGGGTACAGAAGGGTCCAAGACGGTGTTTGAAGCCACGACCTGAGCGAACGTCTTCTCTGCAGTCAGCGATGATGGTGCGGGTAATGGCGACGACGGTGATGTTGATGATGATATCACAGCTATTGCCACTGATGATAATGATAGCTCCGTTTTATATATGACTACAGGCGCCTTCCGCGCTGACTTCTTTGCCGGCCACACAGGACTTGACAGCTCAGTGCGTTTGATGCACAGCACTTCGAGCAGATTCACACAATATTTGTCGACAGCTTCATGAAAATCTTTGCATGTGTTGGAGGATTTCAGGTGGATCCAACCATCATACCCGTCACACTGAGGATTTGTCGTGAGGGCGTACGACCTATGAACAAACTGTACATATGGATGTAACAGTTTTGACCTTCTTTGGAGGCATTGTGGTTAAATACCAGTCTACAGATTGACACAACCACGGAAATATATAATTCCGAGAAGCACACCGAACGACTCGCCGGATAATAGACGTGTAACAGAGTAACGAAGGCGCCCACGAAACTACGGAAACGACGACAACGACAGCGGTTCGACACGGACACAGACAAGCAGGGCCACCGGATGGATAGGAGCGATGCGAGGCAAAGTGGCGGTGTTGCCCTTTGTATTCGGTGTGACATACCTGCCTACCAGCTACATAGTTTTGCTGATCCCGAGGAGTTCTGGGAAATCTTGTGATACAGGGTTCGTTTAACACCTAGCGGCTATGTAACGATGAGGCTTGTGTAAAGATCGCCGGGCGCGGACTCTACAATTATTTGTGACGAACTCCGGCGGTGGGGCCATAAAGGGCACTGCGTCACCCTTGATGATTTCAGTGCGCCGAATATCAATTGGGATGAGGGCTGTTAAGGTCCGTCCGCAGATTCATTCATACGTGCTTTCCACACGTTCCTTGAAGCAGCACGTACGAGAGTCGACACGGTTTCAGGGTCCTCAGTCATCCATCCTGGATTTTATAATATCTCCGAGACAGTCTGATGTGAGAAAATTAGATACCTTCGGCCAATCGGTTCCAGCAAGCATTCCGCCCTCTCAATTCACTTGAGACGTGGTGTATTTCATTTTGGTGAACCATATATGGGATGCGACATATAGCGTATAAACTTTGGTGAAAGGCAAGCAGCAGCATCATTGGTGGTGTGGAATGCTGCAGCTCCGGTTGGTGTAGAATCCTCCTGGCCACAATGCGTGGAGAAATCATTGAACTGATACGTACGTTTGCGAGTCCCGTTCGTTCTCGAAGGCATAAGTAAGAACCGTGTATGGCAGCGATATCGGGATACCGGAGATGGTTACGAGCGGTACAAAGCCATCTGAAATGTGTTCGTCCATGAAAACGGAGAAAAGAAACTGTTTTAAAATCATGCTTGCTAAGGACTCCGTAACTGCACTCAAACAGCTTTATGCATGTTTGACACGTAGAACCCGCGTCAACACGGTTATCCCACCCTTAGTCGACCAGGAAGCATTTGTTGTAACGGACATTCAACAACCAGAGTTCTTGCGCGTCATTACTCATCTGTGTGTGCGAGAGTCAACCCCGTCGCTGTTACTGCCGCACACAAATATTATCCTCCCGCTGTGGCCCTTCTATCCAGATGACGTCGCCAAGGAACCAGAGAAACTGAAAGTGTATCAGTCGCCCGAACCAGATGGTATTCACCCAGCAGTATTGCGTGCACTGGCCAACGAACTCGCATCACCTTTGGGCGATCTGTTTAATCTATCGCTACGTACGGTGAGTCTAACCTGCATTTTGGAAAAGGTGGTGGAACGGCTAGTTTCGGCGCGAATTCGGGAGCACCTCGAGTCACGCATGTATTTATGCCCCGCTCAGCATACCTTCCGATCATAGAGGTCGTGTATCTCAAACTTGTTGTTGGCACGAAAACTTTGGGCAGAGGCTATGGAGGGTGGCTACAACACAGACGTGGTCTTCGTCGACTTCAGCAAGGTCTGACAATGTACCTCAAGACCGACTGTTGGGAAAACTCAGGACAATTGGTCTTCAGAGTCCGATGCGTGACTGGATCGCGGATTTCCTGTAAGGGAGGACGTTTTCAGTCAGAGTTGCCCAGTCGAAGTCAAGTTGGCATGTTGCAACAAGTGGGGTCCCTCAGGAATCGGTTTTTGCACCGCTGCAGTTTCTGGCCTACATTGACGACTTGCCGTCTGTCTTTCACCTACATTGCCTTGTTTATTTAGATGGCATGAAGCTGTGGCGTGTCATAAAGTCGGACGTGGACAGAGGTTCTTCAAAGGGATCTGGATGCTTTAGTACGATGGTATGACGTCTGGGCCATACCAATCAATGTGTCTAAATGCGCGTACATGCCTGTTGGGAGAAGTGTCTCGGATGCAGTGTACCGCATCGGGAACGAAATACTGCCGCGATCGTTGAGCGAACAAGACCTTGGGGGTTATGCTCTTATCCTCCTCCAAGACTCATGCGGATAAGGTCTATGACTCTTCCTAAGTTATTCTTGGTACCATACATCGATCGTTCGGCCCGCTGAGTCCCGAGACTTTCCAGTTATTGTATGCTTCCCATGTTCGTCCGAGACTTGAAAACGCAGGTGCTGCAACCTACCCCTCCGTAATCGGCGAGATAGTGAAATTAGAGAACGAGCAACGCTTCGCGACGAGACTCGTCAGTGGCTGACGTGGGACAAGCTGAGGATCGTCTGAGGTTTCCTAATCTCTTCCCCAAGTACTGTCGATGAGTTTGTGGCTACGTAATTAGCTTGAGAAAGATCCTTCGTGGTGACGTGGGTTCGAAATTGCAAGCGAACTTCCCTCTTTGGATGAACGACCGGCGTCAGTGGTGGAAGAGAAGGACAACGCTGGGTTCAGGCGGCGTCTCGACATACATCTAGAGGCATTATGGAGGTACGCTTCCTGAGCATGAATCTACAGAGTCAATTTGAAGAGGCTTACACGGGATATTTCCCTCTGCCTTTTGACCATAAGATTGAAGATTGCAACCTCCGGAGGTTGTCGTTGAGGGCACGCCAAACAGTAAAACAATGGGCACAATGGGCCAGCCATGTTTCTGGGCTTGCGACCTAGTTTCACACAACTCCACTCCACGTCCACATGAGTGAGAAGGCTCTGGTTTGTATTCATCACCACGGGGACCCGCGTACCAATGCTTAGTTCTCATTTCTTGGCCCCTGTAGCAAAACGGACGACGTGTATCGATGTAACTACCACGGTACTAGTTCCTTTTCCAATTTAGAGGGTCGCGTGCCGCCTGTTGAGTGTTCGGATGCCACTTGCGTGAACCGCAATACTCATCAACTGGTACGCCAGGAGTGCACTCCTGTAGCTGCCCGTTCCAGTCGTTCCTCGTTCCTCGTTCCTGACCGTTGCTTGTGCTTGTGTTATGTTGTCAAATTTTCCCCACAGCAACACCCATTTCACAGCCGGGTTAGCAGCCCCGTCAAGCAGTTGATCCAAAATGCAACGGTGAAGCTCCGCTTTCGACTCTTCGGGATAGGTCCGCCGGCCTTGCTGTTGCAACGTCCGACCAAAAGACGTGCATCTTCGTTTGGTAGTTGTTTTCGATGGAATTCTCGTTGATATTGGTTGGGGCTTCCGGGGACATCTAATAATTTCCGAATGCTTTTGAAGGCGAAGTCAGCATTACCGTCTTTAAAAGCGTTGGCTTCGTTGACGATGCCGTAGGCTCTACCAGCCCGAAGGCGTATCACAACGTCCCCCCGTTGCCCCTCTGTGTACCACTAGACATACCGCCGTATTAGTCTCTCCTATCTGTTGTAATATCTGCCGAGACAAAACTTCTCAAGCGCACTGAGGATGAGGTCTTGTTATGTCTCTAGCACCTTTCACTCCGCCAAAGAACGAGTCAAGTCGTGAACAAACGAATCTGCTGAATTAATCTTCTGTGGGGAGTTGTCTGTTGCATCTTCCAGATTACTGGATTTCACATCCCGGATCGCAGCATCAAATTGTAACAGTTGTGAAGAAAGAGCAGGCTGGTTTCGGGATGCACAAATTTATCTGGGGAATGGGACCAATTGTTACTTGAATAAAAGTATAGGTAGAAACACTTTACGGCTTCAGCCTTCTTCAGTAGTTGCGCTGTCTTTCAGATCTTTAGTTCCTCCAACTTCCTCCGGTTCGAAGTTTGCTTGTGCAAGATTAACACGATCAACTGAAACCGAAGGGAACATTTGTTGCTGCAATTCATCATACTCGTACGAACTTCCAGAAGTTTCCACCGCACTACATTAGCTCGCAGCCAGCTAAACTGCTCCTTAAAGTAATCGGATCAACGATCAAGGCTTCGCTGTTCTCTGTGAATAGGCTCTCAATTTCTATCGCATATCGTTTCACCGTCTACCAGTGTCGCGAATAAGTTTGCACAATCTTTGACTGTTACCTGGAGCAGCTGCTGCTTCCATTTCTTCGGCTACCTTTACCCACCAATTTTCATGATTCTTGAGGCATTTTGTGACTTGCCTTTATGAGTGTCTTCGTACCATATTCTTCTCACATTTCGAGAGCTGACATTTTTGTCCCATTAAACTCAGCGAATCTTAAGAATCCCAGTGTCCCTGATGGACATTGGATGTAGGATCGGAACTTGCTACCACGTGTTTTGCCTAGTGCTCATCTACATTACTGTTTGTCGTAGTTCCTAGCTGATGTAATAGTTTCTGTCCATAATTATTGCGAACTTCTGTGTCAGACAAACATTGCAAGGCTAACCGGGTTTGAGGTTTGCGTTGATGACCATGGAGCGGGAGCGCAAATGACATTAAAACTAATGCATGGTCCGACTCTACATACGTGGGCTAGTAGGATTTACAGTTTTGGACACAGCCGCGACACCCCAGGAGACACCTGCTGACGTGGTACTCGTGCGACGGTCACACTGCACACCAGATCGACTACATACTGGCACGATCTCGCTGAGCGTCATCGATCGAAGGCCGCCGGTCCTACAGAGGTGTCGACACAAGAAATGAGAATGACTCGACGTCAGACTTGACAGTGCTGATCCATGTTTTCAGTTGTCCTCCTAGGCGGCAGCGCCAACTTTGGTATGGAAGAGGTGACAACAATGTTCTGAGATTTCGGTGTTCGGGTGTTGCAGGATGTGGCTGAACCACTGCAGACGTCGTCGTTGAGAGAATACCGACAACTTTCCAGTGCAGATTTCACTGGCTAACTGTGGTGACTTCTCGAAACTTGCACTTTTCATTCAAAATGCATCTGGCAAGCGACAGCCAGTAGAACAGCTCCATTGTGACGTTACGGGGCCGCTGATCCCGGAACAGCGGAAAAACATGCAGAGATGGAACGAGCACTTTGACAATCTATTGAATTATCTCACGGTAAGTTTGGCTAGTCGAATCCCCACAATCCAGAGTGGAATATGCACTGGAAAGTTGTCGGTATTCTCTCAACGACGACGTCTGCAGTGGTTCAGCCACATCCTGCAACACCCGAACACCGAAATCTCAGAACATTGTTGTCACCTCTTCCATACCAAAGTTGGCGCTGCCGCCTAGGAGGACAACTGAAAACATGGATCAGCACTGTCAAGTCTGACGTCGAGTCATTCTCATTTCTTGTCTCGACACCTCTGTAGGACCGGCAGTCTTCGATCGATGACCGTCGATGCCTGCAAATGATCCTCCAAGTGGCCTGGCTCGGTAAGATATCAAACGACACGATAGGAGAACGATGCTTCCACATCGAAAAGTTGTCGATATTCCGTCAACGACGACGTTTGGAGTGGTTCGGCCACACTGCGACACCCGAACTTACCTACCTGCTTTTACGCGACTATCTGTGAGAGGATAGATCAGCTTTATGGATATCACGGGCCATTGCTGACCACGCTCAGCAGTCAAAGGCAAGCGCGGTGCAGATCGTGATCCAGTCCTTTTTTCTTCACCGGACTCCATAGACCAACCAAAGACGTAGAAGTTGTACGTGTTTTTCTATTGTATTGGTACATTTCAAGCTGCCTACCAAGGTGACAACGCCAACCAAGGCAAAGAGCAGGACAGAGTGTTTGTTTGGTTATCTCTGACTTGGGTCGCCGAAGGGTATGGCCGAACGACTGCAGTCGTTGACGTTGGAGGTGAACGAAGAGCGCATCGACATCAGACCATCGTCTTTTTACCTCTTCGTTGGACACCCTGTCGTGCCAGTTGGCTTTGATGATTTCTCGCACGCACCTAGGATGGAAAACCTCAAACCTGCTGATATGCTCAGCTCGTAGCGGCCGGGTTCCGCAGTTCAGTTCAGTTCAGTTCAGTTCAGTTCAGTTTATTCAACCATTAAACTTGCATTTCTGTGCTCTGGTTTCGGTTGCTACCTTCCAGCATAGTCTGGTAAGGAGCGAGAAGAATTGGAGCACAGTGATAGCGATTCAAACAGTCAAACTATCAAGCGGAAATCAAGATAGCAAGGAAAGAGTCTCAATGCAACTACGCCACTGGCCACGGCATGTAGCCATATCACGTAATGTCTCCAAACACTTGGTAGGTGGGTCGCGTAGACGCCAACCTGGAAGTTTAAAACGTTCTACGTGGCCAATTCCACGTGCCAAGATTTTCATACCTTTTTGCCATGTCATGGACTGACCACCCCGACTTATCTTCCAATCACCATTTGCCTCAGAGAACAGCATACCTTGAAGAAGTCTATCGGTGGACGTGCGTAACACATGTCCCAACCACCCTAACTTGTTTAGATTCAGTACTTGATCCAGAAACTGACCTCTGGTTCCCAACACCTTACGCCCAACCTCAGCATTGGTGATACGGTGTTCCCACCATACTCGGGCAATGCTACGGAGAGGTTCCGCAGCCATAGATAAGTGCGGGGCGGATGGTTGCACGGCAAACACGAATGTTGGTTCTCAAGCTCATTTCGCAGTGAGTCGACAGCGTTCGGCTTAGCTGAAGGACGGCTCACATGGCGTTGTCGATCCGTAATACCACTTTATCTTTTGCCTGGCGGTTTGAAACAGAGTTGAACCTAGGTATTTTAATGAAGGGACGTATTTGAGTGGTCGGTCATTGATGGACAGTCGTTAAATTGTCGGGCCTAGATAAGTAGTTAACGTTTTTGTCTTGGTTTAATTCACTTCAAGCCCGATTGACTTCATGGCTAGTTGTCGGATGCGTCCATTTCGAAAACAGGCGGAACGTTATGGCCCATCGTCTCAACCATTGCGGTTTCCAATGCTACTTACGGACCCTCAAATGTTTGTCTCACATGCGGTGGTACGGGGAAGTTTTTGTTTCGGACCAGGAGGCTAATTTTTTTTAGGGAAGTTCGGTATCCGTTGAGAATAATAAGCAAACACGCCTACCACGCATCGTAATAAGTTCATGTCGGTTGGAGGCGGGACATCACACAAAGGTTTCATTCGTTCAGGTGTTATGTGATAACCAAGGAGTCGAAGTTCCATGGCAGCTGCGACTGAGTTATACCGTATTTGGCGATAGCTTCCAGGAAACATTTGAGGTTCCGGCCGTGGTCAGTTTTTGTGAAGCCACGGACAGTTACACTGTCAACATAGGCGAACGTATCTTTCAGATTTTGTTTTCAGGATTTGGTTGATGGTGCGCTGAAAGCAAGCCACACCATTCGTGACCCCAAAAAGTACTTGACAGAACTGTAAGAGATTGCCCACCACCTCGAAGGCCGCTTAGGACTTTTCTTTTTCCGCGATCGGGATTTGATGATACGCACTTTTGAGATCAAGGGTGCTGTAAAAAGCGTAACGGGCGATGTTCTTTACCATTTTGTTTGTACATGGTAGTGAATACGCGTCTAGCTGCGTAAAACGGTTGATCGTCTGACTATGATCAAGGACCATTCTCATCTTATGCTTCGCTTTTTAGCAATCAAAACTTGGGCTCTCCATGGAGAGTTCGACGGCTCAATAGTGTCATCGTTCAAGGGGCGTTGTATCTCCTCCTTAATGAAGCGTTCGTCCTCAAAGGAGTGTCTGCGGGATTTAGTGGCAACAGGCTTACAGTCGAGAGACAGATGTTCAGTTTTCAGTTCAGTTTATCCAGCCATTATCCTCGCACTTCTGTGCTCTGGTTTAGATTGCTACCTTCCAGCATTGTCGAGTCCAGGGCAAAAAGAATAGAAGCATAAAGTGAAAAAGATCCGAAAAAAAATCAAAGTAATGAGCGGAAATCAAGAGGACAAAAAGAGAGTACCAATGCAACTACGCCACTGGCCGCGGCACTTTGCCATATCACTTAATGTCTCCAAACATTTGTAGACGGATCACGTGGATCCCAACCTGGAAGTCTGACACGTTCTACGTGGCCGAGTCCACTGGTCAAGGTTCTCATACCTTTTTGCCATGTCATTGACTGGCCACCTCAACCCACCTTCCAATCACCACCGGCCTCGGAGGACAGTGTACGTCAATGAGGTCTATCGGTGGACATGCGTAACACGTTCCAACAAATGAGCGAACAGGTGGGGGGAGACTGGATCTAAGCGGCAGATAGTCTGCACAGGAAGAAAGTGCAGCACATTCCCCGCAAATGGCATTTCGGCCTTTTCATGTAACCCAAGGAATTCATGACCAAGTAAAGTGTTGGCGCATAGATTCTGCATGACTGACAGTTTGACGTTTTCGTAGACTACATCTTGATAGCGAATTGTCACTACAGTAGCCGGAGAGGACGCAGAACAATGACGTCGTCGCCATAGTGATTTTTGAGTCCCAAGGGTGAACGGACCAATCAGGTGAGTCGGAGATTTTTTCATATATGTAGTTATTGGAGCTACACACATAGATCAGAGTTTGAAGTACGACGCTGTTCACACGAATTCTGGTTGTAGCGTGGGACAAACAGGCTAAGGCAGCCGCTGTTACGACAGAGGAGGACAGAGGCATGAGGGCAGAGGTAATAGCAAAAGGAGCCGGTTTCGATTTGCATACGTTTGAAATGACCTGCCTTTCCACAAACTGCTTCTCGGGCGGAGCATTTGGCTCGGGATGTCGGGAATAACCACAGAAACAACACGTGACTTTAGGTAAAGCCGATGTGATCGATTTGGGTCCGATGCGGCAGGTGCAGGTTGTACATCGGGAGTGTGGTCCATCACGACGAGACTGCACCTTGACGTGGTGTGATGGCTTGCGCGCCTCTATGACCCAAAGAGCTATACGGGATGGCTTCTTTAAGCCGGAGATGCAATCATACCTGACAGATCAATGGGTAGAGGTCAGACAAAGTCCAGTCTCCTGGTCCTCCAGGTTGGGGGTTGATTTGAGCTGGCAACTCAATCGGCAAAATCAGTGGAAGAATAATTGATCCAAGCAAATGGACTTCCACTAAGTCATCCCGCTGCCTTGCGGATAGGTTCTTGTTAGAACTAAAGGCTTTGGATGAGGACCCTAATCGTTCTCCTGCTTTGTGGCTGGACACCCTAGCAGTACCCGTCCAACATCTCTCATAAACTAAACGAATACAAAGAATTCCATACTGCATCGGTCGTCGCGCAGGATAATCAGGACCGCGCTGCCCATTGCATGGAGCGGGGTGGGTAGTGATAAGTGTGCTACTGCTCAGAGTTCCATTTCTTTTATTCAACCTTTGTCTTCTGTCCCTAACCATCCCTCTTTGCCCCATCTATCCACCCATAATGCTCCCACTGATAACACGGTCGATACTCACAACGATTCACTGTCAAATAGTATCGGGAATAATCCTCTGTCTGGTAACTCACATTTTCTCAAGCCCCGTCAGCCTCTGAATCTCGGCTCGTTCAACGTGCGTACACTCATGCAGACCGGTCAGCAGGCGGGCCTGGCGCTCACAATAGATTCTCTGAAGATTGATGTCTGCTTCTTAAGTGAAACGCGTATCCAGGATTCGAGCAGTGTAATTCAACTAAGTGTTCCTGGTATCTCATCGAGGTATTTCCTGCGCACCTCAGGAGACGAAGCAGCTAGAACTTTGGGTCAACTTGGTGTAGGAATGGTCTTGTCTGAGAAGGCTGAGGCTGCTCTTTTAGACTGGATTCCTTTTAACAGTCGTTTATGTGCTGTGAGACTCCAAGGGTCAGTTGGCGTTCGAAAGGATAGTTGTGTTAAACGCAATTTGTTTGTGATCTCGGCGTACGCCCCAACGGGCTGCAGCTCAGACTTGCAGAAAGATGAGTTCTATGATGCCCTTGCCACTCTCGTTCGCGGCAGTAAAGGTTCCGACATTGTAGTGCTAGCTGGTGACTTCAATGCACAAGTTGGCAAACTTAGTGTGTCAGAAGCCTGTTTAGGTGGGCGTTGTGCTTTACCTGCTGAACGTACAGATAACGGGGATAGGCTTCTCCAGTTTTGTGCAGACAATCGATTGTTCTTGTCTAGCACAAATTTCCGACACAGCTCGCGTCGCACAGCGACATGGCGCTCTAACTCTACAGGTACTTTGAGTCAAATTGATCATATAGCAGTAAGCTGCCGGTGGCGCAGTTCTGTTCAGAACTGTAGATATTACTGGTCCATATACGTAGAGTCGGACCATGCATTAGTTTTAATGCGATTATCTCTCCAGCTCCATGGTCATCGTCGCAAACCGCAAACCGGGTTAGCCGTGCAACATATGTATGATCCAGAAGTACGCACCTGGTATGAGCAGAAGTTAGCACATGAGCTAGGATCTACGACGAACAGTAATGTAGATGAGCATTGGGCTCATATCAAAGAGGTGATGCACGTTGCAGCAGGTTTCGCCTGTGGTCCTCGATCCGTTGTCCATCAAAGACACTGGATCTCGCAAGAGTCGTTGAGTATAATGGAGCAAAAGCGTCAGCTTCCGAACCGTAAGGAGATGAATAAGATGCGGAGAAAGCTACAAAGGCAAGTTACGCAAAGCCTTAAGAATGATCGCGAGAATTGGTGGGTGAAGGTAGCCGAAGAAATGGAAATAGCAGCTACTTCAGGTAACAGTCAAAGACTGTTCAAACTTATTCGTGACACCGGTGGACGACCCACCCAGGTCAGTGAAACGATTTGCGATAGAAATGGAGAACCCATCCATAGCAAACAACAAAGGCTTGACCGATGGGCCGAGTACTTCAAGGAACAGTTTAGAACAGGGAATACGCAATCACTGTAGTAATCATCGTGGGATTAGCTTAATCCCGATAGTCACCAAAGTATTAGCTTCGATTATGCTGCATCGTCTTGCACCGGCTCGCGAGAGGAATGTCGGCGAACAGCAGGCTGGATTCCGCCCAGGTTGAGGATGCATCGACCAGATTTTTACTCTTCGCCAACTGCTTGAAACGCGTCACACGCACCACCGACCGATAATAATGCTTTTCTTAGACCTGAAAGGCGCTTTCAATTCAGTTGATCGAACATGGCTTTTCAGTGTTATTCATCGAAAAGGTATGCCCCAGAAGTTTGTGAACCTAATGAGATCATTGTATTCTCATACTTCTGGCCGCGTTAGGGTTTACGGTGAACTATCCGGTTCGAAACGACCACTGGTGTTCGACAGGGATGCCCTTTGTCTCCATTCCTGTTCAACTTCGTCATGGACGAAATAATGGAGAGTGCGCAGCAAAATCTTCAGGATGTGGGCGTCGAACTAGGAAATAGTGAAGAGCTATGTGACATAGATTACGCGGACAATGTTGTCTGCTTGTTCGAATGCACGGAACATACTCAACGTGCACCAGATAGACTTGGGAGAGCTGTAGCTCCATTGGGCATTTGCTTTGCACTTTCAAAATGTAAAGTGATGTTACAAGACTGGGCATCAACGATTCCGAGCTTGATGCTCGATGGGGAGGTGCTGGCAATTGTCGACCACTTCACCTACCTCGGTAGCTGCGTGATGACGGATGGGAGCACAGTAGTAGAGGTGAGCGCGCGGATATCCAAGGCTCGAGTGGCGTACGCTGGATTGGAGTACTTGTATCGGCGACCTGTTATTTCACTGAAGTTGAAAAGTCGTGTATACTGTGCTGCAGTGCGTCCAGTTTTGTCGTATGGTTGCGAAACTTGGAGTCTGCGTGCTGAAGATATTCGTCGTCTTGAGGTTTTTGACCATCGATGTTTACGTAGTATTGCTAAGATTGGGTGGAACAGCCGAGTGAGCAACGATGGGGTCAGAAAGCGAGTATTGGGTACTAATTCGGAGAACGTTCTGTCACAGCGCATCCAGCTTAGTAGACTTCGTTGGTTGGGACACGTGTTACGTATGGCAAACACATGTCTGCCATACCGTGTCCTATTGTCCGTTTTTCGTCGGGAGTGGAAGAGACCACGTGAAGGTCAACAGAGGACGTAGCAACGAGGAATGAGAAAATGTACAGCGAACTTGGGCAAAGTAGGTGCTTCACGTCTTCGTGATTGGGATCCAAAAGATCCGTCTACCAGTTGGCTGGAGACACTGAAGGATATGGCAGCGAACCGTGAACAGTGTCGATCGTGTTGTCACTTTCTGTCGAATCATAATGGTTGATCGATGAACGTTTGTACAGTTATACTGTGTATTGCATGTGTTGGCTACTAGGGCATTCTTTCCTTTTCCCACATGTTTGGGTTCACTCCCTCTCTATCTTGTGTATTCATACATTCTAATTCAATGCGCAATACGGTGAGAAAGGCAGTGGTCAGTGGGGCTTGCCCTTCTGTTTAACGCCATACGACGACGATGATGATCAGTAAAGCGCTACATTCTGACTCGGTCTCCCGAAGTCTTTCGCATTCAGTACGTACGTAGTCGGTGACTGACGCTACAAACGGTCACTGCGTAAGAGCACGTCGGACGTACGCGTATGAATGCAGCTATTTTTATGTCCTTGGGATGTTTTATCGACCATATATTTTCCGTTCGACGGATTTAAAACAACAGTCATTTCCATTCGGCCTACTATCATGGTTGTCTTTGGTATAAAAGTGCTCCGACAACTTAAAGTTTAAACGCGAGTTTCATTATGTGGTTAAAGCGCCCATCTAACGGACATTTTGTTTTCTTTCAGAAGTCGGTGTTGTTAATGTGGAAACGGATGCGTCTTTTTTCTTGAGCTTCATATAGCTTCATTTGTGCTTGCTTGCTCGAAGCTCCTAGTACAACCCTAACGATCAGGCAACATGGCACCACCTCAACACCGTTATGAAATTGGACAAAAGTTGCTCTGCTTCGAGCCCGATGCTTCCAAAGCAAAAGTTATATATTTTGCCAAGGCAAGTCGATTCCTACATTTCTAGCCAAAATTCCTCTAGATCTTGAAACAAGCAGAAAACAAGTCTGATGTTCCCCATTATACAGTTCATTTTCAAGGATGGAAGTGCAAATGGGATCGTGAAGTGCCGGAAAACTTGTTACTTGATAATACTGAGTTCAACCGAACTTTGAAGCGGAGAATTGACGAAATTGCTCGCCATGTAGATTTGTTATTAGTGCCAAATGTACAATCTTACCTGTGTTCTTATACAGGAACGGTGTCGTACAAGACGCAAGCAACGCATCGATATGGTTCTCAAGGCGGCAGCAATTGCTGGGGATAGTCTTGATTGGAATAATGTTCCCGGAGTTTGGGTTCCAAGGAATAAACAGGAGCAGGACGATTTCCCTGTTACGTGTCCCCAGTCACCGTCAGATCGGACCTATTCGGATAGGGCCGCCAGTACAGTATCCGATGATGCGGACAGTGAATGGATGGATAATGAGAACGTTACACAGTCCCAGTTTGAAAACTTGCACGTATGTCCTGTTTACATTCCACTGTATCCTTGTCGTCGGTCTCATGCATACATGATCTAACAGAGATGGTCATAGTATGTTGTCTCTCTTGTCTGGGATCATTTACAGTCTGCAAGAATGAAAGAAGTAATATACAAATGCTTTTCGAGAATTCGTTGACTGTGAATCACATTCCACAAGTTAAGGCACCGAATCTGCAGTGTGAATTAAGCTGTTGGTCATCGATTGAACGGAGACAATAAAACAACTATGACTTCAGCATAAATCTGATCACACCTTTCGCTACAATGATAGACGTCTATTAAAGCCCAGGTCCAGGAGCATATTAAAAATGCCAAGCATAAGAACAGACGAGAGATTGGCATATTATATTATTGGTTTACACACCGGCCTGAGAACAAGCAAGGTAGTAGCATCACAATAATAACACAAACCAGTCAATTATGAATTAGTCATTTTGGCTACTTGACCGCTCATATGAGAGTACTAGGCCCATTGTCAGGATTTTACTCCGGCATTCCTATTCAAGGGTAAACCTCTAACCTTTGAACGATCAAGTGCAACTTACAAATCAATAGGGTTCCGTGGAGTACGGTGACCTTTTGGATTGTGGATGACAAGATCGATCTATTGGCCACCTGGTTTTGAGATGACTCTCCGTCCATTCTACCGAAGCTGGAATCATGTGCCTGAAGAGCCTTGTCTTACCAAGATCTCAGCTACACCTTACTTGGTTTGGTTCATCTTTCGTGCCGTTTAGGCGGGCATAGCAGTTACCTCGAAAATGAGCTTGTGACCTCGGGTGGGATCTGAGTGCCAAGTGAAGACAAAACTGGGTGGTGTTCTGTGAAGGAACCACAGATCCCGAACCAGATGTGCTGTTTTCTTATTTGTCAACTCAAGCTTCCCGAACGCATGCTATATTGGTTCGATAAAAAAGTAAAACCCACATTTTTCTCTCTCGTAAATTCCAGTTCGCTAGTTGCGATCAATCGACCGGTGAGAAGGTTTACAAAAAGGCGATCAGTATAAGTAATAATTTCGGCTTCCTCATGCCCCTACATCGCAATGTGGACTGGGCATCACGTTTCTTTTGCTCGTTTTTGTTACGCTGATTGAGGTTTGTGTTGCGCGCACTCAGACGAAATTTCTTGGTATGGTAGGTTCGAAGAAATGAGTAGTGGCTAGGATATGAGAAATGAAAATCCCTACTGATGGATTAGGTTATGTTGGGCTTGCTACGTGTTCTAGATGAGGTCCAAGAGATCCATTCATTCTGTGGGTAAAGACATTGAAAGATCTGACTAGGTGTCGCGACCAGTAGCGTTCTTGCATTCACCCTTTCTTTATCGACTTGATACTATTATTTGCAGTTTTCTTACATTTTTTCCATATCGCTGATTGTTTTGATTTTCGACTGGTCCTCAGGTCGCTGCACTCAGTGCGTGATAAATGGTTACTCAACTGAACTGAAATGCCAAGCTTGTCCTTGTTGCCAGGCTGGGTGCTATGTAATAGCCTATGTAGGAATTTATCTTTAGTCATCCAGCGCTCTTTAAGTAGCCAAGTGATACCTTGGCAAGATCATTTGTAAAGTGAATAAGTCTCTTGCCTCACTGCCCTTCTACGGTAGAGATTCCGGCTTTGTGCGATTTTCCCTTCACATTTTTCCGGATGTAGCTTTCAGGTTATTTCTACTCTACGTAGCGCAGTTTATTCTTTGACCTCTCCGTCAGTTGGCAATTCGTTATTCAGACACAAAACAGTTGATCAGTTTCGGGCAGTTTTTGACGGTATTGGTCAGTGTGCACTTTATAGGAGACTATGACCTAGTACCACTTCATTTCCCGGTGTGCGTTAACTAGCCACGTGCTCAAAAGCGACATGCGTCGCTTTTGCTTTGTTTTGAGTAGAATGGCTGTTCTGCTCAGCTGGTGATGACAGCAGTTGATGATACGCCGCGGTCCAGTATGAAGATCCAATGTAGATATTCAATGACTTTGTACTGATTGTGTTTCTTCGTTCAAGTAAAAAGTGGTACAGGTTTCCGAACTGAAAGCCAAATCCCATGGTCGTTCGATTGAAAATCGTTGCTAGGTTGGTTGTGAGGAGGTTTAGATCTTAGTTTCTTATATAATGGTTATCCACAGGTCCAGGTGAAGGAGCACTCTCCAAAGTCACAAGAATTCACTGCACTGTCGTGGAGGATAGGCAGCCGTAATTCCGAAACCGGGGGTTGAGGTCGCAACAGGTCAAGCGTGGCAACGATCTATGTTGCTACCTTACCATAATGATGGGGTTTGCGTGCTACAATGACCTCGAGGGCTATGCCGATTGGAACGCAAGGCGCTCCTCCAAGATCACTCATATCGGACAGGCCGGTGGCGAATAGCCAGAAAAAAGCAACGCAACATTGTTAGAGGGCGGGGCGGAGTTTTCGCCTAGCAGCGAGCTCTACATCGAAGCTACGGGAGCCTATATGCAGCAACGTGACATCTGTGAATGTGGTCCGCCACTAAATAAAACCATTGTCTCCTGCCTCTTACTCAGGTGTCCTAAGTGGGGCCAGATTCACAAGGCCGCGTTGGGCATCTCCCACTGGCAGACTGCCATGCAAAAGGCGCACGAACTGCTCGTTTAGTCACCAGCTCCTAACAAAATCCTTCTGTTATCCGACAGGTAGTGCTTGGTTGTGCGCGGGATAGAGTTGCTACCTCAGACAAAAAGCCGAGCGACGCCTGGAACGCCACTCCGTACCATATACCCTAGATTCTGCATGCGGTCAATCAGCTGAGGAACAGAAAAGCAGCTGGAGAAGGCAGCACAAACCAGAAGTTAACACATGCCGACCGTCATCACTGATCAGCAGACTGCACACTGTTTGGCTCCATATGCCGATAAAAGGTCTTTCTGATTGATTTCCAGTACATCTATTGTGCTGCCTATCTTAAAGAAAGCGGACGAATCAGTGCGAGAACTATAGTGGGTCAGCCTGGTCGACGTGGCTGCAAAGATTTTCGTCGTGCTGCTATTCATCTACTTCTCTACCGCGACACCACCGAACCTGACCGACCCAAAGGGGTTTCTGCCGTGGCAGAGGTTGCGTGGATCAAATTTCTACACAACTCCGAGCACTGGAGCACCGTGATAAGTTCTAGTAGTCAACCGTCGCCGGGTCACTTTCGATTCATTTAACCGGGAGTTTCTCTGAACGATAATTGAATCCGACGGGATGCCTGATAAACTGGCAAGGCTTCTGAGAGGATATAATTCATTCATTAGGACGCGAGTCCGCATGTATGGTGAAGAATCCTCGGAGTTCGCACTCACTACTGGCGGCCGACAGGGCTGCTCTTCCTCACCGGTGCTGTTTAACTACGAGATCTACTGGACTATGAGATAGGGACTGACTGACTACCCTGGTATCCAGATGAGTCAGGAGGCACACATCTCAAACCCAGAGTTCGCAAATGACATTGTTGTGCTGACGGACTGCCACACTTCAACCAGTCCTCGATCGAACCAAGTTCTCAAAGTCCATGGAGCTGGAAGCAAATACCACACGAACCAAAGTTATGTCAACTTACCCAGGGCCATCAGCTCAACAGATGTCTGTCAATAACCATCTGATCGAGTGCCTTCCATCATTCAAGTATCTATGCTCTACACTGCTTCCGAACGGTCAGGCGAAGAATGAAGTATTACTTCGGATAAACAACGTTAGGAAAACATTTCTCCAGCTACAATGAGCGTTGTGAACCCGCAGTAAAATCAGCCTTCGGATTAAGGTGCATATCTACCGTGCCACTAAACGCCCCGTACTCGGCTCTAGGGCTGTGAGACCTGGCCATCGAGAGCCGAGGACACCAGAATGTTGGAGGTGTTGGTCTCTGATTTGTGCGGCGTATTTTGGAAGTAAGTATCCAAAGATGGTGTTAGGAGACGGCGTCGTCGAATGCGGTGGCTGGGCCATATCCTACGGCGTCCCGAGACGGAACCAAACAAACAAACACTGTCCGGAGCCCTGTCTTGGATAGCGCTGTCGCCTTGGTGGCCAGCTGAAAACTTGGATAAACTCTGTCGGGAAGGACGTAGAGCGCCTAGGTTCACGGTCGATCTATGGTGCTCGCCAACGGAAGAAAAACTGGATCACGATCTGCACCAAACTCACCTCCAACCGCCGCGCACGATCAGCTATGATACGCGGTATTCATGCAGCCGACTTATCCTCCAGCAGGAGGTAGTCGCGTTAAGGTAAAAGTATACGCTCCTGGATTACGGGGTCCTAATCACCTTTCTCAGAGGTTTACACCTGTCGATCACCACGAACATCGCTGCTAATCAGAACTTTAATGTTTGTGTTCAACACGATTTCAATTGGATAGTTTCTCTTCGCCCTTTTTTCGAAAGCGTTAAGCACATTCATACCTTAGTATCAAGTCAGATGGAATCAATGGTAGATTTTGTCCGATGGCTCCCTTATCTGCTGAGAAATGTTACATGACCCGATTAAGTTTCAACGGAATTATCTTTAAAAGACTTTTAATCCTTCAAAATTTTTGGCAACAGAACAAATATTTATCTTTGAATTTAAATGATAGGTTTATTCAATTTTCGTTTTCATTAATTATATAATTATTGTTGTTCCTCCGCCTTGAATACAACGGCGCAATTCCTTTCGGCCTTTAAATTAAAGTTGTCAGGAAGGCGTCGAAAGAGCAATTATAACACTGAAAATTTATATTTTTTTACTCAGGATGGAGTCATTGCTTTAGACAATACTAAATTCTTGGTAGTCAGCACGCAGGCTAGAAGTGGAATTACAGAGTTTTTAGATATAATGATGGTCTTACACGGAGAGAATAAGAAATTTGGGTCGTGTTATGTGATCGAGAAGAAAAGTTGGAGACCAGTGCAAAATTATTTTGGGAAAAGTGATGGCGCAATATGCCTAAGGCAGAAGTCGCTTGTGAGGTCTTCTTTGGCTTGATCTGAGACTAGGCTGATAACTTTCAGACCTCGACCGAGTGCGGCGTGATCGTTTTCTAGCAAATCTGGAAAAACAATCACGGAACAGTATAAAACTGTGGAACATACATGTACCGGCCTCTTATCCAGTGATTGAATAACTCGTAGAAAGCGAATCTTGAATCCTTAGTCAGAGAACGCAAAGTTGGTACTGTCGAATGACCAATCGTTAACTCTGACTGCATTAATCATCGGTGGATGCGAACGTCTCAACCACTTTAGCTATCCGGTCGTCTAAACCACGGGTGCGAATTACATTCAGTCAACTACAAGCGAATTACTTGGTATTCGTCGCAGTACAGCACGCAAACTACTTTTATTGATTTGATCTGTTCATGCTGTATCACGTTGGTTGAACAACTGTTCAAGAATCTTGTCTATTTGATGCATTTAATTTTTTGGATGTTTTATTTTCCAAGAGGTGCGTCAGGATATTTCATTTTAAACCTTTAGCACCATCAACTGTTCAGCCCCGTTCTACTCGTGAGTACCGGTCTACAGGAAATCATAAACGCGCACTGTGCCACCCAGACGGGAAACACAGAGCCATGTACACGTGGTTGGTGCTCAGTCCTTCAGGTGCTTCAGTGCTATGTGGATTACTTTCCGTATGCAGATTCTCAAATCCCCATTTCACTCACACAAAGTAAGCTAATGGATCGTGAATGGTTCGAGACATTAAGTGACATTGTTAGATGCCATTGGCATAATTGCTTTCAGTTTCTTCGTTCATGTTATTTTTCATGATAACTTTTTGATTCAATTTTGTTATAATTCGGTTCATTTCATTGTCAATTTAGTGATACTTTGAGGGAACGATCAAATCCAAAGCATAGGAGTACGAGGTTAGTGGTTGAATAAACCGAACTCATTAGATCTCACTTTTCATTACGCATGACTACAGTGGAAGAAGTATACCCCAATAACATCAAAGGCTCACTGCACTATCAGGTATAGGGGCAACCAGAACTTGAGACTTGGAGGGGATAACCACATAAGGTCCCAACAGGTCAGGTGTGGTAGCGAACCTGACAACAGCGGGGATTACTGTCTACCACCAGAGTGATCGGTGGTGGCCGGTACATCATCATCATCATCATCGTACAGCGTTAAACAGTAAGGCAAGCCCCACTGACCACTGCCTTTCTCACCATGTTGCGCGTTGAATTAAAGTGTGAATGAAGAAGATGGACAGGGAGTGGACCTACAGGTGGCCGGTACTCGATCCTCTGACCCGTGACGTGGTAATTAAACGCTCTAAATCACTCAACCACCACCGGTCGGTTGGTTGTTTTTCCCATTCTGCGAATAAATATAAATGCTGTAGAGGATACTTGTAACCAGAGGGTCCCATTGGAACACCAAGGAGAACCAGCATTCAGAACTCCAAAACTGGAATTTGGAAGCAATTTGTTGTCCCTATAGGTCAAGTGTGAGGTCTCTCGGGTCTAAATATTCTAACAAGAAATCAGAAGTTAATGATCTTGCCTGATACACTAGAGGATATCACCGGCGTCTTGCTGCGTTGGGGTTACGTGACTCCTTCAGGTAGTTGCCGACTGGGTTCTCATGAAGCCACAACTTTGTACAATCAAACACTCAGTTTCCCGCTGATACAATTTATCCATTTTATGTTCCCTCGGGATTGAATCCCACCAGAATGGCATTTATGACTTTTTGCGAATATTTCAGTGTTTTCCTCTCCCGAGCAACCTGTTCATTCTTATGTCCCTTCGGAAGAAAATAAAATTCTTTGTTTAGTCCATTTCAGTCATCATCATCTCAGCACACATTTGCGTCACATCAGTTTGATTTTTACATGATTATTACTCACTTTCGCATGGTTGCAGTAGAAAGGATATACCCCATGGCCTCGAAGTACCGTTGCATTATTAGGCATAACCAGCAACAATAACCCAGGGGCTTGAAGTGATAAAAAACCAACTAAAGTCTCAGTAAGTCAGGCCGGCGACACCGAAAATAATCTGTCCATAAAAGTTTAATCGTGCACGCATAAATTGTTGTTTTGACATTTGCTTACTGTAGTTTATTGCGCAACCTTCTTCAGTTAGTATCCGAGTTTCTCCTCACTTCTCGGCATTACTTTTTTACTTTTATGTGACCAACTCTTGCGTGAGGATAAGTCGTCTTCTTGAATGTCTCTGGTGGCGAGTTTTCATGCATTGTAATCGGCGGCAAGGTCGATTCACAGAGAAATCCAGTTCTTGCGCCACACACGAAATCCAAAGACCTACTAGAGGCCTAGAGGTTCTACGTCCGCTTTGACCGTGCTGACCTTAATCCTTAGTTAATCACCAAAGTGACATTTCCAGCTCAGCTACCTTTTGTGAGTTCCGCTTCGAGTCGATGAGGGGCATGGCCGAACCGTTGGAGACTGCAGCGTTAAGGAAGAGATGACTGCACCTCTGTATTTGAGCAGCGTTGCCGCCCAGAGGAGTTTGGAACGCGATTATGCCGTTTAGTTTTGGCTATATAGTGAAGGTATCAGTGGTCGAAAATTTCTAGTTTTTTCGTATACTTTATCATCAGCGGTCAGGTTTCACAAACATACGTGAAAGCGTGATGGATGGCGACTCGGTAAACCCGCAGTTTGGTGTGAAGGTTTATTTTACTACTGGACGACAGTGATTCGCGAAGTTGCGGGAATGCCCTCCTTGCACAATGGACTCGAAGTTTGATTCCGTCTTTAGTCTGGCCGTTTGGTTGTATGGTAGACCCAGGGTACTTGAAGTCGCCCGCTAGTTTGAAGATTTTGCGGCTAACGTGGATGGAGCCTGTTGGGTCTCGAGAAGTCTTTATGATCTTGGGTTTTGTTGTGTTCATCTGCAGACCGATTGCTCTGACCTCGCGATCGGTACAGTTGAGAGCCGGTCGCAGGCTTTTGGTTTCGCTCCCCTCACAGATGTTATCAGCAGTAAATTCAAGATCCGCGATCCAAGTCTCTTGGCTTAGTTGAATTCTTCGGTAGCCGGTGAGGGCATGACGCATCACCCACTCTATAGCGTAATTGAACCGGACTGGTGACCGGTGTTCAGTGAGTGGCTTAGAGCGTTTGATTACCACGTCACGGGTCAGAGGATCGAGTACCGGCCACCTGTAGGTCCACTCCCTGTCCATCTTCTTCATTCACACTTTAATTCAACGCGCAACATGGTGAGAAAGGCAGTGGTCAGTGGGGCTTGCCTTACTGTTTAACGCTGTACGATGATGATGATGATGATGTACCGGCCACCACCGATCACTCTGGTGGTAGACAGTAATCCCCGCTGTTGTCAGGTTCGCTACCACACCTGACCTGTTGGGACCTTATGTGGTTATCCCCTCCAAGTCTCAAGTTCTGGTTGCCCCTATACCTGATAGTGCAGTGAGCCTTTGATGTTATTGGGGTATACTTCTTCCACTGTAGTCGTGAGTAAGCATATGATGAAGAGTATCGTTGACAGACACCAGAATGGAGCGAAAACTCTAGAGACTTCGCCATAGGCGCGAATACGCGCTCGCGTAGCTGGTAATACGACCTCAGAAATCTTGTTTCTTGTCTTTTCCATGCGCATACTTCTGGGAGCTGGTGTATTGCTATTAAATTTCAGCGCTATAAAAAAGGCTGTCTTCGAAATAAATCTTCGTGCAGTATCAGTGCTCAGTTCACCATTCAAAGTCGTGGAAACTTATCGTACAGCTCTTTCTTCTGGTTCACGAGGAGTCTGTGGGCAGTGCATTCTCACCAGGTTTCATGGGGAACTCGAACCCAGGTGTTTGATTGTGAATTACGCACTTAACCACTTGGCTATCCGGACTGACTTTCATTGGGTTACTTCTCGTCAGCAGCGTTGATGATTCATAGCATGGGCTGAATTCTTGTACCGTGCTTCCATGGTTTTCAATACTGAATTGTGTGTTGACATTATATAGTGAATCTTTCGGTTAACGAGAAAAATGTAACGTCAATAGCAGCATTGTCGGTGGGGAAAATTGCGATTAGCCGATGTTTCGTTTACCGCGGGTAACTTTTCTCAAGGCGGTTTTTTACTCAGAGGGTACCCGCGGTAAGCGAACTGTCGTGTTATTGACGCTACATTTTTCCTCGTTTAACACACCATGTCACATCGTTTTTTCGGATACACAGTTTAAATTTCCTGCTACTGAAGCTAATCGTAACTGCGGCACTGTGTTAATAGAGCGTGCAGACACACACACACACAAACACACACACACACACACACACACACTCTCTCTCTCTCTCTCTCTCTCTCTCTATATATATATATATATATATATATATATATATATATATATATATATATATATATATATATATATATATATATATATATATATATATATATATATATATATATATATATATATATATATATATATATATATATATATTCATTTGTTTATGGGAACGTGCATTGCTCGCCTTATTGTGCCTCTCACTTTTGTGGTAAACAATATCCAAGTGACCGCCCCTGTCGTCAGTCCAGAGGTCTCCTGTTTCCTTCTTTTCCTCACCATTTTTGCGACTTTTAAATTCCGCTCGTTTATATTCATCATCAGCAAATTCTTCCTTAGTTTATGTGTGTGTAGAAAACTCACATTCCATCAGATGCGTTGTGGATTGCGATTAGTTATTGTATATCTTGTTTGATTAAACATTCATCACATCAGAATGAGAATATTAATGATACAGAATATAGGCTTTGTTAGTTCAACAGACTGATCATAAACGCCGAAATAGAAATGTGAAAATATGGAAATGTGTATTATGCGTGGACTGTGACAAGAAGTAATAAGTTAGTACGCCACAAGGCATAGTGTTTATTGACTTAACCTGAAGATCCATTTCAGATTCCTTACTCTTGCAGTCCTAAATCCGACTCATCTTTACTCGGAACAAATAACGCAGCGGGAGTCTTGCCGCTTCCCACGTCAACCAATGGATCAACAACAAAGTGAACACAGTAAAATTTCGACTGAAATACGAGGTTTCCAACTTGCAAACATCGTAACAGCAGCATAAAAATAAAATTGGGAACGTGACGAGCATCAACTGTCATAACATTAGACGATTGGACATTACGATGGGCTTTCGTCAATCAGTAGTGTCCTGTTTTTAAGAGATTAAGCTTCAGCTGGCTGTAGTCTTAGTACAGGGAGTTGATTATTCGAATTTGCATCTGCCTTTATCTCCCCCCTACCCGTTTCCTTTTAAATCGACTTTAGTAAGTTGTTCGGATCGCGTGTTTCGTCAACTCAATCCGGCTTACGCACAAACAGATCATAGCAGATTGATGTGTGCCGATGTGTGTTCAAGTCTACGCGTGCTCTTCGACTGCATGTTCAAACGATATTTGTTACTACCTGAGGAACAGACGCTGCCGCCTTTCTGGTATGTTAGTGAACTAATCTTGATGAGATTTTATGCTCAAGAACTGCTCAGTTATTTCCCTGCCATCGGTCTATTCAATATCAATATCCTGTAGACCTCGACAAAGCATCCAGAACCTGACTTTGATCGGTGGTGTTAGTGGCCGAGTGGTTTTGTTTTGTGTTGTATTTTGTCAGGCTTTTGCAAGCAGTTGACTTATACTTTGTCACACAAGTGGTAATACGTTCAAACCCTGCTACCACCGGTCGCATTTGTTGGACATCTGACTCGGTACCACACGTGAATTACTGGAACCTTGTGTGGTTCTTCACTTCAAGTCTCTCAGGATCACGGTTGCCGGTTATTCTTGATAGTGTAGTGGGTCTCTGAAATCATGGGTGTACACCCGCCTTCTTTCCACCACATCCATGCGGTAACTTACAATAAAAGTGTTGTTAAGATTGACCATCTAGTGATAAACAAACCGTAATTACGGGCTTCACCTTGCATTTTCAACAAGGCGCATTACGCTTTGCTATGAATCAGATTGATTGATTATCAGCAAGACCTATGTAATCTGATCACGTTTGCTTTTTTCCTTTGTCGAAGCTTATTTGTCATCAGCGGCGATTTTTTTAGGGCAAGACTGCTCTCTGTGTAGTTCAGCTCAGACAACCACTAACCATGCACTGGGTGCGATGGCTTTGGTTGCTATCTCCTAGCGGCAACCTCAGAAGCGAATAATGAAGGAGAAAAGAGTATGAAAGGAGTAAGAGGAGAACTACATTAATGGAATTAGATCGATGAGGAAAGTTTGTGAATGCAAGAGCGCCACTGATCGCGGCATCGGGTCATATCCTGCAGCGTATCTAACCATTGAGTGGGAGGGTCTCTTGGACCCCACCCAGGAAGTCTAACACGCCCCACATGGCCAAATCCACTGGTCAGGCTTTTCATACCTTTCTTCCATGTCATGGACTGATCACTCTTACTCATCTTCCAATCGTTACAGCCCTCAGCAAACATAGCACGCCAAGGGATCCTGTCAGGGGACATGCGCAATACGCCCCAACCATCCCAGCCTGGAGAGCTCAAGTATTCCATCTAATGATTTGATCCGCGAGCCTAAGACTCCCCACCGAATCTCAGCACTGCCTATAAGGCGTTCCCATTGGATTCGCACAATGCCATGAAGACATCGGTGTTCAAATACCGACAATCTTCGTATGCCCTCCACCCTCACTGGCCATGTATCCGAACCATGTAGAAGCACGGGCCTGACTGCTGCAACGCACACTCAACCCTTGATAGGTAAACAGATGTCATGTCGACGCCACAAGTGACTCAGGTTGTCAAATGCCAAGCGAGTCTTCTGTTTACGCAGAGACACTTCATCCGATATCCGACCTCCGGGTGAGATGCAGCTCCCCACATAACAGAACTTGTCTATCAAGTTTATAGTCTTCCCAGACACTGAAAAGTTTGACAGCCTTATGTCGTTTAAGATAGCTTATCTCACGAAGAGGCTCCGTTTCTGACGAAGGACTGGTATCTGCACCAAGAGCTGTACTGATTGCGCTAATGATAAAGGCCAATTAAACTGTTTCTCAAAATTCTTCGCCCAGTGAGTTTGAATCAATGAGCCGTTCGCTTCTCTGATCAATTCGCTAACGCCTCGTTTACGTGGACCGGTCTGTCTAGTCAGACGGAAGAGGTTGCTGCTGTTGCCGATCGCCGCAGCTTTTTCAATCTCCCTACACTTTGCAACCCAACATTGCTCACGGTCATTTCTCAGGCTCCGAACCATTTGGCGTTTAAGGCATCTTCGTACCTTATCGTATCTGGAATCCAGCGGAGTCGTTTTGCGCACATCTAACAGTGCAACTGAGGATGCAGATATCCATCGTTTCTATGTGTGTCTAGTTGTCGGATCTTGGGTAGCATCACCAGCCGCACGTAAAGTTTGTTCGATCTCTGTCTATCGCTCTTCTGGATCCTGGGCATTTACCTGCATCGATAACCTGGTGTATAATTGTTCGGGAAGCAGATCGTTGGGTATCGTCCGGTAGCAGCTATGGGGGACGGTTCGCTTTGGCGTTGTTTCGGCCATCAACGAGGCGCGCGCGGACAAGAGCGTGATCAGTGTTTACAGACGTGGACCAAAATGATCGACATTCTTGAATTGACTTCGCCAGCGGTAACCGACAGCAATATGGTCGATCTGAGTCCAATGCTGTGAAGGCGCAAGAGGATGTCAGGTTAGCCGGTGTAACTTTTTGTGCGAGAAATTTGTACTCGCTAGGAATAGTCCATGGTTGGAACATAGTTGAATGAGTCGATTACCGTTATCAGTTCGGTCGGCTGAAACGCAATGTCGGCCTCCCATAATCCTCTCCATCTCGTCTTGGCTTCCGACTTGAGCGCTGAAATCACCGGCAACAACCATGCTGTCCGTAGAGCGCACGCTACGGAGCAGTTGAGACAAATGCTGGTAGGATTTGTCTTTAGTCTCAGGAGAGCTTTAGTTAGTTGGGGCATACACAGAAAGAACAAACAGGCAACGGCGCTTCAGTCTTGCGCTGTTGAAATGCACAGAGCCATTCAACCGAACTGCACACAGACGGCTGCTGACTGAGATCCAGTCGAGCAGTGCACGCTCAACCTTCACACTCAGAGCGATTCCAACGCCAGCCTGACCACGGGCACTAGACACCGAATCAATCGACACGCGAAGAGTGAAACGAGAAGCCGAGCTTGTATCTGGGGTACGAAGTGTTAGCACTGAAGTTGGGTCTTGTATGCGTTTTTCGGAGACACAACACACGTCTATGGTAAAGGTTCCAAGAGTGCTAGCTAGGGTAGCCTGTTGCCCCGTTTGGAAAAGTGTGCGGACGTTTAAAGCAGCTAAGTGAAGAGGATGTTTAGGTCGGAGAATGGATTCTCTTTCTCCCCCTGTCTTTAATCCACTACATTTTCCGAGAGATACAAGTTCACAGTCACGGCTCATCGTGGCTACTCGTACGCATTTGGAATCGGGACGTAAAGGATGAGGAGCAAAGAGATAAGGAATGTTTCCCGATTGACCGCTGGAAATTTCTGGGCATATCATACTTCGCGGCTGCCCACATCGCAGAACGGGTTTCTCTTTAGGAACCCAAACCGGAGCTTTTGACTCAAAAGTCTCACCCACAAGGTAGTTTGGCGTTGACCCAGCACGTGAACGTGAACGAAGCCCCCTTGAAGGAACTTCTTCTGGTCTGTCACACGAGACCTGATTATTGCATGCGTTTTGTTTTATCTTCGCTGGTGCTTCGTTATCGATCCGCTTTTCGGATTCAGTCCTTAGCCTCATGCACCCAGTGGAGCAAGCGGAACGTGGACGGGACAGCATCCTTTGGGCTGGGGGCTACTCAGCTTAGGCGGGCGATAGCTTCCCAATGAAGTGCGATCACTTCTCCCACCGTCGACAGAAACTCCAGGTACTCCACTCCTACGTCCATCAAGTGGAGGCTTTTAGACCAGTGTACTGTTTCTCTCCGTGTTTATCCGCTGGAGTTTCCCCTCCAAGGGCATAGTGGTTGGAACCAGATGTTTCCCATCAACTGGTTCTAAGACTGGACTTCGTCTGGCCCCTACCCATCCACCTATCAGACATGATTGCATCTCCGGCTTAAGGAAGCCGTCCTGTATAGCTATTTGGGTCATGGAGGCACGCAAATCATCACACCACGTCAAGGTGCAGTCTCGTCGTGATGGCCTCTCTGTGTAACGTTTCTGTTAAGTTCAAGGTCCGGTTCCAATAAATTTCACTCAAATTCGGCGTTTCGGTTCTTCACACTCTGTCATCGGACGAGGTGACATCATCAGTGTTCACTGACGACGAAACTTTTGCGACCTAAGATGCGTCAGGAGCACACAAAAACTATAAACTCGAACTACGAACAACACTAATATTTAAAAGCCTTGAAATAACTTGACAATTTCACACTGAACGTTGCCCCAAAACCACTGGAGACAAATTATCGCTAAGATTATTCTTCGTCTTCAGAGTTCTACAGTGCGTGCATCTCAAGCTTTTGATAAGCCATCTGACTACACAGTACCAACTTCCAATTCTGTTTGATTCCAGCGTTACGCAGTCAACTTTGGTGTGTAGATCATGCCTAACTTTTATTATGTTTTAAATTGTTTACCACGGCTAAGACAATGAAATCGTCGTGTTCATTTTTCAGCTCCCATCGATTTTTGTGCAGTGGACGTGCATTTCCTCCGGCTACGCAACTCCCCTCGGTTGTATCTCCATTGCATCAGTATTCTTCACCCCGTTACGAGTTGTTCCCCAAAGCCGAAACCGATCGTCGACCCAATGCGCCATGTCTAAATTATCCAGCCCACTTTTTGCTTCGTCTCTTCGGTAGGTTTTTCAACTTCTGTAACACACGTCTCTGACGAAGTCTGATTTTCTATGCCCCGTAGTTCTAATTTGCACACTTCATATGCATTCGTCCTTTGACAACCCGTGTTTGTTCGATCCATGAGCACCAGTTGACCGAGTTTAGGAAACGCAGGAACCAGCATACTGGTTTGCAGTTTTGTTATAGGGGATTCCGGTTGATTTTGGTTAATACCTTATTACGTCTGTTCAGTTCAGCTCAGTGTGAACAACCATTGGTCATGTAATGGTTGTGGCGGTTCCAGTTGCTAACTCTAAACACAAAACCCCAATCGGGAACCAAAGGATGAAACATAGAATTGGTGACTGAAGCGAACTGCTAACTAGATAAGTTACAATTCAGTCCTAATGTTAATAATTATACCACTTATTCGATTTATCTTCGAAGTTGGCAGTACAGTATGCTAAAAAATACCGGAATCACACTTGTTACTTAAATGTCTGTCAGTAGGCAAAATAATGTGAAGTTAAATTGGATTTGAAGTTAAGCACATGCTCACATTCTACTCGCCGATAAAAGTGGCTGTGAAAGTTGGAAGCTAGTGAAGCAAATAACCTTACTCAGCCGATGTGTTGCCCAGGTTGAAGGTTCTATACTTCGAGTTGGTTTCAACGGAAGGCTACTTATAGATGATTTATTCCTTGGAAATATACGGAGTGCTAATCACGGGTAAATACGATAAAACCAATAGTTCAAATGAGTTCTCACCAAACGTGTTAACTGAATTTGCTCTCGTTTCGTCCTCAGTGTTAAAATATTTATTCAATCCACTTTTAGTCCGTCAAATATCACGGATTATGAATTATTGTGGTATCCAACACATTGGTGCCAGATAAGGGCACTTCAGAATCGGGGTGCATACGGTGCACATCAGTTACCTTGAGGATATCGGAATCAGTTGTTTCCAGTAAAATTCCTCTAATATGGGGACTCATGACTTAGGTCAGTTTTAACACGATCACTGAAGTACCTTACTAGATACCGTAGTTTAACGTTTACTGCATGAATAATGTGAACCTGCCAGTGTTTGCTTTTGAGACTGTAGCGATGGCTTCAACTGTGAATCGCGGAATTAAGTACTAAATATTTTAGTTGATGTTAACTTGCTATCCACTCGAATGCCCTATGACCACCGATATGGCACCCACTCTCAGAGCATATTGTTTTCATGCGTTCGGTGCTCAAGATCTTACCTTAAAGTGGTCGTTTCTCAGTTGTTACTCTCGCATTTTACTGTAGCAGCGGTTAACCATCGCCATCTGTTTGTTGGACTAGACTCCAACAACAGATGTTATGGCGAGATTTTGCTATTTTTCGACGTCGCTTTATCCGTTTTCACCATTTTACTACCATCGTTGAGTTTTTCTTCTCACATTTCTGGAAACATGCAACTGTACGACCTGTTTTTTCCACTCTGTTGTGAAAGGCTGTAAGGCTACCGGTATCGCACGCTGTCGAAATATGATGTTTTTTGCCACTCTTTGCTAACGATCATATCCGAATGAACATTTTCTCGACATACCATATATTTCAAAAGATTACTCCATTACCCGATGCTTTGTTTCACGTTCTTACAATTTTTTACCCTCTTTGGATAGAAAAATAATGAGAACGTAAAACCAACCGCCAGTCAGTAACACAGAGTCGATTCGACATATTCGGCCTTACGGGTCATTGTGTCCACAAAACCAACCTGACGCTTTGCCTGGCTCGATCAATATAGCAAAATTCAGAATAAGGCCTTGAAACTGGGCTTCAAACATGGTTCTATATTATTAATGTGTCAGAGCCGAGACCGGTCCGAAGTGTACTGAGAAATCGACGCGCCATGTGAGATGTTATGATAAAGTTGTATCATTCAATAACACAGCGTAGTCGAAATCGTTGGCAGGTTTTCCATGTTACATACGCCTGTAAAATCAGTCTTGAAAAACATCCGTCTTGACGGAAGCGTCGATAACCTACCAACGGTTTCGACTATGCTATGTTATCAAGCGAAAAAGTTATACTGTGGTTCTGTATATTTTACAGAAAATGCACTGGATGAAATGACAACTAACCTTAATAGTGATTCTTTTTTGGAAAAATAGTCCAGGAATCAAAGATTGACGATTCGGCAACATCATCTCTGCGGTATGTTACTCCAGTCGCCAGATTATGACTGTGAATAAAGCGTTCTCAGGAATGTTACATTAAAACAACCTATGATTTCGTCTGTAATAATCTGTGGGAAAGGGGATAGGAAAATTTGTTTCGCGCTGCATCTATCGACCACCTAGTCAACAACATGGAATAGGTTCAGTAGGTTAAAGTACCATCTTTGATTCTGGGGTCTTTGCTGTCCTTTTGTGACATCCCTCCGCTCTTTGATCTTCATCATACAATCATCGCTCATTCGTAACGACGAGCTGATTCTTCAAAGAGCGGTAATCGCCCGTTAGACCGCTCAACATAAGGGCCATATTAGCTCAAGCGTAGGTGAGAACTTAAAATTTTGATGAGACAATTTATCCGGGCATATAATTGCAGCTGCGGTGGAATAGGTGGGAGAGATCCACTCCCAGGTCCAACGTCTCTGGTGGTGACACTCATGAGATTCTGGAGTATATGGGCTACCTACCGGAAATTCCCTTACGGGCCCCCGTTTTCTTGCTATCGATATTTAGGTGTGCAAAGCCTTAAGCTGCATCATCGAATATAGGTACGGAGTTAGTCATCCTCGTAATTTGACACTGGTGACCAAGTAATGGGTGCAACAAAATTCAATAACCAACATGCCACCTACGGGGCTAGACATTTATTTTATTTTGTGTGGTTTTCAGAGTGGAACTTTCTTGTTGTCCTTCCTCATGCTGTCAACTAAGTGCTCTTTGCCCTTTTTTGTTGCACGGTAATGTTCACTGGCATCTGATTTCAAACGTTTAGAGGTAGTTAATTTTTTTTACCTGATAGCTCCATATGACGTCACGTGTCCACTGTACCTATACCATTTGCTCAACGACGTTTATGGCAATGCTACAGGTTTTCCTACCGTTTAGCGGTCGACTAAAAACCACTGCCGTTAAGTCGGCGATCGCGGCCTAATGTGCAATAACTAAGCCTTTTCAGTGCGTCCACATCGCAGAACATCTACTCATGTGTCTCGCACATGGCTGCCGAACCCCGCGGCTGGACCGGGAAATTCACAAGTGATGTGATCTTGTGCAGTATGGGCGTGTGGGAAAGGTTTGTTTACTATGCCTTCCGCCGCGGTTGTTAAATAACCGACACTGGCTACTAAACGAGCGCCAGTAACCACTCAGTGACAAGAAAGCCTGTAGAATCTCGATTACAAGGACTGATCAGTGCTCATTTTAATAAATTCCAAGTATCTTGTCTACTTATCGTACGTCTCCTTTATTCGTTACAGTCAATCTACCAGAAATGTTGAATGCAATGAATTTGAGCATTTGTCGCCGAACGATTGTAACCCGGCACATATATTTGTTGTTGGAATTTCTCGATCGTACTCGTCACTGGTGGTTTGCAGACTTGACTCCAAAATCATTTATTCTGTCCGAACCGGACTACTCGGATGAATTACGTGTCAAGAGTAAGTTCTTGTAGTTTTATTATTTGTCATCGTCGTATAGCATGATACATTAATCTGTACTTCACTGAACGATGCGTTCTTCATCATTGGTACAAACAAGGACGAGTTTATTGTTGAAGAGGGTAGGGACTTACAAGTGAAGGATGGGAACAAAGAAAGTCACTGTCAACATATAGAATACACAATCTTGCTGCATGTGCACACGTACATTTTCAAGCGGCCCAGTGATGGTGGTGTCAGGAATCACTAGTCGACAGACATCTTCCACAAGTATACAGCAGAATTAATCAGTGAGACGTCAATTTGACGCCAAAAATACCGCGGTCCATCGCAAGCAACGAGTGCCTTGTTTTTGCGTGCTTTCACGTGTAGGGCACCGTCCATCGTTCGTTACACAGCTATCCGAGTATGTGAAGTGGTCTTCAATGGCTAGGTTCCTACTATCCGGTGTAGCCGTAGGAAAAACTGATATTCAATCTTGAAACATCAATTCATACTAAGAAGGTGCGAAAGGCTTGCCGAGTGAAGCTGCATTACTTGTGAATCCGTCCAGAATGAGTCGAGTGTGATCCGCAAATTCGAACACATAAATGATATCGTGGGCATACTTTAATTTGCATAGTTTTGACATCGCCCGACCATTCGACCCCGACATCTTAGAACCCTTTAAGTTGAACAGAAACGATGCAATAGAATATCGCTGACGAACGCCACTACGGGTTTCGAATGGACTACAGGTTTTCCTGTCGTTTAGTAGCCATGACCTAGGATACAATAGTCAAACCCATACCGCACAAATTCACATCACGTGTGGGTTTCCACTTCCGGTTATGGAGCTTCATAGCCTTGTACTGTTCATAATCTCGAGTACGCAAGGACTACAAAGGGTAATCTTCAAGTTATTCAATTAAAAGTTCATCATATCAATTATTATCATTGTTAATAATAATATTATTATTAATACACGTCCAGCTTGGAGTCAGGCATTGTGCCAGCACCATAATTACGTAAAAAGACAACAAATACAAATAGGCGAAGGTAACAAACTGTTGATTTTCCTGCTAACCGTACGCTTTTTTGGGATCTTTGAAATAAATTAAAAAGGGGTAGTACAATGTGGAAAGATGCAAGATGGTTACATGCGGTGTGAGTGTTTGAAAGAGTTCATAAAGCAGGTAATCGAAGGCAGAAAGTTGTGTCCATGTAGGTTATTTGAAGTATTATGGGCTGTTTTGTTACTCGATCGCCCAGTCCAGAGTTGGTTTTTTTATTCGAGGATGCGCCTCTAGTCTTTGCACAGCTAACTGTGTCCTGCAGGGTAGAAGCGTTGGTTCAGATGAGCCGGTGGCTTATTGCATGGTTCATTCGCTACTTCTGGTGGGTCACAGTCGGCACGTCACGGTGAAGTCAGCAAACCTATGTTGCGTTGTGGAGTGGGAAACGGTAGCCAAGCGGAAATTCCCATTAAATCCTCGAGCACTACCACTGATAGTCCACGACCGTTTCTTTAGTGAGTTCACCTTATTTGCGGTTAGCTGCGGGAGCGGCCGTTCCTCTTCGTGACCTGGAGATGCGCCCGGTAGCGTACAGCTGTGCTCTTCCCGGATGGGATGACCCTGGATTGATGTCATTTCAATCATCAAAGGATAACAGGTTTAATGATCCGAGTAGTCTTTGGAAGGTCTAGGTGAAGTTAAGTTGTATCTGTCAAATGTAGGACATGAAGCGAAAAAAATGCGATCCATTACTTGTTTGTTTAACGGTTCCAACATGTCTAACCTTATTTTGTTGTTGACGTTTTGACCTTCTGGAACTATATGAGTCAGATCCTCCTTTCCTTGGGTGAATGATTTGGCGGTTTATTTGAAAACACGGAATACTCCTTAATCTTATTAAAAAACGGAGTATGGGAAGGAAAATAACACAGCGTGTCCGGTTACTGGCACTGCTCCACTCGCCCGTCGGTGAACTGGAGCATTATCAAATAGAAATAGGGTATCAGTATTTGGCTGTTTAATTACCACTTTTGAAAAACACTTCCAGAAAACTGGCCAAAACGTCAGTGTTCATTTTGGAGTGGTACTCACAATGTAGCACGGCAACCCCGCAACAGCAAGCAACAACATTAAGGTTTGCACCCTCGTTTGATGCTCAAGTCCTGGTGCACAGTTTGCCCTTCATTGATTGACCTCACGTCGGCGCACAACATATTTTAATTGGTCTCATCTGTGTATAAACGTAAGACGAATCCTTCGCGCTACTGCAACCACATAACACATTGAGCTCTATTCTTTTTCGCTCGGTCAGATGAATGCATAGTTTCTTCGTGGTGTAACGCAGGCTGGCAGTTAACCAAGTAGCAGTTTAATGTGCCCTCTGTTACTGAAATGACCAAGAAAGTGTAGTCTCTAATTCCGGACACGCTCGTTAATAGAATAAGTGAAGATGCAACAAATTAACTGTTTTTTCAAAGCTGATGTTTGAAATGCTGCACAATATCATCCATTTCAAACAAGAAGCCTCCACTTTCTCCAACACCCACAGTTATCCTCCGGTATTGTAACGTGATACACCTCCTCAAAGTCCTCCGTAGTTTCGGGTCTACCTTCATATACCTTTTTTCAGGTAGGACCAAAGATAGAAGTCTAACGGATTTAGATCCGGAGACCTAGGAAGTAATTCAACTGGTTCATCTCTTCCTAATCATTGTCTCTCAAAAAGGCTGCCAATGTGTTGGCGAGCGCATGTCGCATAATGTTCGAGTTCTCTATCTTGTTGGGACCATACATAAGGTCGTACGACTGGTCCCATTGCATCCAAAATGGGAAACAGAAAATTCTGCAGCATATCTAGATACAACTTTCCTATTTAGAATGGATAAAGTGAAATCTGTTTGTCCCTGTGAGGTTTTCATGAAACTATTTTCCCTCCAAGGATTCCCGCCTAACCATTACTTTGGTTTCAGACTAACATCGGTCGACGGCATATTGCCTTGGATTCTACTGTGACCAGTAAAATCGTCTGGTTTGCATTCCATGTAGGTGAAATATGGCTTCATCGCTAAAGAAAGTGCGCCGTACAATATCGTGATTGAGGTACCAGGTGCAAAACGGAAGGTGACGGTCCGCATCTTCTAAACAAAACCGTTGCGGATGATGTTCCTTAAATGGCTTCAGGTTGTTTTCTTATAGAATCCAATGTATCGACGACCGTGACTGATGATACAAACATGTCAGTGCTGATATTTTTTTGTGAGACTTAACATCTACGGAGCCAAACTGAATGAGAAAGCTATCCTCACGCGCCTGCACCCACATGTGAACGTCCATTATGACCCTTTCCAGTATGCATATAAACCAAATAGGTGTGCCCTAGATTGTCCTGCCTCGCTCATTCTTTGAATAACAGCAAAGTCAGTTAAGTTTCTTCACGCATTCAGTTATGTTGTACGCACACGCAAATCCAGATCTTAAAACCAATCATGTCTACTTTAGTTTCTTAGTGTTTTTCGTCATTAGTATTCCCTGGTTTTCTGAAGCAAGACTCCTGCATTCTATTGCACGGTCTCATGATAACCAGTCTGATTACTTTCCTGTCTATTAAAGAGCTTATCTTTGAACTTAATATCGGAAATGTTGAATTGTGCGTACTGTAACCACCAGATACTTCTGGACAATCACCATTCGTTGCAAACAGTTACTTTTCTGCTATCCCTACTGTAAATCGTTTTAATTTTCGATGTCTTCGCTCTTGCAATAGCATGCATATAATCTCTCCTCTTCCCTACTTCGCTTGTATATTGATGGAGAAAGAGAGAGTGGTAGCAGTTGTACGTTAATCCCTATGCCTAAATTTCAGTTTTTTAGTCTATATTTCATATCCTGTAAAATCTAAATCTGGTGGTTTTATTGAACGAATATTTTGACTGCTACCTAAGAACATGAGCTTACAAAAGTCATACAATAAAATACAGTTTTTTTGAGTACACTAGCAAATTTCAACGAGCTTGACGGACTTAGATATGGGTAGGATGACATTGTATCTGGATGAAGGAACAAAATTTCCCCGGAAGCACACGACCGGTTCCGCTGTTGTTGCTGCTCATCAGGTGTGCGTACTCGGTACTCTTTCGCCCAGTCATCCTTGTACTTGAGCACTCCACATTTGATTTGCGACTGTAATCTCATTTGAATCGAATGGAGCGTGTATGGACGGGAAGTCCATTTTTAGAATCATACGGTGATTCGTCCAAATTTAATTCGTCGGTTAATACGGCTAACCTTCAGAACGAGGACACGATCCCAAGTGTGTACTTTGGATAGGAGTAGTATGGCATTGTATCTGGGTAAGGGGACAAAATTTCCTCGGAAGCACACGATCAGTTTCGCGGCTTGCTGACGGATTTGATCTAATAAAATATTTGTAAGAAGTTAGTTCTCGTGTTCATCGATGTCGCTGTAAACACCATTTGTATAAATTTCAGACTGTTTTACCTAGTCGGTTGAGAAGGTTTACTGAAGTTTTGCATTTCCTCTGTATAATGTCCATTGAAAATTTTTACAGCTACCTCCGCATTGCGTCTCGTCTCGATAAAAAGAAAAATCAACGAATAATGTTGCTGTGATAGAGATCCACTGATTTTCCTTGTCCCACATTTATGTCTAGACTGGACGATCGAGTAGATTAACAGCCCACGAAGCCACAAACAATGCAAATGATGGCATCCTTACAAAGCAACCGTTACGCTCTTCAGAGACATGTTCGTGCTGTCATTTCCACACCGTATACATACGTTGTTTATGTAAACCCCACACCTCACTCCCCTCACGCACTTTCACATTCTTCTTCGTACTTGTGCTAATGTCTCTGAGGGAAGCGCTTTTCCTGTCTTCTCGCATCCTCCGTCTGATCTCCAATTCTTATCAAATTCTCTTCCACCAGCTGATGCTCTTCTTTGCCCCCGGTGTCCTATAATTTGACCACATTTAATGTGCGGACGTTGATGCGTATAGGGCAACAGGCGTGTTTAGCTCGTACGCTGGAGACCCTTGCCAAGTGACTCGTATCCAAGACTCCAGCTCGGTCGTCCGATTGATGCCCCCATCTACTGTTTCTGTGAGGTTTCACTTGCGCTTGTCTGGGGACTCTGAGGCCACTGCTTCTGGTCTTGCTGGCCTAGGCGTAGTTCTCAGTGTAAGGGCTGAGGCTGCGCTACTTGGCTGGATCCCAGTTGACAGTCAGTTGTGCGCAGTGAGACTTAGAGGTTCGTGCAGAGTATGCAAACACCGTCTCGATAGACGCAATTTGTTCGTCGTCCCAACTTTTGTCCCTGCAAAGTGCGCCCCAGATATAATCGGGAATATCTACCAAAGGCTACACGACCTCCTCCGTAAAGCAAATCGGGGTGATATCGCGATTTTAGCTGAATACATGAGTGCCCAAGTATGTCGCCTGTCTTTGAGCGAGACGCATTTGTGGGGCACTTTTGGTCCCGATTCTCTGGTTCAGAAAGCGGAGAACGTTTGCTGGCTCTGTGTTTAAGCCACCACTTGTTTCTCGCCAGTACAACCTTCAGACGTTCTTATCGCCGGTATGCCACGTGGTGTCCGCCCTCTTTAAGTCAGCGGTGAAACCAGATAGACCACGTCGGAATTAGCTACAAATGGTGAAGCTGCATACAAGACTGCCATTCATACTGAAACACTCCCTTTGGCTCCGACCACACGTTTGTCTGCATTGAGTTTCCCATGTGTTCCGGTAGGCGTTCCATGCGTACACTGCAGAAGCAGTTAGACTGCCATGTGCTGTTTGATCCGTCTTGTCTCTGAACTTTCCGAAACGTACCAGCTGAAAAGCTAGAATCAACGCCGGCAGATAAAATCAGGAAGCACTGGTCGCTTATTAAGAACGCTCTGTATTCTGCTGACATAGTGAGTTGTGGCCTGACCCGCCACGTTGCAAGACTTTTGATTTCCGCTGAGTCTCTACTCTTTCCTGAGACATAATGAAGCACGACTCACAGCAAGCCATGAACTCAGCGCAAGTCTGCGTAGGGATGGCGAAATCTAGTGGTCTCAGAAAGCCTCAGAGATGGAACATGCTGCCGCTGTGGGAATTCCCTCAAGCTGTTTCATCTAATCCGAGTCACTGGTAGGAATCCACTAGGTGTGAGTGAAACGACCTGCGGAGCTGACGGTCCACCTATCCACAGTCTGCAGCGACGTCTTGAACACTGGGCGGAGCACTTTAAAGCACAGTTTAGCTGATCTTCAGCATCAGCCCCTCCCATAACTGTTCCGGTGCACTTCCCGTGATCTGTTGCGATAGATCCACCTTCTAAGGTGGTGATCCACAGGAAAATCCAAGTCCTAAGACCTCACAAAGCACCGAGCTCCGATGGCCTCTTCCTAGCCCTATTTGAAGATGGTGGAATGGAGCTTGGTAAAGAACTTTAAGCTTTGTTCCCCAAGGAGTGGCACTCCCAAGAAGTTCCATCCTTGTGAGGTAATCAGTCGCTGTTTTCTTCACAAAGGGCTCTCGCAGTGACTGCGCCAAGCATAGGGGTGTAAACCCAATACCAATAGCGTCTAAGCTACTAGCGTCTGTCATTCTCCACAGGTTGCACAACACGCGTCATGAGCAAACTCGCGAGGAACAGATTGGGTTTCGGACCGGTCGTTGAGGCATCGATCAAATCTTCACCCTCCGACAGCTGTTAGAGCACCAGTTTTGGTTAGGGCCTATGACCAGCTTCCGCAACCCATCACGGTCTACAGTGAACTACGACAAAGCTGCTCTATATACGCATTTCTTTTTTTCCTTTGATATAGAGGATGTTTCTCAGAACGCTTTGTCTAGTCTTCCAAACGGTGGTTCTAAACTTCTCCCAGGGGAAGGAGTGTTTGGCTTAGAGTATACCGATGATATCGCCTTGTCGAATGGTAATGCACAGGAAATTCAACTCGATTTGGATCTCTTGACAGGTGAATTATCCAGATACGGTATGTGCCTTGCGCCTTCAAAATCATAGTGTAACAAGAACGACCACACACGGCAGGGTATTTGTATTTCACCGGCCAAACAAGTCAAGTCATGAAACACATACAATCCTTTATATAGGATCTTTTCCAGGCTGCGCGGCACCAAGATTGCTATTGCCGCTGCTTGAGCGCTTTGGCTGCGTTCTGCCCAGTTACCCTTGACCGATGGCTTGCTTCTCTTGACCGTCACTTCCCTTCGGTTGGCCCGACTGTCTCAGTTGACGGCTCTATCGGCATCCCCTCACCTGGGCTACCTTCCTGGTTGCCACAGATCCCGCTGCTTCCTCTCTGGTAATCCGTATGCCTCCTTTTGCCGGATTTCATTGCACCACCTGTGAGGTGCAGCGATGAAATCCGGTTTTCCCTCATCGTACTGTTTTTTGAACGGAAGGCTGGAAGAAAGAGCGTAGCAATCATGCTGCGCCTTGGCGCAGCGGCATGAAGAAGTTAGCCTCGATTTTGACTTTGTTTGGTGCTTCCCGCCCCCCCGGTTGGAGCCCAAGAAATATCGTTTTTCGTTGATTAGACAGGCTTAGAGGTATGTATGACCCAGAACCTAATCCAGTGGCCCGTACGCTGTATGCCTGTCTGTTTAACTCCCGTTCCCTATAAACAAATGAGGAAGAGACAAAACCTTACAAAACGTGTACGAGGAAAACAATAAACAGTATTTTTTACTTGTTCTAGCCTTTATGCTGTCCCTAACTTTTCCCTTACTTGGTGTTTTTGGGTTGGCACCATGCTTGTTCTGAAGCCGGCGTATCGTGTATACATAACGACGGCCCTGTTTTGCTGGTACAGGCCGATTGCATGTTGACAACACATCATCACCATCATAAAGTCGTGGCGCTTTCAGTCATGGAGGTACCTACTGTATGCGTGGATCGAGTGGACGCCGCCATTATTAGGTTACCGTTAATCCCAATGACACACCGCCTCCAGGAGACAGTACCATCAAAAGCTTCTGGTGTAGGTTGAAATACAGGGCTCACGAATAGTTAGACCATTTATCATTCAGGAGCATGTCACAGGTAGGTGATGTATCGCATTGTACAAGACAAACTTAAAAACACGAAAGAGTGGTCACGGTGTTGGATTTCTGGGGTGTACGTGAAGGAATTCGGTTTCAACAGAACGGTGCTGAGCCGCATCACATACGAGTAGTCCGAGAATACCTAAACGAGGAATTCCCCAGGAAATGGATCGGCCATGGGGCTATTACTAATAGTTCAGTTCAATTCAAACAACCATTAACCGTGCACTACTCGTAGTGGCTTTGGTTACTATCTCTTGGCGATAGCCTCAATCGGAAGTAATGAGAAAGAACAGGAATGTGGAAGGAGCAATAATGGAACTACAAATATCGATGCCAGTTCGATACAGAAAGTTCGTGGATCCAAAAGCACCACTGATAGTGACACCTAGCCATTTCCCCTAAAGTATCTAACCACTGAGTGAGAGGGTCCCTTGGACCTCACCAGGGAAAGCCAGCACGCTCTACATGGCGTAGTCATGTGTTAGATTTTTCACACTTTTCTTCTATGACGTGGGAGAGCCATCCTTACTCATCTTCCATCCATAACCTCCCCAGAGCATATTTCACGGCATTTTACGACTCCATGCCTTTTCGGTAATTAACTTAACTCAGCTTTCGGCGATATTTTGTTCCACGGCGTTGTTCTTCGAAATGCCTGAGCTACTGGTCACTTACCAATGAGAAGATTATTGGTACGAAATATCATTATTGTGTGGAGATATATGTTTGCATCAAGCCCGAAAATCGAACTGGAATTTGTAAACATTATTCAAGGTACTCTGTTGCCCTCCCAAGTGAACCACCTTGTCGAGAGAGCCTTTTCGGTTCCGTCTCAAAAATGCCCGTGACATCATTATAGGAGTCCAGTTGGGCTAAAGAGTTCTTTTTCAGTAATTTATTCTCAAACTTCCGCAGGTTACACGGAAGACAGTAAGCAAAAGATCATGAACATAGACATGGAATAAGCACCAATCATGGACAGGGGGTTGTCAGTCAAATTATCCTTATCATGTGATTGGTTTATCTAGCTGACGCCCTCTAGGTAGCTGGACGGTAGATTCATGCGGCCTTGGTCAATCTTGAGCCATGGGAGTTGGAGTGCCCGGACCAAACGCTTTTGGGCGCACAGGTCAGGAGTCGACTTCCTTAGTCCCATTGCCTCGGCTATCGCTAGAGGGCGCAATTGAACATCTTTGCATTTGTTTTGGGAGACACGATAACGAATTTTGAAAGCAGTGTCCGGATTCACTTGGTGTCTAGTGCCAACCAAATGCACTAGGATTGCACTATTTACCGATCCAGTTTGTCCTTGACTCAACCAGCGCGGATGCTCTTTAATTTGAGTTGATAGCTGTCGTGCCGTCCGACTACATAAGATACATCACAAACACATCTGAAAGAGTATACGACCATTGATGAGGTCAGCACCAGCAATCTATCCTTGTTCTGAACCTGGATTAGAGGAGCACCTCGAAACACACAACGTAGTGTGGCGGCATTGAACGTATTTCGAATTTCTCTTCCCAGTCGACGGTTTAATATTTCACTAACGATATCGCCTTTAAATGGTAAGCTAATATAAAGATCTTTCTTCCTTATGGAATCCACGGGGATCAACTCGAATTAAAGAGCATCCGCGCTGGTTGAGTCAAGGACAAACTGGATCGGTAAATAGTGCAATCCTAGTGCATTTGGTTGGCACTAGACACCAAGTGAATCCGGACACTGCTTTCAAAATTCGTTATCGTGTCTCCCAAAACAAATGCAAAGATGTTCAATTGCGCCCTCTAGCGATAGCCGAGGCAATGGGACTAAGGAAGTCGACTCCTGACCTGTGCGCCCAAAAGCGTTTGGTCCGGGCACTCCAACTCCCATGGCTCAAGATTGACCAAGGCCGCATGAATCTACCGTCCAGCTACCTAGAGGGCGTCAGCTAGATAAACCAATCACATGATAAGGATAATTTGACTGACAACCCCCTGTCCATGATTGGTGCTTATTCCATGTCTATGTTCATGATCTTTTGTCTGATGTCTGCTGCGGAATCTGTATATGTCTTGAGAGTGAATTACCGAAAAGCATTCTTTCCGCGTAATCGGCTTCTCATGTTACCGTTATTTTTTGTGGTATTGATTACCTTCGATGTTTCCTCTATGGGTGGTTTTTTTTCGGGAACAGTTGAGAAACTTCTCCCAGAATGATGTGCCTAGTCGTTGGTGTTTTCTTGCAGTAGAAGGATGCCTTTCTTTGCAGTAAACATCGGTTGAACTGAATAATGTTATGCATCCTTTTGGGTTCATTTTAATTCCATTCTGCTGATAAACTCTTTCATGTTTTGGGTGCATGCTTTACGACCGTTCTTCAACCTGCACTTTGTTCCGAGACCGCTGTTACCACAGTAGCTCCGTTCACTTCGTTGTTCATCTTTTGATGCAGTATTACTCTGTTTAGTACTTGCTTTAGATGCTACGGGCCTCTTAACTTTGGCTCATCCTTTACCAAAACGAGTTACCAGGACCGGCTTCGTTTTGACTGTTTGTAAAGTTAACTTGTTAGAACAGTCAAATTCAACGGAGCTACTTTGGTTTAAAGAAACAACTACAGTTAAGGTGTCTGGGTAGATTGAGATCGAAATTGGACTTGGAGTTGCTGTTGTATCCGCCGTTCTTCCACTATTTATTTTGAGCCCTATCCCTAAGGGCGTGCATTTTTGGCATGCTGACGAACGAGCCCACCACCAAATTGAATATGAACGCAGGTGGTTTTATTCCACGCTAGCTTTGGTCCCTCAGTGTCACGCACACTTTACAGTGCGTCCCATAAGTCATGCTTGAAAGCTGCGCACTGCTCACACGTTCTACATATGACGAGAGGTGTGTAACAACGTGGGTGACAGACAAACCGCAGACAATGTATTCATCCGCGTTCGGTACCGAAATTCAGTCTATCTGTAGTCAAAATTCTGACTATCAAAAGGACCACGGAGCAGACAGGCCTTGACTGAAAGCTGGATGACTGAGCAAGCGCACGGGTGCACAAGCTAGGAACAGCAGTAAAACTCAGTGCGACTAATTATCGATCGCTTTAGGGTTGGGGGTTGCGGGTGTGTGTAGGAGGAGGAAAATCAGCGATTCTTGATCTCGGCAATCCAAAAGTTAGTTTACCTCTTTTTTCGAGATTTTGTTGTACCATACCCAAACACGTTCACTGCATCCGCTTCAATAACTCACGCGGTATTTCAATCAGCTACGTAAGTTCCATTGGGTTGGATTATTTTAACGGCCTCGACTTCACGAACTTTCGGCACGAGTACCGTCCTACAACTTATCTGTTGGAGAGTCATTATTCACAAAAGCGACGAACAGCTTAACTTCATGTGACGTCTCGATTCAATGACTATGCCTTTGGCTACCATCTCTTTGTGGGAATCATCCGTTATTCTGCTCTACCGACCCTAGCAACAGACGTCGGTGAACCAAGATGAAATCGTCGTTGGCTACACCACACGGAAAGGAGTGAGATATCCAAACGGGTTCGTCGAGTGACTGGTGTATGACGAAGACAGAAACTAAGTGGGAAAAGTGAGGGATTGGATTGGTCTTATAGCATATACCATTGTTGGGTTTGGGGTGATGACGAAGAAACGACATGCCGGTTCTCTGAATGCAGCGGGATAAAAACAACAGTTACCAGAATTAACGAAAATATAATCTGTTTCCAGCTCTCACCATGTGCAACTTAGCCATTTTCGATGAGTTTGGGACTGTTTTTGGGATCTTGTCAGTTTCTGTTGAACTTATTTACCGAAAGGTTCGTAAATATGTTAAGTGGGATTTGAAGTTTTATCACCTGCTCGGAGCTAGCAACAATATCTGTAACAGTACCTTTGACAGGTGGAAACGTTTGCAATCTATTCGGCATATACGATGAAATTCGAAGTATAGTCTCTTACTCCTGGGATAGATTACTCTCATTCCGCATTACTCACCCTCACATTATTAAATCCTTCGTTGGGAAGTCGTGTTATATTACACGGTTTTGAGAGTAGAATCAGGAAATGAATCAGTAGACGAGGACAAAAATTTCGCTGTTTGGCACATCTGGCAAAATTGTGACTCATTCCGTTGCGGATACGACAAAATACTGTCTGTTGGTTATAATGCAGTTTGCAACCAGTACACTAGTGATGAAGGTAATGGCATTTCGGTGCACTTGTTTGTTATTTGAATGACATAGATCGTAATAATAAACCCAAAATTAGTAATCTATTTTGTCACTGATCGATGGTACCCTACTCAGTGATTCTCTCTCTAAACGATGGGCGTTAGTCGGATTTGGCTTCTGACATTTGTTTCAGTAATAAAAACTGGAATTCGGCCGGATCGAAAGGGTACCAGACTTTTGACCAGATCGTGCAGCGCTTCTGTCAATTTCAGGGGTGCTTTCAAATTGGACACTACATAGTGGATGGTTCTGCGATAATTTGGACCCAACATTCGTATCCACACTCCTTCTGTGTGCCGGATAATTTTCATTGTAGTTTTTTCTCGCCAGTGCCATACTTACATAATCACTTCGGTTGAGTTTTACTGACGCTGCAACACGCGTGAAATAATAAGCCGTCAATAGTTAGCCCAGGTGGCCTTGTACTAACTTGTGTGATTCACCATCATTCACCTCGGGATTCTCCTAGTTGGGACTTGGGGTGGATAAACACTGCAGCTGACGATTCCTATCAACGGTGAGACAGCCACGTAGTGTTATGGTGGTGATTTGAGCGTCGATTTTGCATGATGATCTGACCTCAAATAACCCATTTGGATTATTTTGTCATCATTGTTTCTCCATGTCTGAAAGTTGATTGTTTCTATGTGAACCAATGCTTATTTTCCCATACTCTCTTCAGGTGACCAAGAAGTGGCGTTGCATAAAACAATCGTCCCACCAGTATCGGAGACATCGAGTGAGACTGAACCACAAACCACAGTCGAATCAGTCGCATCCCAACCATATCACACTGCATCTCGTCACGTAACACGTAGCTCAGGTTCGCGACTAGGTTCTCCCCGGCTGGATTCGTACGATGATTCGGTCACAGCTATCCGACTGCCCATCTCACAGGAAATTACCAGTCCGACACAATTGTGTCTGACCGTACAGACTGACCTGGCAAATCTCTTCAGTATGAAACCTGACATGCATAGTGGTTCTGAAAGTCACCCGGAGTCTGCGAAAAACCAGGCGCCCAATTCGAGGAAATCATCTAAATCACGAACTACAACGCCTACTAGCACTCGTTCTCGACAGAATCAGTTGCACCCCATTGCCAGCGTGACAGAACACACGCAGCCTACTCCGCCAGTAAGCTCGATCCGTCGACGTCGGGCGAGTGAGGCAAGCTCTACCAAACTCACCGGAAGAATTACAACTCCACCGCGTACATTGCGTCCGCGTGTATCCGAAATTCATTACAAATAGTGAACTTTTCTTCAGGTGTGCTATTTTCGACGTTTGTGTATTTTAATGTTTCCTGATTCATACAAAAATATATTTGTCGTATTTTTCCTTTGTACTCTATTTTTTCACCTGCCTTGAAACTTTCTTCATTTTTTCCTTTGCATTGTTGTACGTATGGTACACATTGAGACCATACCAATTGCAACACATATCGGTTTTTTGTTTAATGTGGTTCCACTACTGTTGTTTTGAGATTTCAGTTTGGCTGCTGATATTAGTAGTGAATTCATAACTAAGTGATGCTATCTGAAAAACCCTGTTGAATCGTCTCCTTGAAATCATAATCAGCGACCCTAGTGTTTACCAATATTGTAGCCTCAAAAGTCATTACATAGATTTTGCCACTTATTTCGACGGTTCTGTTAGTGGCCTACCAACGAATAATATATTACGAATAGAGTAGCCATGCTGGTGAAGTTTACAGCCGCGTTCGTGGCACGCCCAAGTCAAATCGCAGTTCATAAAGCACTCATATTACTAAAACTGTATGTCGTCCACTAGCACATTATCTATCACCAACCTGATTGTACATCGCAAAAGTCCTAATTATCACCGGCTCTGTTAGACCGTTTAAGAAATAGTTTTGAAACACATTTATGCAGGGAAGCCAACAAAACTCATGCGACACTGCAGTTGTTCGTCGTATTATTTTTTGACAATCAGGAGATCAAAGAGGATATACAAGTTTAACCTGTAGCCGGGTTGGAGATGACTAATTGGCTATTCAACAACATATCACTGATCAAACAGTACACCAGTCTTGAGGAATTGAAGATATAAAGGTTGCATTATGGTATGCTATGTGACTCGGGCGGCTGCCAACTAGCCCAATGTGGTCAGTTTACTCAAAATATTTTCCTGTTGCCATACTGATTTGGACGCGTTGTACGGTGCTTTTCAGCCGTTGGGAAATAAATGTAGTTAAGTCCCGGACCCCAAAACGAATTAACAGTTCGGATAATAATTCATCCTTGTTTGTTAAAATACACACAAGGAACGGAACTACGGAAGTTCTGTACAGCGATCATTTTGAAGCAAGTAATGGAAACTTGGGATGGGTCTACAAGTGGGGTTGGCTAAACGAAAGTTCGTAATGCAGTGGTGCCATTATGTGCTTATCATATAAGCTTGATATGAGGTCTCAGGGCCAAGCCAGAAACAAGACTGATGATAAGCAGACCTCCACAAACAGTAATGTAGTTCTTTCGCAACAGAATAAGCAAAACTACGGGAGGCCGATATAGAATTATGGGGCGTATGCACCGGAGTACGAAGGAAGAAGTAACAAACTGCTGAGTGTTGAACTGTCACAGTTTACGAATTTGAAATGAAAATAGACACAATTTTCCAACACATTTCAATATATAAAAACCAATGCAGGTTCTTTTCTGAAGGTACGTCGAGCTATTTACACGGCGAAAGATGAGTAGAGTTTGGGCGTAGATAAAATGCACTCTTGGCATTTGGCATTGTTTAACAGAAGACAGGACTGTTCAGAAAAGTTTTAGTCACGTGAAAGATATTCAATAAGCTCATCCTAATCAAACAGCTTGGAGACAGACCGAGCCAAGATAACTTCGTTGGAACACTTAAATACACGAGCTGGATGGGTTACAGTTACGTAGCTAATTTAAACAGAGAACAAATATGGTGGTAGAACAACTCTATAAAGAACACCCACATTGCCTAACAGATGTCCAGAAACTCTCCTTCCTCATTTGGTACATTGTTTTCTCCCCGAGAAGCGGCTAACAAATTCCACTTTTTTAAGAGGGTCCGTGGTAGACTATAAAATGCTGGCCCGAATCAATTTAAGACTCGATAATTTTCGTCCACATCTGTACACACTGATCACGCTCTTGTCCGTACGCGTTTCAGCCTACGTCACGTCGGTAACCAAAACAACGCAAAAGCCAACCGTCCTTCGCGACTGCTACTGGACGATAACAATCGATTTGCTTCCCCCGGAGAATCACCTACCAGGTTATGGATGCAGTCAAATGCCCAGGATCCAGAAGAGCGACAGACAGAGATCCAGAAGGTTCTACATGGGGCTGCTAATGCTGCCCAAGGTCCAACAACCGTGTCATGGTATTATCATCAGCTGTATTCTGTGTAACTCATCATTGAGTTTCTCCGTATATATCTCAGCCACTATACGCTTGTTATTAGTCAAGTAAAACGCTCATTACCACTCTTTGATTCTGCTATTTGAAACTCCGAATCTGCCGCTGTCACATTCACAACAGTTTACTCGACTGATAACAGATTCTCCTATTATCTGGCCCAAGTGCTTTAATGTCGATCTGAACGCACCAAATGCATCTACTAAATGGAATCACTGGTTCCGTACTCTGAACATTTATCTCAAAGACATGGAAGCCACCAATCCTGATAAACTGAACACTCATAGACTTTGCGGATTTGTCTGTTTACGATTACATCTCGAAGTGTACTGAGTACAGGTCCGCCATCGAGATACTCATGGAAATCTACCTCCCACGTAAAAACACGATATACGCTCGATTTCTTCTGGCAACCTGTAAGCAAGAAAACGGGCAGGACGTCGCTCATTTCTTTCAAAAACTTAAATTCTCAGCAAAGGATTGTGATTTCAAAGCAGTTTCCACATTGCAACATTCAAACGAATCCATACGGGACGCTCTAATCTCCGGTCTGCAGTCCTCGACATTCCAAGAAAAGCTTCTTACACAACATGAATCAAGCCTTGACGAGGCATACGAACTTGCCAGATCTCTCAAACTGGCTCAGAAACAGTCACAATCATACACAAATAATCAACCACTCTCTTGTTGCTAAACCCTCTCCATTTCATGCATACCTGTCATATCCTTTACTCCCTCCAGCACGTCTGCTCTGCTAGCCACTGATCAAACATGCTGCTTTTGCGGATACAACAGACACCTCCGCTCCAAATTTCCAGCCCGAGGAGCAACTTGTAAAACGTGTGGCAAACTGGGCCATTTTCAACGTGTTTGTAAATCCAAACCCACAAAACATCACGTGAATTCTGTCCTCGACCCCTTGCTGTTCAGCATGTTTGTTCCCGCAGCCCCAAACTGTTTATCCCGCAAAGTCAACAGTATTCTTGTTGATGAGACACCTCTCCAAGCACTGATCGATACTGGTAGCTCTGGAAACTACATTTCTCCTACAGTTGTACGCACTCACAATTGGGAACTTTAGTCTACGGACTCAAAGATTGTTATAGCGTCGATCTTACTGTCCTGCTTTACCACGGGTTACTGCTATGTGTTTGTCCAATACAAACATATGTACAAATATTTTAAACTTCTAGTATCACCAAACCTGTGCGCAGGTGTGTTACTTAGACATGGTTTCCTTAGTCTCCCCGAGAAGGTCGAGATGACTTTCGGTGGCCATCGAGGCACCTTCTCTCTCTGCGGATTACCCGCCGCCAAAACAGAATTACCACTGTTATTCTCCAACTTCTCGAATTTCAGACTACTTGCAACCAAATCACGGCGCCACACTTAAGAAGACGAACGGCTTATACGCCTCGAAGTCGATCGCCTACTGAGCGGTAGTATCATCGAACCCTCGATTTTCCCATGGAGAGGTCAAACGCTCGTAACAAAAAACGCTAACCACAAACAACAAATGGTGAGTCATTACAGTCAAACCACTAACCGTTCACCTACTTGGATGCGTAACCCTTACCATGACTGGAAAAATGGTCGAGATCATTTCACGTTACGAAGTGTACAGCACTTTTGACCTCAAGAGCGTCTACCACCAAATCCCAACTTGATGCAGAGAAACCACACACAGCGTTTGAAGCTTGCAGAAATTTCTTCCAATTCCGATGTATCCTCTTCGGTGTGACAAACGGCGTCGTCCGTTTCCAACGTACAGTCGACCCAAGAATCAAAACGAAGGTATCTGTGACACTGGCATATAGTGATAAGGTTGTCATCTGCGGACAATCCATAGAAGAACACGATCATAATCTTAGTGTTTTTCTTTAAACTGTCAAGCGGCATGGATTACTCTTAATGAAGCCAAAGTCAGTACTTCATCCACAGATTTCAGTTTTCTAGATTTCCAAGTGTGTAAAGGAGCAATTAAACCGGACCGCGAAAGAACACGGCCTATACAGGAGTTGCCACGTCCACAGGATGCAGAAGCACAGCAGCGAGTGGTGGGAATGCTTGCTTACTATTCACAATGGATTTCATTCTTTTCTGACGATTACTCTGCTGGTGAAAAGCAGTACATTACTGACCCAAGGTCGTGTTCGAATCACCCTCGAAACCTTTAAGATGGACGTCCAGAACGCTACAGTTGTCACAGTGAACTATGATACACCACTAGTAGTTGAATTCGACGCCTCTGACTATTACGGACCCCGACCGAATATCAAACGACTGATAATACGCAGTTCCACCGCTTACGCTACGACCGGTAAACTCGGCCCCGAATGACCTGCATACGCAAGAAAGAAAACGGAAGGCAAGACTCTCAGTTTGACCGTATAGTTGGGGCTAGACCAAAAGAGATCGTACATTACTGCTCCGCTGCTTATATACAAATTTGTATGACCTTGCAGAATAAAACAGCACGACGCACTCTGGTGGAAGTGAATTGTACGGTTTTTGAGTAACGTACAACCGCGTGAAATTCGAGTTCAAAGTTAATTTTGAATGTCTAATAGTAAGCAAGGTGGGTAAAAACTGACCGTAGATTTGAATTGCTCGACATCGATTTGTGGGGCAACGGATTCTTCCCACCACTGGCATTGCGAACGGATCGATTTCATTTACATTTGTAATTGACGAACAATGTTAGAGAGGTCAATTGTGTCAGGGTTGTGTTTCGAAAACTCACTGGGCAATTGTAGGAATGTACTGAACACCAAATCAGCGGGACAAAGAGCAAAGTCTTCCTTTAGGGTAGTGCGTTTGGACAGCATGGTCAACGGAAGGGTTTCCGTCCACTTAACAGAATGAAGGGTGGAGGCGAGAGAAACTTTTAATTGTCTAGGAAAGCGTTCCACTAATGCATTGGATGATAGGTGGTATGCCGTTGTACGAATATGTTGAAATCCAAGGACAGAAGTAAAATCACGGTAGAGTTTAGATTGAAATTGTTCACCTCTATCCGTGGTGATAATAGATGGCACACCAAACACAGAAATCCAGTAGTGTAGAAATATTTTGGAAATTGTTTCACTGGAGGCGTCAGCTATGGGGACAGCCATGGGCGAACGCGTAAAATGATCTACACATGTGAGGAGAAAAGGGTATCCGTCGGCCGGTGGTGAGGGACCAACAATATCCAAGTGGACATGAGAAAAACGTGCATTGTTTGTGGGTATTTGGACGGGGGAGAAAAGTGCATGCCGGTGAATCTTTCTCCGTTGACAGGGTATACACACTCTAGACCAAACACGAACTTCTCCATTCAAATTCAGTCTAATATAGCGATCAGAAACCAATCTGATGGAGGCGCGTATTTCAGGATGGGATATGGAATGTAAATGCATAAAAATCAAGCGGCGAAGGGAACATAGAACAAACGGACAAGGCTCGCCTGCGGGTATGTCGCAAACAGTTGTGCCATTGCCGTCAAGTAGGGGCAAGTCTTTCAACATCAGGTGGACGATGAGCGGTATTTCTGTAGGTCTTGGTCATCCTTTTGAGTCTGTGCTATCTCGGACCAGCTGAATGCCTTTGGGTCGGTTGGTGGAGGGATACCTGGGCGCCAGAGGGCGTCAGCCACAAGATTGCTGGATCCCTGTATATAGCTTATATCGGTGGTATATTTGGAAATGTAGTCGAGGTGTCTGATTTCCGTGGGCGAATAATGGTCGCTGCTTGAAGCCAATGCATAAGTCGAAGGGTTATCACCGATGTAGACAATGAACCCCCTACGTTCCAAAATGTGTCGAAATTGTTTTGTTGCAAAGCGGATTACAAGCAATTCACGGCCAAAGGTGCTGTAACGAGTCTGTGGCAGTTGCAGTTTTTGAGAGAAAACTGACAAGGATTGCCCAACACCATTAACAATCTGTAGCGATTCGGCACCAACAGCTATTTGGGAGGCATTTGTCCGCAATACGAGAATAGCGTTGTCATCATTACCCAAGTGTGCGAACGTGAAAACTTTGGACAACGCTTGCTTTGCCTCGGAATGCTGATTTAGCTTCGGGAGTCATTGAGAAAGTCCAAAGACTTTCTTCAAAAGTTCAGTTAGTGGTTGCAAGATCTTCGAACAGTTTGATATGAATCGACAATAGCAATTACCAATACCCGAAAAATGACGGTCACTCTTTAGTGGTTGTACTTCCGGATAGTCATAGATAGCACTCACTTTGTTTTGAGCAGTCGGACGCCTTCACTGTCAACATAATGCCCAGGAAACTCAACGGACTTGGTACCAGGAATACATTTAAAGGTGTTGATAAGTGTTCCATAATTTTGGAAGCGTTGGAATACCTGGCGCAAATGCCCACGATACTGATTTTCACCCCCACTAGCAACGAGGACGTCATCAATATAAACAAAAGCAAAATCTAGACCACGGAGAACTTAGTCCATGAATCGCTGAAATGATTGAGCAGCGTTATGCAAGCCAAAAGGCATACGCAAGAACTCATGCAACCCAAATGATATCGTGATGGCGGTCCTCGGAATATTTTCAGGTGCGACTGGAATATGGTAATGCGCTCTTACCAGATCGAGTTTAGAGGAAATGCGTTCGCCACACAAATTGTTGGAGAAGCCGTGAATGTGTAAAATTGGACAACTGTCGAGTACCGTGGTGTTGATAAGGACGCGATAATCACCGCGGAGGCCAGTCGTCGTTGTGTTTTTGAACCATATGGAGTGGGGAGACCGAAGGTCTGCTTGATGGGTGGATTATCACCAAGCTTAACATACGTTCGAATTCTACCTCCCAGATAATAACCGACGGGGATGCGCTGATATTGATAGACCCTTGGTGACATTGGACTGTGTGGTACTTGTGAGGGGATTGTTTGTGGTCTGGTGACTGCTGGAAAATCGTCCGAAACGGAGGAAAATGGAGAGCGTACTGTCATACGACGTATTCCGAGAGAGTTGATGGAGGTACCGGTGCCGTGTCTTAATAGACGGTGTTTCATATCAGCTGCAGGTAAAAAGGCAGAAAAGAAGTAAACTCCGAAAATAGGGTAATTAACGCCAGCAATCGGGAAAATCCAAGGGAACTGTCGACGTACACCCAGGTCAAGTATCAGCTGCTTTATTGGGGAGCTGTTGGCTGCTTGCAAAGTGAGAGTGGTAGGTGGTAGATTGCGTTCACCAGACGGAATAAGAATAACTCTGATCTGAACACCTGTGTCAACCAGGAACCGCGTTCCAGTAGACTGACAAAAATGTAGAAAAGACAACCGGATGCGGAGCCGGTGGCAGCGGTCGCCACCACTGACAGGCTGTCTCGTTTCCCGAAGCTGTTGCTTGGAAAGCACACGGTGACTGGCAACGACGAGCTGCTCCCTTAAACGTCGGTGATACCAACAGTATGATAGTCGAGACGAAGAGGAAGAGTGATTGTGACAGGATTTTGAGCGGGACACGGAACGGGGGCGATTGAATGCCGGAGAACAGCATTCATTTGGGAGGCGAGGTTGGCCACTCGTTATTGGAGATCAGAGATACAATCGGGAATCGATGTTTGAGACGTCGTAAGAACCAGCGTGTTTTTGGTGTTCGCCTTCAATATTCTGTCAGCGGCGACTGCTAGTTCCTCAATCGAAACACCTGGGTTGAAGGACGCAAGAATTTCCTTAGTCAACGGATGAAGGTGTTCCAACCACAGATGTCTTAGGAGAGAGTCATCCATTCAATGTAGCCACAATAAACGCTTCATGTATCGTAGAAGTTGAGAAGGCTTGAGATCGCTGAGGCAGAGATTTGTGATCAAAGTTGCAATGTGATATCGATCAGACAATCCTTTCCGCTGGATAGTTGCGAGCTTGATAGCTTCATTAGGATTGTTTGATGGTGTTTCACGAATGAGATCACACTTCCTCCGCAACTTCTGTAGGCAGGCTTTGAATGACGTATGAATACAATATAGATTGACAATGCACACGATTGATGTGGGAAATCGCCTCTAATTGTGCAAACCATCTTTGGTACTCCTGCATTCACTCATTCCTATCGCGGCGCAACGTTTATGTCCACAGAATTCACGATTTTTTTACACGACAGAGGAATAGCGATAAGCCATACAGTAGCTTATAACCCGCAATCTAATGAACAAGTTGAACGCTTCAACGACACCCTGTGGAAAACCATATGCCTTGCTCTAAAAACCACAAGTCTTCCATGTGCACATTAGGAATCGGTACTATCGGGCTTTCTTCACTCGCCGAGATCAGTCGTACGCACCGCGACCAAAAGCATCCCACACGAACGACTTTTACAATCCGCTCGCCGTTCAACCACCGGAACATCACTGCCATCCTGGTTGACTGTCCCGGGCCCTATCCTTCTGAAACGACATGATAGGCCTTCAAAATACGATTCCTTGGTAGGAATGGAGCTGGTCATGTGCAACCCACAGTACGCCCACATTGTAGATGCAGATGGCAGAGAAGAAAGTGTCACTTCGCTGGCTAGCACCCAAAGGGACTGAGTCGCCGACGGAATCCAGACCGGAAAAATCACAAGATCTACCGTCCTCCACGGATCACCACGCTATTCTGGAGGGCTCAGGGACCGCTGGCGAAATAAACGAATTCATGAATGGACGTGATACCACTTTACACGCTTCCGATCGTTCGAGCCTACTAGCACAACAACAAAGAAAACATTCCTACAACCTACGAAACAGAGAAGCGTAGTTAACCACAGACGCTGTCACACTTGACACAATCCGTATTGTTGTCACAATTCCGAACGAATAACCTTCGATTACAGCCGGGATGAATGTCATGATATTATCATCTGCTGTATTCTGTGTAACTGATCATTAAGTTTGTCTGTTTACATTTCAGCCACTATACGCTTGTTATTAGTCAAGTGAAACGCTCATTACCACTCTTTGATTCTGCTATTCGAAACCCCGGAGCTGCCACTGTCATAATCACAACAAACCAGACACACAGAAGCGATGGATATCTGCATCCTAAGTTGCGCTGTTAGATGCCCACTGATCGATTCCGCCGAACTCCAGATATGATGAAACCCGGAGATGTCTTAAACGCCAACTGATTTGTAGCATGATAAACGACCCCAAGCAGTGGTGGATTGCGACGTGTAAGGAGATGGAAAAAGCTGCGGCGATCGGCAACAGCCACAATTTTTTCCGTCTAATAAGAAATTCCGGTCCACTAAAGCCATGCGCGATTAAACTGATCAAAGAGGCAAACAGCTCACGGATTCAGACTCGGGAGCATCGTCTAGTTCGTCGGGTGGAGCATTTCGAAAAGCAGTTTAGCTGGCGTTCATCTACATCAGGTTTGCTAAGTAGCACGATGGTTTCAGCTCTGCTCATAGATACCAATCCTCCGTCCGAAAAGGAGTTTATCCGTGAGATAGGCTACCTCAAATGACGTAAGACTGCTAGACTGGATGGATTGCCTCCATTCTTTTTCAAAGACGGCGGCGCAGCACTATAATTGGATTTGACAGAACTCTTCCGTTTGGTATGAGATAGGAAACAAGTTTCAAAGAATAAGTGTGAATCGGTGACCGTACCGACTTGCAAGAAGGGTGACTGGTCTTCCTGTGAAAACCGCGGGGGAATAAGTCTGGTTAGCATCGCATCTAAACTGCTTGCTTCTATTATTCCCCGCGGCTTATCAGCCGCTCGTGGTTGGTGCCCGCGAGAGAATCAAGCTGGGTTTAGACCTAGTCGAGGTTGTATTGATCACATCTTCACTTTTCGACAAATTTTAGAACATAGACAGGCCCAATATCTCCGTTTTTCTTGATCTTAAAGCGGCCTTCGACTCAATTTATCGCACAGTTCTCTGGCGCTGCCTCTTGCTGAACAAAAATTCATTTCCATCGTAAAATCCCTTTACATTAATAGCCGAAACCGAGTTAAGGCTTACGGTGATCTTTCACCCAAGTTCACCACGAGAAGTGGTGTACGTCAGAATTGTTCCCTTTCTCCTTTTCTCTTTCACTTCGTGATCGATGTGGTCCTAGATACCGCGCAGTTGTCAGCTGCGGATACTGGTGTTGGACTTTTCCTGGGTGATTAGTGTCAGGCCTTGAATATGTGGAGATCCAGATAAATTGCAAGCTATTATGGACAGTTTGAGTAACTGCGTAGCAATGTTCGGTATACATTTTGCACCTTCAAAGTGCAAGATGACGTTTTAAGATTGGGTTGGTCCAACACCAGACTTTTCTGCATCTGGGGCAACTATAGATGTGGTAGACAAGTTCTGTTATCTGTTGTCCAAGGGACCCTCTCACTCAGTGGTTAGATACTTTAGGGGAAATAGCTAGGTGTCACTACCAGTGGTGCTTTTGGATCCACGTACTTTCTGTATCGAACTGGTATCGATATTTGTAGTTCCATTATTGCTCCTTCCACATTCCTGTTCTTTCTCATTACTTCCGATTGAGGCTATCGCCAAGAGATAGTAACCAAAGCCACTACGAGTAGTGCACGGTTAATGGTTGTTTGAATTGAACTGAACTATTAGTAATAGCCCCATGGCCGATCCATTTCCTGGGGAATTCCTCGTTTAGGTATTCTCGGACTACTCGTATGTGATGCGGCTCAGCACCGTTCTGTTGAAACCGAATTCCTTCACGTACACCCCAGAAATCCAACACCGTGACCACTCTTTCGTGTTTTTAAGTTTGTCTTGTACAATGCGATACATCACCTACCTGTGACATGCTCCTGAATGATAAATGGTCTAACTATTCGTGAGCCCTGTATTTCAACCTACACCAGAAGCTTTTGATGGTACTGTCTCCTGGAGGCGGTGTGTCATTGGGATTAACGGTAACCTAATAATGGCGGCGTCCACTCGATCCACGCATACAATAAGTAGCCTTATAACTATATCTCTAGAACGTATCCCTTCCATCTGGAAATAATAAAGAGAACCAATTCCCCCACCATGGAATCGGTTGATTCCATTTTTTGTGTCTCACTCTCTCCAAGATGCATAAAGTCGCACTCCTTCAAAATTGCCAGCGAGCGACGTTGGTCCACTCGACACTTGTGACAGTTGTGTGTTGTTCTGTCGATGGCCCGCAGGGTTTAAAGCGATGTCGTTAGTGCAGCACCCGCCGGCTGTCGTTTTTGGCCTGTCACCTCCGTGTCCGTCGAGCACATTGTTTTTTTCTCTAACTTCATCAGCAAGCCCCTAACGACCGACTTTGATTATCGTCGAACACTGAGATGACGGGCAATAACTCACCTACAAACGTCCGACAAACTTCGTTCACGTTCTTCCTGATGATGAACAAGCTGGATTCGCTATTCCAGCTTGAGCCGTTCCTCATGGGTTCACCACATTTTCGTTCACTTCTAATAGAGAGTGAAATCAACTGAACGCTTCCACTCTTACTACAGCTGAGATCAATAACGGAATGATAGTCGACGGTCCGACAGGCTGAGTTTCTCTATCTTGACGACATGATTTCGACCAACGGAACCATGCTGATCGATAATCAGCCCCAGTGAACTGCGCATACAGACACGCTCACTCAGCCGACAGTCGGTGTTTGACACACTTCCAGTAATTACGTGGTCGCTTGTGTTTGTCCCGAATGCGATCTCATTATCCGGATGAGGTCACGTGCATTGAATGAGGCTTTTCATCCAGCAAGCCGGGTTTTTTTTCTTTCACTGCCGGTATGCATCGTGCCGGTCGTTCTGACTCATCCTACAAAATAATGGATCGTTTCAACATTCGCCAGATCTTGTATGACAAGCCATATCAAATAAAGTAGATAACACACGTGAAAAAGCAAGGGAAAAAGAAGTACCCAAGATGGTTTCAGGTCTGTGGTCGTGTTCTTTCACGTCTGTATTCAATGAGATTTTATGTTTTATCAAGGTTTCTATGCTATTGTTTCATGTCAACAATTGGTCATTTCCGTCTGCCTTTCGTTTAACCCACGTTGGTTGCCATTACGCGTTGAAAAAAATCACCCGGAAGAACTAACAAATCCTGTATAGATCAGTGTGGGCTGTTCAAATTTATTGTTTAGACTATAAGCTCACACCTAATAATATGGTCTTCGTGATAGATCCGAGAAATTCCCGCATAAATCTGTATTCAGACACTAATAGCTTTAGTGTATCTAAATCGACCCGTATGAATTAACTGTTTCAACTTCTGCGCCAGGTGTCAGATTGCAAACGCACATCTAGTAGTTCTAATGACCCGATTACCGTTTAAATGAACCTCTAAGTTGACCCCGATATTTGTACCAGCTAAACAAGCTCCGTGCTGCGGGAGGATAATCAAAAACTGACACTACTCAGTGGATGGCAGTATACTGTATAGGGATGATGCGATATAGAGTGAAACTGCTAGTTGAGAGCGAACCCGAACTGCCTAACAACCGCGCTTGGTAGATAAAACATAATCACCATGTGAATATTCATCACGTGACTTACTAAGATTGTTCCACAGTGGATGGCAATTTAATATGAAGTGATTCGTTGGTACATCCGCCTCTAAAAATCCCATCATTAACATGTCGTACCGAAACGGTACGTTGCGGTCAGTGGTTATAATAGGGAGAAAGATTAATTCAGAAATCCACCGTCGCGTGGCTCGATACGACGCATAAACTACTGGGATCGTTTGTGGCTCCTTACTCAGAGACTCTGTGTTTTGGTTGCCAGTTATTCTCGCTGGTGGATTAAGCATTTGGTGCCGATTCATTGCACCCATACACAGCCACGGAACGAATAAAAAAAATCGCCTATTATTTTCAATGAATCCAGTCCCCCTCCCCGCAGCGCACACACGTCAAAAATACTAGTTACGATCGCTCAAATTGTTTCCTGCTGATAGGTATTGCGTTTAAGAAAGGAAATAGTCAAAGGAAGAGAATTTCCTTGCACAGCAGAGGTGTTTCTTGCAAGGATGATGTTGCAATCTGCTGAGGGCGCCACTGTAATATCACAATATATTAGAGCAAATTAGAAGAACTTGAAGTGAATGAAGGTTGGTAAAAAGCTTTGAGTTCCACTGATTTGAAGTACTACTACTACGCGGTCTGCCTTCAAAGCTATGAAAAACTGAGATTGACTTGCGCATCCAACAAGATCGTTCATCCTTTCCTCCCGAGTTACGGTGTTATCAGCCATCCATATGGTCAGATTAGTAAGGGAGACCGCATCTAAAAGAATTGTAACTTTCTATTGCTTGCATCCAATTTAATTTGAAATGCCTGTCCACAAGCAGTTAAATAGTTTCCAAGATCGGACATCTGATCAAATGGGAACCTAAATCTCTTAACTCTACGAAACGAATACACAAACTGCTACGAACAAGAAATTTAAATTTAGACAGAAAATGCTGTTACTTGGTCTAGCTGTACGCGGTGGACTTTCAGTTTTTAAAGTTTTACTTGAGGAATGCCAAATCGGTTTTCTTTAATCATCTTACCCGACGTATCTGCGATTCACATGAGGCGGTGAGAGGTTTCTGTTTAATTCACACCGTTATTTAGCTAGTGCTTCATAAAGTAATGTTGGGCACTTCTTGAAAAGACGTCGAGGGCAAGCTGATCGCTCAACGTAGAAACCGAATAGCAAAAGTAATTATGGTATATATATATATATATATATATATATATATATATATATATATATATATATCGGTCTCGTTATTGTTACATCTGGCCTGTAGGTCCTTGCTATTTATTCTCATCCATCACATCACCGTATTTATTGTTCTTTTTTTATCGATGACCGCATACACGAGATTTTCGCTACAAGAAAGTAAGAGGCGTGTCTGTCTAATAATTTTTTTCTCCTTTGCAGCCTATCCATACCGCATCCCGATTCATATGTGGCTACGGCCTTGGGATTCGTTTGCCCACCTCAGCCGTGTTTCGTGTTCTGGCATGGGCTTCAACCTCACCGAGTCAATCGAATGGGACCGATGTAGAACCTCCGTTCAAACGTCATCGAGATTCGCTATCAGTACTACGTGCCTTGGCTTCGTGTGTCACTCCGTCGTCTGAGGCGCCAGATTTTCGTCTCGGTGGAGATCCATGGTTGGGTTCGATGCCGAACACGCGACATTTCCTATTGGCCAAAGCTAAAGGACGAATGGCGGCCCGTTTGGCGATTCGCGATTATTTTCCCAATGATATTGTGGCAGTAGCCAAAGAAGTGAGCTTGTTTGTTTGTACACCAGTTTTCCAGTATGCGGCGTCTCTAATGTACTTCATGTTGGTGTACTGTTTTGTTAATCATATTATTCATCATGCAGTATCAGCGCCGAGCTCGCCATTGAGAACTATAAGAGCACTGTGCAGCTGTTTCGTCTTTGTTAGGAGTCATCAACAGTGCGCATCTAGTGTGTCCCCACTGGGACTCGATCCCGGGGCGAATGATTGTGATGATGATGATTACTGGCAAGGATGAAACAGTTTCACAGGGCTTTCATAGTAGTGGGTTGAGTACTGATACAGCGTGATGAATCAAATTGTACAGATGTAATCCCCTACTACTCATGTACATCATAATATTAGCATCAGTAAAAGATTGAAAACCTCTGTTCAGCCTTCACTCACTTAAAAGAAACTATTCCATCCAACCAATATACCCGGTTTTCAGTTAGCACTAATCATTTACCCGAGGGGCCCTAAAATCTGTTTCGAGCGGTGATATGACGCATCACATACTAGTCTTGTAATTGTGCGAGCCCTATTCGATCTCCAAATGCATCATCATCATCAGGGTGCGCAATAAAGTGCACTTTACCCTCAATCCAGAATCCGCCTCATTTCTGCATGGAAACCTTGGAAACTAATACAAAACACCCCATAAAAGCCTGTACATGTTTTTCACCACATATCACTGATAAACAGCAACCATACATTATTGAAACAGTCTGTGTATTGTCTGTAATTCAGCAAATAATGAAAGACGACTGCAAAATGTTCCCTTAGTGGAGCTCTGCATGGAGAAATTCATCCTTTTGTTTATACTGACCTGTAAGTGCCTAAAATCTTTATCGTTGGACCCATTTTAAGAATCGCTGGTTCATATATCCTAAGCCTTGCAGCGCCATAAGATTCCGGGCTTTCAGGGACTCTAGCGTATTAGTTTCAAGGGATGTTTAAATGTCACTCTATTGGCCGGTATGCTTTCGAAATTCCACGTAGTGCTCGACTCTTTCTTGTTATTGGACCATTAGATTTTCTTTTCTTTAGAAAGGATCTGTTAACGATTACATGAAACCTAATAGACATCTGCTTAATAGAAATACCACTCAGGTAGCTAACATCTTTCGTCCGATACTTTCAACGACAGAAAGTTTACTACCGTCAACTGGTTTTTTGGAGTGGATTCTACTGGATTTCGTCCGGTCTAGCTACGTTTTAACATTTCTAGGTTATTTCTTCTCGGTCTGGCTTACTTTATGTCTCTACAATCATTCGAAAGACGTGAATCAGTTGAGGTAATATCTTGAGACACGGTTCTATAACAGTATAATGTCAACGTTCACGAGAATGTAAGCACATACAGTTGATCGTTTTCAATCAAGTGAAATTCAGCAAGAAGCAGTTTGATAACCAGTTAACCAACGCCTGATTTACCAACTTCAGTCAACTTGTGGCCACAGTTTTTCGCTGCTATAGTTTCGTCTGCTAGTGCGTTGTCTGAACTAAAGATTAGCGGTTTCAGTTTGAGAAAATGGTGCGGGGAATTTCATGTGCGGCATCCAGATCGACCTAAACCATCTCATCATTCGTGCAAAAACGCTTTTAAAAGATCACTAACCACCAGAAGCATTCAACCGGGAAGAGATGTTCCGTGCGGTAGATGACGAGTGGATCATATCTAAAGGCAGTGAAAACTGCCTACACATACTTGCGGTGGGTGAAAGAGAGGGTGTGTGTGTGTGTGTGTGTGTGTGTTGATGCATGCACGTGCTTTGGGTACGCTAATTACAGCACACTGACAGTGGTGAGATATTCTTAGAGATTGTCCTAGTTCCCTGGATAGCGCGAAAATAGGTACTACTAGAAAGCCCTTTCGGTGCTTAAACGTGAAGTGATCTAACATTGACGAAATCGACTGCACCGCTCAGGGTGAACGGTGAATGTAGGAAAAGTGTTTCGGGAGGTCCATTGTTTATGAGAAGTACTGATATGGAATGACAAGATAGAGCGATAACTATGGGAGATTGAATTACCACTGAGGTCCACTCGTATCTACCATCCCAAAGGAATAAGGATGTTTATAATTAGAAGATGACAACCGAGCGTATGTCGTGGCAACTACAACTTAATCCATCGGCTTCGGCCTTTCTGTGTTCTGAATGATATTTCCCGAGGGAATGATGATAAGAACATAGATATAGCTTGCGTTGATCGCTTAGATGTAGCTACAAGTCCATGAATAGGATCTGATGAGGCGGCTGGTTATTTCATTGACGATGCTAATACGTTTGATGATCAAAAGTGAAAATGGTACATATTGATATTGTCGATCAGAAATGGAGACAAGTAGAATTGACAAACATGTCCAACATTCTCCCAAGTTATTTGAAGTGATGTCTAACCGGAACCATCGGAGATTTCCTCAACCACGAGGCAACACGAATTACGTCCAAAAATGAGCTGACCACCGATGACCGTGTAAACAACAATAGCAGTTACAGTGAATTTTTTCAGAACTATCCAACATGGTTACTATCCCTTTATGACGGCCTAATTGAAATCAGTACCAAGAAGCTAACAGTTGTTGATAATATGCAAATATCAGTTTCATCACAGTATGCCGGGTATTGGACAAAATACAATGAACAGGTTTAACCCGTAATCAGATTGGTGATACTGACTTTACTAAGCAAAAATTTACTTCTTATCGAAAGCTGCATCAAACTTGCTGGGGTATGCACCGCTAATTGGATAGTCCATAAGATGGATGAAATATATTAGGAGCCAGACCATGGCAATTGAATATTTTTAGAGATCCATACAACCAGTGATTATCGGCAGGAGGATACGACAAGTGGGGTTTTTGTATTCACACAACTCAGTCATCACATTACTATCATTATTTTTTACTTCTTTTTCTACTTTTCCTTATTGGTGATTATTCTGACTTCGTGGTTAGGTTGCTGCTGATAAGTAACACTCAGAGAACCGCTGGAATCCACGAACCGGTAATGGTTGTTCCAAGTCAACTAGATTCAATAAATATACGAGATCAAACCGCAAACGAGCTAGTGATAAACGCTGTGCTAATAGATGATGTACCGCCGATCAAACTACTACATAAGTTGCTATTCCACTCGGGCTTTCTATCCAAGGTGCTGCTAAATTGACTAACATGATCCGTTTGTTCGCCATAAACGAGTTCATGTTTGTTTATATACCACTAACGGTCCACGCGGTTTGCGTGGGTAGCTCTATACGGTCATTTTATGAGTAAAATAATGCACTTAAATATATACTTTGCAAATTCCGGTGTCGTTTACCGTTTTCTCAAGCGGACAATGCAACGTAACTTTGCTCGTGAAAAGTCACACAAAATCAAAGTCGTGCTACTGCTACTGTTTTCAGTAGTAGTATTAGAAATTCGAAGCTCGATGTGCGCCCACACAGGATTTACCATGTGTGCATACTCACTGAATCTCAGTTTGGAGTTGAACCCGGGATTCATGGTTGTGATTCGCACACGTTACGAGCAAGCTTACCGAGTAGGCTCCATTGTGTCATATTAACCCATCACATCGGTTTTCACTTATCTACTGCGTGGTTACGCTTGCCTGAATGCATTTCTTATTTTCGGAAATGACGTCTTTTGTGAAGCGAAAATGCAGTGTGAACTGGACTGTAGTCAGTCTGACTTAGCTGCGATTTGGTCTTGGTGAGTTAGAACATCAATAAAATACACCAAGTTTTGGTCACATGTGGAATAAGTTCCGATAATGACCAGATGAATAACTTCAATCCGGCATCGTATTGACCAAACGCGGGAACTGCAAAAAAAGTAGCAGTATTTTTGGCGTGCGAAACAAATATGTAAAGTTCTGCGGGGTCCTACAAGTAGAGGGAAACCGTCTTAGGTACTCAGTATGTGAATCTCGATATGGCCCCCAGAAGTCGGTGGAACGTCTATCTTTTTCTTTCGTATTTCCATCTTACTCTCGTTCTCATTCCGTTTATTTTTTTATTCTATCCCTTCGGCACCACAGCATACGCACATTCATATTGAGGTCATTTTTATCAAATCTATCGTTCATACAGGTTCCTCGTGTGGATCGGTGGCTTCCTCTCCAGACACCGGACGGAGTTCTGAGACGCGTGTCCGACGGTGAATTGCCAGCTAGTGAAGGAATGGATCGGCTCCTCTTATTGTTGGCCCCAACTCATGCTTGGAGATTATACACGGATGTGGCACCAGTAAGATCTAATTATACACACAGTGCGGTTATTATAAATACAGTATTCCCCCGAGCAAGAAGCTCCAACCGGGGTCGCTCAATTTATTTCTTGCTGAGAGACATTCAAAGGGGGAGATTGTCAAAAGGAAGTAGTCACATAGGTAATGTCACTTTTAACGCGGAGTTTGTTTGAAAAATGAATATACAATTTGCATTTTTCAACCATTCTGCGGAGTGGATTTAATCAGGAGGACCACTTACTTGCTCTCTGGTATTCTCATATATTAAAATAACCTCTTACAATCGAAGTAACAACACCTTCATTGTAACTAACTTGCGCGAGGGTTAAATAACATCCTTGCAAAAATGTGGATATAATAGCCTTTGCGAAGATGTGTCGGCCCTTGAATTGAGATGCATCATGTTCACAAACAGACTGGATGTTTCAGGGAGAATGATGATAACGTAGCTTAAATATAGTTCCGAATGCTCATTGCAGTTGTCCAGCAATAAAAGAATTCTTCGGCCCTCAGCAGTCAGCGTGCTGTTCCAGCGTCTCAACCTCTCCTCATCACTAAAGCGCCAGGGTTATTCTCATAAACAAATCCAATTTGCGGTCGATTCTTGAAGCACTTCTGATTGGCGATTTGCTGATGACTGAATGTTTCAACTTTTCACCATAGCAATATTGTCAACCGGTCTTTTGCTTTCTTCATGTCGGGACATTTTTCACCTACTTGAACAAGGCTTTTGTTTGTCATGCTTCGACACAGCAGATCTGTTTTTTATCACCATTGGATATGTTGCGCGACTCGCGATTGTGCGAGGCGTGACCCCAAAGTTCATCCAAAAGTGATGCAAATCGGCTCACTAGCATTGTGAATATTGTTTACCTTATCAGTATCTGGGTCATATTAACAAGCAAACAATATCGACCTCGTATCATGAAACGGAAATCCTCCCACCTCCAATCAACCGAAGTCTCTGACATTTTTTCTGACTGGCCCACATAAGACTCGGTCAACATTAAAACTCACCAAACCCGGTGGCCTAGTGATTCTAACTTATTCTATCATATGGTCACGCATGAGTGGAATAGAATGAGCATACCCCTTAGCCTGTAAGGCCACTACGCTATTGGGCATAGCCAGCAACCAGACCATGAGATTTGAAGCGACTAACCACGCAAGATCCCCATATGTCAGTTGTGGTAACGAACCAGAAAGGTGATATCATATCCCTGGACAAATGTCTGCGACCAACTTTGTTCCAAAAACGAAATCCTCAAATATATTTGGCCCGATAGTGTTTGTTGTTCAGGGGCAAAATTTCGATGAAAAGGTTTCTTGGTCGGTTCTGAGGGATTTATTTTCTGGGAAAAAGATAATATTTTCTTACTCAGCGAAAGTATTTCTTGCAGAGAGGTTTTCAGAATCTGGAGGACATGGGACTAATGTAGTGATAAAAATCCGCTTTCGGTCGAAGAAACTACAATCGACCTAATTTCCTCAGAAAACAAGCTGCCTAATAGCCCCTTCTCCACGTTACATCCAAGCTGCAAAATGGATGAACCCCGGAAGGCTCGTTTTGAAAACAAACTAGGTCTTTTTCAATCCGCCATAGAACTGTATCTCACATAGTCACCTGACTAGTATCGTGTGTGGTGTCATCATGTCGGTTACTCCGTTTGTTTATCGCACGTGAATGTAAAGCAGAGTTGGACAGTTAGATTATTTGCCTCGCGGTTTTTCTACCCTGCCCAGCAATGTTTTGAACATCACCTTGATCATTTTCCTGTCTTGTGACAGAAACCTTTATTCACTCACTCACCGGGGTGAGAGATAGCGAGTCGAACACAAAACCACCGGGCTATCCGAACTGGTTCCCAACGGTTTAGTGAACTTACACACTATCTGGTACGGTGCCTTTTCCGCCATTAACTCTGAATGTTAGCAGAGCATTTCCGGCATAGTGGTTGACTCTTATGATCGACGACTTCACAGGCTTGCGGAAATCGATGAATATGCCGTATTACCGAGATCGAGTTTAAGTATAGGACTTCAGGGCACGTAGGTCAGTCTCTAAATTGAAGACCTAATTGAAACTGTGGTTGAGGTATAGAACTCACATGTCCGTACATAGATTTCATCAGTCTACATTGGTTTTCGAAGCGGGTAGTGGTTGGAAGAATAGGTGGAGGCGAACAGTGTACCACGTGACGGAAATTTGTGAGAACCTGAATCAGTGTAGTTGGTCGTTTAGGATCTCATCATCATCATCGTACAGCGTTAAACAGTAAGGCAAGCCCCACTGACCACTGCCTTTCTCACCATGTTGCGCGTTGAATTAAAGTGTGAATGTACAAGGTGGATCGGGAGTGGACCTGAACATGTGGGAAAAGGAAAGAATGCCCTAGTAGCCAACACACGCAATGCATAGTATAGCTGTACAAACTCACATCGATCAACCATTATGATTCGACAGAAAGTGACAACACGATCGACACTGTTCACAGTTCGCTGCCATATCCTTCAGTGTCTCCAGCCAACTGGTGGACAGATCTTTTGGATTCCAACCACGAAGACGTGAAGCACCTACTTTGCCCAAGTTCGCTGTACATTTTCTCATTCCTCGTTGCTACGTCATCTGTTGACCTTCACGTGGTCTCTTCCACTCCCGACGAAAAACGGACAATAGGACACGATATGGTAGACGTGTGTTTGCCATACGTAACACGTGTCCCAACCAACGAAGTCTACTAAGCTGGATGCGCTGTGACAGAACGTTCTCTGAATTAGTACCCAATACTCGCTTTCTGACCTCATCGTTGCTTACTCGGCTATTCCACCCAGTCCTGGCGATACTACGTAAACATCGATGGTCAAAAACCTCAAGACGACGAATATCTTCAGCACGCAGACTCCAAGTTTCGCAACCATACGACAAAACTGGACTCACTGCAGCACAGTATACACGACTTTTCAACTTCAGTGAAATAACAGGTCGCCGATACAAGTACTCCAATCCAGCGTACGCCACTCGAGCCTTGGATATCCGCGTGCTCACCTCTACTACTGTGCTCCCATCCGTCGTCACGCAGCTACCGAGGTAGGTGAAGTAGTCGACAACTGACAGCACCTCCCCATCGAGCATCAAGCTCGGAATCGTTGACGTCCACTCTTGTGACATCACTTTACATTTTGAAGGTGCAAAGCACGTGCCGAATGGAGCTACAGCTCTTGCGAGATTATCTAGTGCACGTTGAGCATGTTCCGTGCATTTGAACAAGCAGACAACGTCGTCCGCGTAATCTAGGTCACATAGCTTTTCACTATTTCCTAGTTCGACGCCCACATCCTGAAGATTTTGCAGCGCACTGTCCATTATTTCGTCCATGACGAAGTTGAACAGGAATGGAGATATGGGACATCCCTGTCGAACACCACTGGTCGTTTCGAACCGACCTGATAGTTCACCGAAAACCCTAATGCGGCCAGGAGTATGAGAATACAATGATCTCATTAGGTTCACGAACTTCTGGGGCATACCTTTTCGATGAAGAACACTGAAAAGCCATGTTCGATCAACTGAATTGAAAGCGCCTTTCAGGTCTAAGAAAGCCATTATTGTCGGTAGGCTGTGCGTGTGACGAGTTTCAAGTAGTCTGCGAAGTGTAAAAATCTGGTCGATGCATCCTCAAGGTGGGCGGAATCCAGCCTGCTGTTCGCGGACGTTCCTCTTGCGAGCCGGTGTAAGACGATGCAGCAAAATCGAAGCTAATACTTTGGTGACTATCGGAATTAACTTAATCCCACGATGATTACTACAGTGATTGCGTATTCCCTTCTTGAAGATGGGAACAATCAATGACTCATTCCATATTAACGGAATACGCTCCTCGTTCCAAATGTCACGGAGCAAGGCGATAAGTGATTTTATCAACGCCTCACCAAGCAGTTTGAAAAGAACTGGAGGAAGTTCGTCGGGACCTGCCGCTTTCCCCCGCCTTAGTAGTCGAATACATGACTCTACTTCTACTTCCGATGGGGGGTCAAGTGATACCACCCAAGGAGTTACCGTTGTTGACACGGAAGTAACTACACTAGCGTGCGGCCAGCTAAACTGTTCCTTGAAGTACTCGGCCCATCGGTCAAGCCTTTGTTGTTTGCTATGGATGGGTTCTCCATTTCTATCGCAAATCGTTTCACTGACCTGGGTGGGTCGTTCACCGGTGTCACGAATAAGTTTGAACAGTCTTTGACTGTTACCTGAAGCAGCTGCTATTTCCATTTCTACGGCTATCTTGACTCACCAATTTTTGCGACCATTCTTAAGGCTTTTCGTAACTTGCTTTTGTAGATGTCTTCGTATCTTACTCATCTCCTTACAGTTCGAGAGCTGACGCTTTTGCTCCATTATACTCAGCGACTCTTGCGAGATCCAGTGTCCTTGAAGGACAACGGATCTAGGACCACAGGCGAAACCTGCTGCAACGTGCATCGCCTCTTTGATATGAGCCCAGTGCTCATCTACACTTCTGTTCGTCGTAGATCCTAGCCCACGTGCTAACTTCTGATTATAACGGGTGCGTACTTCTGGATCATACGTTGCACGGCTAACCCGGTTTGCGGTTTGCGACGATGACCATGGAGATGGAGAGATAATCGCATTAAAACTAATGCATGGTCCGACTCTACGTATGTGGACCAGTAAGATCTGCAGTTCTGAACAGAACTGCGCCACCGGTAGCTCACTGCCATATGATCAATCTGGCCTAGAGTACCCGTAGAGTTAGAGCTCCATGTCGTTGTGCGAAGCAAGCTGTGTCGGAAATTGGTGCTAGACAAAAGAAATCGATTGTCTGTACAAAACTGAAGAAGCCTATCTCCGTTATCTGTACGCTCAGCGGGTAAAGCACAACGGCCACTTAAACAAGCTTCTGCCGTACTAAGTTTGCCAACTTGTGCATTGAAGTCGACAGCTAGCACTGCAATGTCAGAACCTTTGCTCCTGCGAACGAGGGTGGCGAGTTCATCGTAGAACTCATCTTTGTGCGTGTCAGAGCTGCAGTCCGTTGGGGCGTACGCCGAGATCACAAACAAATTGCGTTTAACACGACTATCCTTTCGAACGCCAACTGACCCCTGGAGCCTAACGGCACATAAACTACTGTTAATTGGGATCCAGTCTAAGAGGGCAGCCTCAGCCTTGTCACCCAATACAATTCCTACACCAAGTTGACCCAAAGCTCTAGCTACTTCGTCTCCTGAATTGCGCAGAGAAATACCTCGATGAGATACCAGGAACACTTAGTTGAATCACACTGCTCGAATCCTGGATACGCGTTTCACTTACGCAGTAAACATCAATCTTTAGAGAGTTCATTTTGAGGGCTAGGCCCGCCTGCTGACCGGCCTGCATGAGTGTACGCACGTTGAAGGAGCCGAGATTCAGAGGCTGGCGAGGCTTGAGAAAATGTGAATTACCAGACAAAGGATTATTCCCGATACTATTTGACAGTGAATCGTTGTGAGTATCGACCGTGTTATCAGTGGGAGCATTATGGGTGGATAGAGGGGATAAAGAGACGTGACTGGAGACAGAAGACAAAGGTTGAATAAAAGAAATGGAATTCTGAGGAGTAGCCCAGCTATCACTACCCATCCCACCCGATGCAATGGGCATCGTGATCCTGATTATCCAGCGCGACGACCGATGTAGTATGGAATTCTTCGTAGTCGTGCAGTTCACGGAAGATGTTGGACGGGTACTGCTAGGGTGTCCAGCCGCAAAGCAGGAGAACGATTAGGGTCCTCATCCAAAGCCTTTAGTTCTAACAAGAACCTATCCGCAAGGCAGCGGGGTGGCTGAGTGGAAGCCCATTGGATTGGACCAATTATTGTTCCACTAATTTTACTGATTAAATTAGCGGCTCAGATCGACTCCCCCCAACCTGGAGGACCAGGAAACTGGACTTTGTCTGGCCCCCACCCATCGACCTGTCAGGTATGATTACATCTCCGGCTTAAAGTAGCCACCCCGTATAGCTCTTTGGCTCATAGAGATACGCAAGCCATCACACTGCGTCAAGGTACAGTCTCGTCGTGACGGCTTCCGAGCGGACATGCACAAGATCTATCTAGTGGATGAATGGATACAGTTGAAATGACCTAGTCCTGTGGTCAGTGGTGTCTTTGATTATCTACATAACTGTCATTTGGACATTTCTTCTCCCTTTGTTTGTTTCCTGTGTTTTGATTTATTTCGCTCTCGGCTGTATCGTGTAGCGAGATAACAGCCAAAATCAGAGCAGTGGGTGCCAAGGTTAGTGTTTGATCGAACTGAGCCGAATAAACCAAAAAGTAAACAGTTCGTGATGGGGTTGTTTTCACAAAAGTGAGAGGACGAAGGCAAATGTCCGCCGCTCTCCATCGGGTCGACTGACTGGAAGTCAGTATAGGGGAGATGGCTGATCTCTGATTCCAAACCAACTACGGGTGGCGAATGAGGCGTACACCGATATTTCTACCGGCATCTGTGGTGGAGGGGTGTACTAGGCACCCAGGATGTCTGGCGTATGAACTGAGCAACCAGTCACTGGCACCCAGTGGACCACGAACCCCACACCCCGTCCCACTGCCTTGTGCGTTAGACTTTGGATAGCTAAAGGCTCTGGTTGTGGACCCCTAAGACAACCCCCTACTTTGACCTGGGCAACCTGGCAGTACTGCGCCCACAAACAAAACAAATCATTTAATGACTCCGTGTACCCCTTCTTCACCACTTGTACCGTTTATCTTGGTACAGCCTGAAATTAGGCAAATGGGAAGTATAATATAAATATGTTCACTAGAATCTAATTTGAATCGTCTGGAGTGTGACCCAGACACAAATAACCATGAGAAATCACGGTTGTGATTCATTTGTGGGCTCTTCAATGAAGGGTATCCATTCACACTCCAGACGATTCAAATTAGATTCTAGCAAACATATAACATCGGAGTGTACGAGTATGATGACGAGTGGGCAGAGAAGTACCGGTTAGGCATACCTGACGGGTGGCAATAGCCGCGAAACCGGTCGTGTGCTTCCGGGGAAATTTTGTCCACACGTTTACACACTAACTGTCAATATATATATATATATATATATATATATATATATATATATATATATATATATATATATATATATATATAGTACAGTTTGTACCTACGCTGTTCATAAACGCGCACAAACTGGCAGTCGAAATGGCTTCAGAGTTTGGATAGACTAATTTAGTTGTAAGTTTTGCCTTGGACAGGCGGACGATGCAACTCGATTTTTTTCGCGAGAATTCAGGAAAAGTAGTTGCATTAGAAATTCGAAGCTCCTGGAGAACACTGTATATCACTTCCCGGTAGAAACCGAAACACTCCAGACTTGATGCAGTGAAAAATATATTCGAACCGCCAATATTTTTTTAATAAATACAAAAAGCGCGTACGTTTTTCAGCAAAAGTTCCTCGACTAGATGGTTGGTGAGTCCCAGAGGAAGAATTCGCCATTTCTACCATCGGTTACACCTACTTAAAGATCAGTGAGTCACACCTGGTCTTGTCTTAGAGTTATGTTTGCCTCGGTTAACCAAGCGGTGACTACCAACAAGTTATAACCGGCCAAACCTCGTCTGCCTATACCACCACCGCCACCATTGAAACGTCCATTCTGGTGGATTTATCGCAGTTTGTCTTTTATTGATTCGTAATGGTCCACGAATGCAATAGAAAAGGGACCTCCCATGGCCTTTAGTGTACTGCCCACTGTTGTGGATAACTGGAAGTCATAACCCTGAATCTCGGAGTGCTGGAGAATCACATACGGTCTCAGTAAGTCGGGGCCTAGGTTAACGCGTCGAGCGACAGCGTGAATAGCGGTGTCTGCTACTCACGAGACCAGTGTTGTTGGCGAGGATCAAATCTCGGCCATTGCATATTCCCAGTAAACTTATACCACCGGTCGGTAGCTCGCTGGTTTTATATGCCAAAATGAGGTGTTGTTTTTGTCTTATTTAGTGTGTATCTTACTGCTCACCGAAGCGAGTAGCGGTTGAGGATCGGCATGTTCGGCTTGTGCTAGTTCCAACCTTCCCTTCTTTCAACGTGCTGCTAGCTTGTTCATCAAAAACGCGTGTACGTGTTAGAATGGTTAGATGATTTGCAATGCTGTAATGCGTCAGGTTGGTGCGATCAGTTCCTGAAGCGCCAGGCGGTTTTCATAGTTGTACTCTATGAATTTATCACTATAGAATGTCTCGTTTATCTGTTAGGTTTGACGGGATTAACCTATAAAAGACACTGTAGCATAACAACATCTCAAGGTTAGTAGTGTTATTTCGGCCGGTCTTTTCTTCGTCCACCTTATTTCATTCTTGCCCCTTTCTCCATGCTGTGTAGTCGCGTTAGGTGTTCTGACTTTCAATGAAGAGATTCGTCACACAGCATCAATACCCGAATCACCATTGAAACATTGTGCAACTGCCTCGTCCTTGTTAAAAATCATCATCCGCGGTGCATATCCACCGAGTCCTTCAACGGTTTCCCTCGCTATTTCCGGCAGGGTTGAAGTTTACAAAGAACTAACACAGCTCTCGACAAACAAGGCAGTTGTCCAGACGGTCTTCCAGTAATAATCCTATGGGAACGCGCAGGAACACTGTCTTCGATAATATCGGAACGATTCATCAGATGTTTAACTCAAAAGTTCATTCCTGATGGCTAGGTGCTAGCCGCTATTATTCCGATGCCTAAAAAGAAAGCGTCAAAATTACGTCCCATTGCCTGTACGTCAATTGCCCTCAAAGTGTTTGAAAAGCTCGTTCAGCTTACAATCTCTCTGCAGGTCAATGTACTGGATCATAACCAGTTTGCAGACCCAAGCTCCCGACCTGCACTACCCTAGCCTAACTTGCTCATTTGACTGTATCCCCACTAAACCACAAGAGTTAAATTAGGGAGGGTAAGGTCAACTTTTTACGAATAAGCAAACAATCACTGGTGCTCGTGCAATAGTGAAGAATATAAGAACATTGAGTTATGGTTGAGAGGACAACAAAGGTGAGATAAAAATGGAGGGGAAAATAACGGTGGGGGTTGGATCTTCATTGACGCGTCCGACGGACGCTAGACCGCCCGCCAATGTCCCCCTGCGTATGTTGTCCGCGAGGTGCACCCCCCAATGTCCAATAGTGCTCTCACCCTACCTACTTACCTAACCGGGACACCGGGATATACAGGACTTGCAGCACTGAACAACTAGCAGTGGTCATAATTGTGATTCCTTTGTGGACTCTTCAACGAGCAGCATCAAATCACACTGCTGAACCGCAAGACGATATTGTTACCAATCTTCCTACGTCGTGTGCACATGAGGATAAATAAACAGCGGATTACCGGATGCATAACCGCGAAGTCGGTCGTGTGCTTCTGGAGAAATTTCATCCACCCATTTACGTGCTACTTACTGTCAATATATATATACGCATGATCATAAAATGAAAAAGCAAACCAGAGCACTTATCTAAAATATCATCAACCGGCCAATCGTAACTGAAATGGACTCTGAATGTGTACATCATACACTAAGGTTCACGTGCATCTAACCGCAGACTTTCCGGAGTATTGTATGTTGGATGTAGTTGGATGATAAGGATATTATCATCCTTTCATTATTTTTTTGTTGTTGTTGACTGTTTCAGTTGTTCTCCCTGTTGGGCTTTTACACTACCGTAATCCGTATTAGTCCGTCTTCTCTGTTTCTGTTTTAGGGCGAACCTTGGAAAGACGAAACTCTGCATCGACTGTTGGATTTACTTTGCGCAACGAACGGTGGTGCGGGAGGCGCACACAATCATTCACTTCTAGACACGGTGGATCTGTCTACATTACCGGACCCCGGGGAATTGTACTTCGCTGAGGAGATGGCCGTTCAGTTGGATTATCACTGTAGAAAAGCACTAGCACAACCCACTCCACTCGAGGCAAATGGATCCATGAAAGTCACTTTACCGGTCAACATGGAACTGACGGCAACAACGACTGGAGATGAAGCAACTAGTAGTACCAATGATTCGGACAGTGATGTAGACGAAAGCACAGATTCTGATACGGTCGAACCTGCCGGACGATGCACATGGCAAGTTCAAGGCCCCGCCGAACAACTGTTCTCTCATATGCACGCAAAACTACAAACACCTGCTGGTTATGCGAGCATAATTCGGGGCGCGGCGAAATTCCACCATCCTCGACGTGCCCTTGAATTGTTGGAGTCAGCCACCAGTGCCAACATCGGTCCGCTAAACGTAGCTGTTTATCTTGCGGTGATTCGATGTCTTTACTCTTTACCGAATCCCGAAATGCGACCACAAGTCGAAAAGATGTTGCAACAGATTTCCGCCTTAGTGAGCCCACTCCCATTGTCCGTGTTCGAGGCCGCATTGTACTGCCTAGCGGAATCCGTACGGCAACAATCGGAATCAAACCAACGGATTACGGATCACGCGTCTTTTGCTCTGGGCTTATTCGACGAGATGCGGCGATCCGGTCTAGAGCCCAGTTTGGCTGCAATGGCAAATTTACTTCGTGTTCTTCATTTTGTCCCATTGGATTCTGCGAAATCGGTTGAATATTCCCTGGGCTATTCCTGTTCTGATTTGATAAGCTCTTTTGTTTCTGAACTGGAACGACGCTTCCAAGCCCATCCGCCCACACGATTTGACAATTGGTCCATGGATGACTACATATTCTTTCCACTTGCTATGCGCATCGCTTCGATGGAGAATAATCCGGAATTGGGTGGATATATCGATCACTTATTGACTGGAACACATGATCGACGCTTCTTTTTGGCTACAAGCTGGATTCGACGTAAATATATCCAGTCATATTGTTTTTCGCAAATAAGTCCGTCCTCTTTGAATGCGGAACTACAAAGGGACCCGGTCAAATTAATTCAACGTGTTGAGAAAGTCTATCGAAATCATTGGAGCGTAATTATAATCACTGGTCAAATTTGTCACCGCCTGATCACCTTCTTTCAGCGCTTTTTCACTATCACGAACGGTAACCTCACATCCACCAACCAGACAGGCCAACTTACCAAACGAAACAAGGCAGTAAAATCCTCGCAACTATTAGCTTATCGCCTCCTGCACCAAATGTTGACCGACTTGCTCGATCATCCCCGTTCTCCGACTGATCTCAGATTACCTGAACCCTTAAAAACTATGATTCCACTGGTGTCTGCTGAGGCGCATTATGATCCAAACCTTGCTGCTCAGTTTTCGACTGCTGTCCTTGAACGACTTATACAAATTGACGAGAAAAACGATATGTTTGCTTCGAGGAGCAGTAAAGACAAGAACATCGATCGGACCCAGTCTGCGCCTGCTTTGTCCGCTAAGAAGATCGCGCTTTTGGTTCATATGCTGTTTCCTTTACTGTCTCGCATTGTGGGTCAAAAGCCAATTGATTCGGCCTCTCATTCCATCGAAGTGCGTTTGCGCAGAGAACTTAGTCAGACTTTTTCATCCTTATGCAAGTGGGTTCAGTATGCCTTAAAGCATGGGGCAATTTCTTGGTCTTGGACACCAGAATCGCTGCACATGTTGTGGGAATACGGTCAGTCAGAGCTGTCCATGTGAGTGGATTCATCCGATTTCGTCTGATTTTTCCCGGTGATATTCTGCTCCTGATTGTTTGTTCGTACTGTTTATTCAGCTAAGTTATCACTTTTAATCTCGGATCATACTTCTAGTGAAAAGCCCGACAAGGTATGACTGTAAGGTCATTTTTTCTGGAAAGTGAACGTTTACTTTAAAACATCAACAGATTGTACGCGCCTGTGCAGATGTCCGTAAGGCCAGCTGATTACAGATCGATATGCGTGCGAAGTGAACATGCACGAATGGTTCAGAAGAGACAAGAATAGAATCAGGCTTGTGTAGTCCTGAATGGCGTAAAAATCAATACTCACTTTACGAAGTATCTAATTCATGCCGAGTGGGGGAAAGTTTACAATAACATCGAGTTTCAATTGGATTGATTAGCTCATTCATCCATTCATCAACTTCCTCTTGATACTCAGTACATTCACAGATAGTGTGACTTGAATAGGTACTTTCCAGTCTTGGTTTGTTCATATTGGGTTGCCATTTATCACCACAATCTAACCAAAAATTTAGAATAAATCGACACAGAAGAGTAAAAAAAAAGTAAAAGAAGGCTCGCATAAAAGTTTTACAGAATCGAATAGGATAATCACTAGCCACAACACTTGACCGATTTGATTCCGAAACGCAGTACCTCCCACAACGAACAAGTCCGCTAAATGCGATTCTGACACCTTCCTTTCAAGTCAGTTTCTGTTCACTCTAACCTGTTCCATTTTTCTGTGTTAAGTTCAGCCGTCAACACCGTACTTCGGTGCTCTGGCTTCGGTTTCTACCTTGCAACATCCTCTAGTTCAGTGCATAATGAATAGAAGTATACAATGAAAAGGTACAGAGAAAACGAGGCAATAAGCGGAAATCACGATGACAAAGCACGAATCCAAATGCAGCTGCGTCGCTGGCTGCGACACCTAGCCATGCCACATATCTACAACCATCTGGTAGGTGAATCTTGCGTACCCCGACCCGAAAGTCCGTAATGTACTGCTTGATCAAGTCCACTGGTTAAGTTTTTCATATCTTTTTGCCATATGGACTGACCACTTCAACCTACCTTTCTCAGAAAACGCCTGTACGCCGAGGAAGTCTATCGGTGGGCGTGCGTAACACGTATTCGAGCCGTCTTAATCTGTTTAAATTCAGTACCAGTAACTGGCCACTGGTTCCTAACACCGTGCGTCTAACCTCAGCATTGCTGGTACGCTGTTCCCACCATACCTGATCAATGCTACGGAGATATAGAGACTCAAATACCGACATTCTTCGCCTATCTCCCACCTTTGAAGACCATGTCTGTGCTCGACGGACGATGCACACTGGGATTAGCCATTGACCCTCCACCCACCTCAGTTATTCTTGGGATTCTTTTGAATAATACAAATGCTTCTTTTAATGACAAGTTCAGCAGAAGCGCACAGCCCACTCTGAATTACGCCTTGCTGAGAAAACACATGTAATACTATTAGCCAGTCGTCTATTTATTCAGCAGTAACATTTGATACAATGACGAGCAGTGAGTGGAGATCTGTTCCGGAGAATGGTTCTAAAACAATGTCAACTAGACAATGAGCATCAATATTTGATCATGCGATCAATATAACAGTAGAACGAAGGGGTAATTACGGACAGCGGGGGTACTGGGCGAGACCTCCTGCAAAATCAAACAATATGTGCATTTACCAGTTTACCCGTTTCTATAAAGCCGATAACTGCTCAACTAGGTACAAAAACTGCAGTTAACGCAAAGACATCTATAACTCGAATCGATGTAACGATTGATCTACTTTATCCAATGAACTTCGCTCCTTCATACCGATAACATTCATTCGGGCGTACAGATTGTATTGAGTCAACTCAAAAGCAGGGTGACGGGTGTATGGGGAATATCGTCTTAGCGTACGGCGGACTGAGGCAAATAAATTGCAAACGTACACAGGCGATCTCCTGGTGGACCTGTTGTGTTACTGGTTTTTTATTTCACGCCAAGACGGAATCCCCCCTCGTTTCGGTAACCGTCGTGATGCCTTATGAAATCAACAGACAAATAATATTAGTTTATTATAACTGGGGATGAGGCTTGAGAGGTATCGGAAATGCAGCGTTGTCGACAGAGTTTGGATTAAGCCAACGATCCACTTACCGCGTGTAACCTTTATCAAGACAGGTTTACACTTGACTGTGATCATTCCCCTCTTCTCTCACACATGCAGACAGCTCGCGTGAGTGTGTTTCATTTGTCTGTTAGTATTATTTCATTTTTTATGAGTCTCCGAGTAAATTTACGTCGATTTTTCAATTAAAATTTGATCACTAACCCTACCGTACGTTTTTGATATCTCTCCAACTTAGTGACCATTTCTGGGATGCGTTACGTGCCCTCCTTGAAAATGACCTGAAACCCGCGGATGCTGCGGAAGCTAAAAAGATCGAACGCGCCCTCACCCCATTACTGGACGACTTCGAGTGTCAAGTGGTCGAAGCCAAACTGGTAGACAAACACGGTTTTTCCGATTCGATTCAGCATTTTTCATGTGCCGATCGTCGTCGGGTTTTGAATCAGTTGAGGCATTTATTGCTTGAGAAGTGCACAACATTGTCGGAATCAGAAGATAATCCTCACCGTGATCTCGCACAGAATCATTGTGACGATGCGTAGCACAAACGATGAAAACAAATGCATAATCCTGAGCAAGTGGAACAGAGGATCGATCAGGCGTACCTGCAACTTGTACATACTAATAGTTCATTCAAGCTAGACAAATAAACGCACGAACCACGCGAAATATTTTCTGTTTACTGTATGCTATGTGCTTACGCATGATGACAGACCGACTCAAAATACACAATTGGACAGAGTTATCGATTTGGTGACAGTGACTTGCCATCCACGGCTTTAATCTTTTGATTAGCTACTCTGTTCCAGGAACTCATGTTCACTGCCTGGAGTGAGAGAATGGAAGTCGTCGGATGTGCGCGTATTTCATCCCCCTCTCCCCCCGGTGGTGTGTATCAGTTTACGCTAGACTACTTTTCGGTGCGACAGTCATAGTTGACAAAGGGGTTTGGCGAAGCTATGCACTTTGTTTGATGGTTGACTTTAGATATTTACTAACCGGATGACTGATGATGCTAACACTTCTGCCTGTGCCCAGTGGAACTCCCATGTTCCAGTGGATGGGAAGCTAAATGGCAGTTTAGGGAAGTAAGCTCCCAATATGGAACTCTGATCTATTTGTAACCCACCACGTGTCTATGGTATTCATGCCGATGTTTCTTAAGCTGCTGGTTATTCATGGGAAAGCGCGACACGTTAGACAGCTGTAATACACTGTCTGATGTCATTAGATAATCTACTTATCTCAGCACACGTGATGACCAGCAGGAACAGAAATCAGTCGAAGCAGGAATGGTGAGAACTGTAACACTAGTGTTTTACCATGTCTTCGGCCTGCTGGCATGAGAATCATATATAATGCAAACAGGATGGTAATGCAGGTTTTCCTCTTCTAACCCATATATGATAGTCATCAGCTTTGTCTCATCGTCTCTCAGTCACATCGTTCTGTTTTCTGCCAGTTAGTACATTCAGTTTGACTCCTGTTGAATCAAATGTTCACAATTGACGGCATTAGAAGAATGCTACTGAGTCGTGACTTCTTTCCGTGTGGTTTTCCAGTTGTCCATGGCTTCCGATAGGTTCCTCTTTCAAGGTCAGCTAAACAGATTTCATGTATTGCTTGTACTTCGTCCTTTCAGTAAACTCTAGCTGTTAGATCTCGTGATGGACTTCAATAAAAAAGAAAAACAAGTACTGCAATATGAAACCCCTCCGTATACTCTTGACCTTAGCCCTAAATGTATTATGGCCTGAGCCAATCGTGCACGACCACATAGATATACACACACCTAACAAAACATTTTAGTGCAGTTCATTCTTTTTTTATATAATATAATTCATCATGCAGTGTGAACGCCTAACTCTCCATTGAAAACCAGCTGTTTCATCAGTGTTAGAGATCATGGGCACTGCACATCTATCAAACCCCCGGGGTGAACGACCGTGAGTCAAGCACTTGAAAACCCGGCTATGCCCGTTGGTTCTAAACAGTTTGTTGGATACATCACCGTATGGTATAGCACCCTTCCGACGATGTCTCTGAATGCTAGCAGAGTATTTCCCGCACAGCGAGCGACTCCTGCGACGAATGGTTTCTCATCGTTTTGCTGCTCAGTTCTAAATGTTCACAACCAGTGATGGAATTAACAAAGATTTCCCCTCGTACAGTTTATCATCTCTAATTCGTCTGTGGACTTCCACATCAGGCCGGAACTGCAAACAAGATATTATGTTATTTTAAATTCCTGGCGTGCGTATTACACACACTACTGAATTATTCAATCCCAGTTTCACGTCTGTTACACGAAGTACGGCATCAGTATTATTTACAATATGCTTGTACAGGAGTGCAGTGAAAAGGGTATACTCCATAGCCTCAAGAACACATTGCATCATTAGGGATAACGGGTAACATGACGATGAAACTTGGAGTGTTGGAGAACCACATAGGGTCCCAACAGGTTGAAGTAGCCACACCAATGAACCGTATTCAGTAGTTCATAGGGTTGCTGAATAAAATCGGTGTTGAAGGTCTTAAGGGGTACGTTTTTATGATTGACAGTACATGGTGCCACTCACAGCTGTCACGAGAGAGGAAAGCTATAGGGAGTTGCGATAATGGGTTGTAGGGTATTATGGGTGTTTTGAGGAAGAAAGGTTATCAGAATGGCGTTTGAGTTTGTTTCGAACAACAGAATTAGTGGTTAGGAGGATATCAATAGCGAACAGAGCCTAAGCTCAGAATATCAGTGTCGGATTCTTTTTCTTATTCCCTTATCCATAGTGTCGTGATTATGTGACACATGAGTATTCACCTTGACTGAGTGAGTAAGTAGATAATTTTTTAGTGAACTACGAATGTTCGCGATGAAAGCCAGAAACCGTATCACTGAGATTTTGAACACCGAATCATTTGATACCGCTATACACGTGGCGTTGTATTACGCCAAAATGCGTGTCAGTTGCTTACTTAGTTAGCGTCAGTTTAAATACTGTTTCTAAGCATACCTTAAATGTGTATGCCTTTTACCAGTTGCTGCTTGTGTAGGAAATTATTCTGATCAAGTTTTCATTGACTGTTCATATTTTCTATTATGAAAACCATACAATGTAGGAAAAGCAAGAGGCGGTCAAAAAGGGAGTGGTTGGGACTAGGAAATGACTAGGGAACACGTACCAGTTTAATCGTTTAAGGCACTGGGCCCCTCTTATTCAAATCATAAGAATAGAAAGAAAAAGCAGGTTGCGAGAAGTAAGCATTTGGTTTAGTCTTGTCGACCGCGAATGTAAAACTTGTCAGTAGAATTAGAGAATTGAAGTAGGCTGATTTGAGAGCATAAGATTAGTGGAATGAGATCTGTTGGATTAATGCCAAAGTAAATAAACATTTTTGTGCACAGAGCGCTGGCGGGTGAATCACGATAAGCATTGCTTCGCTGAGCGCCAGTAGCTGCTGTATTGGATTGCGCAGAACTATTCTGAAAGGTTGGATCAGGCCAGCTTTGTGAACAAATACGACCAAGTGTTGTGCAATCGAAGAAGCCGTCGATTTGATGTCATTATGTGAGGCCGCAACAGGTCGCGTCATCGATTTTAACAGCCATCTGGGCATGTGTTCTGACACTTGTTGACTCAAGCAGCCATCTGCAGCTGCAAGGGAACTGATAGGTTCCGTAGGAAACATTGGGGTCAGCAATACTGTTTGGGTGATTTTGAAGGCTTAATTCTTTGATCGTCTGCAGAAAACTCAACTGTGGCGTTGTGTACGCGTTATAGGGCTGATTTTAGACTTACTTTTATTTCATGAAATAAGTGTTCATCTTTGAAAGGCAGTGGTAAAATCCTGTTCTTTTCGGTCGTTATTATCTTCTTTCAAATAAGTTTCGGCTTCTGGTGTTGTTTCGTAAAATTTTCCGAAAAAACAATTACCAGCAGCCATCCTTTAATAAACTCTCCCAGCTTGTACCTGATTTTCTGTGCTCCGTTGAAGAGAGTCCTGATTAATTCACGTGTGTAAGCCACTGGTGCAAAGCTAGGGAAGTGTAAATAACGACCGACCCAAGTTACTTTACGATGTACCTGATGCTTAATTTTTTCTTAAAGAAACTTATCATGTTCTTTGGGAGAAACAGTGAGGTTAGGTAGAAGAAACTCAAAACGGGATGAAATGTTCCGCATTCGAAAAATCAAAATTTCATCCACGCATCGTCTGTAAAGAGGAAATTTGGAAATATCATAAAGTTGCTTTTCGATCATTTTGAAAATAACATCTGTCAAAGTTGGGGCCATAGTGTTTCCCATGGTCACACCATCGGCTTTTTATACCTTTTCCTTCCAAAATTAAAACCAATATTCTCAGTGCATAAACCTCACCCCCCACCCCTAAATTGTACGCATATAAGAGCTTTCATTTCAGCTTATTTTACTGTTATAATCCCCCTATCGTATCATAAATATACTGTCGTCTCACGTTTGCCGTCGACAAGGGTAAACGAAATGCTTGCATCTGGTGAGTTTATTTTTTTGTCAACCGATCACCCTACTCGCCAGTGCCATAAATTTGGTTGCTTCTTCGCAATTTCGTCTAGTTCGGAGTGAAGTATATCGAAGTATAATGTGTTAGTATATTGTTAAACTTTCAAGTGACGCGCGGTTCGAATGTCACTTTGAGGCACTTGCAAGTTGACGCATTTTTACCAGTTGTTAAACCCAGAGAGTATGGCGCGTCATCGTGTGCATACCGCCACGTTTTTTCTGTTAGAATATCTGTCGCCTCAGTCTAGTCTCTAACCGGAACCGTGAAGTTCATCGCGTAGCCTAAGAGTTCATCCGAAACGTACTTTGTGAGGAAAAGGTTTAATGCAGTGCTGGTTGGTTATCATTGTGCATGCGCATCGTGGGTACCATCACTTTGACTACAGTGAGCACATAGATCGCGAAGAAAATGCATAATTGCTCTACCGATGTAAGTGCGCACAACACTACTACGTGTCAGAAGTAACTTGTATGCTGCGTCGGGTCAGCGTAGAGGCTTCAGTTTGTGTGGAAAATTCAGACACACCCAGTTGTCTGGGTCGATGGTGCTTGTAACACAGTAACGAACGTCCCACGACTCGACGGAAAAGAGGACGACGGTGGTTCGACACGGACACAGGGACAAGCTGGGTCGTCGACTGTGCTGGATGCAGCGCTCTTCCGTGTAGGTTGTACGCGTACGACCTGCAAAGGCATAGAAAAAAGGAAAACCCGATTAACTGAAACCCAGTTAGTGTACAAGCAGGTACCAGCACTTACATCAGAGAGTATGGGAATGGTGGTCTATGCCAATGCGTTACAAGCCCATCCGTCGCTGGAGCATTTTATTGACGAGCTTGATTAAGAAAGCTATCGGGGACGGTACATCAGGTGAGTACAGCATGTATGCGAAATTTTCAACTGTGATCACAAATATGATCCACGTCGTTGACAGAAAAGTACATGGTTGATCAGAGATCCCTAAGATAGCGATACTAGCCCACGTGGAACACCACTACGAAACGCGTTGTTTTAGTGTCATCTTACGTGTGTAGACAAACCTCTCTTCAGGCATCAGATAGTGAATCCTGTCTACGGTCGATGAGAGTCAAGATACGCAAAACAATTCTTCAGGGCACTGCAGCTCCCGCGGAAGGCTCTCAAAAAGTCAATAATTGGTAGAAATTCCCTTGAAAATGTATCCCGCTCAACTGTAAGGCATAACATCCATCATGATCAGTGATTTTGGATGGAATACAACATCGGCAGCTTTTTTGGTAGGTCTAGATAACAGGCACCATGGATCCTGAGAAACTCATCACCTCTAACTTAAATGCTCCCCGAATTCAACGGACGAAAGTCGCCTGGAAGGGTGATAGTTTTTGAGGATAACTCTTCACGCCATGTTTAACGAGACGTTCGTAAATATATTGACTTGTGTATGTGTAAGTTTGATCCAAAATCCTAAATTGTTTAGCCACAACCCACAGTCCCTTAGCCCTGACGGACAATCTTTGGTCATGCCACTCCAAGCCGGTCAGATCAAAAGTGTCGGAGTATTATGACGTCGATAAAAGCTGGAACAATTTCTTTTTTCAAAGCGCCAGAACAAAAGAGGACATGTGGTGATCATATGCTGCGTAGCTGATCGTGGTAATGTTTTAAAATTCCGCATCGCAAATTCAGGTCTAAACGGTGCGCCCGTGTCATCGAACCACGTGGGACAGCCCGTATGACCGTTGCACTTTCAGTTATAGTAACGATGGCAAATGTCTACACTAGACAGTAGACTTCGGACAGCTTTACTACATAACGGAGACTAAAGTATAGGACCCTCTTCAGCTGGACCATAATACCTACCACTTAAAGTCGTGTGCAATCGCCATTCTGTCTGATAACCTCAATACTTCTTGCAAAGCTTGTGATTGTCCCTTGGTCCATACTCACCCATTCTCGCTTAGGGGCGTTTATCGGTTCACTCTTTGACAGGTAAACAATGGCTCCCCTAAGCTACACTGAGCATTTATCGTTTTCTCTAACTTAAATTTCTTCCTTCTTTTCTGATATCACGCCAGTAATAAATCCAAGCAGCCGGTACATTCAAATTAAATTTTCTGTCATTAAAGTAGACATTTTTCCGTTTGCTTGTTCTTACTACGTGCTTCAACCCATGATAATTGTTGTTCTTTATGCAGTATTGAGAGTAATAAATCCTTTTATTTTTTGTACTTCATCCACAGCATAGTCTCGAGAGTACTTTGTAACATTCCCTTCGAAACACTGACTCCGATCAAGGCATTTAGTATCGACTTGGAGCATGTATTCCCGGAAGCTGGATGAAATAATCTGCGTTCGTCCGATTTCGTTAGTTTTTGGGCGACCCATTCGTTTGTAGGCGCACATCGCGCGTTACATTCCAGATACCGTCGTACGACATTTCTCGATCTCTTGCATTGCTTGGCCATTTCATGAAAACTGAGCCCTGTTTGGTAAAACACGGATATTGCTCCCTTCTAGAAATTATTTTGATTCCGTATGTCATCGCGGAGACAATTTGGTGTAGGTTTTTTGAGGTGTATAAGTGCAACCAACGCGAATGAATGACTAGACTACTAGGGTGCGGCAAGTGCTCTGGAGCACATGACTGATGTGATTTCAGTTCTCATAGATTTGTCAGTCGTTAAATCCACATACCAAACTAATCATCCTGTTACCAGGCTCAATGGTCCGTCTGGTTCTACGAAAATTTCCACTGGATATCTCACCGGAATGGGAGGTCCTGTACTTTTTTCACCGTCACTTTTCATGTTATCTGCTCTAATTAACGCTTACTGCATAGTTTTGTTCTGAGATTCGGTGTATCGTATCACACCGTGCATTCAGTTGTTCTGACCGGATATGGTTTCGTCAGAAAATTCAGAAGCGAAAACACGCTGAAAAACGAGGGGGTCCTACAATTTTTGTCGCACTGTGCGCAATATTTCCCCTCTGAGGCTTATACCCCATCTTAGTTGAGACCGACTGGTAATATCAAAAATGGCTTGTCGTCTGAACTTCAAGTAAAGTTACTCGCCGGATGACTGTCTGACATCATGGCCCAGCCGTTGCCTTGCCGGTTTGAGTAACCCACCTATCTCAATTAGTGCTGGAACCATATCGGTGGTTAGACACCACCCGCCTTGATAAAAATTTCTGACCGGTAAAAGGGGCATTAAGGTGTGATTGACAGCCGCAGCATTTGTTCAACCTCGGTTTAGCCACAGAACATCTAAGTAGATTTTTTATTCCATTTTTGCGCAGGTGTGTGGTTCAGTTAAGTTCAGTTCTTTTACTCATCAACATCACACTTCTGTGCTCTGGTTTTGGTTACTACCTCGCAACATCGTCTAGTTGAGGGCAGAATGGACTATAGCATAAAGTGAAAATTAGACGAAAACAAAGTAATAAGCGGAAGCCGCGAAGACGAAGAAAAAGTTCGAATGCATCTGCGCCATTTGCCACGACACCTAGCCATGTGGCTCAATATCTCCAACGTGTATGGTTATAGGGTTGCAGCCCGTGGCCTCCGACCCTCACTGAGCTATCGAAAATAATCAGCAACCATGACTCTGGAACTCGGAATGCAAAAGAACCTTGGGGTCAGAAGAATTAGCGAGTCGAGTGACAGCAGATTGCTGTCCACCAGCGGTTTGAGCTGCAATGGAGGATTTTGAACCTAGCACCTCAAAAAAGGGGAAGACTTTTACTGCCGATTAATTTGGAAGAATTATTCAGTCAAAAATGATACTGAGAACGAGTAAAAAAAGATTTTTAAACTACTAGCAGACCAATAATTGAATAAATAAATAAGAAAACAAGTTTATACTAAAGGCTGAATTTGCCTAAAACCATCAGCCAGGTAGATTCCGTGCGTTCCAAGCAGAAGATTATCAACCATCTCTTGATTAGCAGATTGGTGTCATATCGACGCCGCAGGTGAGTATATTTGGCAACTGACTGGTAAACGAGATCCAGTATCCTCAGACCATAGTCGTTGTTGATCTTGGCTTGTGCATCAGGTCTTTGAGTTGCTGGACATACGCGCAATCATACAACTGGTCCTAGAAAAACTCCCCCCCCCCCTTCCGAACCAAATCTGTTTATTAGTGCAAAACACAATGTTTACATAAGAAACTGGGTAACCACATCCATTTATTGCATTGAACTAATTGATCCGAATAGTTTTGGAGACCGCCTCTTTTTATTGACTGGTGATGAAACTTCAAACATAAAAGTGGTAGTTTCATTCGTCAAGGATTGAACTACCATCCACAATCTGAAGAGAAAAAGAAAATTACCTAATTCTTGGAAATTCTTGAGGGAAATGAATGTTTTCTTACTTCAGTCAAAATTTCGTGTGACAGATTTGCTAATAAACTACTCTTAGCAGTGGTAGTTTCATTCGTCTTTACCATAAGAACTATTCGTTGTGTATGCACGAAAGGCAGTCATATGACGGTATCGGTATCTAAACGAATGCGATGTCGTCCTGCCCTTTGTTAATATAGTAAAGCCGTTTGCTTACTAACGGAAAATCAACACAGTCCTCAAAAAGGATTTGCATTTGAAGCTGAACTGCTTGAGCTGCTCCGCGGAGGTATTTTTACGTACCTTGTTATGTAGCCGGTTAACAATAAACTTAAAATTCCTTTAGATCGCGAAATAAGCCCGATAACGTAATTAGAACACAGGATGTAGCCTACATCCTGTGTTCTAAACTTAATATTGATAGTAGACTCACCGGAGAACGCATGAATTTCACATAAAGATCATGTGAACGTGGTCCGTTAAATGGCCATTTTGTTTTAATGATGATGAAGAAAGATCCACTAAAAACCAGAAGATTTCACTACTTCAGTAAAGAGATGAGGAAAGACATTCGGCGAGCCAAACGGCCAAGAGTTTCTGCAAAAGACTGTTCGGAATCGTGCCGTGAGTGACAACATATTTAGTCACATTGCCAAAATGAAACAAGATGTCGCAACAAGACGTGGTGGGCAAAAAAGCAATCGAATTAGATAATGGTGCTAAAGGTGTCATAGTTAATATCGAACTTTCGAGAAGCAATAATTTCATTCAGCGAGATGTTTCCTCAGCAATTTTCTAAACGCCGTTGTGAAAACCGGTTAAGTAAGGTAAACTGCCTCTGCTTCGGGTAGACCTACAGACGATATTATGCACCCGACAAAGCCGATTACGTCACAATCGCAAAGGAATCTGATTCACATTGCAAGTCACTTTGTTTATCGGCTTGTTTTGGAAGGTCATTAGCGATGCTTTAATGGCTCAAAAACACGATTCATGGTTAGAAATACCAAATGAAACTCAGTTTAATGATTTCGAGTTAGTAAATTTCATTACGCCGGTTTGCAATAAATCATGGTCAACCTTGTAGGGAGGAGGGGGGGGGAGGGCTCGAAACAAAGCAGGTCTCTTCGCGTTCACGCAATAAATTTTTCCAGTCTGTCACATGAGTAGTTCTTCCGACAAGGTTACTTTGCGGTAGGGTATTGCGCCGTAGGCGTGACGCAAAAGGTCGGACACCATACACAACCGTTCTCGGAAGTGGCAGTCCTAGTAATGGTCATATCTCTCGGGATAGTAATGAAGACTTTGGTGAATCACCACATGCAGGTTCCTACAACTTTCCCCCTCTGGCAGTTTCGAGGCTCGAGGTACATTGAAACGGCACTCTTATCGGTAGAATCCTGGACAAGGATCTGAGAAGACAAACTTCACTGCTCGTGACAATAGCCATCGTTGAAACCGACGATAGCCTAAGATGTGCCGAATGTGAAATATGCTTTCATATTGCTAGGTCACCTGGACAACACAACTACCTTCATCACCCTACCTGATTAAAAGCTGCTAGGGAGCTTTCGCAACTGATAAGTAAGCTTGTTTGAACTGATGTAGATTCTCACTTTCGGCGGCTTTTGCTACTTGGAAGAACCCAGCAGCCACACCTAATCATCACGCCCTGTCTCGATGGACTGGTGTATTGAACTTCTCTGCTTCTTCAGGGCTCAGGAGGAGAGTGCTGATCACACGTTTATCTCCAGTCGTCCAACTGTCGTCGCCGCTACCGACCTCTTGGCAGACACAACAGTTTCGTCGACCCGTCCCCGATCGTCGGTCATGAAGCACATTTAGTTGCTGCATACCCCGTGAATAGAACTGTTCGATTTTTATTTGCTTTATATAACGAAACCATGGGAAATTCAATGGTTTAAGTAGCATTTGATATCAGGTTTGAACGTGATGGATAATTTATTACCAGTTTCGTAGAAAATAGTCGACGCAATTTTTCCGCAATAAAATTTGGAAGCCAGAGTTCAACGTTTTGTGAACATGATAGATTAATTCCAAAGACCGCTATGGGGCTTGAATTTCAGCAATATCTGTATTTGCCCATGTCGCTTCGCAATGCTAGTGGCCTACAGCCTGATTGCTCAGGCCGATCATGTGGCTGATTTGCAGTGATGTTCAAAAATTGTTTCAATACTTCTGCAGCCTATTCGTGATGATCAAAGCCCGGTTATGAAAGCAAGCTTGTTTATTGGGCATTAGCCGAGATCATTTATCTAGTTCCATTTTCTAGTGGCTTCTTTGGAGAACTCACGATGGATGCGAAGCATTCGTTATTCACCAATCTAATCAGGAAATATTTTGATTGAAGTCTAAGAGCGTACGAGGTTTTCTGAACTAAAATATGACTATAGCCGATTAATAAATACCATGCTCCGCCGATCTAAGAAACATATCGGGAATAGAGATTTTGCTGTTCAGTAATTTATCAGTAAAACAATTACAGATCATGGAGAAAAATTGCAATTATCTGATTTCATCGTTCAATTCAGGTGAGTACTTCCCACGTATTTTCAGGAGAGACAGTTTTACGAGGATCCTGCAAACAGGAAGAAAATAGAAAAATTACTCAAACCAGCATAAAAGGAGAAAAAAAAATTGGCAATATACTCAGAATAACCAACTGGAGTACCACAAAAGCAAGAATAAGTAGTTCTGGTGGGGTTCTTGGGAATGTAAATAATTCCGTCGGCGGAATACAAAGTGGATTTCTAAAGATGGGGCTCAGTTAAAATAATCCAGGGTAAGGTGTTTTGTTTCGTCCCGCTAGCTCTAGTGAGAACTCTCTTCTGCCTTCGAACCTACTCGGTTATCTTGCAAAAACAAACAGCTTATATGGGATACTAGATGACCGAAATCAAAATCATGATACGAAGCTTTTTAGTTCTTTGGGTCTTCTGAACGGCCACCTAATTCACATCCCCGATTGGTTGGTTCCCTTATGTTCGATTAAAGCAACTCTTGGCCGCCGATTGGTTGAGTTCCTTGCATTCAGTTAAAACAACGCTTGACCGCTGATTGGATGACTCCACTCGGTTCGGTAAGGGCGACTGTTCACGGCTGACTGAATGATTTCGTTCTGTTTTTTTCACGAACTGACTGGGCCATCGACCCGCTTCGCTGGCCTGAGATTTGCCATCGATTTTGGACAGATGAAGACGTGCTCTCCGCCAACGAAACTAGACTTTCTGTCGATGCATCAACAAATATCTACACATAAATTATCTATTTTGGTTCACTTGAAGCCCAAGATAATTGGGCTCATTGACATGCTTGATGCTTTAACTCGGAACCGTTATTAGTCAGTGATGGTCACGACTAGTGCCGTTTGCAGCATTGGAGACCGTGTCAACCGAATCGTTTCAGATGCCGACTTTCCAAGATCTACTAATTCAGCGAGATGAGAAACTTAAATTTTCAGTAAGGACCTTCCATTAGTTCAAATAAGTGCAAATCAGTTGGAACTAATCTACAAAGTCATGTCTCCATTCGAAGCTGTCGGGCATCTCTGGCTGTCCTAGAGGTCGACATCTGAACAAGCTTACCTTGGCGATTCGGATCAGTCCGGACGGGAGCGGGGTGGCGCAGTGGCAACACACACGCCCTCGAGGGTTCAAACCCTGGGTGTGGCGGAGGATACGCACCACTGTTGAGCTCTAACAACAGCGAAACTCGAGTCTGGTGCTTCCGAGTGCAGGTTGGTCGGGTGACCTGAAGTTTGTGCGTGAAAGGTGGAGTCCGAAGGACTGTCAGCAAAACAAACAGTCATGATGCACCTTGACCAATTTGATAGCTCATATTTTACGCAACGGCAGACGGAGTGGTTTATGGTGTTAGTTTTGAGCTTATTTTCAATAACGTCTTCTGAAACTGATGGGGTTTATATATATATATATATATATATATATATATATATATATATATATATATATATATAGAAGACTATCTTGGGTTAGGTTTTTTTCTCTCTCGGACCACTAAGTGGCAGCTTTCTTTTCCAGGACTGCCATTTTCTCGCCTCTAAAGTAGGTTTGATTTCTGTTTGTCCTCGTTGTTTAAAATCTATTCCTTGGGATGAATAAAGTCACATTTTCACTCAACTTTTCTTTGTAATTATTTTGCTATTAAAAACCTCGTTTTCAACCAGAATTTCTACTGTCTTCCGACATTTTATTGAACTCAGCCGAAACTCTTTCTTGATCCGTCATATACACAGAATGTTGGGATTTACGTTCAGGATTCGAAACCCATCGGATCCCGGTTCATTGCAGACAGTGATTGGCCATAGCATTACCGAATGATTCATCATGCAATAACAAATCCTAACTCGTATTGACTATTTTCTATTTTTATTGTTGTATTTGGCAGATAATTAAATAAAAGAACTAGGCCTGCTGTTCATTGTGTTATTCGAGATGACAGGATGAAAACCTCTAGCCAGAACTGTCAAGTTACGAGAAAAAGTATAGAACTTCCATTTTGTTGCAACCGAATTTGACCGTTTGATCTCGAACTTTCCGTTTTTGGTACCTACCTCTTTTATAAATACTACGTAAATGAATTCAGCCACGTGTGCTACCACGGCCAAAAGTGCACCGCTGATCATGAAAAATAAGACTCCGTTCATGTGTGCAAGCCGAACAGGCAATTCTTCTGGAATGAAGTTACGATCCAGACAAATTGATCCGGATGGCAACTGGAACCATTTTTGTTCAAAACTTGCCTTCTTGCCCGACAGGAAAACGTGCTGTTGACAGGGTTGAGCATTGGAGGTAGGACAGAAAAAATGATCCAGAATCAAAAGCTGATTTAAAAAACAGTCGTCAGATGCTCGTAGACGAGTGAAAACAGCAAATGAAGCAGTTGGTAAAGATTGCGAAATAATCTCATCATAGTAATTCGAACATGAGTTGAGTTCGAAGATATTTTCTAGGTGATTCCATTATTACCTCATCGCAATCACATTTATATGAAAATGAAATAATAAGAATAGTTGGAAAAAAATCCAAACACTGGAACTCCTATGGCCAACGGTGAGCGGAGTCACACATGAGTATGGCGGTCAAGCACGCAAATTATCGCCCGTTATTTAATCCGGTCATTTACACGTTTTTGTTGGTTGAGATTGACTCAAGCATCCTCTCCTCTTCTTATTTCAGTTTATTGAACAAGCGAGACTTTCTTCCAGCTCTCTTTAATAATTCGGTTTCATGTAAATGTGGTTGTAATAGCCAGAGAATGTTCGCCTACAACTCCTATCCTGATTGTTGTAAAGCTTGACTCCGAAGTAAGTTGGAAAGCAGTATCCCGCATAAAGAAAGGTTCCTCAGGTTTTACAACATATAAAGGAAAAGTATAAATCCTATCAAATAACAAACTGGAAACAGAAAAATGGACGAGACTCACACAGAAAGGACGGAGGGTTAATAACCTGTCTATTCTCAGTGTCATTCGATGACTTCAAAACGCTGAATTTTTCTACACTTCTAGCTCCCTAAACTATAGGTGAAAACATTTTTTTCATTTCTGGTATATTCAGTTTATGGCAACTCGATAAATTAGAGCTGTCGTGATTTGAGGACGATAAACAAGTGTGTTTCGTGTAACCACAACGTAATTCATCGGTTGCCGCCTTTCTCTGCGTGTTTTGAATGGTATCACTTAAAAGAGTTATGCTCAGCATATGGTTGAATTTTGCGTTAACCGCCCAGAAGTAGCTAAAATTCCGTGAATAGGTACTGATGAACTGACTAGTTACATGCTAATATATTGGAGGATCAAAAATGGTAACAAGCTATGAACCAACTGTCTCTCATTTGTTAAACCGGTAGCACTTTTTATTCATTTCAAAGCTAAATTAGTTTTTATTCTGTTTGTTTAGACTGTGCTCCGGTTCGAGTTATGGGCATGAATGCTATTATCTGCCACGTTTGGGCTGAGATAAATGGGTGTGAGCAGTACCTTGTTTGATAATGATTTTTAACGCACCATCTGTGGCACTATTATCAAACGCACTCCATATATTTCGGTATCCCGTACTTTTACCGACATGGCCGAATTTAAAAGAATACAGATAGATGCTGTCGATCAGAAATCTGGGCCACTACGCGGTTCACCAGAACTGTTTGATTTTACTATAAGTCTATTACAGTTCATTTCAGTACTTTTAACTGAAGTCGAATAGAATTTACCAACGTGTCCAACGTTCTCTAAATTTACTTGAACTGACCGTAACTGTCGGAGGCTTCTTCAGTCACCCGATCAAACGAACTATGTCCAAGATTGAACCAAACGCCGATGATTGTGCACACAATGGTGGCAGTTATGGTGTATTCTGCCATTACTAAATAGTTATTATCATCCCCATTTGACGACTTGAATGAAATTAACACCAGGAAGCTGAAAATTGTTTATTATGTGTGGATATTAGATTTTATTGGAGTATGACAGTTACTAGACAAATTACAATAACCAAATTCACCTAGTAGCGAAATTGGTGATGTCGACTTTGTTAATTGAAATTTACCTCTTTTGAAACGCTACATCATCCCTGCTGGGGTAGGCGAAATATGGCAATATGGCAAACAGGTGTTAAAAGCCGAACCAGTGCACTTGGCTCTTTATGGCGTGTCGGGCATCCATAGTGGGATGCACGAGAACCCTCCAATCGGTGATGATAGGAAGGAAAATGGCTACTCGTCTTAACGAGAGAGGCTCTTGTATTCACAAGACGCAATCATCAAATTAACATGAATATTCTTATTTCTCCCCCCACTCGATCATACTGGTTATTGGTTTGATTTCCCACATATGTTGCTGATGAGAAGCAGCAATCTGTGAACTCTCAACGGGTGTTACAACTGAGTGAAATTTTTCGAAGTCTCACATTAAGGAGACCAATATGAATATACAAGGTTAAACCGCAAAAAGGTTCTCCGAAAAAGACTTTGCCAATGGATGACATACCGCTGAGAAAATGCCACATAAATAACGATTTCATTCGGGTGCTCCATGCGAGACGCTGCCAGATTGACCAACATCACCAGTTTATTCACAGTAAGCGAGTCCACATTGACAGGTGTGCCAAAAACGATGCCACCGATTTATGCAGATAGCTCTACGCCATCATTCAGTTGGTAAATATATCACTTCTTAAGGTGTGGCTTGTAAATTCCGGTTTAGTTTATCGTCTTCTCAAAAGGACAACTCAACGTAATTTGTCATACATGATAACAGAAAAAGTTGAAATCTAACTACTGCTACCGTCCTCAGAAGCAAGAATAGAAATTCAAACTTTCACTGGTGTGCCCACTGCCGGAGAACACTGCACAGCTACAACCTACCGTTATGTCATGATTTTTACTGTTGCAAAAAGTATACCGGATAGTAACAAATTTGTAATGTGTGATGCGGTATGGAAACCCAAGTATTCAATAGTTAGAAACACTGGGAGATACAAAAGTTTGGTCTTATGGTTTCAATGTTTTCTAGAAATTAGAATCTATCTCTCGATCTTATTGATAATTTTGTTTCACAAGTGATGATGATCTTGTGTACGCGTTATAAAATTCAGTCTTTTCGACTCTATGCCGCTCGATGATGAATCGATACAAGGTCTGACCCATGTTTACGAGATCCAGCGATGGCGAAAAAAGTAGCATTGCTTCGATTACTATTTAGATCCTTTGGGACTTTGTGCTTCGGTATACGATCTACGTCGTTCAATTCGGTCCTTTCGACCGCCAACCTCACGGTGGTTTTGCCTTCGGTTACTATCTAGCCGCATCTTCGGTCATTTCAGACCATTTCAGTTCACTCAACCCTCAACCTCCTACTTCTCTGCTCTGGTTTTCGTTGCTGCCTCGTAGCATCGTTTAGTTGAGGGCAGAATGAATAGCTCGAAGTAAAAAAGAGCCGGAAAAAGTAATAAGCGGAAAATACGATGACAAAACAAAAACCCGAATGCAACTACACCATTAGCCGCGACATTTAGCCATGTCGGTTAATGTCTCCAACCATCTGGTGGACCCCTCCCCGTCAGTTTTAAACAATTAGTTTGTGATTTAACGATAACAGTGGTTCTTTCATCCTATATGAAATGTTTTTGGGTGATAAACTGAGATGCTTCGAAGACAGAAGAATCCTCTCACCAAAGCTAGTGGGATGGATCAAAACAAGGTGCTTGCTGCAGTGACTGAGCTCTGGTCCTCAAAATGTTAAGTCATATTCCAGCAGTATTCCAGATAAAGTAATGCTCAAAAATCGGCTGACATTGTGCGTTTGTTCTGGGCGTAACAGTCACATTGCCTAATTGGAACAAGGAGCTACTCTGACTGCCACAGTGTGCACATGACCTATGATGGGCAAACGGACTTCACGTCAACGCCACAAGGGGTTTTCGGTTCGGACGACGACAACTAATCCTATATGCGGTCACCAGGTGATATGAAGCTGCGAACAAAGGGGACAGATTTAGGTTTTTGATCCCATATGAACCACTGACCGAAACGAACCAATATGATATTCCCGGGTCAGACATCTTCACCTAGAAATGTATCAACAGAATAAACAGCTGATTACCGTGTGTGTACCTTAGTAATAGTTACCAAAAAACAGGAATATATTTCTGTGCATTCATTAATTCTGCGATTCCTGGATATTCTGCTATCTGTTTTGGTTCAGATAAATTATCACGCTGAACAATTTGCTTGCTTTTTCTTTTACGCAGCTAGCTCCTCCGAGAGAATGACCTAGCTTCATGGATGTTCCGGGTGTCATCTGCCCGTGAGCAGGGTGTGTAGAGGAACGGTTCATGAAGAATTTTGGGAATTAGGTATATATATATATATATATATATATATATATATATATATATATCGGCAAATAATTTATTTTTATTTTAGAAAACATAAATAAGAAAGATACCATTTCAGTCGTTTTTATCGCTCATGCACATCTTGACTATTCACTTGGCACCAGCTGTTTACCATGGTTACTAGATATGTTAATCATGAAAGTGATTGAGCCTACACAAAAACTGTTTTCCAGAATTAATTTTAGAATTTCCAACGAAATTCCACTTACCAGATTATAACGGTTCATCGCAAATGCGGCTAGCGAGTTCGTTGTCACAAAACCGACCCATATTGGGGGCAAATTCCATACGGATTTTAAAGAATCACCATTGCATTCTAATCCTGCTGTAGCCCGTTGCCAAGTAACACTTGTCGCATTTATGACATCTTTCCTATTCAACAGTTGACTTGCCGTCAGATGGTCTGTGAGAAACGCACGTGATTCGTTCCCAATAAAATCTGCTTGGTCAAATTGGATGCGACCAGTAGAGTCACGCAGTAACACCGTCGGCTGCAAAGTCACATTCCGCGTGGAATTTTTCAACAGATCACACCAGAAATGATTCTGCTCACAAACGATGGATGTTCTCGATGAAATGGTCAGTTGTCGGCTAGAATCATTCTGGTCCAACGGTTGAAAAAGCAGTCGTACACTACCGGCGGCATATGCAATCACACAAACTAGGGCGAACGCATACCAGAACAAGACCAAAGTGATTCCAGCCCACGAATTTGGAAATTTTTTGTAATCTGAATAGGGAAATAATATAAATTCCTCTCAAACCATAACTTTTTGATAAGAAGTTTTTCGGAGAATAATAACGATGGTACACAGATATATGGATGATATACAATTCTGATCAGTCATTGTGCACGTGCATCGTGTTAAAATGATACAGAAGTTCAGTTTTATCGGCTTCAAACCCAGTCTTCGGTACTTTGTAAGCTCTACCAGTTCAGTTATGAGACCATGGGAAACTGGTTTTGAGGAAAGTCTCTTCTGATTGGCTGGTGATATAGTCAAACATCGGTTGGTAGGTTTCCATTCTCAACTTCTCAGTCAACGACTCCGTCGATCTTCTGTCCCGTCAATCACAGCGACGCTCACGCACCACATGACTCAGAATGACAGTACTGATTGCTAACATAGATTGCGTGCTACAGACCAGTCAATCAGTATTTTCGTATGAAGTACTTTGGACATTTCCTAGACGGACTGTATATAATAGCCCGCTGGATCACACTAGCTGAGCACAAAGGCTTTGCTTTGCTGATGAAGTTCGCCTCACAACGTTTCTGAAAAGTGCTTATATTTTGAATTGATATACGCAAATATTCGAACCAATGAATGGTATTTGTCATCTTTTAGTCTTCCGGCATTCAGGATCTTTTTTCCGAAGGACTTTATGAATAACCGAGTAAGCCTTTTTGTTATTTTGCTTTATACTTTTGAAATCAATATAAGGGTATGGTGAATGATACTCTGTTGAATCTCAACTCCTAACTTTCGCTTGTGCATTCAGGCTGATTCCGTTCAGCTTGCTCGATCAATTCTGCTCCATCTGTTTATCTTTTATCGGGTCATGGCGTAAATTGCTCGAGTAATGAATAATGGTGGTCTTATATTTACTTGTTATATTCTAATTTGTTTCCTTCGTTTATCAGATAACAAGGCGCAGTATCTCATAATAGGGGTGGGGGACGGGTCGAGATTATTCAGAGACAGTCGGAAGCGATATATGACTAATGGTAGCGAGATTCTAACATGCTACCCAGTCATTTGTATGGTATTAAGATGGTTGGACGACCACGTGAAGTTTTGTGAACACGTAGGGTAGATAGAAGATTCATTTTACTGTGAGCTTGTAAAGTTCCCGTTTTCGTTCACTTTCGTTATCGATCTGTTACATTTAAAGCGTGAGTAGCTAATGTTGAGCTAATGTGAAATTTAGTTTAGTTGTAGTGAGCCTCAGATATCTAAACTACCCGTCCCTAATTTCCGTACTTCTTCTCTGTCCTAACCTTCCAGTGGCGAAGGTCTTGAACGAACCGAGCAACGCAGATGACTGTCAAGATGAAAATCCATCTAACTATAACTGACTATCAGTGTTGTTCCAATGAACCCTGGACATAATCGTTGACTGTTTCCCCTTGTGTTGTTCTGCACACACTGTGACCTGACGAATATCCACACTCGGTAATACACGTTAAACGTTGACTCTGACTTCTATTGTGTGACGTTTGCCGAGAATGTTCAAGCTTTTTGTGTGTGCGATATTACACCTTGTGCCTCGAGGATACTGAAACTTGTTGCGTGTGGCACTAATATTGCCACCCATTTCAGACGATCTACGCCTCGGACCACTGTGTCGAATAAATCGCCGTCCCGTCGATTATACTGTGTAACGTGAGTTCAACTATCGTGTCTTTCGCCGGTCTGGCTACTACTGAGTAGAAGCTTATTTGCGCCGCAGCATCGGTTTTGGTTATATGAAAATGCAATTTGGTGATAACCCATTAGATGGTAAGGATGGAGATTTGTATAGTTATTGCCAATATGAACTCACATTATGGTTCAAACATGCGTGTAGAAAGCGCTGATCTATGCATCATGATAAGTATCGACACGCTACCGATGTTAATAATTTTACTACCGGATTACGTAATATCACTTGAGACGATTGGATCAATTAACTCCGTGACCTCTTTCAATTAAGAACTGCGTAATTGAAGAACGATTTCAAGTCCTTCCGCCTTAGATTTTACCAACTATTGGCCTTTTTGTATTCCAACATTGTAAGTGAGGTAGACAACGACTGACCAACCTTCACGTGATGTACTGTCCGTAAACTAACTTTCATTACGTTTGCGATCTAAAAGAGTGGACTGCGCGCTTGTTTTTTGTCTTATATATTTACCATTATTTAGTCCCTTTCCATTATGGAATAACGGCACAGTATTTCAGGATAGGAACGCGGTCAGTTAGTGTCTACAGCAGGATTTAAACCTAGGACAGAAGGATCTGAAGTCCATCATGGCAACTATTTCACCACCGCAGGTCGTTTACGCTTTTTCATACTAAACGAACCTACGGATAGCCAATCATTCGTTTCCAAAGCTTTGAACGACCAGTGAGTCTTCATATAAAAATTTCCAACCCTGTAAGGCTTAAAGCTATTCTGAATTGAAATCGGCAACGAGGTGATGACTACTTACCTCGTAAAAACATGGCCAAAAACACGAACAGATAGGAATCCAACAGATTAAATCGTTCGTCATTGTCTCCGACACGTTTGTGATTGAGCAACTCAAGAGGCTTTGTGGTCTCAAATATGAACAGCAAAGATCCAGCCTGAACACGGCGTGATGATGATGGGGAAGGAGAAAACAAGAGGGACCTTTCAGAGGTTGGTTTTTACCGGTTTCTACTGTAATCTTTTCAGAGCTTATATCAAAATGTTTTGTTTGGAATTTATTTTTTTATTTCCCTTCGTTATGTACTCATGATACAAAATTTCAAGGGGGGGGGGGGTGGATGCTAATTAGAGGCTGACAATTTTGGAAATTCACGGTCGGCGAAAGCAGGATTCGTACCCTGGACGAACGGTGTAAAGTCTACCGTGATGTCCGTTTGACTATTCAACATCACACAAGACTCTCAATTGCAATTAAAAAAGCGACTGTTGGACTAACTCGAATGTTGTGCTGAAATGTTCCCATGAACTTGATGATTACCAGAATACCAGAATTGAAACATTACAATAAATTAACGTGGAGATGGGTATCTTTTGAAATATGAGCTCTCCAACTGAAATATTTACGCACACCTAATTGTGGGTTTAATATATTTGAAAATTATAGTAAGTTTTGAAAATTAGACTGTTTTTGAGACTAACACTAAAGAATTATGATAGTCCAACGTGAGAAGAGTTGCTGTGAACCCTCGTAGATTAAGTGCTGGTTTCCGCGGTCGGCCGTTGCAAGATCTGCATGATGTAATGAAGAACGAGTCAAAACAGCACTAAAAGGTGCAGTAGGGATGAGTTAAAAAACAGTATTCGGGATGTGGATGGAGATATCCAGGATCAATCACCCGTACATCTTGTTTGTTCAGTCCGACCCACTGGCTGCATCAAGAAAAGGTTCCCGCCTTCGAAATATCTCATTTTATCGGCTCAAAACATATTTGTTTATTTAGAGCGAAAGAGTCACCGTCACCAGTCGTTGTGCCGCAAACTGATTGGTCGAAACTGGCATTGGGTAGCGTCTTTTCGATTGGTTTATTGGTGGAACTGCCGGCCACCGGTTGACAAGAACCAACTCTCTTATCGACCATCAACATCGATCCTCTGCCCTGTCGTTTACGATTTTGTTGGTTCATGCCTTGCTCCGGATTCTGGACTGGTTCTAGTATGCCTTCTGCTAGTAAGAGTAATCCGTCCATCTGCAAAATGTCACGTCCATACCCTTGCGTCCTTGCCGGACTGATTAGGTTAGTGACGGGCCAGTACACCTTTTCGGTTGGTCTTTGCCCTGTTGCAGGTTGCCTAGGCACATGCCCGACCGTTCGTTAAACCTGAGTCTACATGAGACACGGAGGCGGACCGTTTGGATAGCATGGCGAGAACTGTTCGCTGTGCTCACAGTGTTTCTGTTTTAAAGTATCATGACTCCAGGACAAAACCCTAACTCCTTAACTTTACTGAACTGGAAAACAATCAGTCTTCTTTCCCTATAATGTATTATTGGCACGAAGAGCCTGAGTCTTATACTATGGAAAGTTCACTGGCATTTTTTTGCACTCAAATGTCCAAAAATCCTATTCGGTAGTGACCGACGAGGCTGATCCAGTGCTTAAAACCATAACAGTTGCTGTGCCTCATTAGGATAGTGGTTGCACATCATTTGATATTCACTGGCGACGTTCACACCCGATTGGCGGCACCACGATAAATCAGCTGGTGGTGCAAATGCCTGACGAGTTGAATGTCGCCAGCTCGCTCACGGCTCTCAACTTTGAACTTTTGGATGTGAAAAATGCAATGGATTTTCCATCATATAATGTTAATAATTGACCATTCAGTATGTGGTGCTTGGTGTTTATCTTGAATTTCACTCAGGTGGTTAGTTCACGTGATAATCAACCAACAACAGGACTGATTTGTGGCTGCACATTTTGGCTGCTTGTCACATTTAACGTTTTTGCTAGGTATACTAGATTTTCTGCCGTTTAGTATTCGTTGAGGGATCGTTTGATAGCCTCTGGCGATCCTCTGTTGTCACAATGGCTTACTTACCGAACATGGCTGGTGGTCATATCTTCTTGGTATACCGAAACCGATCGAAGTCACACGGCTGTTCACGTGGTTCCCACGAGGATACTAAGACCGTTATCCATCCCCGGAGATTCACACTCAATGTGACTTTATGCGATATGGGTACGTTGGAAAGACTAGGTTACCGTACACTAAGCCAAGATCGCTAAATACCGACAATGGCTACTAAACGATTCCTGGAGACCAACCAACGGCTGTCAGTGTCTAGTAAACGGTCGCTTTTGTGGTTATTGCTGTTCATCAACTTTTCAAACCCAGTTTTCCACAGTTTACCCATAGTCGAAGTTGTGTTTTTTCACAATTATTTCATTTGTGCATTAGGAGCGGAAGTGGAAGCTATTCGTAGAAGATTCCACTGGGGAATCACAGTACTTCAGTTTGTGACCGCGGTGACATTGTTGTCGTGCTAAACTCCAACTAACTCATAAAGAACTATCAACGAACCACAGTTAGAATTCCTCGGTGAATTTTTCTGAGAGGGGCATCCGCTCGCACTGCTAAGGCGCAAATAAGATAATTGTTAATAAAAAGTGAGTTGTTTGTAGCTTTTTTATTCAACAACTACACACCGAGAAAATTCCCCTTCAGTCTTAGCAACATGAGAAATTGGTGACCGAACAATCTCATTAGTGATACAATGATCAGTGAATAATAGTAGTAGTAATAGTGTTATAATTCACAAGGCGTGCCTGGGTGAATAGACTGTTCATTGACATCAACGTGTTCGGACATTGACAAAACAACATAAGCGTTACAAACATCCTCATTTGCCAAGTGGCTGTCCTGTTCACTTGAAAACAGTCATCGTCCAACGGAGGAGCGGTCAGGTGGTTTGCAGATCGTCGCTTACCTTATTGCGCCTGGATTGCTGAACTTAGCTGTGTTCGTTAATCCACAATTGTCCATAGTTCTGTCTTCAGCAATCAACTACTTATTAAGTAGTATATACACTCACAACAGTAGTAGTAGTAGTAGTGACCAGTTTGAATTGTGAGTGAAATACTTCAGCGCGCCGCGTACATGATTATTATCCTATTATTGGGTGACTCGCTGATAAGCGAACCCCAAGTCCCGCGGCACAGAACACAAACTCGCCTAACTACGTGTACCGTAGGACAAATTATCAAAAAGTAAAAATAGCCTACCTTAAATTGTGGGCAAACCGATCGCAAAATGAAGAAAACCAAAAAAGCTTCAAAAAGCCCAGACCACAATGGACGGGAAACGCTCAAGATAGTGATGCAGGAGCGAATCAAAAGGTTCTCAAAGTCGTTATTTATAGGAGGCTTTTTAACCAGTAAACTGTCAGAAGAGAAGTAATTGCCTGGGTGAACGTACACAAACAAGCTTGGTGGCACGATCATAAAGAAATGGCCAAAGTTCAGTCATTTACACGGACAGGGCAAAGAAAGAGAGATAAAGAGAGAGAAGGGGAGGGGGGGGGAGAAAGAGAGAGAGAAAGAAAAAGATTATATATATATATATATATATATATATATATATATATATATATATATATATATATATATATATATATATATAAATTACCTCAAGTAGCCCAGGCATTTATGACGTATTAGCAGAACGGACCGTGGATAACAGTGGGTTAGAGCATATAGAAACATAACGGGGGAGAAGGGCTAGGTAAGCGGTAAAATCTTTTAGGAATCGCAGTGTTATCCGAAGAGATGAGGCCAAAGAATTGACCCCGGTTAAGGTCTATCAACACTTGTCATAGAAACAAGGCTAACATTATGTAATGTATCGGGAGTGACCAAGTAGTTATCACGAGGGGCGTGGACGCGAGGGGGTGGTGGTGCAGTGGAAACTAGTGGCCTCAGCGCATGGGAAACAAACAAACTGTTCGGTGAATACAAGATTTAAAAAAATCGTGATGGACAGTATGTAATCTGGATTAAACCATTTTAAAGGAGTTTCTTGATATGGTGATCTTATCCATGCCCTATCTCAATAAATCTTCACACAGTTATCAATACTCAAATCACCAATGAGAACCACGGAACCACTGTCAGCACGAAACAAAGCGATGAGCGTGGCGATAGGCTAAATGTGTGTACGACTCGCAACTAGGCACTCCGGCTTTCACTTCCAGTTGGGACTCAGTGGAAATGCCCTGATGAATAATTTGAACAGGAACGTATCAGCTGTTTGGTGTGTTCGGAAAACATGGGCACACCCTATATCAAATCGACTACTATAATACTACTCAATTGGCAGATTAGTGCAGGAGAACTGAAATTTTACATAGGAGCTGGTGGTAGATGCGCTGTGTCTGTACTGCCTCGTTCGGGATTTGTTCAATTATGAAATAGGAATTCTTAGGATATGAATAATATCAGTATATACAAGGAGAGCGGGGATGTGAATATTCATACGGTGACCTCGTAACCTGTGATAATTGTCCGTGGAGTGTGAGTTCTTATCGGCCCATGAGCAACCAATATTCTCATCTTACATTTTTTCTTGAGTTTTACTATGTGCTGTAATTGTTCAGTAGACGAAGCACTGAAAGTAAGCTTGTTCGTCGAATTGTTGTCACTCCAACGAACCTACCAAGATTATTTACTCATATGCAATTGCGTCAATCCCACCATGACGTCACCGGTAACCAGCTTGTTTTGCTGTCGTCTTTTCTGTTTGTGATTATTATTCATGGTATATCATTATCGTCATCAAGAAATCTTACCGTCAAAATGAATAGCAAAAGCAGTGACCAGATGCTGGAGTGAAATACGAACATAAAGAACAGGGCTTTCATTTTGGACGCCTCCAATCCCGACGGTTCGCACTCCTTTCCTTTACAGTAGACGAGTAAGGTTGGACGTAATTCCAGTAAGGAATGTGTCAACACCAGATTATCGGGGTGATTATGTCGTTCAGATAAATCCGCATGAATTGCCATCAAACTGGACGGTGTAATTTGGAAGAGACACAATTCGGATGAGTTCGTTTTTTGCAAGTTCTAGAGCGCAAGTAAGAAAGGTCGTAATTAGTGGAAGTATCTGGCTCAAATTAGGACGACTAGTGTGACTTTTTCCTGAAATGGTATTGTCCTTATTTCCCAATTTGATTAAGAGCTATCAGTATTTAAAGGTAAGCAACGAACGTGAAAACTGTCCACACACGTACAAGCAGAATGTTTTTTTCTTGCAAGGTAGTCAAAAACACCGGAAGAACGAATAGTTATTGAAATATGAGCCCAGTCAAAGTGCTGCAGAAATTTTTTCAGTTGTGCATTTGTCTTAGAGTATGACCACTGAAAGGAGAAACTTCCGTAAAACAGCCTAAAGATTTTCGCAACCCATGTTTTCCACAATCCTAGGGGAAACCCAGATTTACGCATTCGGGTAATAATTAATTGGAGGGAACATAAGTTAAACTGACTTATGAGAGAACATGAGGACAAATCAAAAATATTTGTAAATATTATTATTGGCACAAGGAGCCTGAGTCTGACAAATAATCGGAAATTCACTTGAATAACTCGAGTCTAACTGGCAGTACCGTGATGGCTCATCTGGTAGAGCAATAGCCGGGTGAGTAGAAGGTTGCTGGTTTGACTCCAACAAGCGGCTTGAACTTCCGAATGAGAAGAATACAAGTGGATTTCTACTACTTATGAGTAAGAAATGGTACATTAGAAAATGTGTCCATGAAATGCAGTAGCATGCTCGTTAAGATCAGAATAAGAAATTCAAGATCCCTTTATTGCTGCATAAATTACTTCCCCGAGGGGTCAAAAATCAAATGTGTACTTTCAGTAGCTCTAAATACCGGGGTAATCGTGATTCGGGTTTGTGGTTTTCATAAGGTCCTGATTACTCAGCATGCTTTGCTTGGGGTGGCAAACGTCTCATCATCAGCCGAGGTGGCATCAACAGTTTAGTCACCGAACTTTCAAATGCACTCTGCTTTCGGTCCAGGCCGATAAGCTTATTGATCGCACATCACTCCAACTCGTTTTCCCATACCGTGGACGGCTTTATCCAGCCAGTCAGACTTCTGTTTTGAGCCATGTGTGTTTGTTGACTCTTTGCCCGCTGAGCGGCTCTGCCTGACCGCACGCGGTTGCGTGCACTGCTTACACTTTTGGCTGATGATTCACTTGTTAACTTGATCACTTGCCTGCATACTTAAGTGCAAATAAATGGGCTTCTGACCTTCCCCATATGGGATAGCTTAATCTTCTTTGATTAAAACCGAATTCGGTTTGGAGTGGATCAAAAACGATGCGTCGTATGACATTTTGTACATTAACCTTTGGTATTCGGCAACACTTTGTTGTCAGAAATGTTGGTAGTCCGTCAATGTTTCGGTTATCATGGGTAACCTTTCTCAAAACTGGTTTCAACTGACTGACTTACTACCAACATTTCCGACAGTACTGCGTTGCCGAGTATTAAACATCTCCGTGTAGTTCTTTTAACTCTCTAGTTCACCCTAACATGTATTGCAACTTATCTGTTTTGGCGTGTTCTAATGTTTTTGTTATTTGAGACGGCTTGGGCGAGTTCTCGTTTATATGTGTATGTTCAAACTGAAATGTAGGCATACTTTTATCCATATGAATGCACTTATAAATTTGGTTAAGAGTCTTTCTACGCCTCAGGTTGGTGAGCCCAGAGACATTCCTCTGCTTCAATAAAAGTCAGTCTCGCAGGAACCAAGCTTCATTCAAGCTACTCATTGACAGTGAAAGTAGGATAGTGAAAAAATAATCAAATCTGGAGAAAATGTCTGTTCAGTTGAGTTATGGCCACCATTGCTAACTATCGAGTTCGATTATTTGTCATTTCACCTATCATTAGACTTAGCTGGATTTCAGCTCGATTGGATCACTTCAAAATGTGACAAAAATATGTCAAACCCAACTTGTATCGACCTTTGTCTTTAGCATTTCAAATATTGAAATACCCATAGTAGTTGAAAGTGACTGAGTCGCATTTACCTTTACCTTCAGTTATATTGTCATTTTGTTCAAATGCAAAGCTATGTATGGGATGAGCGGGATATTGGCCACGTTCAGGTTAAAGTGGGCATGACCTTGAGCATATGGTTGCAACCAGTATTTCGTCATATCCAGCGTCACCATAATGGAGAAAAATCTACCTAGACAGATCTGAAGAATCGATTGAACAAATAAAATTGCGGTGCTCCCAACTAATCTACTCCATATATTTGTGCTGAAGAACTTAATTTCTGGACCACTGGCTGCGACGAATCACCAAAATTCAATCGTCTGTGATTTTCATGCGTGCATATTGACTATTTTCCGGTATCGAGGTCAACAGCGCCCTACCAACTACAGAATCCTCTTTCTACTGTTATTGTCTTATGCAATGACGCGCGTTCAGACGTAGAATGATAGATTCGCTCACCCACACAGTATGACCTGTATGAACCATTTGAACTTCCGTCACATTGGATGACAGATGATTTTTACAGATCGACCAAGCGCCATTCAGTATTCGTTCTACAGTATTTCCTGTAGTGTAAGAGTCTTGCAGCGCAGCGTGAGTGGAAGTGTAAATGGTACTATTTATTTTTCATTGTAACAAAACTACGACTCTAAAAAGCCTTTGCATGGTTGCACTGGTGTGAAATTTTGTCTATCGCACATGCAGTTTTTGTGATGGCTTGAATGGACCTATTTCAAAATAAGTTTAAGAAAATAAATCTGTGCGTCCTCTTAGACTTTCCATCGGGTACTTCCATGAGCTTATCTTTGTTCTTTTCCAATGAAATTATACCAGACATAACTAGGTTGAAAAATGGACTATAGAGTGGAGGAAAACGGAATGTCTACTGTTCAAACGAGTTTTAGGTTCCAGACCTCTCGGTTCAAAGCGATTAGTTCTATTTCCTACGATTTTTTCAGCGAACATCTTCGTTCTGTCTTTTTTGTTCTATGAAGGACACAGCTGCCTCCCGTCGTGTTATTGTGTCCGGTTAGCTCACCGGACGACCTAGAGCCGACCAAAAATAACAGTTAGTTGTGACACCCTCGTGTGTTGCTCTGGGTGACGCCGAAGCCGCATCACCTCAATGGATCCATTTTTGTTCATCAAGCAATTCGTCCCTTTAGCAGGTAAAACCGCATCTCTAAGCTTTTGGATACCGAAAAGTGACAATCATATGTCATAGCATATGAATGTTTTGATAAGAGCATGCGACATATTTGAGTCGACAGAATTCAGTTACAATTTGAAGTACCGTCGTGTTTGTGCTGGACCGAAAAGCCCATTTGTACCAATTTCTGGAATTCATATCCATACTAAAAAATCTGGTTAGGTACTTGAGTCAGAATATCCAATTCTACATTATTTATACTTGGTGGTTGATAGCCTAAGTGATCGTGATAAGATCTCAAGGAAGAGTCGGTTGATCTACCAAGGCTTTCATATTGGTGGTTAGTATGATGAGAAAGGCATATATTTGGTTGTATGCAGACAGACCCTAGAAAAGTATAGAGGTTACTCATTTTCATTTTGATGATGAGGCTATGACGACAAAGAACGTGGAGCTGAGAAGTGAGCATCGATCTTGGCCTGGCTACTCCAAACGCGTCACACGTTCTGTGATTTCTGAAGCTTTATTCGTTTTATATTGAATCTCTTTTCTGAAGCAATACTAATGACCATTTGAGGCCACCTATTATTTCTTAATGTAAAGCATATATATATATATATATATATATATCTCTGTTAGTAAGCAGTACGCAAGAGGGTGGACAAAACCTCCCCAGAGGCACTCGACCATTTTCGAGGTCGTTGGCTCTCACCAAGTATGCTTACTCGGAACTCCTTTGCCCACTTAACTTCATACACGTACACCCTGTTGTTATGTCGTCACTAGGATCTTATTTGAATCCTCAAGAGTGTGAAAGGAAACTCTTCACTGAAGTTCACAAATAAACGACAACTGTGATTTTCATGATATATATATATATATATATATATATATATATATATATACATCAAATGGATATTGAAGTATCATAAAATGGCGAATAGATTTGTAATTTCTTTCTTGAAAACTCAGAAAGTGTACATTTTCACAAATCTCGGAATATATTTTAGATACAAAAGAAAATCCCGTGGTTATGAAACAAATGATGGAAAATCTACTCGCGTTTTTCGCTTTTCTCGCGAAGAGTAATCGAACCTCCAATCTTCCATTCATTAAATAGTTCTGCAAACTTTTGAATGCGAAAAAATAAAAGCAGATTTCCCGTTCCTTGTATGGGAGTTGAAATCATTTTGGGAGTGTGTCGAAAAACGATGAGCCATGCGGTATGTTGCACGTAAGGGAGCCATATAGTGTAGTGTATAAGTACAATATACTGTTAAGAACTAGCCGGAAAAGCTTGGCGGTTAGGTGTTTGGCTCGCAATTGCTCACCCCGGGTTCGAGTCCCAGTGGTTTTCGGAGCAAGTGCACTATTGGAGGATGAAACAGCTGTACTGTGCTTTGATTGCATTCAGTAGTGGGTTTGAACGTTTACACTACATGATGAATCATATTTTGTTATTAGCAGATGTTTATTTGTTCAATAACCGTGTTGTCCGAAGTGATGGTAGTCAGTCGACAATTCTGTTACCGCGGGTAATCTTTCTGAACACCGGTTTACAACTGAATCATCTTGAGATAATAATCTAACACCACTTGGTGTCAAGCGGTGTGTGTGTGTACTTTAGGTGTGTCGGATGGGTCTCTGCTACGGTCATTTGAGATGTTATGACCTATGAGATGTTTATTCATCCGCGGTACTGGTGCCGTCTATATGCCCGAAATCTCTACCCCATCGTTTCGGTTGAGGCATGTATGATGGGCGTTAATTAAAAAAGCCTCGGCATAGAGTCGTTCATTGTATGCACGGAAACCCTGGTAGTCGTCAGACGATCATCATAATAAACTTCAGACCCTCTTCCGTCCCCGAGGTTCGAATCCTCGCGCAGCCGCCGCCGACGCCGGTCACGTCCCCTTGATTGATCGTGACTCGCTTCCTGAAATATTGCACTAATGTCATATAATAAAAAGGAGTTAAGTAAAACAGTTAACAATTAACAATGGGAAAGATTCTTTACCCACATCCACAACATAAACACACCATTTCACGCCCAATGGTGTTGGATTATGATCTCTAGATGATTCAGTTGTAGACCGGTGTTGAGAAAGATTACCCACGGTAACCGGAACGTCGACTTATTGCCATCACTTAGGTCAAAGCTGTTATCGAGCAACAAACGCCTGAATATTTTTCGTCGTATACATCATTCCGGTTTCTCGTGCTGTCGATAAACCCTACTCGTATAGAATAATTCAGTGCTCCCTAGGTAGGTGAAGCAGTGTTTGGGGTACACATTTCACCTGCGAAACAGAATATCCTGAACTTGAAGTAGACTGATTACCCGCATTCAGGAATCTCGATCGGAAAAGTGATAAAATATACTGTTCCAGTCACAGGTCTGGTTAGTGTGAGGTGCTATTGCGATTAACACACTGAACAAGGGATAGACGAACCCATGTTTCACTAACGTATCATCACAAAGTTCTGTGCCGAGTCAACTAAATCATACTCACTTTAATGCATTCCATCGAACCCGACTCAAACGTTGTAAGATTTATCGCACTCTTTTCAAACCAGTTGGATGATGGGTTCACCACAAAACCGTCCTCACTCAATTCAGTTGTTTCATTCAACAACTGATGTAGAAGTCCTGCTGTATGGCCATTTTCTTGCATTATCAGAGGGGGCATCTGTTTGGGTTGATAAAATTGAAAGCTTTACTCAATATAAATGGAAATAAATTAGAGTTTGGCATGTATGAAAATCTTGGGATTGATCCTAGTGAGTAAAATCGTCGGCCCCGGGCAGGATTCACAGCCAAGCAAGGATATCACCCACGCCTCAGTACCGCGTGTGTTCTACCAACTGATCTTCGAGGCCATGGCCAAAATCTAAGTTAACACCTGGAGTTTTGATGCAAGGGTGATAAACAGCCGATATTTCTTCTTCTCATAGTTGGGAAATTTGGACATTATCGATTAGAGAAGGGTCAGTGGTGTTATCGCACTGCCTTCCTATTTATCTAAGCAATATGAAACAAAATTGGTGAGACTTGTCGAAGTCATCGCTGTTCGACGTTGAAACCTCACTTAGCCTACGAAGGGCGTCGCTAGTTATCATGTCCACACTCCGGTTTTCCTAATCACAGTTTTTGATTTCTATCACACGCACACCTTGTTAACACCCCTGGATTTCACATACAAATGCGTTGATCGGAACAGTGCTTGCACATGTACACGAACCAAGTATATATATATATATATATATATATATATATATATATATATATATATATATATATATATATATATATATATATATATATATATGCGGCTGTGTGTATGATCAGCAAACTACAAATCAATGGACGTACGAAGTGAACATGCGTGAACAACGCCGAGCTGATAAGCAAGAAATAATTCGAACTGATCAAATGTTCGGACTGAGACAGCCTTGAATGGTGTAAAAATGAATATGTGCTCCACAACACTCCCTCTGATAGCTGGTTCTGAGGAGTATTGAAGACAATAGAAATACGGGGTTTCAGTATTGTCAGGTATAGAATCGGGTGTTTTCGTGAGGTGGGAGAGGACTGGAGCAATATGGTAAGAGTCAATTCGAGGTACCTTTAGGTGGTCAGTACTGAATGTATTTGACCGACTGATTGAAGGAACAAATACACGAGCTCCCTGATGTTTCGAGGAGTCGTCTCAACCAACCACTAAAGTGAGCTAATTATACTTGATAGCATGCAAGATTCCGTTGCTTATATTTGTAAGTTGGGATAGTATTTGCTCCCTCTTCTGATTAGCAGGTGATGCCATATTCCAACATGATAATGCTTCGGTCCACTGATCGTACACCACAAAACGCTGACAGCTGCTCCGTGAGATCACGGTCATTTAGGAGCCCGCGTGCAGCCCAGATCTAAACCCGCTTGATAGCCTATGGGGGATACTTGATCACCAGGTTTACACAGATTCCATGGTTAGCCGGTCAGTAGGGTGAATTGGTAGTCGCCATTAGGCGAGAATGGATTGTAGCATGCAAGGGTCAGTGTTTATTCTCGGGGGGAGCTGCTTGTGCCGGACCTGCCAAATACAAAATACAGAAAAGTCGATGAGCGCAAAGGCTCAGTAAGTGCATCAACAGGATTCCAGACTTATACTAATCGAACACCAATATGGCTGCCAACAGCCTGCTCACTAAAGGAGGAATACAGCCCAAGGGAAAATCACTGGTCTGGTAAGAAGTATGCCGAGATGTATCGAGGTTCTCAAGCAGAACGGAGGTTGCACACGATTTCAGATAGTAACTAATGAAGCCCAGCCGAGGGGAATCCCATATTTTTGTCACCCCCTTTGTTCGCATATGTTGATTTAATTAACTGGCAATAAGTTACTTTGTTGTGAAACTTAATATTTTTATTGCCATGGGCATTTGGTCGTTCTGACCACATGTGGTCCCGTTAGAAAATACAGAAACGGAAATATGCGGGAAAATAAGGGGGTGTTCCCATACTTTTGTCACGCATTGTATAGAATCAGGGAGCAATATAGTCCGAGTAAATGCATGCTAATTTTAGACAGACAATATTAATTGTATCTAACCAACCGGTTCTATCAATGACAAAAATTTATCGTTTCGGGAAATGATGCGAAATGAGCCCAAGTAAGCCGGATGAAACGGAGATCTACTAGCATCACTATGAACAAAAACATGAGAACATTTATGGAAGTGTCATGGAGTGTAATTGGGGCGATGGACTGAGTGAATTAGGAGGACACGAACTGATGTCACGTACGATTCCAGTTGGTAGACAAAGCTACTACTTTGAACAACATCCAAGAAGTAATTCATCAGCACCAGTCAGCGGATCGTTAGCTTCTTTAAGTAAGTTCCTCCTCACCGTTTACGTGGGTTGGTTTTGCTAATCAGAAGAAAATACTGCAACAGTTGTCATTTATTGCAGTCACTTCGATCTCTTCACCCTTTGTAATCCATCTCATTCCGCCAACTTTTTTAACATTGATCAATAACTATGAGGAAGCTACAAGAATGTCGTGCAATTATTGAACTTCTGTTGAGGCTCCACTGCAATTGCTCTTTAAAATCTGCAAGAATGTACCCGTACATAAAATCTTAAGTGGCTTGTCTGCTCGCTGTACTGACTGGTATGATTAACTCATTGACTAAACTTTCGAACAATATACGTAAATTAATTTCAACAAATGTAGCCTAGCTTACTGTCTTGTTTTTCCCAGGTTTATCGCACATGATTCTTTGAGAATACATGTTCAAACTAATGACTGTTTCGTAAGCTTATAACCGACGTCAGCGTGAGGACACCGACTGAGAAAATATGGTAACCTTTGTTGAAGCATATCCATTATGAACAGTACCAGCTCCATGGAAATTTTGATCGATAAAGAGATGACGTAGACATGGGCTAGCCCTGGGCCCCTCTGTAGCTGATCATGGTGACTGCCGAGTCCATTAAGTTAATAGACACTACCACACATCTTGATTATATATGATATGATGATATATTCTGCATAGCGAAGTCAAACCGTGATATAGGAAACTTCTGCACTTGTTTTATCGAGAAGCACAAGAAAATAAAATTTACATTCCAAGTAGAAATAACAGACTAGATTCTTTTCATTGATAAGTCTCACCTAAAAGGATTGTGGTTTTATTGAGTGTAGCAGGACTGTTCGGCACATAGAAACTTGCATAGTTTCGTATCGTGTGAACAGAAGTGAAACTTAGCAATAGATTAAGCTTCGGGCATCAGGAAAATCTGTCAACCGGCGGTAAGTAATGAACATACAGATAGGTTTATTCAAAGAAATATGATAAAATGAAAACAACAACAAAAGAAGACATGACCTAAAATAAGGGGTCGTTCATAATCCTTCTTTTCAAGAGTGACTTGACGTAAGACGCTCTCGTGAGATGCTTAGGCTGAGTTTTGAAAGTTACTTCGCATGCCACGCTTTTGAGGTGGTCGCTTAAACGTTCTTTGTGAGTAATCAAACTTAACAAAGATAAATAGTCTTACTCATTCACTTGCGTAGGCGAAGCACTCTGAGTCCCAAGGTACTGCAAATATCCCCCCTTAGGTAAAAGACCCATCGGCTTTGATAAAGTAAAGGTAGATCTGGAATACTTTCAAAAGTGATACTCGGTGATTTGGCTGGCTTTGGTCATAGAGTATAGGTTGATCAAGCATTAGGTATACGTTACCAGATAGCCTAAAACCGGTTGAAACAGCCTATTAGCTATCGCCGAAGCCTTCGGAGTAAGAGAATTAACACCGGACCTCTGCGCGGAAAATGATTAGTGCACTTCCTTCACCTCCGATGGCTTATGACCACACACACACACACAACCTCCAGGCATTGAGTACTTTAATGCAAATCGATTTTTGTCTCCTTTTAATTTTCATTGTTTAACAGCTTTTCGTTATTTAATAATGGCTTAGTATTTCAGGAAGGCGATTGTGTCCAATTACAGGCAGTTCAGTGGGGAGTGACCGGCGGGTGGGGGTGTGTGTGTGTGGAAGGACTTGAACCCAGAACAGACGGGTCTATGATCAGCCATGACGGCCATTTGACCACAGCCGGGTGCTAATTACTCCATCACATTTCTCCGTATGAAGGCACCATGATGTTCTCAACTTCAGATCACATCACACAAACACACATAACATTAAACGTGTTGTTGATCATTTCTCTGTCTCTTGTGTTTCATGTGAATTGTAAGGGCATGGTGGCAAATTTTCACAAGCAACCGTGCCGTCAATTTGACTACGGGCATTTTTACAATAAAAAAACAGAGTGAATCAAAAGTGTTTCATTATGTCATTCCCTGCTCTCCTAACTCGCTCGATCAATGGTCCGCGTACATTCAAAGACTCTCGAATACTCGCTCTTATGCTTTTATTCTTCGCAACGTTAGTAAATCTCCATTCCATTCTGCATACCTAGGCTGATTTCCTGTCACTTCCCTTAGCTGTGAACTTTTCGTCGTTGATAGAATCAGTCGGCCAAATACATTCAGTACTGACCACCTAAAGGTACCTCGAATTGACTCGTACCATATTGCTCCAGTCCTCTCCCACCTCACGAAAACACCCGATTCTATACCTGACAATACTGAAACCCCGTATTTCTATTGTCTTCAATACTCCTCAGAACCAGCTATCAGAGGGAGTGTTGTGGAGCACATATTCATTTTTACAACATTCAAGGCTGTCTCAATCCGAACGTTTGATCAGTTTGAATTTTTCTTTGTTTATCAGCTCGGCGTTGTTCACGCATGTTCACTTCGTACGTCCATTGATCTGTAGTTTATTGATCACACACCCGCGCATATATATATATATATATATATATATATATATATATATATATATATATATGATAAATTCACTGAGTGGTCACGGATTTACCGCAGCATATATCAGTGACACTCTTGTGGAGGCGACGTTTCTAGCGAAGTGGACTATCTCTAGAGTGAAATATGTACATTGAACCGGTTGGGCCATCTTCCATTTTTAAAAATATTCACATTACTTTGGAATCGGTGTGGACAAAACTTCTCGGTTTGTTACACGGAAAAGTACGTTATCCTTAGAACTCGTTGAAGACCCTGACTGTGCTGATTTATGAGAAAGGTGTCAGTTTCTCCTGTGAAAAACAGGAGGAACTGGCTCGATTCTATTTTATCCTAACTTCTTGACCTGGAATTACTATTTCCTGTTTATCCACAAGACGTACACGAATCGTGCTGGGCTTTGCTCCCGTCCAGGTTGTAACAGCACTGTGTAGAACATATGTATACCTAAAGTAGGCCCACCATTTTTGTTTTTTTTTTTATCTGATCTGAAGGTGGTCTTTGTACTGCTGTTGATGAAAGATCACTGCAGACATAGTTCAGTTCTTCTTCCATCGTAGAATTTAGAACAAGGCATCTATCATTACTTAGACTATTCCATTTTTCTACGGGTTATTATAAAGACTCGAATAAACCATACACTTGTTTCACTCCTTTCTGATGACTAACAGTGTGGGTTGAGCAGATTTTCACAAGGTCTCACTCGGCTGATGTGATGTCTAACTGGAAAAAAAGTCTGCCATTCGGAGAGGTGTTCGAGTTACAATCGTTCATTCCGACATCGGATCCCAGTTGGAGCTCTTTGGATGTGCCCTTTTGATGGTTCCTGACAAAAATGAAAGAGCCGTACAGTGCTTCTATGGTTTTCAATGGTCTGAACGTTCACGCTGCATGTTGAATCTGATATTACTTAGGTATTTTCTGCTGTGAAGTGTTATAATTAAAAGGACTTCATTTTAATTGGCACTGACATTACGTAGCGGCTCTTCGTTGACACCAAAACGATAAATTCACTTTTCGAGCATAGAGATTGGGTTACGCTCGCTCTTACATATGCATTCGTAGATAAGTCCGCTTTCAGAACGATAGCTTCCCCCTGAGGAGCACATCCAGACCCGGTATCACATTTTTCTCTACCCGTCAATTGTCTTTTTGGACCTGACCGTGATCTGAATTAATAAGCTTTCCAGTTTCTGGAAACGGCTTACATTCAGGCCTAAAAATAATCAGCTACAAAGCCAGACAACAGGCAGTCCCATTGCAGAATGTCTACCTAAAGTACGGGTGACTCTTATCGGTAACCCATCAATTCACATATCACTGATCAAGTCCGGCACTGATCAACGATCGTCTGTACGTGAGTAATTCGGGTTAGTCCTTCACTTAACCATCAAATGTCTGTTTGAAGCTTGTTTGTTTAATTCAACCTGCTGCCGTCCGGCTTTGTTTCAACACCATTCTCCCTTCAGGTTTAATAAGTATAACGCATTTCGGTCCAGCGGCCTCGGTTACCAGTTAGTCAGGACGACTTTACATCAACGATTCCCCTTGACGGACAGTGAAACTTCACGAACCACCACGGCATTTCGTTTTTTTACTTGATTCGTGGAATAGTGAACTGGATCCTGGGACACCCTTCCAAGAAATAAAGCTGAACCCAGAGTTAAGAGTCCACCAGTTAAGCTTGACAATATATACAGGATATATTACTTTGGCATCTCGCGTTCTCGTAATAGGAAAGCTTGCTAGCGTTAATAAAATGGTAATAACTACTAAACCTAATAGCTTAGATTCCCGAATTAAAATATTGCCACCACTGGCCGAATTACCCTCATGTCAACTCCTGCTTGATCGCACTCACATTCAATATGAGGCACCATTACTGTACGAAAAACTGAGTAAGCATCGGCGTTGGATACCTGACCCGTTCACAATTAACGCATCGATTGCTAGTCCTTCATTGCATTGTCGGCTGCCGGCAGACCAGGGTGCTCATTGGTTCCTACGTCCCATTTGGACCATGTCAATTTTGACCTCGTTTTCTATTGGTTATCACTCGTCTGCATCCATCCTTGTCACATTCTCTCAGAATACAGATTGACGCTCACGGGACGGTCTTTCTGACTGTCGCTTGCTTGTGCATTCGATTACGAATACGACAAATATCACCACCGTCATTTTAAGATAATTAAGTAGAATATGAATAGAGGATCTTCATTGGCTCACAATGAAAATAAGTGTTGAATATTCATGGATTAGTTATTTTTATCCATTTTTATGAAGCATATTAAGCGGGGGTGGTTTTTACAGTACAACAATAACTGTGATCCTGATAAACCTCACTTTCCACGATATTACCCCTTTTATATTCCACCTCTTAGCTTAAGTGTAGCGTAGGTCACAGCTATAACTAAAGAAGCTATGTGTATCATTAAACCGGAGATATAAGGCCCAAACAAATCAGGTGAGATGAGGGTTCGATAGAGAGCAAAGTGTTACTTAGCACCACATTTGTTCGGTAGTGACTGGTTTGAAACTTTTGTCTCAGAATTGATAGTCAGAGATTAGCACCCGTCATTGTGATCGTTTGACTTATTTCCTTCAAAGCCAAAAACCCCAAGTCGACAAATTTCTCATGAGAGTACAACTGATTTGTGTGCTTACTTACTCACGAAATAACCACTTGATAAATAATGCCTCCTAGCTGGGGATCACTATTCGAGGTCGATTTGAATTGGACCGCAAAAAATTCTACTTTACTGGTGACAGACAATAAACCCACGCTAGTCGCCACGTGATAGGCGATCTTTCGAAGTGGAATTTTTACTGATCTATAGTCAGTTTACTGGTGGTGGTCCAGGCTGATTAAGAGTTTATTACCTGAGTGATACGAGGAACGAACCGTTCTACCACCCCATGAATGAATGACAGGCGGAAATTGGCTGCGGACCAACTCGTAACTATGCCTGACATAGTAGTTCGGTATGTGGATATTCACTACGAGTTTCAGAATCTTTGCTGGCGGTTTTACTTGGTAGTCTTTGAGGTGATGAGATGCACCCATCTTGTCAAACTGATGTGCAACCATTGAATAGAAAAGACTGGCTTATCATTTGTGCATTTACAAAAGAAATATGATACAAGCGACTCACCAAGGGTGCAAGCACGGACCAGTTATGTGCCTCTGAGCGGATGAGAACTAATGGCGAAAGAGTTTGTTAGACCAGTCCATCAGTACACGTCAAAAAATATCACTTACGATCAATTCCGCTGAATAGAATCCACAATACAAGCCTGTTCATGATTTCCTGGAGAAAATGTTTTTGGCTCGTGTTCTGTATGTTTATTGTTTATAATGAGCAGTCAACTATCCTAAAAGCTTATTCAAATAATACTCGTTCGACGCTCCATTTTATGCACATTTGCATCACTCCGAACACTGAACATATTAATGAGGGACAAGGTCATTGCACACTTAGCTGTACTGTGAATTTCAACTGGACATGATTGTTTATTTCCACCATTACATATCAGTATTAACATATGCACACACACGCACACCTGTATAACTGTCGGATTCACTTCGCCGTACACAGTGAACTGTTGTCACGAGTTAAAACGATGGTTCACCTACCTGTTTCGATGTTTCCGAAACAATCCACGTGATTTTGATGAGCGCTAATATGTGAAACTTATTAACACGCTCTTCAACCTACACACAGTTAGTCACGTAACGGAGAACAGAGTGGTAACTTTGTATGTACACACACAGTTACTAGACAGCCCAAAAGATAGGAGGCTTCTAACAACGTTCTACAGCCCAGGTTAATAAGTGTCTGTCCTCCCATTTTTTGTGATTTTCTTTTGAAAACCCGAAAGCTTCGTCGCTGAAATAACCGGCCCTAGAGTCAACTCGTTGGAATCAGTTTGCCACGGACAACGAAAGTCCAGTCAAAACTGTCCGGCCAACACTTAGCAGTGGTTGTTTTTCATCGTGGTGTATTCAGGGGCCAAACCTTTCCAAATGAGTGTTGTTTCATTAGCCAACGGAACCTCAAACCGATTGGACCGGACTATAAATAAGTTACGAATATAGGTAATAGAAAATCCACTTGCATTTTTGCATCTAATGTCTTCGTCTCGATCCAGTTTCGAGTCGGCCGTCTCGTGCCAATCGGCTGGTTGGTCTATCAGCCGAGTTATCACTGTACTTGAGAAAAAACCAAATGATCGGGTAGCCGTTTTCTGCGTTTACTCATTGGGGTCAGTAATGGATAAAACACTTGATAGGAGATTGCTCTCAGTTCGTAAGTCACAGCAACCAGCCCTTCTAGAAGGAAACTAAGAGTGCATCACAACACAGCATTAACTTCATCTAATTGTGTGGAATGCCATCTGATGGCAGATCGTCAGTTGAATTCGAGTCAAAGTTTAGCGCGTGGGTGGACTGTTAGGGTGGACGGTCTTGATACATTCATGATAAACTATGCCATTTTTCAGTTTACTTCAGAATAGCCATCCGATTGAACAGTTGAGATATCGATCTGATTTCTCCGGATCCGTGGTTTCAATTGGCCCCAACGCTGTTCGTCACAGGACGAATTGCGCGCTGGTCGTCTGCGCCTCGCTTCCTGTCTGGCAGATCACTTCAGACCTGATCATTTCTTCAAATGCCATGGGGTTGTAGTATCTAGTCCCCTCGTCTAATGTCTCTAACTACTTGGCAGGCGCATCTTGTGGATCACCTCTAGAAACTGGAAGCCTTACTCAGTCAGATCCACTCCCTAGGATTTTCATACTTGAAAGATGTATGAGAGACAAAGCAACACAGTTCGCTCACATACTTGACAAAATGAAAAGACCTGTAGGGATCAACGTCTACTCTCCAAGGTTTCTAATGGATTTAACTCAGGATAATTGAATGGTTGCGCGTATTAGAAGGATCATTAAGAAAACTGGAGTGAGATTGGGTGCAAATGTATTCAGAACACTTCAAAGAGTTAAGGAAGAGACCACTATATCCAGAAAAATCCATAATTTTCCTAAGACTAGCAGACAGATTATGAAAGTATTCTCCAGTGGATACAGAATGAGAAATAGCCCAAACATAAGTGTACTTTAGTGCAGTTCCGGTGGAGTCAAAGAGGAGGTCACTAATTTGAGTGAGAGCAGAAAGGGTGAAATCTCAACAGTTTGAAGAATGCCATATTTTTCTTGTCTGGAATCTGGACGACTTGCCGGTAAATCTGGTGATTAGGATACCTCGCGAAAAATATTCGATATAGCATGTCAATGAACTGGGAGAATAACCTAACGTACGAGGCTTCTGCAGTAACTGTGGTTTTGGGAAGTAGTCAGAGGTTGAAGAACGGTCATGAAATATTTACTTGACCGATTTAACTGAATTGCTTAACAATTTACAGTTAGGATGAACAAGATGAGGTCAGTAATATCATTCAGTTTGGCTGATATTCTAGATGTGCACTAATGTGAAATTTGTTCCCTCAAATGTAAGCTTCGAAACTCCGGCATTTCCATGATTGAATACTTCGCTCTGTCGTTCAGTAAAAAATTACTTCCTTCGGAAGGATACCCCGGGCGAAGTATTATAACGCAGTAAACTGCAGAGGAAATAATGATATCAGTTGGAAAAGACGCTCAACAACGGACGCTAATTGCGTATTTCCGGTAAAATGCCACAATTTGGTTCACTTTTCTACCACCATGTGAAACAAGTTGGTAAACACACTGCTTTCATTGCACATCATGCATCCTCACGCAGTTAGATAAATGACTGGGAAATCATACGTTTCGTAGAGTAGAACACTGGAACCAAAGAAGGCACTACGTAAAATTAGAGGTTTATGGACGAGAACGACATAAGCAATGTCTGGTGCAGCAATCGGTGAGAATGGAGCTCAGTTAAATACGAATGAGGTATGAAGTCGCTATATGACGCATCAGTTGGCTCCCATAGCCCATGAGGTTTACGATCAATTGAATTACAGAAAAAATGTGACGTAACCAGCGACCAGTGTTGCCGGATGACTACGGATTTCAATTTTAAATCACGGGTCCCATGATCCCATAAAAGCTGAGCCAGATACCCTGATACTTGTTTGCCCATACTTAAACAATCTCAGCCGAGTGTGCAGTGGCTCATAATTCGCAAGCACCAGCCAGTTGTGTTGTTACGGCTGACTAACCGTTCTTTGTGTTCACTATTAGACTGGCTTATATGCATATAAATAAAAAATTCAGAAGACGAATACAGCGAGAGAAATTCACTGGTACACTCTCATCGGTCACGTGAGTATGAAATCCAGCGAGAAAAGTGACTACGATATGAAATGAAATGATTAATTAAAACAGTTTAATGGTGCTCGAAGTCATGTGTGTGTGACTGTATGCCATAATAGAGCCACCGTTTTATTCATTAAACTCGCAATTATATGCTCATTATCGTCGAATCCATAGCACAAAAGCTGTAAAAGCTGATCCGATGAATAATGTGTTCATTATTATTCGGTGTCTCTTGGATTACGTTTGGTGTAATGAGTCAATGTACTCGATTCGATTATGATGGGAATAACCACAGTTCATTATTGTAAATACCGTATTTCTTCGAAAAGATGCCCTACCATGATTTTTCAGGACAAATTTACCTTAGACCTTACTCCAAAAATAGGATCCACTCAAAGATACATCAGCGGAATGTGCTCAAAGATGAGACCTGATATCCCAATATAACCCATTTCTCCGGACTTCGTAGTAAAGAGAACTCAATTTGCCACAGTCACCGAACCATCAAAAATACATCTTTTACATTCCCCCCTTTCAGGGATTAACAAGTAGTTCACCTTGGAGTAAAAAGCTTTCATTATCATTGGAAACCATGGAAATAGTGTTAAGCTTTGTTGATGCATCACGAAATATTTGTTAATCAAATCCAATCTCTTACTATTAAATTTGATCTCCGGATTATTTGCAGGTGGAAGTGAATGAACATTACCGAAGGTAGACTGAAGAGATATCAGTGTGAAAAGATTATCAGACCTACTCCCCTAGAAGTCGTGGATTTGGTGAAAAATTCATGGAATAAGATCACCGACAATTGCGTTGCTAATGCATCACGAGAGGGGACAAAAGTGTTCATTTGAGGAAGGTCCTTTTGCTAAACATAAGACTGCTGTCAGTGGTTCCCTAAGAAATGAATGTACCAGGAATACAGTCTGAAGTTCGGGGTTCCTCATATTAGAAGTACATCACAGGTAGGGACGAAATGATAACGTGTGACTAAATACACTTAAGAAATTGTCAAAGCTTTCATTGCTATAAACGTGTCCCTGTTTGAAATTATTTCGTTTTACGCGAGAAAATGAGACTTCGTTTTTGTCTGTCTGGATTTTTATCCGCAAAAATAAAAGACTTCGTCGAAAATGACCCCTAGTGCTTTTTCCGGATAGAAAATAATAAAACTTGGTCCGATTTTTGGAGAAACACGGTAGTTAATGCTTCATATCCGTTCATTGTACACCAAAACCATTTCGTTTACATTTCAGATTGATGGCCATTGAGAAGGGAAGGGAAAGCCGTCAAACCTTGCACCACTTGGCTTCTTTTAGTACTGACCGGTAGAATAAAGGATACTCAGTTTCATTCAGTTGTAAAACCAGTCTTGAAAAAGGGTACCGGTGGTGACCGAAACGTCGACGACCTACCAACGATTTCGACAACGCTGTGTTATTAAACAATAACATTTTACGATGCTCAGTACTTTTAATATGATAACAATTTCCGGCATGCACTTAATCACCATTTTTCTGAACTCAGAGCTAATGCACTCAGAAGCCATAACAATTGCATGTTTTGCAACGATTTCTGCTTCACTGGTTGACTTGAATATCAACAAGCCCAACATCTAAGATTCTAGTCAGTTGCAAGTGAATTGCCACCTTGTTTGGTTTTTTAAAGACTAGCTTGCTCATGATTACAACGGAAGGTATGTACCCCATAGCATCAAAGAGCTACGGTGCTATCAGGGATAGCTGGAAACGAGACCCTGAAAACTTGGAGTGGCGAAGTAGATAAAATCACAATAGTTCAGGTGTGGTAGCGAGCCGGATGGCAGTGTATTACTGTCTACCACCAAAGATGATGAAAAACACCAACATTTCCTCCAGAATATTCCACGACTGTCTACCTACTGCGTACCTCATTTTCTGCAGTTCTCATCCAGCAAAGTGAATATAGAAGTTCCTTGTGTCACTGAACAATAACATTTTTACCGTAGAAGGCTTCTGCTTAATCTAATAGAAAGTACTGACTAGAAGTTAAAAGTAAACTTCACGTGAAGTGGTTGTTGAATCTGTTTTGCCTGTTTCCAACTCACCTTTCACCGGCACCAACTTATGCCACATTTGAACCTATTTCGAAATGTTCGTAACTCATTAGACGTTGACCACATTCGTTGCACCCGTATCAGTTCACGATATTCCTCCGCTCTCTCCTGCATTGGCAGTTCGTCACACACACACACACACACACACACACACACACACACACACACGCTCATGTGTCTACAAGTTGTTCCCTCGGTACTGATAAAAGAACCTACGCCACGATAGAATTTTATTGTTTAATAACAGCGTAGTCGAAATCGTTGGTGGGTTGTCGACCTTTCGGTCACCGCTGGTAACCTTTTTCAAGACTGGTTTTACAACCGAATGAAATCGGAATGATAGCTTAGAGCTATTGGGTGTTAGTCACAGTGTGTTTGTGATGTTGTTTAATGTAACGGTGGGGGTTGAATGTCCGTCCCTACTGTGTCTGTGATAGTGGGGTCATTTGAGGTCAACAAGGTGTTATGACCCGTTTTGGTGTTTATCCATCCGCGTCGTAAGTGCCATCCATATGCTTGTAATCTCTGCCCCGTCGTTGCGGTTGAGACAGGATCGGTGGGTGTTAACTGCCAGAGCCTCCGCGTAGTGACGCTCGGTGTACGTACGAAACCCACACTGGAGGATTCTGGTGTTTTCATAGTCGATCATGTGGTTTTCGGATATGGCGTGAAGTGCGATTGCAGAGTCGCGTTCTAACTTTCTTCAAGCCATTTGGTCCCTCGGTCTGAATTTTTCTTTACTTTTGTGTTCTGTGATTCTTGTTTTGACCTGTCTGCATGTTTGTCCAAAGTACTGAGCGGGGCAGTCTTTGCAGTTGATCGTGTAAACACAATTGTTCTGTTCATGTATGTGTTGAGAGTTATTGGTTCTTGTGAGACGACGTCGCAACGTGTTTTCTATTCGGAAGAAAACGCGAACACCATACGCACCAAGTACTTTCCTGATTGCCTCCGATGTGCCCGATCTGTACGGGATACCAACGGAGGTTGGCCAGTCTGCGTCCTTCTTGTCGTGTGTTGCTGACTTGTTTCTTAACACATCGGTTACTAGTCCTCATGGGTAGTTGTTGTTTTGAAGGACCGTGTGTAAGCGTTGCATTTCCTGCTTATGAGTGACACCGTCGTTGCACAATTTGTCGACTCTGTTGGTTAGTGACGATACGAGTGGCCGTTTTATGCATTGTGGATGGGCTGAGTGTTAAAGTCCAGATATCTGTCGGAATGTGTAGGTTTCCTGTGAATGCTCACTGTAAACCTACGAGAGTTGTTTACTTGTAGTCGGCAGTCAAGGGAACTGATGACTCTGTCAGTGATCTCAGTCTCCATTATGAATTGAATTGAAGTAGACTGATTATTAAGACATTGTAGAAAGTCATGCCTATGTTCTGATTTCAGAATTGCTAAAGTATCGTCTACATATCTGACATAGATTAGTGGTGGATTGCGAAATGCGGCCAATGCGTTAGATTCGATTGAATGTAAGAACATGTTAGCTACAATGGGTGATACAGGAGAACACATGGCTACGCCGTCAGTCTGTCTGTATAATGATTGGTTAAATGTGAATAAGGTGGAACTGAGGCATAATTCAACACAAGTGATAATATCAGTTGGATTCAATGGACATCTGTGTTCTCAGGTGGTGTCATTGATCAATACAGAGTGTAAAAATTCCAAACTGTCTTTAATGGGCATGCCTATGTAAAGAGATGTCACACCAAAGCTCACCGCTGTTTCGTCTTTTCCTAATACAACCGTCTTTAGAATGTGGGAGAAATCAAAGGCTTCATTTATGTGACTTGCCACCATTTTTTGGTACCGCTTTAGTAGTGTACTGATGTATTTGGCTAACATATCGATCGCACAAGGCGTATTATCCACGATTGGTCAGATAGGTGAGTCGAATTTGTGGATTTTTGGTAGTCCGTAAAATCTTCCATGTCTGCTTGTTTTTGGATTCAAAGCAAACCATAGATACTTAACCAGCTTTTCTTTCAGCAGTAAAAAGTATTTGCTTTTCTGCGCCCTTGTTTTGTTCAGTGTGGTGTTGGCTTTCTTTTCTTCAGTTCTTTCATATGGTCCATCTTCCAAATGTTGTCGAACTTTTGATTCAAAGTCTGATCTATTAAGAACGACTGTAATGTTGCCTTTGTCAGCTTTCGTTATGTGAATCGGTTCGTCTCTTCACTGTGTGGTTAGTGCCCTCTGTTCGTCTGTTGATAGATTTGATGAAATCGGTTTCTGGTTTCTGAGAATATTACACATTCTGAATCTGGTTTGATTGGCGTTTTCGGGCGGTAGTTTTTCCAACACACCTTCCAGTGGAGGGACTATTTCTTGAGGTGTCAGAGGTTTCTTGTTTAAATTGAAATTTAGACCTGTCTGTAGCAACTGTAGTTCCGCAGAGGTCAACATTCTGTCTGATAAGTTTTTGACTACATTTTTAGGATCAGCCAGTGTAAGTATTCTTCATTCCGGGTTTTGGCTTTTTAAAGAGGTGTTCTGGTGGAGTAGCCTGTCGTATTTTCTTATCTGACGCGATTGACAGGTTTTGAAGGCGTGTAAACGTCGGCGTTCGGTGATGACATTGATCTCATTGGGTATATTTGGAGGTAGCCAATAATTCAAGCGGTCATCCAAGTTTAGTATTCTGTAGCATATGGAACTGATTTTGATTGTGCATTCGTGAATCCGTTGTCGTAGAAGCTTACGAGAGGCGACCAAAGCAGCCTTTACGGAGCGCACTGAATTGTCAGGCGGTTTCACACGAAGCGAGGCTGGAATGGTGTTGTTGCGGAGACATCGCTGATTGAACCTACGCCAGGTAGACCTTGAACAGTGATGGTCAACCAATCAACTTCGCCCATCTTGTTGTATACTTATCTGTTCTCCCTTCGGACTATCACATAACAAACTGTTCTATGCAGACGGTTTGGTCTGTACATTACTCAGCGACCTGGAGACAATTGGTTGTACGTTTTTTCTGTTTATTTATTAACGCTTACCAATTACAGTACTGTATTCCGACTAACAAAGTCTATTGATCGTGCGTCTACTAGTGGTCGGGATTCGAAGTCAGCCAACCCAAGTGCAATAACCTAGAAGGGCATCAAGTAGCTGGGTGGAAGAAAATTCGCAGTGGAATAACGAAAAGGCTATCAGTAGCGGTCTTTTTTCTCTCTGCACTAATGTTATTCACCAGCCGAAATGTTCTCGCTAACCCAAAGGCGTCTAACTCGATGCTCCGTCGTTTCCATTGTTGGGCTGAGACCAGTTTGGTTTTCTGGCCCAGATCACATGACCCCTCTGATGGACCGGATAGACGTCCGTCCGTGAGCGCGACAAGTCCCACGACTGAGGTCTGTGCCATTTTTGCACTGGAAGAGCGTGGTAAGACAGGCGGTCACAACGGACAACGGTCGGCCAGAGAGCCTTGTGGCCAGTTGATCAATGAAATGCACTTTATCGATACGAAACCCAACCTTAGTGCTCTGTTCCCAAATTAAACTTAAAGTTTTCCTAATCCATGTGATGGTTTCGCAAATCCAAGTGATAATTTCGAAAATCTATCTGATAGTTTCTCAAATCAATCTTAAAATGGTATAATGTCCTTAGTCGGTGTGTATCGCGATTGTGTAACAAGACCGAGAACTCGTTCGCCGGATCTACGTATGGCCACTATCAATCACGTGGCGAGCGATGACCGAGGTCAGCCTACGTGAAGCAGTCGAATGTTGTAGGCCAGGCTGAGTCATCGCGTCACGAATGTACTCTAGAGTGTGTTCGACCATTCTAGTTCGCAGTGATCAGTCGGTCCTACCGGTGTTTGTTTACTTGCAGCTGCAAGCGAAGGCGTAGATGCACTGAGAGGTAGAATCGACTGAATGACGATCTTCGAATGGGGGCGTGAGGAGACGCCGTGTGAATGAGTGAATGCGTAATTCAACGACATGGTATGTTCTCTGTAATGTATTTTTAGTGCGTTGTGTAATAAGCCGTGTCGCTGACTCTCCAACAGACCGAGTGGCAAATTATTGCTGTTGGGGTTCGGTTGTGCCATCACCACTGACTTCAACTGACAACGAAGATGCTCTACCATGCCGCTGGACAGAGAGTGGAATGCGGTTGTCGTGAAGTTTTTACATTCAATCAATTTGGTGGATTTACGAAACAAAGTCGACAGAAATTGATTAACGTGACCTGTAGTGACGGTAATCGGGACACCAGATGCATGTTTGCAATATTCTTTGCGAGGGTTTGGCGTTATAAACTGCCACCGATCAACGTGTGAATCGATCAGCAGCAGTTACTATGTGAGTGTGTCCGGTAGACGGTGAAAATGGACCAACAAGATCAACATGAATATAAGAGAAGCAAACATCGAGAACGGAGAATGTGTTGAGAAACAAAAATATGTAACGGTCAACCTTGTTGCTCCGACATTGTAAACACAGCTCAATCCATAATGCAATGCCAGGATTCATACTGGACCAAACAAATCGGGCACAAACGAATTTGCCAGATGCCCGAATACTAGGGTGGGAACGACAATGAAAATGTTCAACAAGGTTTTCCTGTCGTAAATAAGAATGACAGGACAGGGTTACCGGTTGACAAGAGATAAGATTACACTATCTGATGGAGTAAGGGAGACTACTTCATCTGGAGTGTGGAGGATGTCCGCAGCTGGGTCAACGACGTATCATCTCGCTGGGTTTTTTGGTGATCACACTGTGTGTGCCTCGGGCACCCAAGAGACAGATGACTGGATCTGATTTCTTGTATGACTATGAAAACGAGTGCGTGTCAGGATACCCGTTATCACGAAATGTGGCGTACATAATAGTCTCCTCGTTTGACAGAGTATCTTACTTGCAGATTTGTCGTGCTCTGAAGAATATGGTTCGGACCAGAGCTTTCTTATGTGCTATTGGAGAGAAGCTTTTTGAAACGGAGGTATTAACCCGACAAAGTCCTCCCATGAAAAAATGGATGGTTGAATAGATCCGTACCCTCTTCGACTCAATAAAACATCGACAAAGGGCAGCGACCCTTGCTGTTCTAATTCACAAGTGAACTTCAATTTCGGATGTCCCTCGCTGAATTGCTTTAGTAACTCTCCGATATCTTCTAAATAAGTCACCTCAACGAATATATCGTCTACGTATCTTCTGTAAAGAACCGTCCTTTTTGTCACCACATCCAGTAGTACTTCGATCATGCCCATGAAAATATCAGCCACAAAAGGACTCAGTAGACTGCGCGTTGCTGGTGCGTGGAGGTTGACGTTATTCTGGTGTACGACAACCTGCAGGTTTTAGTTTTTATTTATTTGCGATTCTGCAGTGAATCTGTGCAGCGTATAGGCTTCTAACTCGCATAATTTGTTTCTAAATCAGCAGTACCTCATCCGTGGTGGGGTCTGACTTAACCTTGCAACTATCATTTAATATGTTCATCATTTTTCGTAAGTGATCTACCGTCTCCATAATGACGAAGTCCACGGGGGCACTGGCCTCAGTGCATCTCAACTTTCTTGTTCGGGCCCAGGTGATAAGTATTCATGTTATTGGGAGAAATCGAAGTGTTTCAAAATCGAGGCTACTGGTGTTGAATGCTGTTCGGTGTACTACCTTTGACCCCTAATGTCTGAAACAACTGAACTATGTGCGTTATCGTTGGCATTCGTTCTCGGTTTCAGTCTTCGCAATGTAATTTGATCATTACGTCAAGTCTCCTTGATATTGGTAGAAAATTTCGTATCGGATGGTATTTAGTAAATAAATCAGTTTTTCTAATGATGCTCAACATGTTCGTTTTCACACGTACAAGGGCATGTATATATTATACAGTTTGTCAGCTGTCACATTCAGATTCAAATTGTACCTTTCGTTACTTTGTTGGTAGGTTGCCATACATTATGCCGTACTGTTGCGCTCTGTTGATATTCAATCTTCAGTAATATAATTGGTTGGTTACCAACCCGGTGATTCCACTGCGATCATGTAATGCTTATACTAGTTTGTTCTCCTACGTACCGATAGTCTCACACATTTTCATCATTTTTTCCTACCTCGTTCACTTCAATGTCTATATACTACCGTTATTATAGGCCATATCTGACAGTCTATCGCGTGAGATTGTCGAACAGATTCAATTGCGAGTAATGGACATTTACGCTGTGGATGACAAATTGAAAGCAAACGCTACACAACGATTCTCGGATGACTTTTAACATCCACATCGCCGTTTTTCTGCTGCAGCCAATCAGACCTTTTCAGTACTGTCTTCGAGGTTGTGAGCATCCTCTTATGTTCACGGCTGCCAACACATCACCCTGTCTCTTGTCCCCGCTCATTCCATTCATGTTCGTTTAGTGATGGTACGATGTATGGTGCCCTCGATCTGTCAAATGCATTTTTGTATATTCCCTATTGGAAATATGCGTTGGATACGGTGATTTGAATTTTTGCTTGTTCACTAGGGCTTTTTGTCTCGATAGTATGTGGGTTAGAGTTCGTGTCTTTGTCGGCATTGGAAACAAATAATTGGCATTTCTTGTGTGAAGCAGACGGATATGATGACTAAACTAACTGCTTCTAGATATTTCATGTAGTAATTCATGTGGACATCGGGTGATGCACATGGTGAAATCGCATGTCAGCATGATTTTAGAATTGTGTCGATTGATAGGTTCTCCCTATGGGTTTATTGGTACGCTGTGGTTATAACGTACGTCCTTTCCATTGCACTCAGTTAGGAATGGAATAGAAGTATAATTTTCAAGGTAATCGCGATAGACAGCTGCTTGCATTTTATTTTGTTTTGAGATCTAATCGATGTCCGAAAGGTGGACCGCAATAGTCTTCGCTTAACATTAATGTTGATAGGTGCATCGAGTAATGGCAGTAATGACTCTCAGAAGGATACCTTTACCGATAACCTTATCCAGTTGAGGTAGAAGTCCGAAATGATTGCACTTGCTACTAAAAAAGTGGCAGTTCAGTTCTTCCAAATGTTATCTTCGCACTGCTGTGCTGTATTTTTGGCTGCCATCTCTCAGCATCGTCTAATCAATATCAAGCCGAACAGGCATATAAAATGCGAACAAACAGTAAAGTTAACTAAAAATCATGGAGACGGTTTTTGAGTCAGCGGATTGTTGCAGTTTGATATTATTGACTTGTTTCTGTTCGGAGCTGTAGTAGCAACCGGACTGCGTACGCGAACTCCTGCCGTGCACTGTTGATGTATGCAAGGCCTAAAATCCTTCAAGGCTTCGCCCTCACATGACAGTAGTCATAAGGAAGATCCAATATGACAATACAGGAGACATTCGCACGAGTTTGAAAGTCAGTCAGCCTTCGACCAAGTCAAATACCGCAGATCTATTTACTTCCCCATATACATACAACCTGCCAGTGGTTCACAAATACAAACCTTAAGCGCTTTCATGCATATTGCGAGTTCAGCATATTTCATGAGATGAGGGACTAGATCTCGTCCATCGGCCTCTTGGATAGTTCTTTGACTTCAATTGAGCGTTTATTATTTGGTAATAGCGTTGTGGAAAATGTTAATCGTCAGTCTACATCTTCGTTAACATGGATAATATCCCTCAAGCTCGGCTTACGATATATTGCATGGTGCGTCATTTTCGTTCCATTTCATGCTTTCGTATGGGTACAGTGGAAGGAGTATACCCCATAGCCTCGAAGACCCAATGCACTACTAGGAGTAGCCAGATGCCGGACCCTGAGGCCTGGAGCAGAGAATCACATACGGTCCCAGTAGGTCGGGTGTGGTAACTAACCGGGCGACAGCGAATTACTGTATACCACTAAAGTGACCGCTTGTTGGGGGAATGCGAATCTCTGACTTCCAAAGTGATGAACAAGCGCTCTAAACTACTCGATCACGACCGGTCGAGGCACTCCGAGCTCGATCCCGATATCCAAGTTCCATTTTGTTTATCTTGGATCCGTTGTCACATCGTACACTAGCTTAGAGTTTTTGAGGATTTGGTGTCAGATAAGTACCAGAAGAAAGACAACAATGGAATACAAATGATTTGACCGAGCTGTTGGACGCAGAGTTCATATAAAACAGAGAATAGTGTCCGCTTTTGGACTTTCGGTACGAAAATTCAGAATATAAAACTTTGTGCGCAGAAGCCCGCGTTTTAGTGCGAAAGGATTCACGCTGATCACTTTTTCCAACCGAGGAATGAGAAAATCATCGCATCAGAAATTGCTGGAAAATTCAGACGGAACCCGTGTACGGTTTGGGAGGATCCGGGACAAGGAACGATAGGTTTCATATAGATATCAGTGCCGGAGAGTACGGAACAAACAGTGGAATCTGTAGAGGCGCGGAACTGATAGGCCACTGCATATGGGATGAGTGGTGCCCGAAAGAGTTTTGTGTGCGAACGTATCACATGCAGTTATGTCTAGTTTACACAATTCGGCAGACTCTTCGATTCACGGTATGATAGATATGCAACTGATAATCGACAGCCCCGCGAGCGAATTCAGAATCTTTCTTCTGAATATCAGGAAGATGTAAAATATTTTGTTTGACGTTGTGGTAAAGCCGATAACTCGCAAATCAGAACAACAATACCGAGTGACGCCCTGTCGGAAAACTGAACACACGGCTGTGTCGCCTGACGCGTGCCCTTGGTACGATGCATAAACACACGTGATTGGTCAATCGAAATACAACAAGCTGAGCGCTATTGAATTATCGATAGAATGTTAGCTGAACAGAAGAGTCGTGACAAACAGGGTAATACGAAAGCAAAGTTTGATTGCTGGCTATATGAATGCCTCTGTAATACCTCCCTCCGAAAGTAAGGAATCACACATAAATCTGTTTCTGTGGCTGAATGTTCAACTTCTGAATAGGTGCACGTGTTCGTGTCGAATGCCAGCGCTCTACAGGTGGTTCAGTATTAATTTGAGAATTTTCACTGTGCTGTTGTGGAAGTTTGAATGTGTCTGACAATACATCAAGTGGAAGTTCTTGCTGGTCAGTGTGAAGGTTAGTTTCGGATGCATATCGATGCCGTAAATGGTTTACAGGCCTTGTTCAGGTTCGCCCATTACAGCTGACTGCGTACAGGACACTGTCAACCGGATGCAGAACAACACCGGGAATCCAACTCTTTTGATGTCCACTGAACACTAGCACATAGACTGGGTCACCTGTTTTGAAAACCCTTCTCTTCACCCCGTGGTTCCAATCAAACGGAGTTTCCATTATGAGATTTCTGGGACCCACGAAAGTAGCCGGTAACATCGCGTCAAGTGGTGTTCTTATGCGTCGTCTCAAGAACAGTTCCTCTGGTGACTTCGCATTAGGCGCCGATGGGTTGGGTGTTTAGCGATAGGTCCGTAAGAAAGTATCCAAAATGAACGGTTGACTTCCCTCCCCGTGCAATTTCTGGAGAGCCCTCTTAAGGGTGTCTACGAATCGTTCAGCTTGTCCATTGGATTAGGGATGATACACAAGGCTACGTACATGATTTGCACCCATACTGTCGCAAAACTGTTTTAACTCCACTGAGGAAAACTGCATACCATTATCCGTAACAACAGTTTCGGGGACGCCGAATTGGGAGAAAAGACAACTGAGTGCGGTTATTGTAGTGAATGTGGATGCTTGCGTCATTGGAATCATTTCAGGCCATTTAGAATATGCGTCAACCACGATTTGAAAGTACTGATTCTTCACAGGTCTGGCGTAGTCTACATGAATTCATACCCAAGGCCCAGAAGGTAAAGGCCATGTGTGAAGCTCATATTTCATAGGTGCTTTGATCGCTAGCGCGCATTGCTCGCACTTGCGGACAAGTTCAACAATGTCCGAGTCTATGTTAGGCCAGTATGCGTAGGAGTGCGCGATGGCTTTCATTCGCGTCATCCCTTGATGATCCGTGTGTAGATGGTGAAGGACTTTTGTTCTAAGGCATTGGTGAATTACCACACGGTCGGACAGTATCAGGCAGTCACCTTTTACTGTGAGTGCTTCTTTCCGTCGGTAGAACTTCCGAATTTCATGTTTCGTAATGTTGTCGGGCCAACCTTCTCGTAAATAAGACATGACGCGCTGCACAGTGGGGTTAGTTTGAGTTGCACTGCGGATAGTGCCAAACGTTACTGGCAGATTGCGTATGGAATCGTGAAATACGTGCTCAACATCTGCGTCCACATTTATCACTGAAACGATCACGTCATCGTCTGGTTGACTTTGTAAATTGGTAGCTATCAGGCATGATAAGGCATCAAGTTGCCGAAGCTATCTGTTCGTATGTACTGAATGTTAAAATCATAACCAACTAGCATAGTCGCCCAGCTCTATATTCTGTTAGCCGTATGCGCAGGTACGCCTGTTTTGGAGGAGAAAATAGTGAGTAAATGTTTGTGGTCTGTACATAATGTAAAATGGCATCCGTGTAGCATTATGTGAAACTTTCTACCGGCAAAAATTGATTCCGACCCTTCTTTTTCCATCTGGATGTATTTCTTTTCAGCTGTAGTCAATACACGAGACACGTGACATACTGCTTTCTGACTACCATCTGGGAATTTGTGTGATAGAAGTGCATCTATGCCGTAGTCACTAGCATCCTCGGCAACAATGATAGGAAGCTTTGGATTGTAATGGGTTAGCACAAGATCGGATGTAAGCATCTTCTTGATCTTCTCGAAAGCGTCTTGGCTGCGTGATGACCAAGACCATTTGGTGTCCTTCTTTAAAGGATCATTTAAAGGTGCACGTAACGGCTGCATATTTGATATGAAGTCATTTTAATATTTTGCCATGCCTAAGAAAGACGGAAGCTTGGTCTTGTTCGTGGGAGCAGGCAAATTTTGAATCGCGGCTCTCTTCGTTGGGTCGGGACACCGACCGTTCTCATCTATTATAGCCCCAAGGTAACTGATGCGCGGTAGCAGGAACACACATTTTTGCATTTGGAGACTAAAACCGTATGATTGAATGCGTCCGAAAATCTCGTCCAAATGTACTTGATGTTCATCGACGGAAGTACGGACAACAATGATGTCCATAGGACAGAACACTCAGCATTATGTCCATTGTTTGTTGGAAAATTGCTGGTGCGCATTTAACGCCAAAAGGAAGCCGATTGTACTGGTACAACTCTCTGTGAGTGGTTATTGTCAATAGTTGTTTGCGGGAGTCTTCCACTTCTACTTGCAGGTAAGCATCCGAGAAGTCTAGTTTAGAAAACACACGCCCTCCATTTAGTTTGGCAAAAGGATCCTCAGGGACCGGGATTAGGTACTGATGCGTCTGAAGGGCGTCGTTTGAACCGGTTGATAAATCACCACAGATGCGCACAGCACCATTGGCCTTTCTAACGGCTATTATTGGGGCGGCTCAAAAAGAATAGGTGATTTTGCGTATTGCATTTAACTATTCCAAACGATCTAACTGGGTGTCGAATTGTGGGGTGGCTGCATTTCAGAATTGGAATTTCTGAACATTTGCGAAATCATTTTACACAATTTGAAATTTAGGATTACCTGGAATTTGTGTCGACGGTGATTTCTGAATAGATGATAGATCCTACTGTGCAAATTCTTATTGAATTTCTCTTCCCTAAATTTTTCACAGTATCATAACATGGCTGAGATCAACAATCTCATAGAACTTGATATTGGCGACGATGGTTCTGCGGCAGTCCATGAGCAGTTAGAAGTTGAAAATTAGTGAGATTTCGAATGTGGCTTTCGCCACTGGGTAGATGCAGCTCGTACCAAAAGCTTTTTTTCTGAAGTATTTGTTGTGTATATGCCCAACAGAAAGAAGTGAACACTTTTGGCGAGTCCTGATATCTCGTCATGGATGGAAGGCTCACCAGATGAAATATTTTCGTTAGTTTGGAATACCTGATCTTGAAATTAAAGTCATATAAGCGTAGTTCAGTAAATACTCATTTTGTTTTTGCTATTTCGGGGGTAATTTTATCATAAACCAATGAATGACGGAGATTATTTTGCGAGCCCACCAGGAATGTGTTGTGGAATTACCTGTCGATGTTAATGTATTGGAGCCGAGAATGCTTCGGAGTGTATCGAAAATCAGTGCCCTGTGTTATATGTTATACGTAGGAATTTATTGTTCAGTAATAGCGTGATCGATTGTAAACTGATCTCGAGAATGATTTCTAGCGATATCCGAAACGTCGACCGCCTACCATCTGTCCCGAAAACGCTATATAACTGAGTAGTAAACATTTAAGTATAAGTGGTAGATGCATTTGTTTTCAAAATGAAATCAAAGTTTAGGTGAGCATTCTGGAGCCAATGACTACTGATATCGGAGTTTAAGAACTGTCATCTGTTATGAACCTAGGTGAACGTGCGAAACAGAAATAAAAGGAACGACCGCATTGGAAGTAGAAATTTATTTCAGTGCTGACAAAAAGTGATAGGTATGGGTACGCGATAATAGGTGAGGAATATTTCCAGCGGAATTGGCAAGTAACTATGATAATGTATAGTGTGTTCGATTTTCTGTTGGATCAGAAAATAACACTTTGAAATTCAGTTCCTTTAATGTAATGCAGTCTACCGATAAATACAGAAGTCATGATTCCCGTCCAAGGATTGCTGAAAATACTTGTTGAACTTATACTTCTTTGTGATGAATACATCTCAAAGAGTGTCAATCATTTGATGAAATGAAATACACAAAATTCATACCCTGAGCATATTAGTGCGAAAGGCTGCAAAATGGTCGGAGAAGTTGTGGTCTTACGTCTCAATGTTTGACGATCTAGAGGTGTTCAACTTCATTGTGATGTGCAATAGTGCTTCATGTTTGAAGCTGTCAATGTAGTTAACATCCCGATTCTTACACAAGCAGGCCACTACCATAGCGACTAAAATATCTCTACCAAAATACACTCCTTCTAGGAAATATAATAAATATGTGACTACAACTGATGCAGACTTCTATCAGACATCCCCCGGAGTATTTTTCCCGTATCATTTTGATCAACTGTCGGCTACTACAATTGATTTCAGTAGCCAAATAGCAAATTCGAAACATTGGACGATTTCATTGCCAATGAATTCCGAATCCATCTCGGTTCTCACTGTTCTGGTTTTGCAATCGATGGAGAAATTAAAACAAGCAGGCCGAATGCAAGCTTTCGGATTTATTACTCAGACATGTTATCCTCATCATTGTAATACTTCGTTATTCTGAGTGCTTTTCTGTGTTGTTCAGATTATCCGTTCTTTTCTGCATATGACAGAAGCATAAGCACACCAAGACAACCTAAGGTTCGATTAGAAGGAACACGTCATAATAAATATCACGTTTCGACGAAGATTATACCGTTCCCACTGGAAAAATCGTTTGAGATGCCTTGACAAGTGAAATACGAGAAGATATTTCACACCAGTTTCTTTCTTTCTTTTTCTAATGAAATAAAGAAACTCGAAAGAAGATAACGCCACAAGCATCCAAGCAGGTGACATTATTCTGAGATTCAAATAGGGTAGTAAACTGCTTTTCATAAACTTACTGCACTCGGAGTTCGCCCACCATGTAAACTATTGAGTCAAAATGGAAGCGATGTGACAGAAAGTACTTTCATTTGCTCCAGTCGATAGTGAAGGTCTTTTATCAGACAACGGACTAAATGCAATGTGTGATAAAATGAAGCAATTAGCTTGTGCATGCTGTCGCCTGATATGATGTGTTAACAACGGAGCGTTTGAGTGGGCTTCTTATCAGTCTGTGTCCACATATTTTAGAAGACCAGGGCAGTGATCTGCAAAGAGTGATTCTATGCTGATAGTCGAAGTGTCTAGATCTGGAGAAGTATTTTCAGGTGACAAAAAAAACATCAAAGGGAACAGTCGTTGGATACGTCTAATGATTGCTGTTCGCACAATTCATGACCTCCAACCTAAGAACCATACGGTCAGAGTGATGGCTGTTGAGATTTCATCACTTTTAAAGAGATCTCTAGAGACCTTGAACCGAGATTCTCCAGTGACGAAGCTGCCCTGATGATGAACAAAGTCGAGCAATGCCACCAATTTCTAACGTATGGGGCAGAACCTTACTGTGGAAACTGTTCTGACTGCACATTATATTTGGGTTAGCGTAGGAGGTCCTGGCTTTATTCAATTCTCACTCCTTCCTTTAATCCGTTGAAAATCTCACAGTGATCTTCCACGTATCATGAATCTGAAGGCCACTCATCTGCTTTGTCCGTGCACGCTTTTCATACACTGATTCGCTACTACATTCCACACCGAGCTACTTTTATGCTCGTCATTAGGCAAATTTTCTTGAATTTCCATCTGAGCTATACTCGTCAGGCCTGATTGCCTAGACCTTAATTTATGAATACTGACACTATTCTCGCCAGTAAAAATTGCCGTGATATCAAGGTTATTGACAAGTAAATACTAGCACTCAATCGATTCCTCGGGAGTCTACAAGGAGTTGATCTATTTTGAAGGTTATCATGCCAGTGGTCCAGATTACTTTCAGACAGCCTTGTTATATGCGGTAACAAGTTAACTTTATGAATACCAAATCCGTCTGAATATATGGGACAGTTGAAAATTGGGATCTGTTGCAATAATGACAGAATGAAAAATACGATCCGTATGGTGCACATAAAATACGTTAAAGGCATTCAAAATGCTAATGCAAAAGATCCCTGATATGAACCATTATGAGTATCACAACTCACATAGCAAATATGACACTTTATCCATTCTAATACCATAATTTTTTTCTTCCACTCATCGGGAGCCATGCAGAGTCATGATATATTCAATAATCAAATGCTGGATTCAGCTTTATCGAGATGTCAAGTAGGTATGGATGATAATCACTTTTGCCTGTCTTGGTGGAATACAAAGTAACTGTAGTCAATGTGTCCTCTATCATTTGCGCGTACAGTGCAACTTCTAGTATGCTTCGTCTTAATTCTTCATTAGCACTGGATCATTGAGGAATTTCAAGGGGACGTCGGCTTGTAGTAAAAATCGAATAACTTTTCTTATTTTCATAACAATTCGCAGAAGTTTCGTGACTCTCCCTGATCATAAGTTTCACGCGTTTCCTTAAAGTTTTGCTGAAATCTGTTTATCGGTTGACACTGTATGGAGACCCAAATCGCTTCTCAGGACAGAAAAACGAGATGTTCGGTGGTGGCTTGTGTTATCTGATCCGCCCTCAAACAGGCTGGTAATCGAATCTGAAGCCTTTTTAGGTCATTTGTTTGTGCCGACTCAACTTGCGACCCAATCACGATTCTGCAAAGTGTTGGTGGATAAAAATATTTACGAAAAGTGCCAAAGCATCCCATTTTAAGCAACAGTGCAATGGATTTACATCAGCTTGTTAGAGCTTAGTAGCCAACCAACTAATACAGATATTACTTCAACAAATTGTATTGTGCCTCCTTTCTTAAATTCTCCCGGTGAAGTGGTGACAGAATACATCTGCACCCGGAGTCAGAATTCTATTGGAAACGAAACACAATTCAATTGTGGTTCAATCTAACAGAATGAATGTTTTGTTAGACTGAGTCCATGATTAATCAGTTAGTTGCCTGAGTCACATCGAAGGGAGAAGTAATTTGATGTCTGGGTCATACCAGCGTGAATTATCATGCTTGGTATACAGCATTGACAGTATGTTTATTTTCGATGGCGAAACGTGAAACACACCTGCTTTCTATATTTCATATCAGGATACCCTGACACAACATAATCGCGTCTCCAATGTCTCTGCGGTTGACACCGGACAGTGCAAAGCTTATACGTTCTTTTTGCCTATCTGTAATGATCGCAATGAACTGAATTAACAGGACGTATTGAAATTGCCCCCACCCAGAACTACGCTAACGAAAGTAGCAGGAACATTAAGCCTGCACATTAGCACATTTTTTGTATTACAGAACGGGTTTGTATAAATATATTAAATTAGAGAATAAAATTTGGTAGACTCGAAGATGACCAATCACAGGGAGCTTTTGTCGGACTTGTTCGCTGCGATCCTGATTGATTGAGGCTCATCCGTGTACGTGGATGCGAAGCTGTACCTAGCCGTATCACGTGTGACAGCTGCTGAATCACCACACCATCGTAAATAGTATTCTATCACCAGACTATTCTGTGCTCTGTTCTCTTAGGCTCAAGAATTCATCTGGTCGCTCAATGGCTAGTGTGTATTGCGAAGGAGGTTTGAAAAGAACCTGCCTGGGAACTGCCGATGAATAGAATTCCAATGGAAGGTACCAAATGGCATTGAATATTTGTCCCAGGAAAAGTTCATATAAAATGGTTTCAGCATGTGAACCTATGTTGTTTATTTCATTTTCTTGTGGAAAATGTTTCCATGATAAAAACAGCCATTTAACACATTTGAACAGGTGTCAACGAGGGTCCTGAATCCCAGACCTGCGAAAACCAGTCGTGGTTTTTCAGAGAGTGGTATTAACGCTACTTGATACCCACGTTTCACCATCGTTTGTTATCTAGTAGACAGAATCAACATCGGATCATATTAGACAGTATAGATATCAAGCTGTCTAATCAGACTATCCTGAGTGCTGACACGTTGATCAGAAATATGAAGTGATCATAAAATAGAAGAAAGGATAGAGAATCAGTGACGGAACTGGCAGAGAGTCACGAAAACCTCTCTCTATCTCCGTGAACAACTTGTTTCCGTACTATGTGAAAAGTGATCAGGACCGCAATCCGATTGGATGACTGAGGCATTGTGCTGGTCGGTCCGGAATTCAGTGCATCAACTTCGCTCTACTATTGCTCATATCAGCGGCCGCGCTGCATGCTCGCTGTCAATGTACTGTTTCATGGTGTGTGGACAAGATCATGTAATTGGACCCAATGATTTCATAATCTGAGCCCCGGTAACTCTGTGTGACAGAACTTGGAAATCACGGCGATTGATAGCCAAGCGAATAAGGAGATGCCGGACTCTCGGTTAGTACTCACCTTCTGAAGGCTGCAAAGCAAACGAACCAAGTCAGATCGCAATCAGATCACCGAACGGTCCAGAGGGTGATAATCAGACAGGAGTTGCAATGCCGTCAAACGAACATACATATGTACCTGAATCAACCTTTTCTCCGAAAGAACTTGAAAGAGAATGCGGCAAAGTAAAGTCGTACGGTTTATATCAAGATAGATTTTGCTTTATTCTATCAGGTACATGCTACAGATATTAATGGTCATTCCAATAAGAAAGATAACGTCACTGGGGATGGATTCAAATAATTCGGTCCTACCGGGGCAAAGCCAGGAAAACGAATAACTGCTGTTTCTTGCAGAAATTGAGCTTCCATCCTTGGATCACAATCGATTAGACAAACTGCAGTAGACGTGAACTGGTGGCCCAGAAGATCTTAGATAAAGCAGTTGTTAGGTGGACCAGATGCTTTTTGTCCAGAAAATGACGCGGAAAATAGCTGTTCACAAGCAGACAAAACCGAACATTTCCATGACTCTTGTGGCAAACTTTCTGAAGTTTGAAAATTTTCAGGAGTGTATGGAAAATCCGGGTGTCCCCACGTCAAGATACTTAGCTCTGAATGCAGAATTTGACTGCATTTCCAATAATTCTATCAGTGGAATTTCTTCTGTTTTGGCAACTTCAAAGGTGAATGGGGCCGAGTACGACTCATAGTGATGTTCAAAAGGCGAGAAATCACGAAGTCTTTTCTCAAATCCATTTGAAAAATGTCGAGAAAGCGTACCTGGTAAATAGGGTATTTATCGGGATTCCCCCGTTTGGGCGTCACCAAAATCAGTCAGATACGACAACAATGTTTATTTGCATAAAAGCTGTCCAGTCCTTTTTAAGACAGTTATATTCCGGTCGCAAGGTGCAATCACGTGGTCCATACGCCTTTATTCATCTTACCGGGCTCAGTCCAAGTGACGCGATTACGTTCATCATTGTTTTTGAACAATCAGCTAATTACTTATTCAGTGAGTACTATCCACACTCCACCACATTATCAGATTTACCAAAGTTTGTAAAACGATCAGTGTTGGTAGTGAGGCAACGCGAAAGAGAGTATTGTTAGACAGAGCTTTCAGTTTCTGTGACACTGATGAATAGCACTGCGGTTAGGCTGAGTGATGACGGGATAACCTATACGTCATGTTGCATGGAATTGAGATATGTTACGTTTCTACTTTATTAATTAACACATTCTTGAAAAATTCACGAGAAAAATAATTACTGGCCGGCAAGGCAGTCACCAGCGGCTGCCATTCCGCGTCATTTTCTGGACAAAAAGCATCTGGTCCACCTAACAACTGCTTTATCTAAGATCTTCTGGGCCACCAGTTCACGTCTACTGCAGTTTGTCTAATCGATTGTGATCCAAGGATGGAAGCTCAATTTCTGCAAGCAACAGCAGTTATTCGTTTTCCTGGCTTTGCCCCCGGTAGGACCGAATTATTTGAATCCATCCCCAGTGACGTTATCTTTCTTATTGGAATGACCATTAATATCTGTAGCATGTACCTGATAGAATAAAGCAAAATCTATCTTGATATAAACCGTACGACTTTACTTTGCCGCATTCTCTTTCAAGTTCTTTCGGAGAAAAGGTTGATTCAGGTACATATGTATGTTCGTTTGACGGCATTGCAACTCCTGTCTGATTATCACCCTCTGGACCGTTCGGTGATCTGATTGCGATCTGACTTGGTTCGTTTGCTTTGCAGCCTTCAGAAGGTGAGTACTAACCGAGAGTCCGGCATCTCCTTATTCGCTTGGCTATCAATCGCCGTGATTTCCAAGTTCTGTCACACAGAGTTACCGGGGCTCAGATTATGAAATCATTGGGTCCAATTACATGATCTTGTCCACACACCATGAAACAGTACATTGACAGCGAGCATGCAGCGCGGCCGCTGATATGAGCAATAGTAGAGCGAAGTTGATGCACTGAATTCCGGACCGACCAGCACAATGCCTCAGTCATCCAATCGGATTGCGGTCCTGATCACTTTTCACATAGTACGGAAACAAGTTGTTCACGGAGATAGAGAGAGGTTTTCGTGACTCTCTGCCAGTTCCGTCACTGATTCTCTATCCTTTCTTCTATTTTATGATCACTTCATATTTCTGATCAACGTGTCAGCACTCAGGATAGTCTGATTAGACAGCTTGATATCTATACTGTCTAATATGATCCGATGTTGATTCTGTCTACTAGATAACAAACGATGGTGAAACGTGGGTATCAAGTAGCGTTAATACCACTCTCTGAAAAACCACGACTGGTTTTCGCAGGTCTGGGATTCAGGACCCTCGTTGACACCTGTTCAAATGTGTTAAATGGCTGTTTTTATCATGGAAACATTTTCCACAAGAAAATGAAATAAACAACATAGGTTCACATGCTGAAACCATTTTATATGAACTTTTCCTGGGACAAATATTCAATGCCATTTGGTACCTTCCATTGGAATTCTATTCATCGGCAGTTCCCAGGCAGGTTCTTTTCAAACCTCCTTCGCAATACACACTAGCCATTGAGCGACCAGATGAATTCTTGAGCCTAAGAGAACAGAGCACAGAATAGTCTGGTGATAGAATACTATTTACGATGGTGTGGTGATTCAGCAGCTGTCACACGTGATACGGCTAGGTACAGCTTCGCATCCACGTACACGGATGAGCCTCAATCAATCAGGATCGCAGCGAACAAGTCCGACAAAAGCTCCCTGTGATTGGTCATCTTCGAGTCTACCAAATTTTATTCTCTAATTTAATATATTTATACAAACCCGTTCTGTAATACAAAAAATGTGCTAATGTGCAGGCTTAATGTTCCTGCTACTTTCGTTAGCGTAGTTCTGGGTGGGGGCAATTTCAATACGTCCTGTTAATTCAGTTCATTGCGATCATTACAGATAGGCAAAAAGAACGTATAAGCTTTGCACTGTCCGGTGTCAACCGCAGAGACATTGGAGACGCGATTATGTTGTGTCAGGGTATCCTGATATGAAATATAGAAAGCAGGTGTGTTTCACGTTTCGCCATCGAAAATAAACATACTGTCAATGCTGTATACCAAGCATGATAATTCACGCTGGTATGACCCAGACATCAAATTACTTCTCCCTTCGATGTGACTCAGGCAACTAACTGATTAATCATGGACTCAGTCTAACAAAACATTCATTCTGTTAGATTGAACCACAATTGAATTGTGTTTCGTTTCCAATAGAATTCTGACTCCGGGTGCAGATGTATTCTGTCACCACTTCACCGGGAGAATTTAAGAAAGGAGGCACAATACAATTTGTTGAAGTAATATCTGTATTAGTTGGTTGGCTACTAAGCTCTAACAAGCTGATGTAAATCCATTGCACTGTTGCTTAAAATGGGATGCTTTGGCACTTTTCGTAAATATTTTTATCCACCAACACTTTGCAGAATCGTGATTGGGTCGCAAGTTGAGTCGGCACAAACAAATGACCTAAAAAGGCTTCAGATTCGATTACCAGCCTGTTTGAGGGCGGATCAGATAACACAAGCCACCACCGAACATCTCGTTTTTCTGTCCTGAGAAGCGATTTGGGTCTCCATACAGTGTCAACCGATAAACAGATTTCAGCAAAACTTTAAGGAAACGCGTGAAACTTATGATCAGGGAGAGTCACGAAACTTCTGCGAATTGTTATGAAAATAAGAAAAGTTATTCGATTTTTACTACAAGCCGACGTCCCCTTGAAATTCCTCAATGATCCAGTGCTAATGAAGAATTAAGACGAAGCATACTAGAAGTTGCACTGTACGCGCAAATGATAGAGGACACATTGACTACAGTTACTTTGTATTCCACCAAGACAGGCAAAAGTGATTATCATCCATACCTACTTGACATCTCGATAAAGCTGAATCCAGCATTTGATTATTGAATATATCATGACTCTGCATGGCTCCCGATGAGTGGAAGAAAAAAATTATGGTATTAGAATGGATAAAGTGTCATATTTGCTATGTGAGTTGTGATACTCATAATGGTTCATATCAGGGATCTTTTGCATTAGCATTTTGAATGCCTTTAACGTATTTTATGTGCACCATACGGATCGTATTTTTCATTCTGTCATTATTGCAACAGATCCCAATTTTCAACTGTCCCATATATTCAGACGGATTTGGTATTCATAAAGTTAACTTGTTACCGCATATAACAAGGCTGTCTGAAAGTAATCTGGACCACTGGCATGACAACCTTCAAAATAGATCAACTCCTTGTAGACTCCCGAGGAATCGATTGAGTGCTAGTATTTACTTGTCAATAACCTTGATATCACGGCAATTTTTACTGGCGAGAATAGTGTCAGTATTCATAAATTAAGGTCTAGGCAATCAGGCCTGACGAGTATAGCTCAGATGGAAATTCAAGAAAATTTGCCTAATGACGAGCATAAAAGTAGCTCGGTGTGGAATGTAGTAGCGAATCAGTGTATGAAAAGCGTGCACGGACAAAGCAGATGAGTGGCCTTCAGATTCATGATACGTGGAAGATCACTGTGAGATTTTCAACGGATTAAAGGAAGGAGTGAGAATTGAATAAAGCCAGGACCTCCTACGCTAACCCAAATATAATGTGCAGTCAGAACAGTTTCCACAGTAAGGTTCTGCCCCATACGTTAGAAATTGGTGGCATTGCTCGACTTTGTTCATCATCAGGGCAGCTTCGTCACTGGAGAATCTCGGTTCAAGGTCTCTAGAGATCTCTTTAAAAGTGATGAAATCTCAACAGCCATCACTCTGACCGTATGGTTCTTAGGTTGGAGGTCATGAATTGTGCGAACAGCAATCATTAGACGTATCCAACGACTGTTCCCTTTGATGTTTTTTTTTGTCACCTGAAAATACTTCTCCAGATCTAGACACTTCGACTATCAGCATAGAATCACTCTTTGCAGATCACTGCCCTGGTCTTCTAAAATATGTGGACACAGACTGATAAGAAGCCCACTCAAACGCTCCGTTGTTAACACATCATATCAGGCGACAGCATGCACAAGCTAATTGCTTCATTTTATCACACATTGCATTTAGTCCGTTGTCTGATAAAAGACCTTCACTATCGACTGGAGCAAATGAAAGTACTTTCTGTCACATCGCTTCCATTTTGACTCAATAGTTTACATGGTGGACGAACTCCGAGTGAAAAGCAGTTTACTACCCTATTTGAATCTCAGAATAATGTCACCTGCTTGGATGCTTGTGGCGTTATCTTCTTTCGAGTTTCTTTATTTCATTAGAAAAAGAAAGAAAGAAACTGGTGTGAAATATCTTCTCGTATTTCACTTGTCAAGGCATCTCAAACGATTTTTCCAGTGGGAACGGTATAATCTTCGTCGAAACGTGATATTTATTATGACGTGTTCCTTCTAATCGAACCTTAGGTTGTCTTGGTGTGCTTATGCTTCTGTCATATGCAGAAAAGAACGGATAATCTGAACAACACAGAAAAGCACTCAGAATAACGAAGTATTACAATGATGAGGATAACATGTCTGAGTAATAAATCCGAAAGCTTGCATTCGGCCTGCTTGTTTTAATTTCTCCATCGATTGCAAAACCAGAACAGTGAGAACCGAGATGGATTCGGAATTCATTGGCAATGAAATCGTCCAATGTTTCGAATTTGCTATTTGGCTACTGAAATCAATTGTAGTAGCCGACAGTTGATCAAAATGATACGGGAAAAATACTCCGGGGGATGTCTGATAGAAGTCTGCATCAGTTGTAGTCACATATTTATTATATTTCCTAGAAGGAGTGTATTTTGGTAGAGATATTTTAGTCGCTATGGTAGTGGCCTGCTTGTGTAAGAATCGGGATGTTAACTACATTGACAGCTTCAAACATGAAGCACTATTGCACATCACAATGAAGTTGAACACCTCTAGATCGTCAAACATTGAGACGTAAGACCACAACTTCTCCGACCATTTTGCAGCCTTTCGCACTAATATGCTCAGGGTATGAATTTTGTGTATTTCATTTCATCAAATGATTGACACTCTTTGAGATGTATTCATCACAAAGAAGTATAAGTTCAACAAGTATTTTCAGCAATCCTTGGACGGGAATCATGACTTCTGTATTTATCGGTAGACTGCATTACATTAAAGGAACTGAATTTCAAAGTGTTATTTTCTGATCCAACAGAAAATCGAACACACTATACATTATCATAGTTACTTGTCAATTCCGCTGGAAATATTCCTCACCTATTATCGCGTACCCATACCTATCACTTTTTGTCAGCACTGAAATAAATTTCTACTTCCAATGCGGTCGTTCCTTTTATTTCTGTTTCGCACGTTCACCTAGGTTCATAACAGATGACAGTTCTTAAACTCCGATATCAGTAGTCATTGGCTCCAGAATGCTCACCTAAACTTTGATTTCATTTTGAAAACAAATGCATCTACCACTTATACTTAAATGTTTACTACTCAGTTATATAGCGTTTTCGGGACAGATGGTAGGCGGTCGACGTTTCGGATATCGCTAGAAATCATTCTCGAGATCAGTTTACAATCGATCACGCTATTACTGAACAATAAATTCCTACGTATAACATATAACACAGGGCACTGATTTTCGATACACTCCGAAGCATTCTCGGCTCCAATACATTAACATCGACAGGTAATTCCACAACACATTCCTGGTGGGCTCGCAAAATAATCTCCGTCATTCATTGGTTTATGATAAAATTACCCCCGAAATAGCAAAAACAAAATGAGTATTTACTGAACTACGCTTATATGACTTTAATTTCAAGATCAGGTATTCCAAACTAACGAAAATATTTCATCTGGTGAGCCTTCCATCCATGACGAGATATCAGGACTCGCCAAAAGTGTTCACTTCTTTCTGTTGGGCATATACACAACAAATACTTCAGAAAAAAAGCTTTTGGTACGAGCTGCATCTACCCAGTGGCGAAAGCCACATTCGAAATCTCACTAATTTTCAACTTCTAACTGCTCATGGACTGCCGCAGAACCATCGTCGCCAATATCAAGTTCTATGAGATTGTTGATCTCAGCCATGTTATGATACTGTGAAAAATTTAGGGAAGAGAAATTCAATAAGAATTTGCACAGTAGGATCTATCATCTATTCAGAAATCACCGTCGACACAAATTCCAGGTAATCCTAAATTTCAAATTGTGTAAAATGATTTCGCAAATGTTCAGAAATTCTAATTCTGAAATGCAGCCACCCCACAATTCGACACCCAGTTAGATCGTTTGGAATAGTTAAATGCAATACGCAAAATCACCTATTCTTTTTGAGCCGCCCCAATAATAGCCGTTAGAAAGGCCAATGGTGCTGTGCGCATCTGTGGTGATTTATCAACCGGTTCAAACGACGCCCTTCAGACGCATCAGTACCTAATCCCGGTCCCTGAGGATCCTTTTGCCAAACTAAATGGAGGGCGTGTGTTTTCTAAACTAGACTTCTCGGATGCTTACCTGCAAGTAGAAGTGGAAGACTCCCGCAAACAACTATTGACAATAACCACTCACAGAGAGTTGTACCAGTACAATCGGCTTCCTTTTGGCGTTAAATGCGCACCAGCAATTTTCCAACAAACAATGGACATAATGCTGAGTGTTCTGTCCTATGGACATCATTGTTGTCCGTACTTCCGTCGATGAACATCAAGTACATTTGGACGAGATTTTCGGACGCATTCAATCATACGGTTTTAGTCTCCAAATGCAAAAATGTGTGTTCCTGCTACCGCGCATCAGTTACCTTGGGGCTATAATAGATGAGAACGGTCGGTGTCCCGACCCAACGAAGAGAGCCGCGATTCAAAATTTGCCTGCTCCCACGAACAAGACCAAGCTTCCGTCTTTCTTAGGCATGGCAAAATATTAAAATGACTTCATATCAAATATGCAGCCGTTACGTGCACCTTTAAATGATCCTTTAAAGAAGGACACCAAATGGTCTTGGTCATCACGCAGCCAAGACGCTTTCGAGAAGATCAAGAAGATGCTTACATCCGATCTTGTGCTAACCCATTACAATCCAAAGCTTCCTATCATTGTTGCCGAGGATGCTAGTGACTACGGCATAGATGCACTTCTATCACACAAATTCCCAGATGGTAGTCAGAAAGCAGTATGTCACGTGTCTCGTGTATTGACTACAGCTGAAAAGAAATACATCCAGATGGAAAAAGAAGGGTCGGAATCAATTTTTGCCGGTAGAAAGTTTCACATAATGCTACACGGATGCCATTTTACATTATGTACAGACCACAAACATTTACTCACTATTTTCTCCTCCAAAACAGGCGTACCTGCGCATACGGCTAACAGAATATAGAGCTGGGCGACTATGCTAGTTGGTTATGATTTTAACATTCAGTACATACGAACAGATAGCTTCGGCAACTTGATGCCTTATCATGCCTGATAGCTACCAATTTACAAAGTCAACCAGACGATGACGTGATCGTTTCAGTGATAAATGTGGACGCAGATGTTGAGCACGTATTTCACGATTCCATACGCAATCTGCCAGTAACGTTTGGCACTATCCGCAGTGCAACTCAAACTAACCCCACTGTGCAGCGCGTCATGTCTTATTTACGAGAAGGTTGGCCCGACAACATTACGAAACATGAAATTCGGAAGTTCTACCGACGGAAAGAAGCACTCACAGTAAAAGGTGACTGCCTGATACTGTCCGACCGTGTGGTAATTCACCAATGCCTTAGAACAAAAGTCCTTCACCATCTACACACGGATCATCAAGGGATGACGCGAATGAAAGCCATCGCGCACTCCTACGCATACTGGCCTAACATAGACTCGGACATTGTTGAACTTGTCCGCAAGTGCGAGCAATGCGCGCTAGCGATCAAAGCACCTATGAAATATGAGCTTCACACATGGCCTTTACCTTCTGGGCCTTGGGTATGAATTCATGTAGACTACGCCAGACCTGTGAAGAATCAGTACTTTCAAATCGTGGTTGACGCATATTCTAAATGGCCTGAAATGATTCCAATGACGCAAGCATCCACATTCACTACAATAACCGCACTCAGTTGTCTTTTCTCCCAATTCGGCGTCCCCGAAACTGTTGTTACGGATAATGGTATGCAGTTTTCCTCAGTGGAGTTAAAACAGTTTTGCGACAGTATGGGTACAAATCATGTACGTAGCCTTGTGTATCATCCCTAATCCAATGGACAAGCTGAACGATTCGTAGACACCCCTAAGAGGGCTCTCCAGAAATTGCACGGGGAGGGAAGTAAACCGTTCGATATGCATCCGAAACTAACCTTCACACTGACCAGCAAGAACTTCCACTTGATATATTGTCAGACACATTCACACTTCCACAACAGCACAGTGAAAATTCTCAAATTTATACTGAACCACCTGTAGAGCGCTGGCATTCGACACGAACACGTGCACCTATTCAGAAGTTGAACATTCAGCCACAGAAACAGATTTATGTGTGATTCCTTACTTTCGGAGGGAGGTATTACAGAGGCATTCATATAGCCAGCAATCAAACTTTGCTTTCGTATTACCCTGTTTGTCACGACTCTTCTGTTCAGCTAACATTCTATCGATAATTCAATAGCGCTCAGCTTGTTGTATTTCGATTGACCAATCACGTGTGTTTATGCATCGTACCAAGGGCACGCGTCAGGCGACACAGCCGTGTGTTCAGTTTTCCGACAGGGCGCCACTCGGCATTGTTGTTCTGATTTGCGAGTTATCGGCTTTACCACAACGTTAAACAAAATATTTTACATCTTCCTGATATTCAGAAGAAAGATTCTGAATTCGCTCGCGGGGCTGTCGATTATCAGTTGCATATCTATCATACCGTGAATCGAAGAGTCTGCCGAATTGTGTAAACTAGACATAACTGCATGTGATACGTTCGCACACAAAACTCTTTCGGGCACCACTCATCCCATATGCAGTGGCCTATCAGTTCCGCGCCTCTACAGATTCCACTGTTTGTTCCGTACTCTCCGGCACTGATATCTATATGAAACCTATCGTTCCTTGTCCCGGATCCTCCCAAACCGTACACGGGTTCCGTCTGAATTTTCCAGCAATTTCTGATGCGATGATTTTCTCATTCCTCGGTTGGAAAAAGTGATCAGCGTGAATCCTTTCGCACTAAAACGCGGGCTTCTGCGCACAAAGTTTTATATTCTGAATTTTCGTACCGAAAGTCCAAAAGCGGACACTATTCTCTGTTTTATATGAACTCTGCGTCCAACAGCTCGGTCAAATCATTTGTATTCCATTGTTGTCTTTCTTCTGGTACTTATCTGACACCAAATCCTCAAAAACTCTAAGCTAGTGTACGATGTGACAACGGATCCAAGATAAACAAAATGGAACTTGGATATCGGGATCGAGCTCGGAGTGCCTCGACCGGTCGTGATCGAGTAGTTTAGAGCGCTTGTTCATCACTTTGGAAGTCAGAGATTCGCATTCCCCCAACAAGCGGTCACTTTAGTGGTATACAGTAATTCGCTGTCGCCCGGTTAGTTACCACACCCGACCTACTGGGACCGTATGTGATTCTCTGCTCCAGGCCTCAGGGTCCGGCATCTGGCTACTCCTAGTAGTGCATTGGGTCTTCGAGGCTATGGGGTATACTCCTTCCACTGTACCCATACGAAAGCATGAAATGGAACGAAAATGACGCACCATGCAATATATCGTAAGCCGAGCTTGAGGGATATTATCCATGTTAACGAAGATGTAGACTGACGATTAACATTTTCCACAACGCTATTACCAAATAATAAACGCTCAATTGAAGTCAAAGAACTATCCAAGAGGCCGATGGACGAGATCTAGTCCCTCATCTCATGAAATATGCTGAACTCGCAATATGCATGAAAGCGCTTAAGGTTTGTATTTGTGAACCACTGGCAGGTTGTATGTATATGGGGAAGTAAATAGATCTGCGGTATTTGACTTGGTCGAAGGCTGACTGACTTTCAAACTCGTGCGAATGTCTCCTGTATTGTCATATTGGATCTTCCTTATGACTACTGTCATGTGAGGGCGAAGCCTTGAAGGATTTTAGGCCTTGCATACATCAACAGTGCACGGCAGGAGTTCGCGTACGCAGTCCGGTTGCTACTACAGCTCCGAACAGAAACAAGTCAATAATATCAAACTGCAACAATCCGCTGACTCAAAAACCGTCTCCATGATTTTTAGTTAACTTTACTGTTTGTTCGCATTTTATATGCCTGTTCGGCTTGATATTGATTAGACGATGCTGAGAGATGGCAGCCAAAAATACAGCACAGCAGTGCGAAGATAACATTTGGAAGAACTGAACTGCCACTTTTTTAGTAGCAAGTGCAATCATTTCGGACTTCTACCTCAACTGGATAAGGTTATCGGTAAAGGTATCCTTCTGAGAGTCATTACTGCCATTACTCGATGCACCTATCAACATTAATGTTAAGCGAAGACTATTGCGGTCCACCTTTCGGACATCGATTAGATCTCAAAACAAAATAAAATGCAAGCAGCTGTCTATCGCGATTACCTTGAAAATTATACTTCTATTCCATTCCTAACTGAGTGCAATGGAAAGGACGTACGTTATAACCACAGCGTACCAATAAAACCATAGGGAGAACCTATCAATCGACACAATTCTAAAATCATGCTGACATGCGATTTCACCATGTGCATCACCCGATGTCCACATGAATTACTACATGAAATATCTAGAAGCAGTTAGTTTAGTCATCATATCCGTCTGCTTCACACAAGAAATGCCAATTATTTGTTTCCAATGCCGACAAAGACACGAACTCTAACCCACATACTATCGAGACAAAAAGCCCTAGTGAACAAGCAAAAATTCAAATCACCGTATCCAACGCATATTTCCAATAGGGAATATACAAAAATGCATTTGACAGATCGAGGGCACCATACATCGTACCATCACTAAACGAACATGAATGGAATGAGCGGGGACAAGAGACAGGGTGATGTGTTGGCAGCCGTGAACATAAGAGGATGCTCACAACCTCGAAGACAGTACTGAAAAGGTCTGATTGGCTGCAGCAGAAAAACGGCGATGTGGATGTTAAAAGTCATCCGAGAATCGTTGTGTAGCGTTTGCTTTCAATTTGTCATCCACAGCGTAAATGTCCATTACTCGCAATTGAATCTGTTCGACAATCTCACGCGATAGACTGTCAGATATGGCCTATAATAACGGTAGTATATAGACATTGAAGTGAACGAGGTAGGAAAAAATGATGAAAATGTGTGAGACTATCGGTACGTAGGAGAACAAACTAGTATAAGCATTACATGATCGCAGTGGAATCACCGGGTTGGTAACCAATCAATTATATTACTGAAGATTGAATATCAACAGAGCGCAACAGTACGGCATAATGTATGGCAACCTACCAACAAAGTAACGAAAGGTACAATTTGAATCTGAATGTGACAGCTGACAAACTGTATAATATATACATGCCCTCGTACGTGTGAAAACGAACATGTTGAGCATCATTAGAAAAACTGATTTATTTACTAAATACCATCCGATACGAAATTTTCTACCAATATCAAGGAGACTTGACGTAATGATCAAATTACACTGCGAAGACTGAAACCGAGAACGAATGCCAACGATAACGCACATAGTTCAGTTGTTTCAGACATTAGGGGTCAAAGGTAGTACACCGAACAGCATTCAACACCAGTAGCCTCGATTTTGAAACACTTCGATTTCTCCCAATAACATGAATACTTATCACCTGGGCCCGAACAAGAAAGTTGAGATGCACTGAGGCCAGTGCCCACACTGACTTCATTAAGCACTAGGTCATAGATTGACGGCCGCGTAACTTCATCCGGTCATCTCAGTAACGATGGATGGACGTGTGCAAAATATTGACGACGGTAATGCAGTGATTTTCTCATTAATCGGGTCACTGCCCATATAAAACACACGCAGGCCAATCTTGCTGCTCACATGATGCTGCCACAAAATGCGAGCAATGTTTGAAAGACATCGGTAGTCACATCCGGAGCGCCACGTAGCGTTCTCAGCACGGAATATCCGGCTGCAAAGCACGATAATAGGCATATTGCTATTGTACACACGTAACGTAATACGAAACACGGTAAGTGTTGAGAACCGAACTAAAGAAATAAAGTCACTATCAGTTACAATAGAGGGGAATAAATAACTGTGCAAAATGTGAATTTGCGATCTCGCGTGATACAAAAAAATGGCTCCACTACATCCAACACAGCAAACCGATAAACAACTTGTTTCAGTAAGAAATCGGTCGCTTTCTGCGCTCACCTGCCACCAAGCCATTTCAGAATGCCGATTTCCGGGAATTTCCACACCGGCGATACGCAGAGCCAAATGCAAAATTGCAGCCGCGATATGCTCTGGGGAGAAGTCCAAACAGATAGGGGAATGGTAGGAATCAGCCAGAATAGACCAGGCTAATCCAGGAAGACGAGCCAAGGCTATGGTCGCCGAATTCATTGGGGCCGATAATACTCCAGATCCCGGGGCCGCAGTGCCACCACTTGGAACACCTGCCGCACCTGATGAACCAACACCAACACCGCTCGACTCGGTACTCGAGGGATGAGCAATACCCTTGCCCACCCAGTGCAGCAGGGAGTGCAAATAATGGACCAAGTAGGCATGTGGCAGGGCTGGCCGACGAACATGGAATGCCAACAATCGCATTAAAAATAGTTCCGTCTGTACTAGACTTTCTCGAAGGCGGTCGTAGTCGTCACCCACCTCCAGTGGAGGCCTACGGGCCTTGTGTAGTGTTCTAAGGTTGGAAAAGAAACGGAGCGGAAAGAGGAGAGAGAGAGAGAGAGAGAGAGAGAGACAGGTGGAAAGAATTGCATCTTAAAACATTCGCTAAAGGAAACGCATCGGTTGGTCTCAAGTTCTCCGAGAACGGCTGATTGTGACCTAACCGTTCACTGCTTCTGTCCTTTTACATCTAAGCATTGGTGCAACTGAGAGGGTATAATCTTCGTCAGAAAGGCTCATTTCTTTAGGACTCAAAGTAACGAATCATGTAAGGTAGGAGGGTTGTTTTAAGTCTAAAAAGATTCCTTCACGATTCAGAACACAACTGGACAAAATATTCCAGCTTTTCGGGATGTAGGGTTAAAATTCGTTGTGAACAAGGGACCACGATTCAGTGGTTAACTTATCTTCAGGGATTTAAATTACTCGACAACGACCGGTTAAACTTCGTTCTATTTTTGAGAACAGCAACCGTCCGTATAAGTGACACGAATTTGTCATGACAAAACAGATTCACAGAACGGCTGAGAATGATTATCCTTCTCGTAGCATGGGAAAGTTCAACAGATCGGTGTTGACTTTTTTCGCAGAGGTGAGCTGAGTACTGATGAAATCACCGTGACTGGTGGTTAAACGCAATCACAATCAAATTTCCCAGCTTAGCAAACAATACTCAATACCGGAATGTGTTCAGCGGGACCAAAAACCGTATTATTCCAGTAAGCGCACCGAACTACACGGGATAGTTCCAGAGCGGATTGACAAAACGGCACAGAAAATACCTGGAATGAGAACTCGATCGCTAAACCACAGAAATCATAAGTTGACTTAGCACGCTGATATTAGGCAGTCGATTATTTACTATGGAAGATCGTTATGGTTATTCAACGGCTTCTGATCACTGCGCTTGGCGTTTAGGTCGCAAACATTCCATTACCAGTAGAGGTGACATCATCAGCGCGCAAGTAATGATGTCACCACGACTGGTGGTAAAACGTTCGCGAACTAAACGCAAGCTGAGCGAACAGAAGCTTCTGAACAGCACCAACCTGAGCTAAAATCACCAATAACTTTCAAAAGCATTGAGACTGTTATGATTCTTTATTCACACCGTTTTGACTTACCGATAGTATGCAACGATTACATCCCGCAAGCGTTGGTGTTCCTCTTGAACTTTTCCAGCCAAACTGATTGAAGCCATGGCGATTGTCTAGTGTTGGCGATAGGCGAGGGGAAGAATCGGATAGAAGGGTTAAAAAGATTGTGATCAGATCGCGAATATGGAATAAATATTGCAAGCTACAATTAGTCTGAAACTACACAACGATCACGTGACAAAAAATCCAAGTTGTACTGCACGCTATCCGTAGATAATCTCATAAAGTCGTAAACAGAAACCGAGCAAAAACAATCAATTCGATTGGTACAGTAAGGTATAGTTAAACTAAGGCTGCATCAAAATCGCCCAAAGGAAAGAATATCGTGTACCGGTGGTGGTCAGGCGGTCTAGAGCAACTACTTTTTCCCTCTGGTGTCAGAGTTTCAAATCCTGCCAACGACACCGGTCAGACAGTAAGTCACTGCTGCCCAGCCAGTTGCTTCCAAATGCCTCAGTATGGCTGGAGATGGGTGCCTCACGTTCCGAGATGGCTACTCGCCGTGAACACCTCTCGAAATGCTCCCAAATAACCGCGCGTCCCAAAGAGCCTCTGCTGAAGAAGTCCTGCACACAGCCTTCTCGGGGTGAAGGTGTTTATACCCAAGTGTGAAGACGAAGGCGAACGCCCGGTGCTCTCCACCAGGTTGGCTAACTGACAGTCGCTCTAAAAGAGATGGTTAAACCCTATATCTAAACCAACCACAGACGGCTTTCGAAGCATATAACACCATGCTCATTATCATCTGTGGCGAAAGAGTGTACTGGGCACTCAGGAAATCTGGCCTCATCCGAAGGGTGTATGGATAGAGCAATTAGCCACCGGCATCCACGCTTCGTCCCATTACCTTGTGCACCAAGACTTGAATAGCTGAACGCTCCGGATGTGGATCCCTAAGAAAACCGCCTGCTTTGGTCTGAGCAACCTGGCAATATTGCGCCCGCAAACTAACTATGAAATCGGACTCTATCTTCTTCGTCCTTCCCGATTGTGTCATGTTTCGTTTGGAACAGCCTGAAATCCGGCGGATGTGAAACATACAGTGCTTCCATGGTTTTCAATGGTGAGTTGAGCGTTCAAGCTGCATGATGAATCATATTATATACAAATCTAATCCTCTACTACTCAATTGCAAATACAAATATATATTAGCTTGTGACCACCCCTGACTTATTGGGACATTGTGATTCTCTACTCCAAGTCTCAGGGTCTGGTTGCCGGTTACAGCTAACAGTGCGGTGGGGTTTTGAGGTGGCAGGGTATACTGCAATTATGCGCAAGCTTATAATAAAAAAGTGAAAAAGGATCAACAACATAACATGTCGTTTTCACATGAGAACTCATTATTCGTCAAACCAAGCGTTTCACTCGCTCTTGGGAACAACATGTAGGAATTTGCCAATTTTGCCTTACATTGTTACCGGGAACATCTGCAACGGAGCTTAGCTGGAGCTCAGCGCTGCATTTAGTTCGAATCAAATTTAACGGACTGGCGTACATATGGGGCCCAAACCCAACACTACAGAAGTGTAATCTTTCTAAGAAGGCTCGGTTATCAGTTCTTTTCGCTCTTCATGATCACACTGAATGTTTGTCTGTCTGTTTTATACAGAGTAATCTTTTCGAATTTCAATGAAAACCTTGATCAATGGACTTGGCTAAGTAAGCCGTGTGAGACTTTTAAGTTAGCGTCAGCGAAACCCGACTATCAGACGATTGGAGACATTAAGTGACATACCTAGGTGTCTTGGTCATTGGCGTAGTGGCATTCGGACTCTTTCTCTGTTTTCGGGTTTCCTGTATATCACTTTGCTTTTTGACTTTTATTCACTTTACGCTGCTATTCATTCTGCCCTCAACTCGACAATGCTGTGAGATAGAAATCAAAACCAGAGCACAGAAGTGCGAGGCTGATGGCTGGATGAACTGAACCGAACCTCGTATTCCATGCTTATCCAGAAGAACAGTGGAAAAGATGCATTCCATATCCCCACGAGAATACAATGAATTATTGAGGACAATCAGAAACCACTTCCCCGAGATTGCTAGTAGTAACAAGCAAGGTGACACTGGTACACTGTCTACAACAAACGAGGAGACAAAGAAACCACACAGACTCACGTAGGGATCCACATCTCCTAAGCTATGACGAAACGAGTGCTCGATCGCTTCCGAACTACCTTCCTGATCTCCGTTGATGGAAGCGCTCCCGCCAGTGCTCGACGTAGATCCAAGCGGTTGTTCATCGCCCGTGGTCATGACGCGAAGTGCACGATGCAGGATGGTACATGCAGTGGCCACTGCATAATCACTCATTGCTAACCGACGTCCAGTTTCGCGCACGGTCAGGATGAGTGAAAACACAGCAGATTCCGACAAAGTCGGTCGTGGTGCCATACTAGCAAGCAAGCTGTTCGGATTACGGATCGCCGTAATAGAGGTGGGAAGTTCACGAGTGCTCATGACTTGTAAGGATCTAAAAAATTGAGAGTACATAAAACTGAGCGACCATATAATACCTAGAATAACTGGTGAAACAAAAAAGCTCTTAGTTACCTGAATGAATAAGCTTATTCGAGTATAATGTGGGTTTCGTAGACGACATCCAAAGTGCTCTTCTTGAGGTTCGAATATGAGTTATGGCTGCCGACAACTAAAATAGTGGCTAGTCGTTGCCCGTTACATATACTACCAAATCGAGGAAAAACGTTGAAAGAGAGGGCATAACGGGATGGCTTGTAAGAATGCGCACAATTATTTTGTCAGTTTTCAACACACTTGGTTCTGATTATTCGGAAACCATATGAACCCATCAAGCACACCGGGCAGCATTCGCACCACTAGAATCGATTCTGGGGGCAGTGGCACGAATACCGTGAAGTGTACTGAGTAAATTGCCGCGACGGTTTATTTCTAAAAAAATATTCCAACCGACAGAAACAGTTAGGTTCATTCAAGCAAAAATCCAGCACTTTGTTCCGGCTTTAATTGCTATCCATCAAAATCGTCTAATCAAGATTAAAACGAACAGAAGTATAAGAAGCAAACGGGAAAAAGTAATCAGTGGAAATTACGCACACGAAGAAAGAACTCGAATGGGATTATGCCACTGACAACAACAGCCAGCCATATCACCTAATGTCTCCAACCATCTGGGGGTTTGGTCTCGTGGATCCAACCCGGACGCTCAACGTGTCCTATACCCCCAATTCCATTGGTCAAGGTTTTTATACCTTTTTTCCATATCGTGGAGTGACAACCTCGACTTACTCTCCAACTGTCTCGTGGAACAATGTACACCGGCAATATGTGTCAAATATGTCAAACTGTTCCCAACATATTAGAGCAACTCCACGAGAACCACGATGCCTAAAAACCGACAGCTTCCGCGTTTCAGCTAACCCCGATGACCATTTTTCTGAGCCGCATTAAATGACGGACCTGACTGTCACAGTATACACTCGAACCTCGGTGGTCAATCGCGTGATGCACCGCCGCCACAAATGATTAAAACTCGAAAAGGCCAGACGCACGTTCTATTTAAACGACGACACTTCATCAGATATCCAACCACCTGGTGAGATGTAACTACATATGAAATGAAATTTTGCTACTCAAGTTAGACATTTCCCTGGTAGGACGTGGTTTTTTCTGGTGCTCGGTTGATCACCTCCACCTATCCTCCAAGTGCTACCGAGAACAGTACTAAACACCAATAAAGTTATCTCTGGGATAGGCGCCAAACTGACGGAGTCGGATTAGACGCTTCATCGATGTCAAAACCCAGTATTGCCAACGTGATTGTATGGATATTTCATGCGGGTACTGAAAGCGATAGCTCTATGGCATTAAAGACCCACTGCACTATTAGGTTTAACCAGTAATCACGGCCGAAACTCTAAGTAGAGAACCGTATAAGTTCCATCCGCTAGTGGGATGAGAGTCATCTTACAGTCACAAACGATTTCAGAGTGGACACTTAAAGCACTACTCTTTTACTTCGAATGAAAACGAACAGCATTCAAATCACCAGCGCTCGTAAAATTATTAGAACAGGCAAGAAACAGGATAGAAAAGATTGAAAATACGAACAAATACTGTATTTCTCAACTGACTGATTATTTTGGTTGATATTTATTCAAGCCAAAATTGTCATGTATAGGTCATATAAGTCGACAGATTTTGGTTTGCTTCACGGTTCCGTGTATGGAAGAGAAAGGAAATAAATGAACGTGATGCGGAGCGGAGCGATAGTTGTCTGTTGTTCAATATTGTAAGAAATATCAAAACAGCAGAAAAAACAATCCACGAGTTGTACCTATTTCACCTTAATTTGTCAATGAGCGACACAATAAGAGTGACACAGCACACACACACATCTAGGAATAAGAAAACACTGGTCATCGGAATTGAGATTGTAAGTGGCGCGGTCCCACCAATCATAATTGCTATCGGGTTGAAAGGGGATATCAGAGAAGAGAGGGGGTGAAAACGGGATCACGCGCGAGTCGGATGGAGGAGATGCTTATTACACGAATCGTGGATCAAAACACAAGAAGGAAACAGAACTAAAAAACGAATCAATACAGCTGTTTTTTGGGAAATAACTTAGCAAAACAGGGATCTTACGAAATGAGAAAGATTTGAACGCCGAATAATGTTTTAGTTTACAGCAAAAAGAGTGTAGCAGGCTGCGCCCTTCGCGATAAGATCGCTATGGTAGTAAGTGACTGTGAGGATTGTGAAATGAATAGGGTTGTGTCGAGCACTTGCCCTTTCAATCAAGTGTTGACATAGCACGACTATTCAAGAAGAAAGTCGTTTCCATAAAATCCTAAATTGGAAAAATTACTATCGGTCATGCAGAGACAAACCGGTGAATCAGCTTAGACGAGATTCCTAGCGGGAACGCAAAGGGTAGAAGTAGTCATTGCAAACAGGACTGGAGAACGAAACATGAACTAGCGGATATCGGTAGGAAAATACAGAAATGTTTCAAGGGAACCTGCGACTTATTGACCAGGGAATAACATCAAAGAATAGACAAACAGAGCGAGAAAGGATATCGTGAATGGTGCAGAAGTAGAAAATAAAAACTGCGACAGAAACAGTAAGTGAGTGAACTTGTGTTGGTAATCATAGTAATAACAATATTCCATTGTCGATGAATACGAATGAAAATCAAAGCGAAAACAAAAAAAAAAGAGAAACACAAGAAGTGCTTCGGATAAATAAACGACGGGATAATGAGGCATGACGAGGATGCGAAGATGTAGTGGGGAATGAGAGGGGGAGAGGGTGATAAATTGTCGAACATCAAATGCTGCACGATAGAACACCGGATCAAAATGTAAGATAGCCGGGTTTGGATCAGTAGGAGCTCATCAGTGCTATGATGATGATTTTGGCTATCATCATAGATCGACCGATGAAGGGAACGAATGAACTGAATGCCGCAAACTCGTCCTATCTTGAGGTTTAGAATTTGGGAATGTGAGACCCTGGCCATGTGTCCCGGCAGACACGTCAGACCAAGAATGTGTTAGAATGTCCATTGCTGAACTATGTCTGCCTGCTTCAATAGTCTGAACGCTAGTTGAATTACTAACAGCACCAACGTCTCCATTAACTGTGGGAGTCAGTGTTTCTTGGGTCGATCTTGATGGGACCATAACAGTTTGTGGGCTGGGTGGACGAGATAAACAGCCTTCAGCGGGCACATCTGGTCCGGGTGGCAACAAAGAAACTTCTTCCAAACCGTCCATCAAGTTGCGCGAATGCAAACCGAACAACGCGGAGCCATTACAGTTAGTTGCCCCGACAGAGTTTATGTGTCGACCACGGGATTTGGACGAGAAACGGTTGTGCAATGCAATCTTGGTTCGCCGACGTGGATGCAAATGAGGCTCACGTCGAGTGGGACTGGCCAACCCAAGCATCGATGTGATAGTTCCATGTCCGCTGGAACCGGCTGTAATTGCATGGCCACTGTTGCTCGCGTGCTGTCCGTGACAGTGATTGTTGTGAGTATTCTCCATCAAGGAGGGCTCGCGACTCAGACAGTGTTCCAATAGGGAATAAACAAATTCCAGATCACGCTGAAAGGGGGATAAGAGTGTAATACATCAGAACTTTAACACCACCATTGCTTACACGATATGAAGTAGGACAACGCATAAAACAATCTATCAGTAGAGACTAGGGTTCCATTCAAGTTGAATGAAAGAACGACAAAATACCGTAAATGAGCCAGAGGCCACAGAACTCGTACTAGCACTGTTATGCATAAAAAATGCACCTCGGCCTTCAAGCGATGATGACGATATTGTGAATGTTCAAACCGAACCGATACGACTGGCTGTCTCAACAGAAAATAACCAGTTCTTATTCACCGGAGCATCATGTGTTCCGTTGTTTAGAATAACGGCTCGGTACCATACAAGAGAACCTCATACAATGCTACTTTGATAACAGTTGCCTGTGCTTGTTTTTCTTCGTACTACGAAAAAGGGGAGGAGAATCATCATCATCATCGTACAGCGTTAAACAATAGGACAAGCCCCACAGACCACTACTTTTCTCGCCATGTTGCGCGTAGAATTAGAAAGTATGAATATACAAGATGGACAAGGAGTGGACCTACAATGGGACGGAAAAGGAAAGAACGCCCTCATAGCCAACACACGGAATACACAGTCTAACTGTACAAACGCACATTGATCAACCATTCTAATTTGACAAAAAGTGACAACACGACCGACACTGTTCACGATTCGCTGCCATATCCTTCAGTGTCTCCAGCCAGCTAATCGGGGGGTCTTTCGGACCCAAACCACGAAGAAGTGAGGCACCTACTTTGCCTAAGTTTGCTGTAAACTTTCTCATTCTTCGCTGCCACGTCATCTGTTGACTTCCACGTGGTTTCTTCCACTCCCTAGGAGGAACGGAGAATAGGGCACGGTACGGTAGGCGTGTGTTTGCCATATGTATTACTTGCCCCAACCAACGAAGTCTAATGAGGTCGATACACTGTGATAGAACATTCTCTGAAGTGATACTCAATACTCGATTTCTGACCTCAGCATTGCTCAACCGGACATTCCGTCCTATCTTAGCGAAACTACGCAAACATCGGTTGTCGAAAACCTCAAGGCGACGAATGTCTTCCGCACGCAGACTCCACGTATCGCAACCATACAACGAAACTGGGCGCACCGCGGCGCAGTATACACGACTTTTCAACTTCAGTGAAATTCCAGGTCGGCGACGAGAAACAACAGGCTTGCACTTGTCTGCAAAACAGGCTGTGGTGGACAGCATGCAATTTTGGCTTCTCCTATCGCTTTTGATGCTAAATAATGTGACTGTGTATGTCACAGCACGTTAACATCCCTGCATTGATAGATCTCCTCCAAGGTATTCACCAAAGGATACGTTTCCCCTAGGTCATTGAGTTTACACATTTGGCTGCTAGTAAATACTTCAGTAGAAAAAAATGATCAGGTAGTCTACGTGAAGAAAGACAACAGTCCCTTAATGCAGTTAAGAATTACGAAAAGACGAAAATTGCGAGACGTAAACGTTTGAAATACTTTCCTCGGTCGCCAAAGTATGACATATTAGGTATATCGGATTAATTAAGGCAAACGTTTGTGATATAAGCGTCGGTTATTCATGCGGGATCGCATGACTAAACATGAACGTCATTATTCGAGCTCCGCTCGAAGTTGGACATACACGAAACCCTAATTATGAACAGTGCAAAACACGGAAAGACCGAGACAGCACGGTCACTCTGAGAGCCCTATTGGTCTTGGTACTTCTCATATTTTCTGCTGGTTCACTTGAAATGAAAGTGACACGTACAAAAGCAGAACAGAACAAACAACACTTGACGAAGGAAAAGCTGGAACACATCCCGAAGTGTTTGTTGCACTCGATGCCTCGGTTAGACTGCATAAGTCAACTTTCTACAAAAAATCCGGCATCAGCTATGACGAATAATCTCTCTCCTGAACATCATCGAGTTCACGAGACCACTCAAAATGCTATTACGCACGCAATCCAAAGCCGTTAGCGTTTATCGAGGATATGCAGATCAATTCAGAAAACTCCTTTCTTTGCGTAAAAAAATCCTTGGGTTAGTCAGGCCACCACGTACTGGTTCATCTATCACACATACTTTGTCACTGTTGATCCCATGATACAGTTATCTACTATTTAAGGTTAATGACGAAGGAAATTATTTGAAACGCTTGCATTTCACAGTATTTAGTTACATTTTGTTCTCACTACCACGTAGGAAATTGAGCTGAACACTCATATTGCACCGTATCATACATAAACCCAATCATTACCTAAAGTGGAACACAAGTGTCAGAAAGATGCTTACGTGTGATTGAAACATCCGAGGACGCTGAAAACAGAGCATTTTGAAAACGAAATAGACATCCAGCAGGTTTTCGTGAGTCAACTGGTTGATCAGAATGCGTAAAGCGCAAAATGTACCCACTCGATTTCCGCCAGCACTATATGTGGATTGGGAAAGATGCGGAGAACGACAAACGACAATGAATAATGGCAAAATTGAGAGTGGAAAAATGTAACCAGTGGTAAGCACGAAAAACTGACGACAGGAATCGGAACGCGTGTCCATTTTGGGCAGCAAATATTGAGACAAAAGCTTTCGGGTGGGTCGTGCCACACGCTGAAAATCGGGGAATAGGATGCATTAGGCAATAAAAACGAATCAACTTTATTCGTAGACTTCTTTATGATCCGAAGGACCGAAATTAGCCATGAACGATTTTTGTTAATTGCAAACATAGAAACTGGTTTAATGGATTGGGCAGGTTGCGTCACAGTTAGAGGAACCCGAGTTGAAGTGGTGCAGCTAACGGAGCTCTAATAAGCTAAATATACTTTTCTGTGTATCGTACACCGCATGCAACTAACATCGGAAAGCATTGTCACTACCGAAAGTGGCAGTTAGTGGTTATGAAGTATGTTGCTTGCGTGGAATACATAGTTCATGCGCCACTTCGAAGTTAATTGCATATCACTAGGTTAGAACAATCACTAAACATACACTGAGTACAGCAATTCAGTTGAGTTCAGATAACCAATAACCATGTACTGGGTGCGGTGGTTGTGGTTGCTATCTCCTAGAGGCAACCTCAGAAGGAAATAATGAAAAAGAACAAGGGTTTGAAAGGAGTAATAAGAGAACTACATTTATTGGTGCCAAGTCGATAAAGATCGTAGATACAAGAGCGCAACCAAGCCATATGCTTCAATGTATCTAACCATAGAGTGGGAGGGTCTCTTGGACCCTACTCGGGAAGTCTAACACGCTTTGTATGGTCAAGTCCACTGGGTAGGCTTTTCATACCATTCTTCCATGTCATGAACTGACCACCCTTACTCATCTTCCAACCATTACAGCCCTCAGCAAACACTGCGCGCCGAGGAACCCTATCAAGGGGCACGCAAGTTTTGGTTGTCATCTCTCAGCAGGAACGTCAATGAGAAACCGAAGTAATTTCTCGTCATAGGATTGAACACAGGTACCGATAATTATCGCCTAACCTGATTGGAACGATCGAGCAGAACGATTGCACACAATCCACAATAATAAAAGCTGTCGATAAGATTTCGCGTTTCCTCGCTTCAATTATGGTTTTTGAAGTTGGCCTCATGCTCCTCCCTAGCCAGTGTGGAATGCAAACCGTACAATAAACATCTGATCGCTGCGGTTCATATAATTTATTTGATCGTTACGCACGAGAAAATCCATGCGCCAAACAATAAAACATGGAAGATCAAGATGAATCTCGGGATGTAGCAATATTTCAGTATACGCTTTTTAAATGCATTTCTGAACGGGTAAACGTTCTGTGTTCAACGGTGTACGAAGGTCTCTTAGCTCAGTGAGTGCATAACGACAGATTCTTCAACAGTATCCCACCTGGATGGTGAGAGAAAGAACACATTCTCTGAATGATGGGAACTGTGAAATGTGACACATTTGACAACAAAAGTATGCACTCACGGCATAAAATAATAATAATTTCTTATTTCAGTACCACAACTGAACGAATTCGAAGAAATGTATTGTTCAGATTCCTGTCTGAGTGATTGTAGTAAAAAGCATCCGAGTTAACAGAGCTATTTTATATGCGAAAATTGATCAAACCAGGCACGGAAAACACGGGACTAAAACCTCAACGGTAAGGTTAAATCGATAACCACTATGACAATTAGCTATTATACTCACTTGTCTACAACCACGATCGGTCCCGTCGATCGATGATATCCATCATCACGATCATCTCCGTCCCCGTCTTCACCATCATCTTCATCTTCCTCAACCACATGCGTGATCAATTCAAGCAATGTGTCTGCCATGCTAAGTTCCGACTCCGTCTCCAGCTCGACTGAGGGCCAACCGTCGAAACGCCACAGTGTGCACGCGAGAGCGTAATCTTCCCGATCGGAGGTTAGAAGGAACTCGTATCGTGTGAGTCGCTCTCGATAAGCTGTACTGCCAGCGTAACTAACATGCAGCCAACCAATCGTCCGAACCTTTAGAAGGAAGCGAACACATAAGCTAGTAGGCATTGGGTGTAACATGACACAGAAATTAAAGACTGTATGAATCAACACGCATAGGTCACCCTCAGGTGTTTTAGAATTTGACGCTGGTAAAGTCTGCTCTTTACGAATTGACAAACTTGCTGCAATAAACATCTTGCTTCATAGTTTTAGGTTCTCCACTTGTATCTGTTGCCGCACCGAGGAGAAGCCTGTTCATTGGATACCTGTTAGATATATAATGGTAGTGGAGTGCGACGCATAATGAGAAGTTGGTATGTGACGAATATTTGTCGCACGCTAAATAAGAACGAGATTTCCCTTAAGGTAAGATGATTTCAGGAACGTAAAGGAACCCGGACATGGACGAAGAAAAACGTAGTCGGAAAAACACTGTAGAGGAGGTAGAATGAAGCAAATTGCTGTCAAAGCTGAGATCGATGGAGGGGATGCACGCTTACGGGAGAGAAATACAAGACATGGAAGCGCTGAACGTGACTTGCCCTAGGCGACTGCTGGGACGCGTCAAATAATACAGCGAGAACTTACGCACCCGAGTATCGTAGTAATGGAAAGCACGTTGTCTTCAGACAAAAATATTGAGCTTTCTTGGTTGTTTGTCAGTGTTTGCTAGTGGTGGTCAAGTGGCTTACAGTGTCTACTTTCCACCTTGGAGGTTGGAGGTTCGCGCCCCACCAGCGACGCCAGTCGTTTCGGTGGCAGACAATAGGTCACTGTTGCCGGGCTCGCTACCACACCTGACTTATTGGAACCCTGGTTGTTCTACACTGTAATTCTCAGGGTTTGGTTACCGGTTATACCTAGTATTGCAGTAGGCCTTTGAGGTTATGGAGTATACGCCTCTTTCGCCGCACTGATGCGCAAATATGTAACAAAAATCAATTGTGAGCGGATACTGACTGTTTTGTCCTGTATGTAATCATTAGTGTCAAGTGTCACACATTATCTAGTTTAGGCAAAATTCAAGGCCTTTGATTGATAACTTGTAATGAACTAAATAGAAATTGTTTTGAGTTATTCCGCTGAATAAGTGTGACAAAACAGATCATCCATACCGATGGTAAGAACAGACAGCCTTGGTTCTAGAACCTTATATGATGCACGGCATGAGAGCCTCCATAGACCAGATGTGGAATTCATTGGTAAAACAGCTACACTGTTTACAACGAGAGTTGGCTGGCGATATTGGGGTTCGAGCTGTCGTTAATCAGGCCACAAACCAGCACCTATATCGCCGAAAAATCTTCCGTACGTGTTTGCTGAAGTACTTTCCGTAGAAAGATCAATTTGCATGGTACATTAGTTAAGTGCTGACAGGTGGTGTCACATGTGTTGTTACTCTAGCTGTTACTGTATAGGTAGTCACTTTTCTCCAAAGTACAGTAGAGTAGCGTGGTCATTGGGCTGAACACATTTACTGTGCTGCACTATAAGTAGAGATTCAAAAGAGATCACGAGACGTTGAGGCGAGTTCCCAATGTGAACTGGAGCCTGATATTCTACTAATACTGCTCAATGATTGCAAAAAAGTTTCATGAGAAATACTCGTGGGACGAGATATGATGATGGTGCAGTTCTGGTACCAACAGAGAACAGATGAGCGTGGAAGTGAATCGGCTGGGAGGGATATCAGCAACAGAGTTGTTGGACAAAAGTACACGGCGCACCTCGTTCGGTTTATTGGGCCAGAAGAGAGGTAATTCTGGACCAGAAAGGCAGACAATGATGGAGGAGTTTTCATCCCAGACCATCTTCCAGAATTCTGTCTCAGTACCAGCCAGCGGATGTCGTGCGACGATGTACTCGGACAGCATGTGATAACCATGCAAAGCGGATGAGTTGATACCCAACACATCAGCTGTGCCTACAAATGAAGTGGATAAAGAAGAATTGAGATGCGGATACTTGCGAATCATTCATCATTATCCTAGTGTGAAATGAGGGACGGCGATTTGTTTGTTCGTCGTCAATTACCCTGGCCACAAGTCTGCCACTCTCACCCCAATGGCTCAAATCCAGACTATGTGGCTGTTACGATCTAGTCTTGCAGGCCAACGCACCAAATCTAATCCAAATATCCTTACACCGCATGGCCTATTTGTCCAATGCGAATAAACTTTGATCTTCCCAACGTACTGGATGTAGAATGAATGACTGAAAACAACTGTTTGCTTCCGAAAGCGTATTTTGATATCACTATGTGCATATTCTAGAATCAGTTACAAATTGCAGAATTTACCTTCCAAAGTGGCCCAAGCACGGAACTATCCGTGGACAGGACACACTATTCGCAACAATCTGATCTGTGCTACAGGAGTGTGAGTGGATGCTAGTCTTAGAAGAATCCACTGAGGAATCACAACGGTGATTCGCTGATAATTCTGTGTGGGTTGGACATTGCTAACCCCGAGAATGACTCACACTCCGGACGCACAAAAAAGATTGTTGTGAATAAACAAATACGGAGTGCCCAATAATCAGAAGGAATTGATGAACAGAGGACTACCGGACACGCATACCCGATGAGCGGCAATAGCCGCGAAACCAAACCCCTGCTACCGAGAAACTTCGTCCACTCATCTGTTGATACCACTCAAATCAGAGAGGATACACCATTAAACTAAGTGAAGCCTAAGCGAGATATAACGTCAGTAACAGCGTTATCGGTGGAAAATTAAAAGCCGACGTTTCGGTTACCGTGGCTAACCTTTCTCAAAGCAGTTTTACAATCAAATGACTCTGAGGAATCAGTTACAAGTCAACGGTGTGAACGTGTGTGTGTTAGATCATTTGTCGTTTAGATTGATCGGATTTCAGTCACATCGATTCCCATTATCCGAGCCCGTGGTGACGAGGTCAAGTGTCGATGTGACCTTTGGGCTGCTTATATGTTAGTGATGCCAGTGCTGTCCAAATTCCGGGAATCTCTGTCCCGTCACTTCGGTTGACGCATGCAGGGTGCGTGCGCTCAGTGCGTGTTTTCAGTCCGTGTTGGAGGTTTTCTGTGTTTTCGTAGTCTACACTGTGTCCCTCGGCTTATAATTTTCCACCGGCAACGCCGTTACTGATGTTATATCGTTTAACACATCACATGGCGCGTCGTTTTTTCGATACACTCTGAACCTCGTTCGGTCCTGACATACTAAGTGAAGCTTAATTGTGAATAATTGCATTACGTAACGATTACATGCACAATGGAATGATAACACTTGTTTTCGTTTTGCCAATCACTAGATTCACACTTCAATGACCCAACTTTGATTGTCATTTCACAATAAAGGAAATAAATCAATGCACAGAGAGCAGGCAGAAAGAATGAGGAGCAGGTGGAGAAATGATCAAGAGATGAAGGCACCCACAGTGCAAACGTGACAGGGATGGCCACATTTGAAAATAGTGCCCGCTGTTCCCACACAGTAAGTAGATTGATCTTGCAGATTCAACAGGTTTTCCTGCCGTTTAATGGTCACTGGCGATCGTTTAGTAGTCAGTCATTTATAAGGGGATCACGGCCTAGAGCACAGTAACCAAAGCATTCCGACACACCCGTATCTTGCAAGGGTACATCATTTGTGAGATTTTGATCCTAGTTACGGGGTTTGATAGAACTGTGCGAGAATCTGATTAACAGCGTTCCGGGAGGTTAAACCATCTGAGAACAGGTCTGGGATGTTGGCGCGGTTGTGCAAACAATGGGCCGGATTTTACCCGCTTTGTGGTCTGTATTTCACAGACAAAACATCCATTTTATTGGATCTCCCAAAAATTATTCGGGAATTGCAAACCTGTTTTCCTTTGATGGCTGATGTGATATTTTTTAATTAACTAACCTAGAAATTTTCCTTAGCAGTCCCCAGCAAGGCGATATCATCGGCGTATTCCAAGTCGAAAACTCCGTTCCCTGGGAGGAGTTCAACTCCACCATTTGGTAGACCAGACGAGGCACTCCGCAGAACATCCTCTATGGCAAAGATGAAGAGAAATGGGGAAACAGGGCAACCCTATTGTACTCAAATGCGACAACCAGGGTTGGAAAAGACTGGTCATCGGCCTTAACCCGATCTGAGGTGTGATGAGGAGTGAGGATTGATACATACTTCCCAAGTACTCCCTTTTCCAATAAACAGCATCATTGTGCGGTCTCATCGGCAGAGTCGAGAGTCACGCAGACGTCTAGGCACACATGATGCATTAGCAACTGTCGGAAGGTGGAGATTTGACCGATACATCCACGACCGACGTGGAACCCAGCCTGCTCTTCCCGCGCTTCGTACAACCTGCGAAGTATGGCAGACGCAAGCAGCTTCGATGTTAATGGGATAAGGTTCACACCCTATGGTTAGCGCAGTAAATGCGCAAGCCCTTTTAAAAATTGAGGACAACATTCCATTCTCCCCAGGATGTGGGGACCTACTCAGAGCTCCAGACCTTTCAGAACAACACATAAAATTTTCTAACAAGCTGCACTTCACGATCCTTGAACAGAGCTGGAGGAAAGCTATCGGAGCCCGGTGATGTCCGAAGGCTTGGATTTCCCTGCCGATCTATACATTTGTAGGTGGGCCTGCAGAAAGACCGCGAGAGGAGTGCCGGAATAGCTATTGGAGCGGATGACACAAGAGACCAGCTAAGCTGCGCCTGGAAGAGCTCCGCCCAGCTGTTGATTCTGGACTGGAGAACAGTCAACTTCACAGATCGTTTCACTCACACTTAATGGTTTTTTACCGGTGACTCAAATAGATAGAACAGCTTGCGGAAGTTTCCCACGGCGACAGCACATTCCATCTCGGATGCACACTGCAACCATCAGATTTCACGATTTCTGTGTAGACTTGAATTAAGTGCAAGTCTCGTTACGAACTGTATTTCATTAGACTTGCTAAGAGTCGGGATTGACTGGCGTGTGTTGAAAATTCGCACAGATTAGGCAAAAAATTCGGGGCATCAACACGCGACGTGATAAGTCAAAACTCATCAGACCAGCGGAATTCAAAGCATTCTCGATAAGCGATCAGTGCCGATTGATGTGCTTAGCTGGGGCTACAGCAGGCTTCATAGCTAGTGAGTTTTGAAAGACGAACAGACGAGCTGGTTGGGACTGCTGATCGCAGTCTAACCGTCATTGTAGCGTCCACCGAAGCACTTGGACAACTTAGTGCAAACTGGCGCGTGACTGGAGTCGACAGGGGTGGTTTGGTAGGATCAGCAGTCTTGTATACAACCCCGCCATTTTTGGTTGATTCCGATGCGGTCAATCTGGGTCCATTGCTGACTAGAAGATGGCGGACGTCATGTGACGTATTGGCTACTGGAGCGACTGAAGCTCGTGCTAGCGAAGAACAGATGATGGTCAAAACAGAGCTTTTGGCACAAATCATTTTTGGTTTCATTTGAGCCGTACATACGCCGAAACGACAAATGAGTCGCGGCTATCAGGATGGTAAATGCTCACTTTGCACGAACTTCCAAGTTTTGTTGCACATAGTTGACAATCACTAAGAACCACGCCAACGCCGGCAAGACCAGAAACTGAAATTTGGGGGGTCTCCAGAAAACCGTGAAATTTCACGGGGGAATCAGATGGGGGTGTCAATCGGATGGTGGAACTGGAGTCTTGAGTACGAGTTTCCGGGGTGTAACGCACATCAATGGCAAGGGTTTCAGGCGTACGACATAAACCTGTTTGTTGTCATATACGCGTAAGGGTTCGCACGTTGAACGCGGCTAGTTCGAAAGGGCATCGAGGATGAAGGAGGGCATCAGGCGGGGGTAGCGGATTCAGTGGGATTTGGAAACTATTCGAGGAAGGGCGAGAAAGTCGACAGCCAGGATTTCCACCAGAAGCACTACGGCTAAAACGGTCGATCGAAGTTCCTGTTGGAAATGATAAAGTGCTGGGAGAAAGGGAAAAGTTGGGGATAAAAGTTATGATATACGGTGTAAAAGAGCAGACCGCGCAAGAGAACAATCAGTCAAGATAATGTTTAGTTGGTATCACATCTAATTGGAGACACTAAGAAGTGGAGTGGAGAATCACACAGGGTCCAGTAGGTGAGCAGTGGTTGACTGTCGCCGACGATGTTTAGAATTTGAACCTCTGACCCGATGGTTGGAAATCTACATACTTGGACAATCACCGGCAAAAAAAAATCGAGGATCTTACTTCATGATGGATCGGTCTGGATGCGTGCATATACGATTGCGCTTTTAAATGATTTATCATGCGGTACCAACGTTTAATTTAGTGTTGAAAACCATGAAATAACTGTACAGCTGTTTCATCCCTGTTGGGAAATATCAGTGGTGCACACCCCCCGCACATATGAGCGATTGTGAGTCGAACACCTAACCACCAGGCTTTTCGGGTTGGCTACAAACGATCTGCTTCACATCGCGACTAAATGATGTCGGCTTCCCGTGGCTGACTTTTCAAGGGTAACAACCTGCTGACCGCACAGTGATCAACTCCTGTAATTGGTACAGTTTAAAGACAAAAACGTTTCCCCGACGAAGCCAAATGAATGTAGAAATACAAAATACAAAACTGGCTTAGAGGAATCGAAGTTATTTTAGATAACCGATCGTTTTTTCCATAACCGATTAGCTAAGGACTACGGCATACGAATACAAAAGTACTCAGGATTGAGGACGAAACAGACCGGGAGCTCCATGAAAAAGACGTACCGTAGACAAATGACGAGCCCCTCCGACTAACAGTCGAAAGAGTGCGTGACCTGGACATATCAGCCGAATCGCCATACGACTCAATACACATCTAAACAGTGGCCGCAAAGGAAGAATGAATAAAGTAAATGCTTTTTTAATTCTGATTTATTGTAAAATAAGTACACAACATGAACAACAACGTATAACTGGGACTGGAGCATAGCAGATCAAAAATTTCCGGATAGCATGTAAAACAAAATGTGTAGTGGTTACTCCGATATCAACCGGAAACGGGTGAAAATGAAAGCCTCCAAATGCGCTGAAACAATCTTAAAGAGGAACTAAGTGGTACGCTTTTAAGTAAGCGAAATACAGGCTACATTTAAAACAACAAAACTATGGAAAAAGCGCCGTACGTCTCGTGACCGAGAGATGAGATTCCAGAATAAGTAGGCGGAAACTGCGATCTTTGAGGTACATAAACTTTTCTCAGTTGTGCAATAATGCAGTCATTTTCACTGACCTTATTCATGGGTAGTTTCAGGATATCCGACCACTGAGTGCAGTGGGTGGATCTAGACTTCATCAACGCCGAGTACAGTGTAGGGTTTTCAGATATTAAAACCAATTGGACAACACCGACGATCTTGTGTAGTACGTAACTCAAATTACGGGACACTTTTACCCAGTTTTCTAACACATCTTTCGTTCATTGGATGCAGCGCTCTTCGTTGTCTTGCGCATCGGATAAAGCTGAAATTCGGTGTCTATCTTTTTCTATCCTGTTCTCTAAGCTCGTTTATGATTTAGAGACTGAAACTTTGGTGATTAGGTGCATCGGGGTGTATGCAGTATCTGAGACGTAGCAGATCTGAGCTGGAGACTGTCGTGCCCCTTAGAGTATTTCTCATCCCGTTGGTCTCCATCATTTACCCAACTCTCACCTGTGGCCCCACGAAGCTGAAGCATGCATCAGCGACCATAACCCGGCAAACCGTTTGACAAGCAGAACAAATCAAGATAAGGGTAACCAAGACCTAAGAACTTCGGAGACGGCACCCAGCATGCAAAGATGGATACTCCTGCATAGGCGAAAGAGATCTGTTGGGATCCAACGGCTACTAAGGAAATTTGTCCAATCAATGGGGTTGTATGTACCTCTGGGTCATGGTCACCTGCCGAATGGCGATCGGGGTCCCAGAGAGCCACCGGCAACCATACACCAAGATCACTAGGACGCGTTCGGCATCCCGGATTGGTGGACCACCATTCAAAAGGCGTATGAACCGCTCGATTGGCCACTGACTCGTAACACAAAAACTTCTTGTTGCCCGACAGGTAGCGCGGGCTAGAGGTGCCACCTCGAACAAAAGCCAAGTGAAGTTGCGGACGCCACTCTGTTACCTATTCCCGATTTTATTATTGGACTTCTTTTCTACAAATCGCTCCGATCATGCTACGGCGTCCCCGGTAGGCGACGCACCCTGTGCTCCCCTAGAGACTGGGGTGATCCAAACACGAGCTGGGAACGTAAGCCTGAACACAAGGTCACGAGTCCACATAGCCTGCTGGAACGTGAGAACTCTCCTAGATACATATAACCAGTGCATTACCAAGCGCACACTATTCGACCACGGAATTGACGTAGCTTGTCTATCCGAAGTACGCCCGTTCAACTCCCGCAGCAGACGGACGAGTCCTAATGGATGTATCATAGTGGAGCAGTGGACAATTCGGCGCTTCGTAGAGTTGCGAGAGCAATGAACATTCGAGTTCATGGCGCCTTGATCTCTTGGGAGCCGGTTTCACCAAGAACCGCCATGGCACGTTTCAAGGGCAGTCCGTTCAATGTGACCATATCTGCAGTCTACTCCCCAACTTTACATTTGGAACAAACCACTAAATACGCCTTCTACAACGAACCTCAGAATCCAATCAATCATGTTCCCAGGTGAGACAGCCTGTTAACTGCAAGAGATTGGAACGCCCGCACAGAAGCAGTAGATGAGTACCCCAACATGTACTGGGGAAATTCGGCGACCGATGCAAAAATGGTGACCGCTTGGTTACGTTTGTAGATCTTAATCTACTGTTCGTCGCCAATACCCGCTTCCAGCATCCAGAAGAGCACTCGCCGACTTGGTACTCCAACGACGGTAGGACAGCGCACCAAATCGACTACATCTTGATGCGCTCTCGTTGGGCATCATCGGTCCAGAACTATCGGGTACAGTGGAGCGGCATAAGGGGAAACGCCAACGGCACGGACCGCACACTGACACGCGCTCGCTTCAAGCTTCATCTTCCAGTACGACGAAAATCTCCTCCTCATTGCAGGGCAGATACTTTTAAGCTAACAATCCCTGATAACATTCAAGCCCTGTCAAACGCGATTTCCTCCAGTTGTGATCGACGGAGATGGCAGTGTGGATGAGCGATGAACGGAGATAAAAGTATAAATCCTCAGCTCTTCTCTTGAACAGCTGGGCAAAACAAACTGGCACAGCAAAGGTTGGGTTTCTGCAGTAACCCTAAACTGTTGTACTAAAGCTAGGGACGCGAGACTCTACAATTCACTTGATTACCACAACCTTCGCCACGAAGTTACACGCTCAGCATGAGCGGCCGCAAGCGATATTGGTCTGAAACTGCAGGCCGGAAGGAAACGGCAGCCGCTGTTGGAGACTTTGGGAAACTTTTCCGACTCATCCGCTTCTCTTCGGGCAAAGTGCAATCTACTCCTCTCACGATACGCGACGATAATGACCACTTCGTATCGGGCTGCGACCAGAACCTTCAAAGATGGTCCGACCACTCCAGTCAGCAGTTTAATCATTCTCCTATAAAATTCACCTATGTTGGCGTTCGGGACGCACAAACACGTTTCAATCAATGTGGTTTTCGTCGAGAAAGAGGCTGTGTTGACTTGAACTTCACGCTGTGGCGAATTTCAGAACACTGATATAAATGTCAATAACCCATCACAGCGTGCTTCGTTTACTTTCAGGCAGTATTCGACTCCATTGACAGATAGTTACGCTGGAGCGTACTGCGGAGTGACGGGATGTCGAAAAAGTACATCAGATTGTTAAGATCATGCTTCTCGACAACACAGGCGTGCGAACGCGCCGACGGCGAAGAGTCGCCAAAGTTCCCAATCGACTCTTGCGTCCGCGAAGAGTGTCCTATTTAACTACACTATAGACTGGATAACGCATCGCGCCCTCAGTACTTTTTGGGGAATACAACTTGGCCACGATCCTTGGGCTACATACCTCGAATTCGCCGACGACACTGTCATTCTAGGAGAAGATCCCGGAACTCTGCAGCCGGTTCGCGACCGTAATGCATGTGACGCAAAGACTGTTGGTCTGGAAATAAACGCTTCAAAAGCGGACATGGTTGTCTCGTAGTGAAACAATCTTCCACACGAAGCAACGCATATAACGAACTGCGATCCGCCCAGTCCTTAAGTACGCATGCGAACCTGGTCGCTGAGAGTAGACGATACAAAAAAGCTGGAAAGCTCCGACCACTAGTACCTTTGCTATATGGTCAAAATCAAGTAGCATGATCGCGTCTCAGACGCCGTTGTGCGTCAACAATGTGTGAATACAGAACAACTTTATCCGTCTCGTTAAGGACGTCGCCTACAGTGGTTCGGTCATTTCTTTTGCTGACTTGAAACGGAACTTACAAAAAGAAACCTAGTGCCACCACCTTGCTCAGATTGAAAACGTCACTTTGGTGACCAACTGAAGACATGGGTTAGCAGTATTAGGACAGATATGGATCACCTAGACCTTCAGACCGTCTTCGGAGTACGCAAATGCGCAACGACTAGATTTAACGATGCGCATATCTCGCCTCAGCTACAATCCGAGATATCCTAAAATCCTACTAATCATCTAGCAGGGGCTAGTCACATGAAACTAAAAGTAAAAAAGTAAGATTAGGTACATCAATGTGGTTAATGGATATACCTCTTTCTATCGATTTCGTAATTCAGTTAGGCGATCAATCAATGGCCTGCTTTGATGTTTGCTCTCGTGATGGCCAAACTCAAGCACAAAACTCTTCTGAGTTGCAAACTAACTAAATGTGCAGTTCAGACAACCACTAACCACGCATTGAGCGCGGTGGTTGTAGTTGCTATCTCCTAGGGGCAACCTCAAAAGACAATAATGCAAAAGAACAAGAATATGAAAACAGAAATGGGAGAACTATAAAAATTGGCATCAAGTCGATAAAGAAAGTTGGCGGATACAAGAGCGCCACTGATCGCGACACCAAGCTATATCCCCCAACGTATCGAACCATTGAGTGGGAGGGTCTCTTGGACCCCACCCAGGAAATCTAACACGCCCTACATGGCCAAGTCCACTAGTTAGGCTTTTCATACCTTTCTTCCCTGTCATGGCCCGATCACACTTACTCATCTTCCAACTGGTACCCGCCTCAGCAAACATGGCGCGCCAAAGGATCCTGCCAGGGGACATGTGCAATACGCCCCAACCATCCCAGCCTGGAGAGCTTAAGTATTCCATCTAATGATTTGATCCGTGAGCCTGAGACTCCCCACCGAATCTCAGCACTGCCTATAAGGCGTTCCCATTGGATTCGAACAATGCCATGAAGATATAAGCGTTGAAATACCGACATTGGCCATGTCCTCCAAACATACAGAAGTGCTGGCCAGACAGCTGCACTGTACACTCGACCGTTGATAGATAAACGGATGTCATGTCGACGTCACAGATGGCTCAGTTTGGCAAGAGCAAAATACGCCTTCTTTATACGCAGAGATATCCGATATCCGACCTCCGGATGTTAGGTGAGGATAGCGCCATTGAACTTTTCCCAGGTGGAAAGGTGTCAGACCCTGAGTATGCGGACGACAAGTTTTTCCAAGTGAAGATCCAAATAAATCGCAAGCATATCTAGACAGCTTGACGGATTGAGCAGCAATGTCCGGTATGCGCTTTGCATTTTCAAAGTGCAAGATGCTGTTGCAGGACTGGGTTGGTCCAACGTCGGACTCTTCAGTCTGGGAAGACTATGAACGTGGTAGACGAGTTCTGTTATCTGGGGAGCTGCATCTCACCCGGAGGTCGGATATCGGATGAAGTGTCTCTGCGTAAACAGAAGACTCGCTTGGCGTTTGCCAACCTAAGTCATTTGTGGCGTCGATATGACTTATGTTTACCTATCAAGGGTCGAGTGTACGTTGCAGCAGTCAGGCCCGTCCTTTTATATGGTTCGGAGACATGGCCAGTGAGGGTGGAGGACATACGAAGATTGTCGGTATTTGAACACCGATGTCTTCATGGCATTGTTCGAACCCAATGGGAACGCCTTATAGGCAGTGCTGAGATTCGGTGGGGAGTCTCAGGCTCACGGATCAAATCATTAGATGGAATACTTAAGCTCTCCAGGCTGGGATGGTTGGGGCGTATTGCACATGTCCCCTGGCAGGATCCTTTGGCGCGCCATGTTTGCTGAGGCGGGTACCAGTTGGAAGATGAGTAAGTGTGATCGGGCCATGACAGGGAAGAAAGGTATGAAAAGCCTAACTAGTGGACTTGGCCATGTAGGGCGTGTTAGATTTCCTGGGTGGGGTCCAAGAGACCCTCCCACTCAATGGTTCGATACGTTGGGGGATATAGCTTGGTGTCGCGATCAGTGGCGCTCTTGTATCCACCGACTTTCTTTATCGACTCAATTCTATTACCATAGTTCTTCTTTTACTCCTTTCACACTCGTTTCTCTTTCATTCTTTCCTCTTAAGGTTGCCGCTAAAAAATAGCAACCAAAGTCACTGCACGCAGTGCATGGCTAACGGTTGTCTGAACAGAACGGAACAGGGCGAAAAGCAGCTGCTCAGATAACAGAATTTGTCTATCTGGTCTACTGTCTCCCCAGACACTGAAAGGTTTGACGTTGAGCTTACCCAGTCCTGCAACAGCACCTTACATTTCGAACGTGCAAAACGCATACCGAACATTGCTGCGTAATCAGTCAAGTTATCTGGAAAAGCCGGCAACTTCCCTGGATCGTCACTTAGAAGAATAACGCAGTCCGCATATTTAAGGTCTAACACTTTTCCACCCGGAAAAGGTCCAATACCACTACCTTCATCTGACAAAAGAGTGGAGAGGACTATATCAATCATAAAGTTAAAGAGGAAATCAGAAAGGGAGCAACCCTATATGTGCAACGTATGTAGTATACGGATCATGGCACTCACATCGAATTGCTTCTCCAAATTGGAGCGTCCAGACGAGTCCAGTTCCCGTAGGTGATGTAAATAATCGCGAAAATGAGGTACACGTATTGTATGGCAAGGATATAGCACATATTCCCGAAGTGCGTCGTGGATAAATGCATATTGTTGCTGTTTGGTGAATGATAACGCATAAAAAGAAAGTTAGGGAAGTGGGGAACCAGGTATTCGTCGAAAAATAGAAAATAAACCCTATGTTCAGATGGAACAGTCCGGTTAGAATAAAAAAGGGGGTTTCCTAGTAATACCGCTGTTCGGCACACTGAGAACCGGATAAATTGGTGCAGTAATCCCAAGAGTTTACTAATAAGATCCGGTTCTTTATGCTCAGCCGCATCGACTGACAGCGCAGCGAACCCTTGTGATTAACGTGGCGATCGAGCGGTTTAGAGCGTCCACCATCTACCATCTCGAGTGTTGCAGGTTATCTCACCACTTTGCAATTATGATGAGTCCGGAGCTAGCCCTATCCTTGTGTGAGAATGGCGACACTGACCTTTGTTCAGGCAGTAACTTGTCCGACTTAGAATACCCGGGGCGATGTTGTGCATTTAAGTGAAGTTCCAGGTGAGTTACAAGTAGTTATAAATAGCATAAACATTAGTGTTTTGCACCTTCGAAGTGTGAAATACTACTGCGGGATTGGGTTGACCCTACATGAAATGTTTTCCCAGCAGGGGAAAGCGCAACTGAAGTAGATAAGTTCTGTTCACCGGGACAGCAACATCTCACCAAGTCATCGCACATAGGATGAAGTACCGTAGCGCATAAAAAAGCGCGTTGAGCCTTTACCATCTGGATCATCTGTGGCACCGGCGTGAGTGTATACAGTGGCAGTTAGATCTGTTCTATTATACGTCTCAGAAACAAGTTATATGAAAACTGTCTCCGTATCAGCAACATTGACCTTGGACGCAGGGCATAGGGAACCAGAGGTCAGTCGTTGGAGTAAAGAGGTTAAGATAGTTGAGACGTGTGCTACGCGTACCCACTGATAGACTTCCTCTGGGTGCGATGTTCTCCGAGACAGGTAGCTGTTAGCGGGTGGGTCGCGATGATATGGCCATAAGGTATGAAAAACCTTGGTCATGTAGGACGTTCTGGGTTTTCGGGTTTGAGTCAACGGAATACGCCTACGGGATGCAGGATAGACTAAGTAACACGGTTAGGCGTCGCCACCGGTGGCGTAAATACATTCGAAGTCATTCTTCATCGTCATGATTGGACTAATAACTTTTTTCTCCCTACGTGTTTTTCCCTTGCGCTTCAATTCGTTTTGCTCTCGACTAGACGATGTTGAGACGTAGAACCCAAAAGCAAAGCACGGAAGTGGGATAGAAGATTAAAAATGTATCTGGAATGGCCTATGAGATTCGCTACCGCACGTTATACATGCAATAAGGGACACTCGCGAAGAAGACCAAAATGTCCCTAGGTGCAGGGTGTCCCCTCTTCAGGTGTTTTGGGAACTTATTGGGATATATATATATATATATATATATATATATATATATATAAATATAAATATATATATATATATATATATATATATATATATAGTACGATGTGCAATTTTCTGGTGGGCCCGGGGACTGGTAATTGTGTTGTTAGAAACAGTTAACGGAGACACTTTCTCCCACCAGGGGAGGAAAAACTCACTTCAGTTTGAACCAATTTCATGCGTTGTTGTCGAATGTGTTCCAAGAAACCTCGAATGGAAACCACATGTTCCGCTTGTAGCTGCCGGATCAAACTCTCAATGCAAATGTAAGTTCCCGTCCGGCCGACACCCGCGCTGAATTATTCAACGAGAAAAAATTCAACAATCCACCTCTACAAGAATTGAAGCTTTCGAATGCTACGAGCGAAAATACTGAAATTTCATACCAGCAGGCTTATTCCATTTAGTAGATTGCAATCGGGCATCTCCTCATAACTGCGACTAATAATACACTGTTGTTGTACACTGGCGAGTTACCATATGTGAACATATTCTACTACGATAATGATCGCTGCACTACGAACGTTTCGTTCGTTTTCCTGTTTGATTCCGAGACGCAAATACTTGTTCCCAAAACCCGCGAGTAATTTCATTTCAGCCACTGCGATTGGCGAGCACCATATTCAAGACTGTTCCTGTCGATTCTCGGCAAAAAATGGCCTACGCTCAGTTCTATCCGTAGGTGAATCAAACAAAAGTATGGGATAACAATTGAACAAATACAGTCTAAAAGTCGAAACAAGGACACAGACCAAAGAAGCTCGGATAACAAAATGTGTCAAGAAACACGGGGAGAAGATAAAAAACCGGTGGCTAACAATAATAAGCTATATGCGAAAGTATGCATACCTGCAATGCACGATAATAGGGCCCTTGTCTAACGACCAATGCGAAATTGACGCCTCAACAAATTTAAGCACTGGGAGTGGTGACGGAGGAACATCAAAGTCACGCCAGTCCGTATACTGATAGTGGTAAACTAGACGGTCCTTTGGATTCTGGTGGGATTTTTGTTTACAAAAAAAAATTGATAAATAAAAGAACAAACGAGAAAAATCGGATCGAAAACAGTCGATATAGAAAGAGAACTGAGAAGTACTCCGACTGGTTAGATTTATGGGGGTGGTGATAGACCTGTCCAAAAGAAACTCAATCATATACGAGGACGTTACCTGGAGTGAAATGATAAAGTAGAGGGTCTTGTCACGATAAAAAAAACTCATGAATCGTATGGTTCACCGGTGGTGAAGTGGTTTGAGGCGTTTACCTTACAACTCGGAGGTCTGAAGCTCGGATCTCGCCACCACTGGTCACTTTGGTGGTAGACAGTAATCCATTTTCGCTTGGCTTATTATCACACCTGACCTGTTGGGTCCTCAAGTGGTTCTCCATTCCACGTCTTAGGATTAGATTGCCAGATATCCCTAATAGCAAAGTAGGTTTTTGAGGTTACGAGGTATGCCCATTTCGCTGACATCATGCGTAAGCGTTATAAAAATAAAAACACGTCTGTATAGCAATCTCGCAGAGGAAAGAGCTAGGTAAGCCACCAAGCTAGAATTATGTGGAGTAAATAATGAAGCGAACAAAGAGAGCACGTCATTTGTCCTAAAACGGACAAAATCTAGCTCCACGTTGTTACGCATGAGCGGAGTTTAACCAGACTACACACATACCGATCCACGTGCGCGCGGACGGACGAGCAGAAAAACGCGCCAACTTGCTGGACCATTGACAGACAAACGTGAAAATGTTCATCCCTCCAATATCCTAGTTTTGTTTACCCAGTCTATATCCTCCGATGGCTATGCAAGAAGCCGCTGAATCAATGAACTAGACCTTATAAAGCGCGTTTTTGTAACGCTCATAAAGCTATAACACTGTGTATAGTTTATCTTCAGTAATGATTGTGCTGATACAGTGTGATCCAACACAATAAAAATACCATTCAGGATTAGTTGTTTAATCTTTAACCTGTTTGTCTTCGTCACAATGATTTCTTGATTTGCTGAGGGAAAATAATTCACCTCCGACGTTCCTTCCCCGCAAATACTGTTCTCAAACGAGGAGTAATCCCTAGCGAGAGTCCTCAAGACTTGTTTAATTTCATTTTTAAAATCGTAATTCGAACTGCAGAATATTGTCATAACTTACCATTTCCTGTTTTTAACGCTCTTCACCGACGTACAAAAAGTTCCTTAAACCATAGGGTTAATCCCTTCGACTGTGTCAGGTAGTAACTGTGCTGTCTTTGTGATTTCCGCTTCTTACTTTGCATTCGGATCGTTTCCACTTTATGCTTTTATTCTTCCTGCCCTTGACTCGACGATGCTGGCAGGTAGCAACCGAAACTACACCACAGAAGTGCGAGGATGGATTAACTGAACTGAACTGTATTCAAAAACCGTCCGTCCTTCGACTTCATATACACGGCGATTCGGAAGGTGAAAATGAAGACAACCTTTATTCCACGCTTGGGCATGAGTGCAGCGGAAGATGCAGACCTCTTAAACAAAAAGACTACCGCTTCATTTGGGGGAAGACCAGTATCCAGTACCCATGACCCTAGGACGACTCGCGAACCAGAAACGGCCACAAATATGGCCGTGTTGTAACAAATCTCAGGTGGCAGCAAAACACCATTTGTCAGGTAATTGATCAATGATGGTAGAGTTCAAAATTTGCACTTGGAACTTGATAGTCGGAGACTTACGCCAGTCCCTCACAACCACCGGCCAAATGAGGAATAAAGTAGGAGGCCCGTACGTGAACTGCTCCACGTCAATATATGGTAAAAATCAAGCAAAACCAGATTCAAGTAACACCACCTATTCATTAGACAACTAGTCGTTTGAGAGAGTAACAACGTCATACGTGAGACACTTACACGTTTGCATCGGACATGTCGAATAAGAAAAACACGTATTGTGAAGAAAGCGCGCACAGTCTCAGAGATCATACGCACTGATATGTTGCCGTAGGTCTGTTGCCCAGATGATGGCCAATACTTGTCACATTTGCGCTGAGGGGAAATTACCGAAACACGAAGAGAAGTCAGCGCATTAAAAAACCATACGGTTGCGTAACATTTGGAAATAAGCACCAGAAGGATGACATATCGGTTCAAACGGAAGTACCGGATGCCAGTCATAATACGAAACATGTACAACTATGAACGTGATGTTAAGGAAGAGAAAAATGGCATAAAAGTATCCTTCCCTCTTCTTTTACGCGACTATCTCTTGCTAGAGGATAAGTTGGATAAGCCTATGAATACCGCGAAAATTATTCATATAGATTCTCGGGAATACAGTGCAAGGCGGTGCCCCCAGCACCGTTCGGGACTGTTGTACGACTCAGTCGCTCAGTCCGGATAAGGAAGTGAGTGGACGGTACCTCACCCGGCCTTTTTGTTCGAGGATGCACCTCGAGCTTTTGCACATCCAAGTGCAGCCCAGAAGGCGGCAGGCTTGTTCCAAGTGAACCGGTGGCCTGGTGTGCGGCTCATTCGCCTCCTCTGAAAAACCGGGCCCAGTAGGTTGGACAGTTTTCCTTTGAAACCGTTGGATCAGTAGATTTCGTTCGCCCATTCAGGAGCATGTATTCGCATGGGGAACACCGCTTGTCCAGGTCTTCAGACCTTGGCTACCCTCAACCTGGTTTAGCGCGCCTGTCGAGCGGTTTGCCGGGGTGTGGCCGCTAATGCATGCCTCAGTTTTGTGGAGCCACAGGCGAAAGTTGGATAAATGATGGAGACCAGGGAGATGGAGGATAGCTCAAGAGATAACAGTCTGTCACGTCAGAGGTGCTGCTCCTCTCAGACACCTCACACCCCAGCACAAAAGTGTGACAGACAAAAACCAAATGCTGCTCTAGGAACCAGTAATCTGAATGACGAAAATTAAAAAACGCTACCCAAGGAGAAAGAAAAGTCGAATCTCGAAAGTCACATATATCTGTAAGAAAATACTGATCACGAACTTCAATGACAGGAACTTACACGACCACGTTCAATGAAGTTAGAGATCATTACGATCACGTTACATCCTTGCTCCCATGCCATGAGCCAAAAATCATCAAATGTAGAAGGAGTTGGACCCTGAGTAGCAATATAGGCTGATCGTCGATGGTAGCCCTAAAAAGCGAACAACTTGAAGATGAGGATATATTCGCTTACAATTACTGTATATAGGAGAAAAACCCAAAAATCTACAGATATGAAGCAATTGAAGCGAAGCGTACAAGATGCTGTAAAATGTACGAAACTTCAAAACGAATATGTATTGCTGCTAAGAAGCGGGAGTGATTAAAAATAGCACGACAACATAACATTTGATCAAACTGTTAGTACACTGGTGATTGTCCATCAGGTAAATTGGTTGCCAGAGGAGTATGACGCAAAACTGAGCTTCGTGAACCACTAACCTTGCACAGTAGCGCCCTGATACTGGTTGCTAACTCGTAGTATCAGAGAGTTGGATATGAAAAAAATCAGAGTAAATAAACGGCGGAAAGTTATTTAGATCAAAGAACTCGAAAGTAAGTGCGCCACGGATCTAAGGTCATAGATCCCAGTCATTAGAATAGATCATTGCACCTATTTTGTGACACACATTGGATCTTGCTATTTTCAAACCGCCGCCTACAAAGTAGTCTTCCGGAAAAATAACTTGTTCAGACGATTCATGGACTCTGACACTCGACGCTAAGTTAAACTGATCCAGTGTTTTCACCAATTTCGAGTAATGATTTGGAGAGATCGGTGGTCAGTCAACGGGTATCTATCTGGCTGTTAATCTAGGTTTCCTGTCGTAGTAAAGCTTAACTTTGCTCTGTAGTGTAGACAAACAAACCGGTGTCACACAGAGGCCACAAATGACTGGATTTGGAAAAAATCTAAGCATTCATTTTGTGCAAGTCAAAATGAAATGTACCTAGTAAGGTAACCAACCTCGTGCTTTTCAGTTGATGTTTTTTAATACTGCTGAATTAAAGCACACTGTTGGGCTAGAACTCCGCATCTTCACGATGCAAAAACCATTCAGAACCGTTTCATTTTTATTCAGAATACTCGAAAAGTCTGAATCAAACTTGGATTCGCACCGACAAATGCGACATCAACCGTGATCAAAGCCACCGACAAAATTCCGGTTAAACAAGGGTCGCACGAGGATATGGTTAGTTTAGGGTGACGAAACACAATTCTGACGAACAACGACTCTTGTGGTCCATTCGAGAAAATCATCCCATAAACATCAACTCAGCTCCAACTGCTTACGCACAATGTTCAAGAGAGAGCGGGATAAATTACAATGGCGCGGATACGACGCAGCGTTAGAAAACAGTGTAGTTGACTGGGACGAGAACGATTTTCAACTCTGCGATCTGTTGATTAATGACGATCGGACAGATGAAATGAAACCGATAGTGTGATTTTCCACATAGTTTTACTCACTATTAAAAAGCACTATAAGCGCTAATAAGACAACTGTATCTGCATTATTATTCACTAAAAAGCACTTCAAGAGCAGCTGAATTTAAGATAATAAATTCAGGGCACGCAACAGTTTGCTCCCCACGTTAAAATTGCACGATCTAGCACCAGCCTGTCACTATCGCTCATTTGTACGCATGATGGGGTGTCTGATAGAAATAGCATCTCTGAGTTGGTAGACTGCCGTGCTCTTGGAGTACCTTCCGTTTTTCTGGCTGCCCCTGAAATGCAGCTCTTACCTGTGGCTCCACGAAGCTGAAGCATGCATCAGCGGTTACACCCCGGAGAACCGGGCTAAACCAGGTGACCGAGGTCCAAAAAACCTCCGTGAAGCGGTGTTTGGCATATAGAGACAGTAACCCATGAACGGGTGGATGAGATTTACTGTATAATTCAACGGCCGTGAAGGAAAATTGTCAAACAAATAGGACTACATGGACCCCCTGAATTGGATTCAATGTAATCGATATCGGATGAACTATCATCACGAATAAAGAAGGCGCGTTTGGCTTTAGCCTCATTCATCTCTGGCGCCGGCATGATATCCGATTGTTTGTTAGAGGTTGCGTGTACACTGCGACGGTTAGGTCCGCTCTTTTATACGGCTCAGAAACACAGCCGTTGAAGAGTGGAAGATAGGGGAAGACTGTTGGTGTTCGAGCATCGATGTCTCCGTAGCATTGTCCGAATATGGTGGGAACACCGTATCACCAATGCTGAGGTTAGACGTAATGTTGGGAACCAGAGATCAGACCCTGGATTAGGTACTGAATCTAAACAGGTTAGGGTGGCTGGGACATATGTTACGTATGTCTACCGATAGACCTCATCGGCGTACACTGCCCTTCGAGGCCAGTAGTGGTTGGAAGATAGGTCGAGATGGTCAGTCTATGATATGGCAAAAAGGTATGAAAACCTTGACCAGTGGACTCGGCCACGTAGGACGTGTCAAACTTCCAGGTTGGGGTCCAGGTGATCCGCCTACCGAGTGGTTGGAGACATGAAGTGAAATAGCTAGGTGTCACGGCCAGTAGCGAACTTTTTCCCTGTCTTCGTGGTTTCCGCTCATTACTTTGATTTTTGGGGATCTTTTTTCACTTCATGCTTCTATTCTTGTTGTCTTTAACTCGACGATGTTGGAAGGTAACAACTGAAACCAAAGCACACAAGTGCGAGGTTAACGGCTGAATCAACCGAACTGGACCGAATGGCCAACTAGCTCCTAGGAAGCCACCGGAAACCATACATCAACACGCTGCTGCCCTGCAGCCCGCACTTGGTTGTAAAAAGCCTAGAAGCGCGCCCGTGAAAAAATTCTGAGCGACACTGGAGACGTTTCTTGTACCAAAAACCAAGAAACCTCATGAAACCGGCTTATTCTTTCCAAGAAGCCAGCCGAGGTAAGGTAAAGCAAACTATGATGTAGAGAACCCGTCAAGAGCCAGCCGAAATGACCAAAAGGTATGCGTGTGGAACCCACAACTATGTGCCTGAAGGGTCGCATTCATTGTTCGGACTCGGTGGGTATGTACTGATGATAATTTATAACGAGCAGTACTTGTACGGTGGAATCTGCATATACAACTAGGATAAGCGGTGTCCATGGTGCGACAAGGAACGTGATGATGACATCAGAACATAATGAGCTGGAGTAAGACGCACAATTGTGTTATCGAATCCTCCGACGGAATGAGTACTGGGTTGTCGCTGACCGCATAACATAGATGCAAATAAGGAGTTCAATTGAAACCAAATCATTTTAGTATTGTTCCGATGCATGACTTCGAATAAACTATCATTCGTTCAGCATGCCTCCTGGATTATATTAGTAGTAATGTCGTAGATTTCCAATAGCGAGTTGAGCGTTAATACCTTGTGATGAAGGAGTTCATCACAATTCTCAAAGTTATTACAATCAATTATAGGATACCTTGATGAAAATCCTTGAGAGCACTGTACAGTTTGAATACAACAAGAGGAAAAAAACCAGTACAATTAACAAACAAAAAAATGCAAATGACGACGTTAGTTTACAGACGAGCCTAAGTAATTATTAATCGCACTAGCTGATTTGAAATATCTCTCGAACCAGTGCAATGATAACTGTGGACTGAATATACAGCCTATCCTATACAGTTCAAAAATCTAACATCCGGATGTGATAGACACAGGCAAGTGGTCAACCTCGGATTCGAAATGACCGCGTACGTGAATAATGTAAGAGAAAAAAACAAGTCGGGAACAATGGAGTGAGATTCACAATTCAGGGATACCGAGCAAACTGATTGAATTGAGTGTACAATCAACATCGACCGCATGCGTTTAAAAAGCGGTTGCGTTGGTATGACTCCGATGGATTTACCAGTGTACAATGCGCTGAAGCGCATCTTATTTGGTGAATCAGTAGGAGAGACTGGTGCCTCAGGCAGAAAAAACGATGTGAAAACCTCAGTCAAAGGACATGTAATTATCTCCATCGATAGAAGTTTACTTAGATGACTCCGCCGTGAACTGTTTTCATCTCCGCTGGGATGGTTTGGCCTAAACATCTTCCACATAAAACCCATTAAATAAGAACTAAGGAACGCACTGAATAGTAACCCGTCTAACCTTTCCGCACTTCCCGTGATTTAGAGACAAACTAGCATACAGCTCGTGAGTTTCAAACGATGTGTGATGAATGTTTCCAAACGAGATAAGTGAAAATCAGCAACAGAGAACTTACATCCACATAGTTTGCGTTGATGTAATCGCTTTTGTGGCCAACTTCTCGCAGTGTGACTCGTGTGTGATCATCTATACAAATGGATAGACCAAAATGGGAAGTTCCTCAACCGAATTATTGAAAAACAATGTATTAAAGAGACAACTCTGAAATCATAAAGTAGGAATCGACTGAACTTACAGGCCAACACATTCGAATAGCGGTTTCTGTTCACATTCTCCGGCAACCGTGCCACATGAGCAGTCCAGTCCGTGGGAACACTTTGTTCAATATCCTAGGATTCGGAATGAGATAAAACTCCCGAGATACATGCATATATGCAAAAGAGATAGACGGTTTATTTCAAACAACAAGATAGATGTGTTTCATCAACGACAATACGTTGTTGATGCATTGGCGCATTGCGCTCTTAGAGCGAATTCCATTCTGTGGACTCATTCAAGGCTCGTAGACTTTTCGTTCCGGTAACCAAAGGTACTGTGCGGTGCCTAACTGTTTGCACTTTGTTGCCTTCTTCTTAGATATCCTATATGTTTACTGCGTGAAAATCACCAAAGAACTTAACATTATCCCTTGTTGGTAAAAAAATCATGTTCAAAGTATTTTCTTCACGAATGGCTCCTTCTTACGCCACCCGTTCTGACACTGGATTCGACGGAATGCTACAGAGTTTTGAAATACTTTCAATATAAACTATCTGGTATACCGGATTCCTTGATTGAAGAATAATTAGTGGAGGTACGTAAAAAAAATTGCCAGATAATATTTCCTCAACTGATCTTAGCACCGACCATTTCACCATCCATCAGCTGCCCTTCTACTAACATCTGTAGCACTTATCATTAAGATCCTATTCCTACTCAGCGCACGTTCGAACGAGCTCCATTCAGTTACATGAACTGTTCGTTTGTCCTTGATAAAATTCCCGCTCTCCTCCATATTAATGGCACCCATCTTGTCCATACTTTACGGCCGTTTGAACTATCACATTAACCTCTTATTGCTATCAATGGCTTCTTTTATGCAACAATCTTTATCCTCAACGGTGTTAAATGTCGGGGTTGTTCGTATCGCTAATTGATGGTCCTCACTAGTTCGTGATTGTTGAATTCACTGTTTAGGACGCAAACGTTTCATTATCAGTGCGCAGTTACGACGTCACGTCGGATGATGATAAAACGTTTGCGAACAAAACGCCAAGCTCAACGATCATCGGGAATTTTTTTCTTTCGCGTACAATGCTGTTTTTGACTGTTAACACAAATAAAGCTTTCGATTTGCTCTTCATTGGCATCGAGTATACTGCTACACTAATTTCCCGTTAGCAGACACGGTGGGACAAATTTGTCGCACGCATATCATATTTCACGCAATCTGGTCCATTGGTACGGTCGAAAAACTCCGAATTCCCAAATCCCGCACATAGTTTTTATCCACCTCATTTTCTCAGCTAATGTGAAGCCATTACCATCCTTTTTCTCCGCCTTATGATCTCCTCGGAATTTATCTTTCTCATCATTCATGATTCCTATATATTCAACTACACAATCATCGAACCATCCAATAATTTTTTCTCCTTAATCAACGCTCACGACATACTCCGCTCGTTGTAAGAGCTCATTGCTTCGGAACAGTCTTCCTATGAGAGATCCGAAGCTTAGAATGCTATATTAGGGGTGGCCTGATTAATTGTCAACAAGCCGATGGCAAAAATCCATGTTCGATACTCTTGCTAGCTAGTGACACTTCGTGTACGCCAAAGGCGACTTCCGCCAATTTCGCGACCAGACCCCAAGCCCAGTTGAGTTCGTCTGCGCCTATTGTGGTAAAAACACGCGGCAACAAAATTGGCCCCGCCGTATACCACAGAGTAGAAAACGGTATCGAGTAAGTGGAAACGGCCAACATCGCAGAAGATACTATCAAGGAACAGTTTAGCTACCGATGACCATGAACAGCTAAAGTGTTTGAGCAGTACACAAGGTATACGATTTTGAACCTCAACTAGACCAGTAAAGCTTTTATGATGAGCAATATCGTTGTCGATCTGCTCAGTTGATTGCCAGAGATGCAATTTCGTTAAAGACAATTACCATCTCAACGCCCAGACCGCCAGTCCTCGGTGGTAATGAAATCCACCATGAGAAATGTACTCACACCACGGTGAGATACAAAACCTACTAATTAGGCATCTCGACTCCACAGACGACAAAACGAAGTGCTGTGTTCTCGTCCGAATGGAAGCTCACGTAATCTATGCTCAAAAGTTGGGGAGTGTCAATCAAAGTTGCTGCCCTGACGACAGCATTCTTCTTTCTGAGATAGTGTGGCGAGGAGAATGAAATCAACGAACTATTCACGTTCTTAGTGATCCGCGGTGGTCAAACGGTTATCATGGTGAACTTAAGACCCTTCAGTCCTGGGTTCGAGTACTTGTGCTACCACCGAACGCTTTCTTCAATTGGAAGCGACCTCCTTCCTGAAATATTGTGCAATTATTATTTAACGAAGAAAATAAACAACAACAAAAAAGATTTATCAGACTGGTCTGCCAGTAGTTGACTCCGATACTCAGTGATCACTCTAGGTGCCCGTTCGCGCATCTGTTTTGCATGACCATAGAAAGTGCAAAAAGCTACACTGGAACTGCGTCATTCTTGCATCAAAATCTTCTAGTAGAATAGGCATTACCCAAAATAAACAACTTGCTACATCCCTAATGCTAGCGAACTTCGCCGTGTACACTTACCAGGCTTTCTGTTTGGTATCCGCTAGCTCCAGCTGCTTGCTGATTGGAGAAAACGAAATGATCAAATGTGTCGGTCGACGGCTCCAAGTCCTATTCTTTCCAAACAAACTCACATCTTCATGCATTTTTTTACTTACTTTAGTTCACAGCTCACTGGATCGTGCTGGAAACTAGCACTGATAACGAGAGTATTTGTCTACAAAGCCCTAGCGGTTGGCAAAAATGAACTTCACTGATGCTTTGTCAAAATCGTTTCCCTTCTCTAATCTGGTCGTTTCTCCGTGGTCGGTCATGTTGGTGTTAGATACTGATTCGGAGAGTCAACACTATTCTATGGTCAGCTAGAATCGAGTTCATTTTTGATTCGGCTACCTGACCGGTACGAAATGAGCGGTAGCTTGTTAAATGCTGGTCGATGCGCGGACGTGTCAGAAAGCGAGATTAATCGGGTCGAGAAACGGTAGACTTACCTCGAATTCTGCTTGGAAAACCGCATCGTCATTTGAATGTGCCGAAGACACATAGGCGCGCAAGCTGGCGCGTGCGATCGGCTGATAATTCACTTTGTTTAGGCGCAATGGCACAACTCGACGATATTTGGTCGGATTTTCCAGAGAGCGTCGATAGAGAAGCGAACTTCGGCACAGAGCAAACATGCAACCCAATCGACTATTGAGAATGAATGGTACAAATAGGGATAGACCATACTTGTCCAGTAATTTGATGAAAAATGAGAATTATGAGTCTAATCGGTGGGAACGAAGACAACGCGACAGGTATAATCGCATTCCTACCTCTTGATCACAAAAAACATGGACTGGACTATATTCCTATTTCGACTTTAGCAAGGTGATATGCATAAATCTTAGTCGATATCCACGTAAAAGTTTAGAAAATGACGGGTTATTTATTTTTAATTGTCCCAAGAAGATTTAGAAGTAAATGACGGGGTTCAGCCAGCGAGAATATAATAAGCAGACCTCCCACGTGCGTTTATATGTAGCAAGGTTCGCCAGATATCTATAAAAACCGTTTATGCTGTCAATATGGAGAAACACAAGGCGGTAATGCGTGTGGCGGTTCAAAACGTTATTTCTCAGCGAAAATACCTCCCTTGGAAATCAACAGCTCAAACGGATGAAATATTAACGAGGGAATTAGAAAAATGGCAGTACCAAGTAGTCGAAGAAGTGTGTGAATGAATACAAGGACCTCACTGGTTGCGACAACCCATCTCATCCCTTAATTTCGCTAACGATTGAATATATGGATGTCTCCGAACAACCAGTTTGCAAACTTGAACTGAGCAATGTATTACTTAAAATTTGCGTGCTTTTCCGCACATCACGGACCACCCTCACACATCTTTCAATCCCACCCGTCCCAGTGGGCGTTGGTTGCGCCTCAGAGAATCCTATTCGGGAGCATGCGCACTCCTTTTATAAACCACCGCAGATGGTTGGCTTTAGCTTATGTCCTTATTAAGCGATAAAAACAATGCTACCAGAAAAAATAACGAACGGAAAAACAAAGTTCATTAGCGTCGATCAGACTACAGCCAGTCTTACTATGGCAAGGTGAGGTTGGTAATAAATACCAGGAATCATTATTACGTCATTATGGGACTTGTGTGCATATACAATTTAGCGAAAAAGCAACTTTTCGGTAGTACAACTCATAAAAAGTTTATCTTTTCAATTTAAAACAGTAGGGTGATTGTAAATCAACCGACTCAATTAGCGATCATTCGAGTCAGAAGAAAACCAATGTGAACAAGATTTCTCTCGGTTGTTATTAGTCTGGTCTATAAATGAGCGCATCATGTCATGAAGTGCTGATTTGAAACTGGTCTAGAAGATCCAGGTCGGATGGGCTGACGGCGAACGATTGGGGTTCGGTGGATGTGCTTATATAGAAAGTCAACTGAAACAGTTGTACAATGTGTTCTTAATGGATTCTCAATGCTATGTTGCGCGTTGACATTACTTCCAACAATCAGGCAATCCAAACCCTTCCCTACGGGCACTAGTCCAAGAATGTCAATCAGTATTATTTCTGAACAAAAATGCAAAATTACACAGCTAACTAGTGCTGAGTGATACAAGTGCCTCAGGCTTCATACGGATCAGCATGCAGTAGCTGGTCTATCAGTAACGGGTAATTCGTTTAAAACTGACATAGAACAAGACAGAACAATTGGAAATGAACAATGTTATCAAAGAACAAAAGTAACAACTGGTCAGTGAGATATTAAAAAATGCTAGTCGACAACGCGTAGACGCTGTTCCTTTCTATTTTGTTTTACAAAATCGATATTACCTGGTCGACTATGCTGGTCATTGCGATATGGGATAGACTACAGAAAAAACCAAGACAGTAGACCAGATCTGATCGATTGAATTCAGTTTTTTGTTGAACGCTGTACGGGATTTCAGAGTAAACGAAATTTGAACGTGGCATTTATGGATGATCGGACGTGGGGACTTTATGGCACAGAAAACTGTTGTGGATCTGTGGAACGAGGCAACGAGCAGATAGTGTGATCGCACTCAAACGAGTGAGAGAAATAAACGCGTGTTTATCTGTACCATTTGCACACGCATCCCCATTCATATGGGTTTTCACCGACGCTGTGCATGAACGATGCAAACAGGGATCCAAATTTCTGATACCAAGAGGTCACTCGACTACGGTGCAGCATTTCAACTGCGTCGAAAACGATTGTACTTGTTTTCCTCCTTCTCGCAAGTTTAGGAACAAAAAATTCAGAAACACTATTATTTCTTGATTTCAGCTGTGCCACCAATTGTCTTCACATCCTCCGAGAAATCATGACCTTTTAAAGCGCTGATGGGTGTAATTCAACGAATCTCCACTCAACCTCTTTTGCTAGGACCCGGAAACATTTACAGTATTAGAAAGGCTTATCACCGAGTCGGTATTCGTTGTTGCATGCTTCCGCACCAGTGCAGTGAGAAGCGAATGTACCCCACAGCACTTTGAGGGATCACCGACAGCTCGACCCTTGGATTTGGAGTGATGAAAGTCCTAATGGGTCATGGGTGACAACCAGCTGGGCGACATCCGACCGCTGCTTATCACCAATGTAACCGGCGATGGTGAGGTTCAAATCTCCTACATCCGAAGAGACAAATAGTCATCTATTTCACATTATCCCAACCACCTCCAAAATCACAAGATCAGCCGGTCACTTATATTTACCAAAGCAGCGACCATAATTCCCCATAAGCTTGACCTATGTAGGTAAATGGAGTGACTGGCACTGGCTAAAATTTGGTGGAGAACTATGAATCTAATGCGAATATGTGACTGGCGACCTTTGATTTTTAACCCATTGGTTTTGTCCATCTGAATGCTTTGTTTTAAAACCATTTTTATGAAGCAATGATGTATCCAGTTCAGAAGGTAACACAAAAAAGTTGAACTCAATGCATCGTTCATGTGAAAAATTTCTCGCGATTTTTCATCTTTGGTTTTTAGAAATGGTCAAAGCCCATCCTACTAAACCGCAAATTATCCTACGTTGTTATACAGACTCAAAAAGTGTCAGATCTCGAAAGGAACAGTGAACACCTAATCTAATCGGCTTTGGGTAAAAACTGAGTTACCTAGAAACTCTCTATCGTCGTCGTGGTATCGTTCGCGGGGAGGAAGTTCTCACTTCGCGGTTTACGTCTGACCAGATCATGTTCATTATTTTACTCAACGTTTCATTTGAATGTCTGTTGCAATCAAGCACTAATACCATTTAACACAAACAACTGGTCGTTGAATGACTGCACCATTTGCGCCATCTGTGACGCATAATTTGTCAGGCAAAACAAATGCGATACAGCATTGCTACGGCCAGATTCAATAGTATACTTGAACATTTGACGAGATATCAAAGTTGTCAAAAGCATCCAACCGATTCTATGAGCTGCAGTTCACTTTGGGCTGGTGTTTTCTTGTTTGTAATATCTTTCACCGAATCAACAGCAGGGATGGCAATGTAATTACAAGCTCTTAGTTGAAAATAGTGCCCCTACTGACGACTACAACTATCTCTTCTCGTATGTCGTTCTTATATTCAAAATACGCTTGTAAATCCTCGGAAGGAGCCACGAACACACATGCAAACACAACTCTGTACCGAGGTAGTTCAACTTGAATCAAACCACGAGAGCAACACAAAACGCACCTGGCAAAACATGCAACTGAAGTGACAGCAAACAAGATCAGCAGAGAAATTGCCACAATACCACCAATCGCAGTGCTGTCCAGCTTGAATCCAGGTACAGGGAGTGATTTTACGCGTCCGTATAAGGGTGCATCTATACAAGAGGAAACAGTGAATGAGAAGATGGGAAGGTAAGATGAAATGAACCAAAATATTGGATTTCTAGAATGGACTGATACAGATATGTGTACCAATATAAAGGCGTAAAAAATATGCCTTCAACGCAAGTTATCAGTTCTGTGAGTCACTGAATTGACATAAACAAAAATGAACGATCGTTAATATACAAAGGCAGAACTATAGAAACACCTGAGAATTTTCGGTGTTTCACGGTTATCCAAGTTCACTCGAATTCCGAAGGGTTCGAATTCGATTTTCGACGAGAGTAATCCAACTCTGTGGCGGGTAGCACAGCCCATACTCGACTGTTTATTGTAAACAAATAACCGGATTTCTGCGTGGTCCATAACCTAAGATCCAATTGTCAGATTTATCGGTAAAACCTATTTCATGCAACTCTTCTTGTGACAGGACCTACTCTGTTTGATCTATTTCATTTTTTAATGAAGCAACCAAGACTTGTACTAAGGAAATGTTCATTCCAACGGAAACAGAAGCGCCGAAGGAAAATGGAAAGAAGGACGTCAAACAATACCATGTAAATCATAACAATCCTTTTCTGTTCAACGTTCTATGCATGTTTGCGTGCTGATAATCAACATACCATGGAGAGAGATTTGGCAATCATGACAGAGATCTTGGGTGATGAATTGCACAGAGCCCCGATAAGTCCGACGTGCCAACCAGCGAGACGACAGTGGAATATCACCTACGGTGGTAGCGTAGTTCTAACTTCTTATCACGGACTTTCTTCTGGGCCATTATAAAACCTGACCGATTATGACCTAATGTGGCTCAACACTACGAGTCACGACTGTCGGTCATCCCTAACAGTGCAGTAACCCTGAGGCTGAGATCTGCCCTTTCTACCGAAATCATATGTAGGCATGGAGTTAATAAAGTCTAATACCACTTGATCACTGTCGGTCTCCGATGACCAGAGAAACAATTCTGCAACAGTGACACTCCTATAATCTGACTGGATTGTAAACTGGTGATAAAGACTGCGAGGTACAAATAAAGAATACTCAACAGAGCCGTCTATTTTCATGATAACAAGCAAAATAATATGATACGAAAACCATCGACGAATTTCCGCGTGGACTGCTTATCCTGGGTAGAGGTAGACAAGATTAAGAAGCCGATAGATAGATTCTACGCGACAAACCACAATGAGTTAAAAACTAATAAGAGATAGTTTGAAGACAGTGAACCCGACGGAAGAGTGATAGTGGTAGTGAAGTGTGAAGATAGTGGCATATTGCAGAATTTCTACTTACTTGACAAATCCAGCACCACACGATTCGAATCTGGACTTAATTTTTCACAAGACCCAGAGTTCGGACAGGTGGGGCGCCGAAGAACTGATCGCACGGTGAAAGCAGCTTGAGTAGATCTTGCGTGTTGCATAATCGACCAAGGCATCACCGTCTACGAGAGACAGTGGGAATTAAACAGAAAGGTCAAGCAACGGAACAAACAAAGAAAGTTTGTGGAAGCACTGATAGAAAGATGGATGCTGCAGCGAGAAATGAGCCTCATATCAACAAATCGTAGCAGCATTTCATTCGAAGAGAACTTTTGTCTGAGTCGATAGCGGAAAAATGAAATCGAAGATAAACAGATGAAACTAAACACGTATATGCATAGGCAAATGTATGCACAAGAGTGTGATGAAACGTGATCATCTATTAAGTTTACGCTGCTCTTTCTTCTCATGTACTGACTTTTACTTTTGCTTTATGCGGCTAGGCCCTCCGAGAAAATGAACCGGCTTCATGGGTGTCCCGAATGGCACCTGCCCATGAGCGATGAGGGTACAGGAACTCTTCATGATGAGTCTTTGGAATTAGGAACGAAGCTGTGTCCCCAGTGTCGCTCGGCTTTCTGTTCGAGGTAGAAACTCTAGCCCATGCGCTGCTAAGTGTCACCTATCGAGAAACAGGAACTTTGTGTTGGGAGCCGGTGACCGAAAGAGAGGTTCATACACCTTTTGGGTGGCGGTCTGCCAGTCGAGGATGCCCCAGTGAATGTGACCCCACTTACGATAGCTGAGCAAGAGGTACTCTTAATAAGTGGCGGGCCACATTGGCATACGTCACGTTGCCATCTATGGGTTTCTGTGGCTTTTATGCAGAGAGTTCGCTGCCAGGCGAAAACCCACAAAGCCCTCTAAGAACGTCGCGTCACCTTTGGCTACTTGCTTGTCTGATAAGGATGACCCTGCGCTCCAATCGACATTGCCCTTGGGGTCATCGTAGTACACAAACCAGATCACCAGGGTAAGCTAGCAACATCAATCGAGCTTTATCCAGTGTAACACATGATCACCTAAAGTATGACCCCTTCGTGCGGTAACGTACATACCATAGAAATAAGTTGTATGGAAAATCGCATTGACCAGGACGACAAAAAGGGGGAGCTAATGGTATCATTTAGGAATCAAACACGCAGAAGCACAGTCCCCGACGCTGTGGCATAACATGCCCGTGGCGGTTCACGGCGGTTTGTTTCTGTCGCTTCTGGGTTACGAGGTGCAAACCTCGCCACCGCAGATCGCAATGGTGATAAACAGCAGCCCACCCGCAGTCGTCCAGATCATTACAACACGTCTGACATGTTTACGTTCCGTGCTTGCGCATGAATGCAGTGCACGAAGCAGATTCCACGGACTCAGATTCACCGCAATACGCAGAACATAACACGGAGATTAACGGTGCAGAATGACAAGACGCAATATGGACAGCAGAAGATCGCCGTCTACTGCCAACGTTCGGACATTCAGTGGCTAACCAGTCCAAGGCCCTATCATAGAATTATTGGTTATACCTCTTACACTGGGCTCATACACAAGCATGCAATACAATAAAAGAATACCTGCAGTTCATCATTGCGATGAATAAAAAGGAAAGGGGAAGACAAGAATAGAAGAGTTAACACGTGTACGGGAAAGTTTAACACAAATTGAAGGAAAAGAAGCATACTGGAATCGGTAAACGGTTTCACCGAATCCGTTTGTAATTCGTGTTATTACTAATCATAAGGCGAGCGCTCCCATCCAACAAATATGATAATAACGATTGAATACACCACACAAAAGAGAAAAGAAAAGAGGGGACATATAAAAACATACCGTTTGATATTGTCCATTTCCACAGTTACAGAACACTTGATGATTCGCATTAATTGTTTGCGTGGAAAGACATTTGGGCTCCGCAGTGATGGGCAAAAATGTCCAACACACAGTGTAGTCTATTTTTCCCACTGAACTTGAACACGCCCCGGCACACGTCCAGTTGAGTAAAATGTCATTCGTATCGAGAAAATTCACTGATAACAAATCCGGTGGTTTAGGAGCTGCTTGGAAAGAAAAAACGTTCGAGAAATGATGAAGAAACTGAACATCAACTTGCTTAAAATCGTCTCTACAAGAAGAATCTCGTCACTGCAATCGTTGCAAAGCGGACTTTGATCTTTTTTTCTAAAAAATCATATCACTAGATAAATTCAATTGACGTTGTTCATTAATACTCTTATACTTCTGGCCGCGTAAGGGTTTACAGTGAACTATCCAGTCCATTCGCAACGACCAGTGGTGTTCGACAAGACTGTTTTATCTCTCCATTCCTGTTCAACTTCGTCATCAACGAGATAATGGAGAATGCCTTGAGAAACCTTCAGGATGTGGACGTCGAACTAGGAAATAGTGAAAAGCTGAAACCTAGATTACGCCGACGACCTTGATTCCTTGTTCAAATGCACGGAACATGCTCAACGTGCAGTGAATAGAATTGCGAGAGCTGTAGCTCCATTCGGCACGTGCTTTGCACCTTCAAAGTGTAAAGTGATGCTGCAAGACTGGACATCAACGGTTACGAGCTTGATGTTTGATGGGGGAGGCAGTAATAACTGTCGACCGCTTCATTCCACCTCGGCGACAGCGCGACGACGGATGGGAGCATGGTAGCAGAGGTGTGCGTCGTACGCTGGACTGAAGCACCTGTGGTGCCGACCTGATATTTCACTGAAATTGAAAGGTCGCGTGTACTGTGCTGCGATGCAGTGCGTTTAGTTTGGTGGTGTTTGCGATACGTGGAGTCTGCGTGCGGAAGACATTCGTCGCCTTGAGGTTTTCGACAACCGATGTTTGCGTAGTTTCGCTAAGATAGGACGGAATGTCCGGTTGAGCAATGCTGAGGTCAGAAATCGAGTATTGAGTATCACTTCAGAGAATGTTCTATCACAGTGTATCGACCTCATTAGACTTCGTTGGTTGGGGCAAGTAATACATATGGCAAACACACGCCTACCGTACCGTGCCCTATTCTCCGTTCCTCCTAGGGAGTGGAAGAAACCACGTGGAAGTCAACAGATGACGTGGCAGCGAAGAATGAGAAAGTTTACAGCAAACTTAGGCAAAGTAGGTGCCTTACTTCTTCGTGGTTTGGGTCCAAAAGACCCCTCAACCAGTTGGTAGCGAGTCGTGAATAATGGCAATCGTGTTGTCACTTTTTGTCGAATCAGGATGGTTGATCAATGTGCGTTTGTACAGTTAGACTGTTTATTCCGCATGTTGGTTACTAGGACGTGCTTCCCTTTTCCCGGCCCTGTAGGTCCACTCTCCGTCCATCTCGTATATTCATTCTTCCTATTTCTGCGTGCGACATGGCGAGAAAGGCAGTGGTCAGTTGGGCTTGTCTTACTGTTTAACGCTGAACGATGATGATGGTGATGATTATTCATACGCGTACCACGGGCACTCTCGTTAGACGCACTACTATAGTTCGCCTAAGCTTCTTATTTTATCTATCTTGTATTCGGAATCATAACTATTCCACAAAAGTGATAGTCTTGATGGGGCTGACGACTATCACCATTTGAGTCAATTGAACAATTGTCAAACATCTAAACCAAAAGTAAGGAAACTAAGTTGTCGTTTCGTTTCATCTCTCCTTGGTGGATTGGATGTCACTGGACACCAACATTCACAGCGACGATTTCCCCCACTTCTGACCAATTGATGATTACAAACGTGTCTTCTGTCTAGTGCAGCCAGAGTTGTGGTTTGACTTTTGGACGCACGGTTTCCCAGGTTTCTGCCTCATTACGGGAGTGCAACGAAAAAGAATTGTGAAAAATCCATTCGCGTCCGTTTTATTCTTCTGCAAAACGAGCCTTCAAATTGACGCAGATGTGCAAGGTTCAAATATGTTTGCGGGATTGCAGATATTGATCAAACGGCCTTTTTTTAAAGAAACCTTAGGGCAATTTTCTTGCCAACTTCAAAACGGGCGAGTTGAATAGAGAAGCGACATCAAAATGAATCATCGCTTCTATCTATAAAGGATTCGTTTGTGTTTGCAGACCTCAGGTCTCCCGGGAATTTTTGTAGACAGACAGACCGCACAGCATTCAAGTCACCGAAATTCTACTCTGAGTCATGTCCTTCAACTTCTCTAACCAATGACAATCATCGTCCCTTGGGACTCAACCAGAGAGGCGGGAAGCACCAACCAAAGTCAATGCTATATTGGCTTCTTCATACATCTACGCCAAACCATGATGATTGCCGCGCCGCTCCTCCCAGCCTTACCCAGTACGTGCGAACAGAGCACGGAAAGGTAGACGACGGCATGCATTCGCAAAATATGACCGAACCAAGGAAGGCACTGAAGAGTGGTCACTTTGTTAGGAGGGCGGCTATCAGTGCCCAACACACGACGGCGCACCTCGTCACTACTCACTCGATGTTCCCACTAAACGCGAGCAATTCTTCAGAGACCTCGATTATCGAACAGAGAAAGACGCCGAGCACCCTCAACGCGAAGTGGTCAGGTCTCACTATGGCAGAGCAAAACACTACAAACCGCGGCAACGTACACTCGACCCTTAAAAGAGAGCCGGATGTCACGGCGACGCCACAGGTGTTGCAGGTTCGCGAAACCTGCTCTAGCTCTCTTTATTCGTGAACTGATCTCTTCTCTAACACCAACTCCAGCTGTTATCAAGCCCTCAAGGTACTTAAAGTTGGCGATTAACTCTAGCTGATCACCACAAAGGGTGAGTGCCGGCACAGACTCCTGTCAATCTTGCAAAAGCACCTTGCAGTTGGAAGGCCAAAAGTGCACACCATATCTTGATACCCTAGTCATCAAGCAGTTTAGAGTTAGTTATGTTGCCTGTGCATTATCACTCAGCAAGCCGATATCATCGGCATATTCCAAGTCGAAAACTCTGTTCCCTAGTCCAACTTCACCATGTTGTAGACCAGACAAGACACTCCGTAGAACATCCTCTATGGCAAAATTGAAGAGAAGTGGGGAAATATAGCAACCCTGTCGTACTCTACTGGACACGAAAAACGGGTGCAAAAGCTGGTCATAGGTCCTAACCCGACTTGAGGTATGATGATACTTTTTGTGGATGGATACATACTTCTCAGGCACTCCATCTGTCAACCAATAGTTTATTAGTGCAATCCTATCGAAAGAGTCTAAGCTGTGCAAATGTCTAGGAACGCGATGATCGTTGGTCTCTGGAAGATACGACGGTGCTCTAGCATCTATCGGAGGGTGAAGATTTGATCGATATAACTACGGCCAGAACGAAAACGAGCTTGCTCCTTGTGAGTCTGCTCTTCACGCGTTTGGTACAATCTGCGAAGTATGACAGACACAGGCAGTATGGACGCTATTAGGATAAGGCTTACATTTCTATGGTTAGCGCAGCTACTCCGCGAGCACTTCTTGAAAACGGGGGCAACAATCGATTCCCCCACGAAGAGGGAACCTACTAGGAATTCTGAACTTCTGAGAATAGGACGTGAATTACACTAACGGTCTGCCTCCCCTCGCCATCTTTGAACAGAGCTGCCGGAAGACCATCGGAGCCCGGCGTTTCGTGACATCCTGAGGCCTAGGTTTCCTTTCAGATCTCTAAATCGGTATGTGGATCTGTCGAAACGGACCATTAGACGTGTGCCGAAAGAGCTATAGAAAAGGCTACACTGACGGTCAGCTAAACCGTATCTGAAAGTGCTCCGCCCAGCGTTCGGGACGCGGCTGTTGATTGTGAACTGGTGAATCATCAGCTTCACAAATTGTTTCACCCACATTTGATAGTTTGTCACCGGTGACTCGAATGAGAAAGAACAGTTTGCGGGAATTTACCATGGTTACAGCACGTTCCATCTCTGATGCACACATCAACCGCCAGATTTCGCGGTCACAATCTAACCATCATTGAGGTGTGTGTTTGGAGTGCCTATTGAAGCACGTGAACAGCTTGGTGCGAACTAGTGCATGGTCGGAATCAAGGGAGTACTCCAGTACGACCGACAGCCTTGTATGCAACCCCACCATTGGTGGCTTATAGCGATCTGGGTCCACTGTTGACTCCAAGAGGGCAGAGCATCCGAAGTTCGTGTTGGCGAGAAACAGGCGATGGTTTGAGCACAGGGCCAAAAACCGTTCTCCATTTCCCAAAGGACAGGAATTCAGTCCAAAAGGGCCTCCTGGATGCGCCTTGTTCGATGACAGCCGATCAACTCTGGCATTCAGATCGCCTGCCGGAATCCCGATATCAGTCCGGCTCGCTTTATGTAATAGTTCGTGGGGATTTTTGTAAGTTACTTTCGATTGTCTCTGGGCTGCAATCGGTGAATGCATACACAGAGACGACAAATAGATTGCGTCTATCAAAACGGCGACTGCTCACTTCGCAAGAACCCCTGAGTCTCATTGGGCATAAGCGACTGTAGACTGGGGTCCAGTCTATCAGCGCCACCTCAACTCTTTCACTGGGAGCAATGCCAAATACAGCAAAACCAAAAGCCACAGCCTCAGTGCCCTCAGAAACGCGTAAGTGAAATTTCACGGAAAAATCAGACGGGGGCGTCAGTCGGATGATGGAACTGGTTAGGTTGCTAGGTTAAAACCACAATCAGCATGTGAAGAATAATTGAAATGAGGTATCACTGTTTAGCTATTAGTGTTAGAAATCTCAGTTCCTATAAAACAAAGCACGGGTGTTTTACTGCATGCTTCTACGTGAGTGCAATGGAAGGGGCACACCCCATAGCAACAAAGGCCCACCGCACTACCAGAGATAACCGGCAACCAGACGCTGAGACTTGGAGTGGAGAGCCACGTAAGGTAAGGTGCCAATAGGTCAGGTGCGGTAACGAGCTGAACGACAGTGGGATACTGTCTACCACCAAAGTAACCGGTGATGACGGAGATTCGAACCTTCGACCTCCGAGGTGTTAAGCAAACGCTCCAAACCACTAATCCACAACCGGTGGTAAATAACGTCTTTACAAATGACAGTAGTCGAGCATTTTGTGTAAAAACATGCAATCGGTGTGCAGTCTCTAATAGGTGACGGGCGACCGGTGATGCTGGTTCGCGACATTGCGGTGACCTTTGACCTTCACTGTCCGCCCGCAAGTTTGTTGACGCGCGACGGGATGCTTGGCTATTCTTTGAACAAGATGCCGTTAACTAGTTACCTGAACACAGACGAATTGGTGCAACTGAATGGGTCTGCCTTGTAAAAACGGTTGTTTGACTGGAGCGCAAGTATTTCCTTGCAGGTGTCAATGACCGTTTCAGACTCGGTCGATGTATGGGATCAGGCGATGTTTTACCAACTGGCTTATGTCGTAACCCTCGAACGAAAGCTGTAGACAAATATTTAGTAATCGATTTTGTGATTAACTGCCATGGCTCTCATCACCTGAGTGAGTAACATTCCTTTTCCTGTCTTTCGTACGATTTCCTTCCATCTGCTTTTTGGCGGCGGTAGTTTGCCTTGTGTGTTTTCTACTATAATCGTGAAATACAGCGAGTCAGTCTGTTTGATTTGGTTAGACTCTTTTCATGTTAGCATAACTGTCCCTGAAAATTAATCCCGTTAAGTGACTTTATTTTCCCCTTTTGTAATGGAGCAGCGATACCGATTTCCAAACCATGCAGTGTTCAGCTCAGTTTATGAAAAGCAACAGACACTGATGGCGTAAATTTGAATGCCGGGAATGAAGTTGTTCCGCTATACTGGACCCCAAAACGACAGTCGGTTTTCATTAAGACATGGATATTCATGATAGGTAAGCAGTCGTCGTTCCGATAAACGCAACATGTTTGTTATTTCGCCGAAGGCTCCCACAGATTGTAGTTCTGGAGCAGCCAATCGTAATTTCAAGAAACCGCTGCAATCAGCCAGGTTGGGCTAACACCGTGACTTAAGAAGATTGAATGCTGGAGTAGATCGGATATCATTGAAGAACACATTCAGCGGACCGTTCTGGGACCAGATTCCTGGTGTTAGAATAAGCGGGAACGCCTTTAGCTCTGCATTATGACCATCGTCTATTCCTCTCCAGTACAAACTACAGACAACCCAGCCGCCCGAGATAGACCACATCGCAATAAGCCGCGGATGGCTATTAACCATGAATTACTGAACGTACTGAACCACCCGCATTCACTGAGAACACGCTTACATGCGCACGATGCAGTCCACTTGCTTCGATGGGTGCTTAAAACGCACGATGCAATGTAATTTGGATCACGGTAGACTGTCCCAACCAGCTTAGGCATCTGCTTTTTAAAGCGCGATAGCTGCAAAGAAGGTAGGAGGCCGACCAGATGAGAGCGCTCAATGGTGGTGGTCACTTTTGCATTCTTGTTTGATGAATTGTGAGCTGAAACCTTGCGCCGAGAAACTCTGGATTTCAGCCAAATCCGTGTGACATGAAGACGTGTGCTGGTCGATTCCGGCCGACAGCGAGGACAACCAAAAGGGCCTCGTCGAGAAACGTGAGCCTCGCGCACATTTACCCAAGAACCGCAAAGTATAGTGGTCACAACAACCATCATTGATGGGACATGCAGTGACCATAGGGAACTCCCGAAATGTACTCTGCAATCCGTAGCGCCGGTAAGAAGCAGCTAAGTTCGAACGAAACGATCCGTAAAGCTGACGGTACTTTTATCCGCAATAAATAGTGGCGTCTTGAACCTTGCGTACATCAGTTTCACTCAGCAAGACCATTAGCACACGTCCGGCGACCTATTCCAACAGGATCACCACCAGAAATCCGCAAGAAACTCTATGTATTGAGTAGTCACGGGGAACAGTCCAGTTAGCCCCACTTCGGCGGCTGATCTTTCGAATATGTCTGCAAGAGAAACAATGCAGCTGGATATCATTCCTTCATCAAAAATGGGTTATCCAGGAGGTAGGTTTTTTACTACACGTAAAATGAATTACAGTATAAGGGGTAAACCCCATAATCTTTAAAAGTGGGTTGTGGAGGAACATTCACGTAAGAACCAGTTCATTGATCCTGTTTTTAAGGGGTGAGGTTGTGAGTGGGTGGGAAGACGGGAAAAAGGTGTTTCATAGATTAACAGTCCGGGGAAGAAATAAGATTGCAAGACAGAAGTAGGAAATCTAATGACAGAAACTTGGTAAGAATGACCAGCTGTTTGGGTACGTGATGATCGGGAAAGTTTTTGGAAGAGCAACTTCTGAAGCAAGCTCAGAAGAACAAAATCCAAAATAGTACCGGTAAAGAAGGGACAGCGAAGCAATCATCCGAAGACGGGTTAATGACTGCAGATTGGAGGTCGGAAGAAGGGTCGTCGGTCAACCGGATGGCCTTTCGTTGAACCCGGCCAAAAAGAGAAAGAGGTAGACGGAGCCCCATCCGACATGTGACTGCAGTATTCAAGTGCGGCGTGGATTCGAGCCTGGTACAACAAAAGATGAGCTGGCGGAAAAAAGAAAACAACTTTGCGCGCAGCACAACAAGCAACCTGAGATACAAAAGCGAACCAACATGGAGAAGTTATAGATAGGCCAAGAGGAGGGGTAGAATCTGTGGAATGCAGTACAGTTAAATCAAAGGATAAATGAGAAGTGAATGAATGATGTTGCAAAGAAACTGAGAGAAGAGGTTTTGGTAGCAGTAAATGCAACATGAATGTGGGAGCCCCGGAAGGAAACGCATTCGGAGTCGGAGTCTTAAGATACACTAATTGCTTTACGTTAGTGTTGGTATGGCGAGGAATGCGGTAATAAAGAGAAGAATGAAGGGTGGCGTCCTCGACAAAGGAACAGATAGAGCTGGAAGTATTAGATAGATCATTAATAAACAAAAGAGTTGGACGGAAGTACTAAACCTTGGGGAACACCAGCAGTTGCAGGAAATGGTTGAGACAGAATCAACTCGGACGGAGATGGTTCGCTCATTGAGGAAACTTGATGACCACAATACGAGAGCGAGGGAGAACCCGAACGAGGGAATTTTGGCCGGAAGACCTTCGTGCCAAACTCAGTCAAAGGCTTTAGAGTTGTCGAGCGAGATCATGTGTTTTACTTCGTGGCTGTCGAATGCAGCCGACTAGGAGTGAGACGATAGCCAGCAGACCACCGGTGGAACGGCGAGGTCGAAATCCGTATTGGTGGTCGCTAAGTAGTCCTTGTCGTTCGACAAAAGTACGCAGCTGGTCAGATATGACAGTTTCAAATACTTTTGAAATAATGCGTGTGAGAGAAGTTGGACGACAGTTATTCGAGTCAGAAAGATCATCGCATTTGGGAATAGGAAAAATCCCTGAGTGTTTCCAGGGTACCGGGGAAGTAGGAAGTTGGAAAGAGACTCGAAGATGTTGAAAGTTACTAACCAAAACCCGAGCACAGAAGCGCGAGGTTCATGGTTGAGAGCACTGAACTGAATGATGCTAAATGAGACGCCGGTGTTGTGTATTGTGACAATACACAGTTTGACTTCACTAAAGAACTACTTTTTGACAACCGACGAACAAATTTCGAAAGATGAACCCAATAGGTGAAAGATGATTTTTCATTCTATGAAACTACTCATGAAGCATGTAAGATAACCGCTGGAACATCTTGCCTGAAAATGAACTTTTATTATCTTGCTTCCTCTTAATATGAATCTCTACGCAGGTACCCATCTTTCTATGAATCGATTCGAAACTACGGACCCAATCAATAGAGGATACCAGAAGTTCCAATAACTTAAACAATCAACCCACTCTTAAAAACAACCTCATTTTCGCTGGCTCGATTGTTCAGCTGGATAACAGCTTTGCGCGGAAACGTGCACTCGAGCCTAAACTACTCACAACTGCGAGGTATCCCAGTTGTTTAGTAAAACTGACCTAACTTATGCACTATACACTTGATGACGAAATAGGTGATAAAGACGGGTTAGGTCAGCAAAAACACAAATGTTTCACATACTGTCACTAGTACTTAGTTGCAGCTTGTTGTGTGCACTTCGGGAACAATCTACAGAGAACTATGGAGGCTGGCAGCTCCGGCGGGGATAAATTTAGGTATGACATCCAACCAATTTATTGGAGATCTCCATCGATAAGCGCTGGCAGCAAATTAATATCGTTACATTGTTTGCAAATTAACAAATTAGCGGTCCGGCAATCTTGGTGACTACCACTTCGTATTGTGAACTTGGGTTTAAAGCTGCCATGAGCAAGGATTCAGGTTCGTTCTTTGATTGAGTGGTACACCAATCGATTCAAGGAAAGGTCAACAAGATAAGCGCGACCGAATGAATTAAAAGGCATTTCAAGATAGGGAGTAATGACTAGTTTGTTGAAGACATATGTGGCTTCAAAATCTAATGGAAGGGTTTCATTTGTCGTTGATTGTGATATTCCAAGAAGTTCGGTTTATCAGGTTTGGATAAATTTGAAATAACCTATGCGGTTCATTCGCGTAATGTCTGAAGCCCCCGGGGTGGCCTCCTAGCTCAGCTGGTAGACTGTTCACGGGATTACGATATATTCACGATCGGTAAAACGACAGTGTTATGTTTCGTGCAAAGTAAATAGACTGATCACAAACAAAAGACAACAATTTCCCAAAACCAACAATAAAACAGCCCACGGTAAGCCGAAAATAGTGTTCCTTACATGGCAGATCCGTTTGAACTTGAAGTATTCGGCTAAAAACACCAAACCCAACTTGAGTTCCGGCTGCTACGCGGACAGCGTAACAAGCATTAGCGTCTAAATTTTCGAATGTGTGTTCTCGCTGAATTGTTCCAATTTGTTGTTTATGCAATCGCATAGATTCTTTCGGTTCGGCTGATTCACTGGCACCGCATCTGTAGAGCTGTGAAATGTTTGTTAAAAGCAACATACAAAAAATCGAAATGAGGATAACAAGGCGAAAAAGAACCAAGGAAAAAGAAAAGTAATCTCTCATCAAGATAGATACACACGTAAGCATACTTATTTGCTGCTATTCCCATTGTCACTACAGTAAAATGATGCCTTGCTTGGTCAGGCTGAACATGAAAAATTTCATTTTCATCTATCTTACTTTATTTTGTTCGATGCACGCACCTATCATAAACCGCGCATTCCCATGCACAACCAACAACGTCGTGTGCGTCTGACTCATACCAGTGTGAGCCATGCTTACGCAGAGCCTCACTGCTAATTTTAACAGGAATACATGTGCCCTGGCAAGTGCGCATACAGTGTCACTTTACCATGTGACCGCATGGCCAGCTGATTGCGTTGTCTGTGACCCAACCGCCGCTCGTATACGCTGGCCCGTGTGTCGTATTTTTCACATTATCCGATAAACTCAATTGCTCGTCAGAATCTGTTCTGCTTTTGTTTTGAACAATGCGACTTCTGCAGTCACCTCAAAGTATTATTTACTCAACACCCGCCTGTTTATCACTATTGGACGGGATGTATAATGGGAATGGCGATGCGTAAATGTTAGCATTCATCTACTGAACTGTTTTGTTCCCAAAATAGTAGTTTCCAGAGATCAATTCGGCTGCATAACAAGTAGCCTCCAACTATCGTTCTCGATGGAACTGTGATTGTACGTTACCTTTATAATTCCCTTACAAATTACGTTCATCAATAATGGGGGGGGGGGCACAACTGATGTAATAGCCGGCGCTCCTTCTATCTCCAGTCATAGTATGAACAAGGGAGAAGACTCTGGTCAAACTGCAATTGATGATCATCAGTTGAGCGAAAATAAAGCTTTGTGGATAGGAATAGACATTTTTTACCAGTTCAAGAAAGCTGCGTAGACGTAAATAAGATGGAAATGTTTGACTAAGAAAAGTAATGTATTGACACTGACGGTGATCTGGTGGTCTAAGCGTTTTTCAGTTCGGATGTAAGAGATTCGAACCCTGCCACGAAAGGCCACTTTGATGGTAGGCAGTGAAAATGGCTTTCACCAGACTTGTTGCCACACGAGACATATAAAGACTTTCAATGGTTCATCATTCCGATCAAGTTTCACAGTCAGGGTTGCCGGTTATTCCCGACACTGCAGTGGGTTTTCGAGGCTATGGGGATACCCCATCCATTGTACTCATGGGTCAGCATGTAATTTAAAAAAACACGTAACTAAAAGAACCCAAAAATTAAACCTTGGACGTTGATTTTCTAAACCCGTCGGTTTCATCGTAATCCAAGAACATTTACGATTGGTGACGAAGTGTTTGCAATCTAAACGCCAAGTTCAGAAATCCGGAATTCATAGAAACCACTACTGCAAACAGTACTACTCATTCGATATGCTTTATTAAACAACCCTCTAACTGGAACATGATATGTTTGGCTCAAATAGAAATGCAACAGTATAGTCCGCGGTTTAGCACACTACACACTTCCCATCAAAGTAGATGCTTGGTTCCGAAAGGCCTGGTTTCTTATTCAACCGCATTTCATTAATCAAAAACGACCATAGGTACGTATGTGCATGTATTGCACACCGCTCCGAGCATGAACATGACGATAACACCAAATCACATTAAGATTCCACGAAAACCTTTGAGAAAAACGTAGAAACAGTCATCAAAAGGAGCTTTGACATGCAGTTTCTCTAGGAACTGGAATCCTAAGCCATAAATTCCTCAGTCTGTAACAGTTGAACAAAATTATGCAGTAAGGGAGGAAACACTTTACAACGTCTTTCAACTGTGCGAATTGCCCTAAATTCAGCCTGGCTGTTCGAAAAGGTGCATCAGCAATCTACCGCTTTTTGATCACCTCCGATCATGTATACAGCCCCAACCGAAGAACCCAATGCGCCACCAAGTTTGACCGACAAAATGCACTTCTATAGTGAACCAGAGAACTAATTTTATGGAAGAGTGAATATACCTACCGATCTAGAAGAGAAAACTAGATCGGATTGACTGTTGATTCATTCACACACAAAAACACATACATACATACACACATGTATAAATAGTGTGTGTGAGAGAGTGTAATCACCGACGGAATAAGTGAAGTGTAAAGTGAATTGTTCATTTGATGATCTGACTGACAAATATGATAAGCATTGAGAACTTACCTCGACCACATAGCCAATCACTCTGCCTTTGGGATCGTCGGATTCTGACCAATGAAACGTGATTGAGTGGTTGGTAGAAAAACCACTCTTGATGCGTGGAGGGCTCGGCACACCTTCCTTGGTGGTAACAACCGTTTGCGTTAATGGCCCGCTGAAGCGACCATATTCAAAAGCGAACGACAAATTGTACTGTGTGAACGGATGCAGCTCGTCAATGGAAATGACCTGTGGAAAACGTTTGGACACATCGGAGCTGATAAATAAAAAGAGTCAACAATTTGAAAAGATGCATATAGATTGTCCGACATTTTTAGTTCTTGCTCTGTGGTCATCGCTTGTGAGATTTTCAAACGTACAGCGATACTTTTTTAGCACATGGGTGGGGAACTACTCAAGGTCCTAGGATGTCAGGTGTGTCAACGAGCACGATGAGAGCTATTTTCACCGTATACCACCAAAGTGACCGGCATCAGTGGAGGGATTCAAACTCCAGACCTAAGATGGCAGGCAAACGCCATGGCCGGAAGGCACGGCTTTTACCTTTTTGGATCACAATTCAACATCAATTCCATATATTCTAATTCCTTCGGAATTTATAACTAGGATTTCTGTCACTATTACTTTCCCCTAATTTTGACTGCTCAGCAGAAAACGCTTTCCGATTTCGGAGAGTTCCGAGTTCGCAGGCGTTGATACGAAATCGAGGAAAAACTGGAGTATTAATCCATGCCGGCGGCGGTCAAACAGTTATGATCGTGGACTTTGAACAATAACGGCCGGAGTTCGACTGCAGCCCGCGCCGGTCACTTCCCCCTTTGGCAGCCTTTCACTGACCGCGACAGCCTACCCGAAATACTGCACTCTGTCGAGTAATAAATAAAGGGAGTAAGAAGAATATCTTCGCAACAATTTAATGTAGTGGATGAGTTTTGGTGATCATCATCATCATCGTACAGCGTTGAACAGTAGAACAAGCCCCACTGACCACTGCCTTTTTCACCATCTTGCACGCTGAATTAGAAAGTATGAATATACAAGATGGACAGCGACTGGACCTACTTGGGTGGGAAAAGGAAAGAATGCCAACACACGGAATACACATTCTAACTGTGCAAACGTACAGCGAACAGTCATTCCGATTTGATAGAAAGTGACAACACGATTGCCGCCGTTCGCGGTTCGCTGCCATATCCTTCAGTGTCTGCAGCCAACTGGTAGACGGATCTTTTGGACCCCAACCACGAAGACGTGACGCACCTACTTTTCCTAAGTCTGCTGTACATTTTCTCATCCCTCGCTGCCACGTCATCTGTTGACCTCCACGTGGTTTCTTCCACTCCCTAGGAAAAACGGAGAATAGGACACGATACGGTAGACGTGTGTTTGACATACGTAACACGTGTCCCAACCAACGAAGTCTACTAAGTTGGATACGCTGTGACAAAACGTTCTCTGAATTAGTACCCAATACTCGATTTCTGACCTCAGCATTGCCTACTCGGCTAATCCACCCAATCCTAGCGATACTACGTAAACATCGGTGGTCGAAAACCTCAGGACGACGAATATCTTCAGCACGCAGACTCCAAGTCTTGTAACCATACAACAAAACTGGACGCACTGCGGCACAGTATACACGACCTTTCAACTTCAGTGAAATATCAGATCGACGCCACAAGTGCTGCAGTCCAGCGTACGCCGCTCGAGCCTTGGATATACGCGCACTCACTTCTACTACAGTGCTCCCATCCGTCGTCACGCTGCTGCCGAGGTAGGTGAAGTGGTTGACAACTGACAGCACCTCCCCATCGAGCATCAAGCTCGGAATCGTTGATGTCCAGTCTTGTAACATCACCGTGCACTTTGAAGGTGCAAAACGCATGCCGAATGGAGCTACAGCTCTCCCAAGTCTATCTGGTGCACGTTGAGCATGTTCCGTGCATTCGAACAAGCAGACAACGTCGTCTGCGTAATCTGGGTCACATAGCTTTCCACTATTTCCTAGTTCGACGCCTACATCCTGAAGATTTTGCAGCGCACTCTCCATTATTTCGTCCATGACGAAGTTGAACAGGAATGGAGACATGAAACATCCCTGTCGAACACCACTGGTCGTTTCGAACCGGATAGTTCACCGTAAACCCTAACGCGGCCAGAAGTATGAGAATACAATGATCTCAGTAGGTTCACGAACTTCTGGGGCATACCTTTTCGATGAAGAGTACTGAAAAGCGCTGTTCAATCAGCTGAATCGAAGGCGCCTTTCAAGTCTAAGAAAATCAATATTGTCGGTCGGCGGTGCGTGTGACGCGTTTCAAGTAGTCGGCGAAGAGTAAATATCTGGTCGATGCATCCTCGACCTGGGCGGAATCCAGCCTGCGGTTCGCGGGTATTCCTCTCGCGAGCCGGTGTAAGACGATGCAGCAAAATCGAGGCTAACACTTTGGTGACTATCGGAATTAAGCTAATCCCACGATGATTACCACAGTCATTGAGTATTCCCTTATTGAAGATGGGAACAATCAACGACTCACTCCATATTAACGGAATACGCTCCTCGTTCCAAATGTCACGAAGCAAGACGGTAAGTGATTTTATTAACGCCCCACCATCCAGCTTGAAATGAACTGGGGGAAGTTCGCCGGGACCTGCCGCTTTCCCCCGCCTTAGTAATCGAATGCATGACTCTACTTCAATTCCCGCGGAGAGCTCAAGTGATACCACCCAAGAAGTCACAGCTGTTGACACGGGAGTACTACACTAACGTGCGGCCAGCTAAACTGTTCCTTAAAGTACTCGGCCCAACGGTCAAGCCTTTACTGTTTGCTATGGATGGGTTCTCCATTCTTATTGCAAATCGTTTCACTGACCTAGATGCGCCGCCCACCGGTGTCACGAATAAGTTTGAACAGTCTTTGACTGTTACCTGAAGCAGCTGCTATTTCTATTTCTTCGGCTACCTTCACCCACCAGTTTTCGCGATCATTCTTAAGGCTTTGCGTAACTTGCCTTTGTAGCTTTCTCCGCATCTTATTCATCTCCTTACAGTTCGAGAGCTGACGCTTTTGCTCCATTATACTCAGCGACTCTTGCGAGATCCAGTGTCTTTGATGGACATTGGATCTAGGACCACAGGCAAAACCTGCTGCAACGTGCATCGCCTCTTTGATATGAGCCCAATGCTCATCTACATTACTGTCCGTTGTAGATCCTAGCTCATGTGCTAACTTCTGCTCGTAACGGGTGCGTACTTCTGGATCACACATACGTTGCACGGCTAATCCACTTCGCGGTTTGCGACGACGAACATGAAGCTGGAGAGATAATCGCATTAAAACTAATGCACGGTCCGACTCTACGTACGTGGACCAGTAAGATCTACAGTTCTGAACAGAATTGCGCTTACGGCGATATGATCAATTTGACTCAAAGTACCTGTAGAGTTAGAGCGCCATGTTGCTGTGCGACGCGAGCTGTGTCGGAAATTTGTGCTAGACAAGAACAATCGATTGTCTACACAAAACGGAAGAAGTCTATCCCCGTTATCTGTACGCTCAGCGGGTAAAGCACAACGGCCACTTAAACAGGCTTCTGACACACTAAGTTTGCCAACTTGTGCATTGAAGTCACCAGCTAGCAATACAATGTCAGAACCTTTACTGCTGCGAACGAGAGTGGCAAGGGCATCATAGAACTCATCTTTCTGCAAGTCTGAGCTGCAGTCCGTTGGGGGCGTACGCCGAGATCACAAACAAATTGCACTTAACACAACCATCCTTTCGAACGCCAACTGACCCTTGGAGTCTTACAGCACATAAACGACTGTTAAAAGGAATCCAGTCTAAAAGGGCAGCCTTAGCCTTGTCAATCAAGACTATTCCTGCACCACGTTGACCCGCAGCTCGAGCTACTTCGTCTCCCGAAGTGCGCAGAGAATACCTCGATGAGATACCAGGAACACTTAGTTGAATTACACTGCTCCAATCCTGGATACGCGTTTCACTTAAGAAGCAGACATCAATCTTCAGAGAATCTATTGTGAGCGCTAGGCACGCCTGCTAACCGGCCTGCATGAGTGTACGCACGTTGAACGAGCCGAGATTCAGAGGCTGACGAGGCTCGAGAAAATGTGAGTTTCCAGACAGAGGATTATTCCCGATACTATTTGACAGTGAATCGTTGTGAGTATCGACCGTGTTATCAGTGGGAGCATTATGGGTGGATAGATGGGGCAAAGAGGGATGGTTAGGAACAGAAGACAAAGGTTGAATAAAAGAGAGGGAACTCTGAGCAGTAGCACACTTATCACTACCCGCCCCGCTCCATGCAATGGGCAGCGCGGTCCTGATTATCCTGCGCGACGACCGATGCAGTATGGAATGCATTGTATTCGTGCAGTCCATGGGAGTTGTTGGAAGGGTACTGCTAGGGTGTCCAGCCACAAAGCAGGAGAACGATTAGGGTCCTCATCCAAAGCCTTTAGTTCTAACAAGAACCTATCCGCAAGGCAACAGGATGGCTTAGTGGAAGCCCATTTGCTTGGATCAATTATTCTTTCACTGATTTTGCCGACTGAGTTGCCAGCTTAAATCGACCTCCAACCTGGAGGACCAGGAGACTGGGCTTTGTCTGACCTCTACCCATTGACCTGTCAGGTATGATTGCATCTCCGGCTTAAAGAAGCCATCCTGTATAGCTCTTTGGATCATAGAGGCGCGCAAGCCATCACACCACGTCAAGGTGCAGTCTCGTCGTGATGGCTGAAACAGTTTTGGTGGAAGCATAACTGAATGAATGGAGTGATGTACACCAAGTTAGAAATAAGATCCTGTGACAGTTTTCAAAACTATATCATATTAAGTTGTTTGGCATAAATATTCCTTTGAGGGGAGAAATATAACTTACTGTGTTCCAGCCATCCAACACCGGGTGAGTCCGTTTGTGAATTAGCACCGTTGGTTGCATGGTGGACACGAACACGGTTACGGCACTTAGAGGTCCCCGGAGCAAAGACTGCAATTGAGTAGCCGCATCTCCACACATAGATTGGTTACTGGTAGTTCCTTGGGCGTGCGCGGGAAAAACTAATTTGGAAAAATCTAACAGCACGATAACAGTATCCTGAGAAATGTTGTAGACAACAACCGGTGGTCGAAAATCCGGTCGGCTGGGTAGAGTCAGAGCGTGAACCGGTTTAGTCAGTTCGCTTAGACCGACGTCATTCAATGCCCGAATCATCAAACTGTAACATCGATACAGCTTTAAACCAACGAATGTGTAGTTAGTCAGAGGCGCCGACACGTTGATTTGCGAGATCATGTTTAGGCTTCAAAGAAGAGAATAAAAAAATTTAAACAGGTCAATTGATGCAAAGGTAAATTTCGTGCAGTGAGGCGCATTTGCACAGCTGTGGTCGAAATGCATGCAAAAAGGCTGGGTGTTATTGCGCTGTCTTCAGTTACAATAATTTAGCATATTACAGACGAAAACCGAACTGCCCTCACTGCGGATATGCAATAAATACACAATGATCACAGACGTTGAATAAAGCTGCTTTTTAGTACGATCGGTTTGTGCTATATATATATATATATATATATATATATATATATATATATATATATATATATATATATATATATATATATATATATATATATGCCATCTTTTAGATGTCTCACTCGGCTTACGTACTGATTTCGAACAGGCTAGATCATCAGAAATGGCCCGCTGTCGTTCGCAGCGATATAAGTCGGAATACGTATACAGCACATCCACAACCAATGCTTTGGAGCCTGCACCAAATCCCCGCTGATAGCGTCCGCTTCTGCTACAACGTGGAGCAATAAATGTTATTTTTGCAGGTTTATTAAACAGTCGATCTGTGTTTCGCTCGAGAGGCTGTTTGTGAGGGATGTGGCAAGAAGGGACATTACCAGTGTGCCGCTTCTCAAAACTGCTTGCCTGTCGTCAATGATCGACGGGGCAGCACCTATAAGTCTTTCGCAGGCGACTACCGAAATCTCCATTAATGGCATCGCGCTGAAGGCCCTTGTGGATACGAGCTTTGAGAGCTACATCTAAGCATCGATCCGGAATGTTACAAGATCACGCTGCAGAATCTTAATGATGCGACACATTTGACGAACTTCACTGACGGCCACTGTTTCGTGCTCTACGTTACAAAGATCGTCAATACCCTCACATCAAGCTTTTGGTTCTTCGACATGCTTCCAGGATGACTTCCTGAAGCGACACCAATCTGTCGAGATTCCGTTTTCAGGTGATCATCCGTCATTTTCCTATGTGGGTTCCTTGCTGCCGATGTTGAGCCTCCATCGTTGTTTGAAAATGACGCAGAGAACTTCAAGCCGATTGCTACGAGATCAAGGCGACCCTCAGAAGCAGATGAAGGAGTTATCCCACCGCAAGTCCGTAGACTGTTACAGGACGATATAACTGAACCGTCTGTATCACCTTGGGGAGCCCGGGTACTGATAACCACAAACGAAAAACAAAAGCGTCGCGCGGTCGTTGACTACAATCAGACAATAAGTCAGTACACACCTGGATACCTACTATTCTCCTAGGATAGAAGACAAAATCTCACGCTACACTGCGTATAGCGCTCTAGACGTGAAGAGTGTTCATCACCAAGTGTCTATCAAAGCAAGTGACCGGAAAATCACAGCCTTCGAAGTCTGTAGTAAACTATATCAGTTCCGCAGAATACCGTCCGGGGTAACCAATGGAGTTTCACTTTTTCAAATCAACAAGACAATAAAAGATGAAAGCCTGTATGGAACCTTCGCCTACGTCGGCAAAAATAAGTGTGCGGAACCACCGTAGAGCACGATGCGAACTGAAGAAAGTTCTACGACACCACTTAAAAGTACCGTTTCGCGTTCAGTGTATTGAAGAGCACAATTCGTTTACGAACAATAAGATTGCTTGGGTTCGAGGTCCCGCGATCCCGGTTGACTGTAACCATTAGGGAACCTACACTTGCCCGCAAATCTGAAGTCTCGCCAGCGAGTTATGGAGCTGTTTTCCTACTACTCGTTGTGGATCTCCCATTTCTCCGATGAGATCCACCCACTCGTTCGCTACCATTGTTTTCCTCTCTCGACCGAAGTCCTCCAGTTGTTCGAAAATCTCAAAAAGGAAATCGAGCAGTCTGTTGTCATCTACGTCGGCCATACTGTTTCCTTAGTCCTGGAAACCGATGCTTTTATTGTTTCTATCGCTGTGACGCTTATGCGGAATGGACGATCAGTGGTCTTCTCACGAACACCTGCTCCCAGTGAACGGCTTCATTCAGCCGTTGAAAAGAAGGAACATGTCATTATTGTACCAGTTCGAAAGTGGCGCCACTATCTTATTGATACCCATTTTTCGATCATCGCTGATCAAAGATTTGTTGCGTTTATGTTCGAGCTTAATCACAAAAGCAGAATAGAGAGCGATAAGATCCACCGATGGCGCATCAAACTGTCTTGTAACAGCTTTGACGTGGTATATTGACGAGGAAAGAATAACAACTGCCGACGCGTTACTTCGCACCTGCCGAAGGTCACAGTGCGTTGAATCTATGAGAACCTCATGACTCCTTATGCCATCCCGGAGTTACCGGAATGCTTCATTATAATCGTCTCCGAAATTTATCCTTTTATGGAAGAAGTACGATCAATGACGTCTTCCTGCAATGCACGCGCTAAAGTGAGACAGATCTCACTAGCCGCTAGCAACGCTCATCAAAGTCATACATCCGTTTAGGAGATTAGACATGGACTTAAAAGGGTCTTCGCCATCAGTATCAAACGGAAAAAAAAACTTATTGGCTAATGTGGATGAATATTATTGGCTCCTGTTTGCATTTGCATGAACGGACATGACCTCTGCTACCGTGATCGACTGCTTTTGTCAGCTTTTAGCAATCTTAAAAATGTCACTTTACATCCACACCGATCGAGGTCCGTCTTTCATGTCACGGGAACTGAGTTTTTTAATGATAAAGGAACCTCGGTTGACAGAACAATAATCTTCGAGGTAACGGGCAGATAGACAAAGTGGACAGAATTATCTGAAAGGCAATTATTCTCATCCTGAAGCCCAAGGATCTAGCCGTTTCTCAGTAAGGAAATGTTTTGTTAGACGCCCTTCACTCGGTTCGCTCTCCATTGTGTGTTGTCACGAATATAAATGCCGTCGGGATAGCAAACGGAAGGCCGACCCAGATGGAGCTTAGCAGCCCTAGGTATCGAGATACAGTTTTCACAGTGGTGGGTCGAATCAACGGGAATTCCAAACGGTAAAACCAGATAACCCCGTAAAACGAAGGTCTCATACCAAGTGGCGAGACACTAGAATGCTCACACCCACCCGTTAGGGACAGCATCGCCGGTGTTGCGCCCGACTCCAACGGTTGTGCACAGACCCCTGCACAATCAAAGCAGTCCGATGTCGGTTAGAGCCCTATCATCCCCAGTTTTCCGCCCGAAATCAACAGCTGATCATAGGGACCAGTGGAACCACAGTAGTCCGGTGTCGATAAGAGCCTCACGGAATGTGGTCGAAAGCAGGACCACTACCGTAACACAACTGGGAAACCAGGATCAAACAAAAAACGGAGGAGGCACTCGGGCGTAGAGCTTGAGTGCGAAAATTAGGCATCACAACCCAGTAAGTTACCAGTCAAAGGAGGAATATCAGTGATGCAGTGTAATACACGCAGCACTAAGAATAAATAGGGTGTGCTGCGGGCGGAACCCATGGGTATGGACTGTGTAGTCATCACGGACTCGTCGCTAAAGGATGGGGACAGAGTAAGACCGGCTTGTTTATCTGGTTTTCGTGTACACAGAGCGGACAGATGAAACAGAAGAATAGGAGGAAAGGTGCTAGTGCTAGCAGTTGAGCACGTAACTCAAAAAGAGGGTATTCAACATTTCCCTTTCGATGTATAAGCGGCCTCAGTGCGAATGGAAGTTCGCACAGGGTGGGTGGGCACTGGTGCCCGTCTAAAAACGACGCTCATCGAACTCTGAGGAGGATGAAGGTCTGCTGGAGCGCCTAGTGACGTCAATCAGGGATACAGAGAGGTGCTCGATACTCGGAAATTTCAATGTCTCTGAGATAGACTGACATTCGACCTGGGCACCCGCGGGGTCATCTGGGTAACGACTGCAAAACCAAGTTCAGGATATGGCCCTGGTACAGCGCATTTGCCAGGCTACTAGATGGAGGGTGTCATGATTTTATCATCTGCTGTATTTTGTGTAATCCACCATTAGGTTTCTCCACTCACATTTCAGCCACAATACGCCTTTCATTAGTCATGCAAAGCGCCCGTTACCACTTCGACTCTGCTATTCGAAACTCCAAATCTGCCGCTGTCACTCAACTTACTTGACTAATAACATGGATCCTCCCATTATCTGACCTAAGTGCTTTGATGTCGATCGGAACGCACCAAATGCACCTACTCGGTGGAATCACCGGTTCCGTTCTCTGAACATATATCTTAAGGACATGGAAGCCACCAATCCTGATAAACTGAACACTCTTAGACTTTGCAGATTTATTTGTTTACGATTACATCTCGGAATGTACTGAGTACAGGTTCACCATCGAGATACTCATGGAAATCTACCTCCCACCTAAAAACGCGATATACGCTCGATTTCTTCTGGCAACCTGTAAGCAAGAAAACGGGCAGGACGTCGCTCATTTCTTGCACAAACTTAAATCCTCAGCAAAGAATTGTGATTTCAAAGCAGTTTCCACATTGCAACATACAAAAGAATCTATACGCTCTAACCTACAGTCTGCATTCCTCGACATTTCAAGAAAAGCTTCTTGCACAACATGAATCAAGCCTTGACGAGGCATACGAACTTGCCAGATCTCTCAAACTGGCTCAGAAACAGTCACAATCATACACAAATAATCAACCACTCTCTTGCTGCTAAACCCTCTCCATTTCATGCATACCTGTCATATCCTTTACTCCCTCCAGCACATCTGCTCTGCTAGCCACTGATCAAACATGCTACTTTTGTGGATATAACAGACACCTCCGCTCCAAATTTCCAGCCCGAGGAGCAACTTGTAAAACGTGTGGCAAACTGGGCCATTTTCAACGTGTTTGTAAATCCAAACCCACAAAACATCACGTGAATTCTGTCCTCGACCCCTTGCTGTTCAGCATGTTTGTTCCCGCAGCCCCAAACTGTTTATCCCGCAAAGTCAACAGTATTCTTGTTGATGAGACACCTCTCCAAGCACTGATCGATACTGGTAGCTCTGGAAACTACATTTCTCCTACAGTTGTACGCACTCACAATTGGGAACTTTAGTCTACGGACTCAAAGACTGTTATAGCATCGTTCTCACTGTCCTGCTTTACCACGGGTTACCGCTATGTGTTTGTCCAATACAAACATATGATGTGCAAACATTTTAAACTTCTAGTATTACCAAACCTGTGCACCGGTGTGTTACTTAGACATGATTTCCTTAGACTCCCCGAGAAGGTCGAGGTGACTTTCGGTGGCCATCGAGGCACCTTCTCTCTCTGCGGATTACTCGCCGCCAAAACAGAATTACCACTGTTATTCTCCAACTTCTCGAATTTCAGGCTACTTGCAACCAAATCACGGCGCCACACTCAAGAAGACGAACGGCTTGTACGCCTCGAAGTCGATCGCCTACTGAGCGGTAGTATCATCGAACCCTCGATTTCCCCATGGAGAGGTCAAATGCTCGTAACAAAAAACGCTAACCACAAACAATGAATGGTGATTCATTACAGTCAAACCACTAACCGTTCACCTACTTGGATGCGTAACCATTACCACCACTGGAAAAATTATCGGCAATATTTCACGTTACGAAGTGTACAGCACTCTCGACCTCAAGAGCGTCTGCCAAAAAATCCCAATAATCGAGGCAGAGAAACCACACACAGCGTTTGAAGCTTGCAGAAATTTCTTCCAATTCCGATGTATACCCTTCGGTGTGACAAACGGCGTCGCCTGTTCCCAAAGTACAATTGAAACAATAATCAAAAACGAAGATATTTCTGACAATTTGGCATACTAATACGGTATCCAATTTGTGTCGGACTGTAAATGAATGCTAGATCACCAAAAAGGGTTACGTCATGAGTGGTCCGATAATTTGCTGACTATTTATTGTTCAATCCGGCCAGACACGCTCGAGTTGATTAATGGCCTGCTCAAAAAGTTTTTTCTCGTTTCAGCATCCTAACAACTCCCCTTCTTGGTGGTTATCCGTAACCCTGCCCGTATAAGTCCGCCTGAAACTGTTGGATTTGTCCTTTTAGTCGGTCTGACCATCGCCTTGGTAGCAAGTCAGTGACTGGGATTGTCGTTGGTGGCCTGGTGTGGGTAGTTTGGTGAACATTAGGATTTCCAGTGGGATGTGTTGTTTGTGCGGTCGATTCTGGGGTTTGTCTTGGCGACTGTGGAGTTGGTTCTGGTGTCTGACCCATATATCGTTATTGACGTATACTTCATACAGTTTTATTCCACGGCAATGCCTGGTCACTCCTGCGGCCTACATTTGGTTCCGTGGACCGGTAGTATCTTGCATACACAGCTGAGCCCACGGCAAATCCCTTGTTTCGCCCTGTAACTTCTTTAGGTCTTGTCGGAAACAAGGCATTGTGTATGGTCTTTAGTCTTCCACCCATCAGAACCTCTGCTGCAGATAGTCCCTGAGGTGTAGAGGCATTTGGCGTTGCGTGGTACACAAACAGGAATTGCCGCAGAATTTCATCTAATTTTCCGTCTCCCCCGCGACTTGAGCAGTCCTCTCTTAGATGTGTCCACGGATCGTTCGACCCGGTCATTGGATCGTGTGTGGTGTGGCGGCGAGAACGTTCGTTCAATGTTATTTTGTTGGCAATAGTCGTGGAACATGGCGGAGGTAAACAGTGAGCCGTTGTCAGATACGATCTGGTCAGGTAGGTCATGTCGTGCGGAAATCCTTCGTAATGCCGCAATTGTGCCATGTGAGGTTGCTGGGTTGACTGAGATAATTTTCAGTCATTTTGGTAGGGCACCAATGACGACCAGGTAGTGGGTCCCGTCAATAGGGCCGGCGAAGTCGATGTGAAGTCGCGCCCATAATCGTTCGGATGTTGGCCACAGTAGAGACGGTTGGTGTAGGGACATTTTTGCTACTTATTGACACTTAGAACATTGCCGTACGACTTTACAGATGTCCTCAACCATGCCGGGCCAATAAGTATAATTTCGAGCGATGGCCTTCATTTTATTGATCCCCGGATGGCTGAGGTGGAATTGTCGTGGTAGGGCTCGTCGTAGTGATGCCGGTATCACGACTCTCTGTGCTGACGAGGCAGGAATCGACAATCGAGAAGAAGTCGCGCCGACGGTACAGTTGTATTAATTCACTGGATGGCTTAGTGTGGGGCCATGACGTTTAAACAAATTTAGTGGCTTGTTTTAGCGTCGGGTCGTGCCTGGTTGCATCTCAAATATAGTCGACCGTTATTGGGGTTGCTCGGATGAAGTCGGTCAGTTCGGACAATGCAGTTTGTTCGGCTGAGATTGTAGCAATGATGGCTTCTTCATCCTCCCCCGGTTGATTTCCCATGAGGCGAGATAGCCCGTCGGCCTGTCCGAATTCACTTGTTTTACGATATTTGATTTCAAAGTCATATCGTAGAAGAATCGTGGCCCATTTCTGGAGTCGGCTGGCTGAGTACATCGGTGTGCCTTTCTCTGTACCGAAGATTGATTGATTGTGATCCGTGAGTAGCGTAAAATGTCCGCCATGCAGAAATCTGCGGAACTTCTTCATGGCGAATACCATGGCTAGGGCTTCTTTCTCAATTTGTCTTTAGTTCTTTTCTGCCGGCGTTAGGTTTCGAGAGGCATGGGCGATTGCGTTTGCTGACCCATCTGGGAACACGTGTGAGATCACTGCGCCGACTCCATAGTTTGATGCGTCCACAGCAAGAATGATTGGAAGTTTCGGGTTGTAATGTGTGAGTAGAAGTTTTGACTTTGGCATTCGTTTTAAATGGTCGAACGATGCTCAGCAGTTTGTGACCAATGCCATGGTTGGTCCTTTCGAAGCAGTCGATTGAGTGGGGCGTGTATTTCGTGAAGTGCCGGTAGAAACGCACTGCAGTAGCTGATTAGTCCCAAGCATGATCGAAAGGACATGACGTCTTTCGGTTGTGGCATTTGCTGTATTGCTCGAACGTTTTCTGGATCTGGGTAGCGACCGTTTGCGTCAAATATGAAACCGAGGTATTTAATTGAGTTGCGGTGGAACTGGCACTTTTGTGGTTTTAGGCGTAGCCCTAATGATTGGATTCGACTGAGCAATCCGTTCAGCCGACACTGAAGTTTATCTGTTGACCTTCCGGTCACGATGATGTCGTCGAGGTGAGCTGCGATTGCGGATAGACCAGCGATCGTTGTGTCCATTACTCGTTGGAAAATCGCGCGGGCGGATTTTATTCCGAACAGTAGGCGCGTAAATTGGCATAACCATGATGGGTGTTTATTGTCAGCAGACGTCGGGATTCTGGTGCCACTTTTATCTGGAAATATGCTTCGCTTAGGTCGAGTTTTGCGAAACAAGTACCACCGTTGAGGGTTGTGAGTATGTCTTTCGGAAGCGATAGTGGATAGTAATCCGGTTCTAAAGCCGCATTGAGACCTGTTGAAAAATCGGCACAGAGTATGATAGTATCATTGGGTCCCTTCACAATCACAATGGGCGCAGCCCATTCGGAGAATGACACGGGAGTTAGAACCCCCGGGTCTTTAGGCCGTTTGAGCCCCTGGTCAACGAGCGGTAGAACAGCATACGGTACGGGACGTTTCGGTCTGAATATCGGTCGGTTGTCTTTTTTCAGTTGTAGTGTGGCTTCAGTTTGGGTGCAGCAGCCGAGTTTCTCCTCGAAAACTGAGAGAAAGCGGTTGATGAGCGGGCCCGGAAGTGATGAGCGTTTGGACTGTGTTCGCACACGGTGACAGAATGCATTGATGGGTACATCGACGAGACACAATTCATCAAGCCGAGCAGATTTAAAAAAGTTCATGTCAGCTGGAGCGATGTAGCATGTCGTGTTGATTGATTTTCCCATCAGGGTGACGGCACAGTGAAGCTGACCGGAGAGTTTTAGTGTGCCACTATAAGCACTAGTTGCAGTCAATGAGGTTGGTTGGATGTCTAGGCGTCCAATAGCGTTCCGAGTTTTTTCTGAATTAATGGAAATGTCTGACGCTAACTGTAGGCGGACTGGATGGTGGTTGATGCAGACGTCCACAGGTTTTTTTTCTTTCAGCAGCGTTTATTTGGAAGGTTGCGGTCAGTCCATACGAGTGGAGGGATGAGCGATCGCTATTGATTTTGGGTTCGAATATTAATATCGGCTTCTTCCAGGTCGGGCGTCTTGGTTGACAGCATCCATCTTTAGGACTGAAGGTGTGACAATGCGTACAACGGTGGTGCTTAAATGAACAGAAACGATGAAAGCGCCACACACCACAATGACGGCACGGCGAAGGCGGCTTGTGGAAATCGGTCGGACTTCTTTTGGCTGGAACTTGTTTGCGTGTCGTGAGTTTGCTGACTGCTTGACATGGACGATCTGACTGTCGAATCATAGCCGCATCACGTTTCGGACTGATTAAACGTTCACATTCGCCAACCAATTGTTGCAAATCGGACAACATGCGAGTCTAGCTCGCACCCTCTAATCGCTCTCGATCGATATCTGCTGCCTCTCAGAGACAAGACTGCACGACGCAAGCTCCACGATCAGACTAACGTCCCTAGCTGATCCCAACATCAAGTTTCATCTCCGCTTGTCTAGAGACCCGGACAGCCACCGTTATAAAATGTTTTCAACTGTTTTCCATTTTTGGTACTCCTGCATTCATTCATTCCTATCACGGCGCAACATTCATGTCCACAGAATTCACGGTTTTGTTACACGACAGAGGAATAGCGATAAGCCATACAATAGCTTATAACCCGCAATCTAATGGACAAGTTGAACGCTTCAACGACACCTTGTGGAAAACCATATGCCTTGCCCTAAAAACCACAGGTCTTCCATGTGCATATTGGGAATCGGTACTATCGGGCTCCCTCCACTCGCCGAGATCAGTCCTATGCACCGAAACAAATAACGCCCCACATGAACGACTAATGCGACCCGCTCGCCGTTCAACCACCGGAACATCACTACCATCCTGGTTGACTGTCCCGGGTCCTGTCCTTCTGAAAAAAACGATAGGCCTTCAAAATACGATTCCCTGGTAGGAGTGGAGCTGGTCATGTGCAACCCGCAGTACGTCCACAGTGTAGATGCAGATGGCAGAGAAGAAAGTGTTACTTCGCCGGCTGGCCCACAAAGGGACCGAGTCGCCGACGGAAGCCAGACCGGAAGAACCCCAAGACCTATCGTCCTCCACGAATCAGCACGCCATTCTGCAGGGCCCAGGGACCGCCAGCAAATAAACGAATTCATGAATGGACGTGATACCACTTTACCCGCTTCCGATCATTCGAGCCTACTGACACAACAACAAAGAAAACATTCCTACAACCTACGAAACAGAGAAGCGTAGTTAGACACAGACGCTGTCACACTTGACACAATCCGTATTGTTGTCACAACCCCAAACGAATCACCTTTCATTGCAGCCGGGGTGAATGTCATGATATTATCATCCGCTGTATTTTGTGTAACCCATCATTGAGTTCCTCCATTTACACTTCAGCAACTATACGCTTGTTATTAGTCACGCAAAACGCTCATTGCCACTCTTTGATTCCGCTATTCGACATTCCTAATCTCCCGCCGTCGTATTCGCAACAGAGGGATGGCCAAACTCCAGGGCTGCTGGATCTGGTTACTACTACATTCACTTCGGAAGTAGGCGAGGTAAGAATGAATGCTTCGCTGGGAAAAAGAGACCACGGGATCATCAAGTTCCAGTTTCTTGACGAGATGACTAAACCACTAGATAGATGGCGAAGAGCCTTCAGGAGACTGGAAGAGGAGAGGTTGATACCAATGGCAGCATCAATGACCTGGGACCAAGAAGGTACCGTAAATAAATTGTGATTAGGCATAGTAAATGATATACTTTGGCTGATTGAGGAAGTAGCTCCTAAGCGCAGAGTCCGGAGACGAGGATCGCTACCTTGGTGGAAATGTAGTACAACACGGGCACTGAAGGGAAACAGCAAGTGCGGAGGAGGTATCAGGGAACCACGGGACATAGGCGGTTGTTGAAATACCGGGGAATGAACAAGTAGTTTCGTGAACGACAGAGGAGAGGCATACGAAATTAGCATAGCTGGGGCAGCCAAGAAACACCAAAAGGTGTTCTCTAATTACGTCCAGCCCAAGGCGAATATACGAATAAACGTTGGAAGTCTGAGCACGGGGGAAAGAAACCAGGCAGAAAACAACGAACTGAAGGCGGAAATCCCCCGAGATTACCTCGGAATGCCCATAATCTACTCAAGTCCAGCTGGACCTGGATGCTCCCCATCAGTGGTCTGCAAAATGAAACTTGCCTCTGAACCTGGCCAAACGCTCTCGTCTGACAGCCGAGAGACCCAGCGGAACACGTCATGTGGACCCGGACAACCCGGAACCAGTGTCCCAGAAAAAGGGAAATCAGGCACTTGGGTTTGATTACTGCAAACAACTTTAAACCCTCAGTTCAATGTCTGCAGGCTACTAACAGGGCGAACAGAGCCATGTACCAACCGCGCAGAACGTCAACACCAAGGAACCCAGGATTACTGTTGCCGTTGTAGAAGGTCCTGGTCCGACCGCACTTGGAATACGTAGTCCGAGGCTGGGATCCGCAGTTAGTAAGACACATCCTCTCCTTGGAAAAGGTCTAGAGAAGGCTCACGAGAATGTTATTAGGGTCACAAGGGTCGCAGTATGATAGGCTAACAGCGCTAGAGTTGCATTCGCTCAAGTAGGACAGTGCGGGAGAAAATGAAACAGCCAAGTTGGCTGTTAGCCGCGGACAAGCCGTTGTTTACTCGCGACGGAAACTGCCCTCTGCGGTGTTGAAAATAATCAAGCCGAGGGTCAACAACACAATCAGAGCCCAGTCGTTCGTCTGCAGGGTAATTACCAACTGGAAGAAACCTCCCGAGGAAGTGGTGGAAGCGAACACTATGGCAGCGTTCAAGAGAAAGCTGAACGTAACACCTGTACATGCACTTGCACATTGCCTGTGGGTCAGCCAACTGCGTCTAGTCGTAATTCTTCAGTAACTCCTCTAAATACCTCTACTTCACGAGAGCTGGTAGTTGGATGTCTTGGCTTTTGCCGGGAGAATGAGCCTGCAAGTTGTTGAGGCCTTACCCTATCGAAATAGTGCTTTTTGCTGCTATCTCGCACGGCGATCATGATGCGTCATGCTTCTGAGCTACCGGAAGATAAAGGATCCCGCGAAGCCGAAGCACGGTGAGACCCGGGGACCCGCAGGTGCAAGAAACTGGGCTACCAGTGGTACTGTGCTGATCTGATTAAATTTACTGGTAAGTGCACACTTAAATAGTGTTTCTCTGTCTGAGTAATCGCATATATATATATATATATATATATATATATATACATATATATATATATAATATACGATTCGTTTGCGGGTGGAATACTTCTGCGTTGTCCTGGCCAAAGCAGGTGGTTTTCTAAGGGGTCCACCACCGAAGGCTTCAACTATCCAAAGCTTGACCTGCAAGGCAGCGGGACAAAAGCGTGAGACCCGCAACGCAGTGGCGGCCGGTGACTGATTGCTTAGTTCGTGCGCTCTCCTGATGGGGCCAGAACAACTCAGTGCCCAGCAAACTCCTCCGCCATAGATTCCGGTGGACAGTTGTGTGCTTCATATACCACTCGTGGTTGGTTTGGAATCATAATTTAGCCACCCCCCTAGACCGACTGTCAGTCAGTCAACCCGGTGGAGTGCCGGACATTCGCCCACCTCCTCCTATTTTGGTGAAAACACATCCGCCACAAGTTGTCACAAACACTGAGCATCACTTATTATTAGTTCAACCGTTTAGACACTAGTAAATTTAATTTGCGAGCAGTGACTGAAACAGATACTACGTTTTTCTACGATTACAGCTCATGAGCAAATAAAAACTATAAATGAATGTGTGCGAAACAACAGGAAAGACGAAGTAACCAGAAAACCCTGCAAAGAACACATTTCACAGAAGATGGAGACAATTCAATGATGCAATCAGCATGAAAAACAGGGTATAGCGTATACTAGCTTACTCCTCGTGCAGAAGTAATGTGTGTAATGTGATTGCACTGTTGGAAGACTTTCCGAAAGTCCAAGAAGCGACGAGGGACTCTCCACTGCTAGCCACCAGTGATACATTGGAAGGAGGGTCCGGAATATCTAACAGAATGAAATTAAGACTAAAATAGGTTACCTCTAACAATTAGGTTAAAACTGGCTGTTGACTCAGAACTTCCAAAAGAGAATGATTCACAGAAGTATGTTCCAGAATCCGAGAAAGAAGCGTTGGAGATACGGAGAGATTTGTTCGCGTTCGAGTTTGGCAGTTCATCACTCCCGATACTGACTGGAACTGTTTTATTGTCTGGCTTTTGCCAAAGGACGAGCGTAGTGTTTGCTTGATCAGGTTTTCCGCAGATTAGGTTAAGATCATCACCACGCTTGACGTAAATCGTTTTATTACTACCATCCAACAAGATCTCGACGCTTGCCACCAAAATAAGACCGGAAATATAGGACCAAATCCTTGAGAATACCATAGCGAGATTAACTACTGAATGCAACCCATAATTTCCGGCTTTCCAAACATTACATATGGTGAAAAAAACTCACCTACCGAACAGCCATGACACCAACAGGGACGCGTGCGAAATACGACGAGCTAACTCCCGAAGTCATAGTACGCGCCTCGCTCACAAAGAAATTCATTTTCAGGTCAGGTCAGGTCAGGTCAGGTTGCACAGGACAGGTAATGGCCACGGCCAATCGAGCGTCCAGAATTCCTTCGATGGTATGCACACCAGTTATGCACCCACCACTGCCGAGTGTATTTCGTCGAATCCCCGCTAAAAATGAGAGGGAAACGAAAAACCTCATCGCACATCAACTGCGTGAGACATTATGCATCGTGAGTGTTCACTGAGACTGTATGCAATGAGGGAAAAAGTCTGTTAAAATATACTCCAGAAGGACCACAGTGCTACCCGTCATCCATCTAGTTGATATTCTCAAGGCTCACTACAAGGAAAGATCTCGTACCACTTGCGATCTAGGGCAGCTTTGAAGGATTAGACTGTCTGCAGATCTACCATTTCACCAGGCAGACCGTTCCAACTGTTCACAACCCTATTGCTGAAGAAGTGCGATCTAGCCATCAACCTAGATCGGGCTTTTATCAACTTCTTTTCGTGTCCCCTTGTTCTGGAGTCTACGGCCAATTGGAATAGACTATCTGGTCTAAGGCCAGAAAAGCCCTTCATTACCTTGAACGTTTCTATGAGATCTCCTCAACGTCTCCTCCTTTCCAACGAGAAAAGATTCAGGTCACAGAGTCTCTGCTCGTAAGTCTTACCCCTCTGCCCTTCAACCATTCGCGTGGCGAGACGTTGGACTTTCTCGAGGCAGGCGGCGTCCTTTTTGTAGAAGGGTGACAAAGCCTGCACGCTACCTTCTAAGTGAGGTCGTACTATAGCCATGTAAATAGGCACAAATACCTCCGGCTTCCGGCAAGACAAATCTGATCGCAGTCTAAAGAGCTCCCCACGAGCCTTATGCGCAGCAGCGTTGCACTGCTCCGACCATTTGAAGTCACCTTTCATGATGATCCCCAGGTCTTTAACCCTACTGGCTGCCTCTACGGTGAACAGCCCTTGATCATGAGCGACAATTAGGCTCTCTGTTGCCCTTGACAACAAATGGCTTTTTTGAGCATTTAGAGGTAAGTCCCATTTGTATGCCCAGTTCAGGACGGTGCCTATTTCCCTGCCCAAGTCCGCCCTACCCTTAGATCCAACAATGTTCACATCATCCGCAAAAATAAAGCTGGGCGATTGAAGAGTGGATGCTAGGTCATTAATGAATAACAAGAATAGGACTGGGCCTAGGGCGGATCCCTGAGGTACACCACTGGTGACGTTCACCAAACTGGAGCACCTGTCCCCCACCTTGACATAAAGCGTCCTGTGGGAGAGGAAGTCCTCCAGCCATCTATATACTGGCCCACTGTAACAGCCGGTCGTGGAAAATCCCCCTTTTTCCCTCGCGATTCAGTGTTTTTTCCCAACATCACTCATTTCCATACACTATTGACTTGTCTTTACGAACTGGTTGTTTTTCTGGACCAATTGTTGTTTGTTCGCGCCCAGAGCGCTATTTTGGCACATCCTTGCTCAGGACCTGCTTGACGCACGTGCTGTCTGCTCACACGCTGCTATTCGGTTTCTCGTTGTTGAGACTTTGTGATCTTATTATTGAGGTTTGTATATTGTTTACGTCATTGTTTATTTTAATAATCTAGTATCGTAGAATTATCACGGATAATCGCCTTCTGATTTCGGGATCCGTTGCGAATTTGGCTACGCATTGCTCAAACGTTCGTAACAATACTCAATAGATCTATTTGGAACGAGGAAAATTCACGCAAAATGCCAAGGAAAGGATCAAAGGCAGTCGAACCCGGACAGGAAGTAATACGGCAAGTCTCTGGGGAGGTTTGGGTACTTATGATTCTTTAGTTAATGCTAGATCGCCTAGTCCTGTCAGTGCTAGCTCATGTGTTATTGAAAGCAATATTGATCGTGAGGACGTTGATTTATATAAGCTGCGAATAATAGAACTAGAGCAACAGTTACTTTCGGCTAGACTACAGGCGCATGAAGCAGAGAAGTGTACACAGAAACAGCGAGAGTATAGGACCAGTGACTTCGACACTTCCGATAGGTTAGAGTGCAATAAGGTAGGGAACCCCACGCCGGTCGCCGACTACAAACCACAATCGATCGATCTGCCTAGAGTGGAGTTAACGGTTTTCGACGGGCGAGCTGAGCAATATTGCAAGTTTGTCAAACAGTTCGAGACGTTCGTTGAAAACAAGGTAAACGACCCTGGGCAAAGGCTTCTTTACCTTACTCACTACTGCCGAGGCCGAGCGCGAGAAGCTATCGACGGATGCACCATGCTCGATCCAGAACAAGGCTACACAAGGGCAAGAAAGATTCTGAGGGACTTGTTCGGCCAACCCTTCAAAGTAGCCCGTAACCTAATAGAGGGCGTGATGGCAGAGGCAAAGAAAACCAAGGGCGACGTCTACACCATGGCCGACCTGGTGATCAAGATGCAGAACTGCTCAATAGCCCTCGACCATTTAGGTTACAGAGCTGACCTAGACGCCATGCACACTTTGGAAGGCATAGTCCGTCACCTCTCTCCCGAACTACAGGGTCGGTGGGCGGAAGAAGCTGAACGGATAAGCCGAGGCGACAGAGAAGCCAACTTCGAAGACCTGACTGAATACTTAGACAGGCAAACGAAGATAGCTGACAGCAGATTCGGCCGACTCATCCGGGAAAGCAACCGAGCAAACAAGCCCGGTACTAGCCAAGTCCAAACCCCTGTACGGGAACATCCAAAGTACCAGCCTTGGACCAACACACACGTCATTTCACGAGATGCTACGGCGAAACCAAATTGCAGATCCTGTGGTACTAGCCATGGCCTACCAGAATGCCCCAAGTTCGGCAATGCCACAATAGACGAACGGTGGGGAATGGCGAGGATGGCAGGAGCATGTTTCATCTGTCTCAACACCACGCACCGTGCAGCAGCCTGTAGGACAAGGAATCGATGTGGTTACGAGGGCTGCACGGGCAGACACCATCGGCTGCTGCATCAGGCGAGAATAACCATATCCGAGGCGAGTGCCAAGCCCAGCGTGATTTGTTCAACTTCACAATCTGCCAGTAAACCGGTACGTTTAGGCGTAGTGGCCGTGGGAGTAGTGACTCCGACTGGGATAGTCAAGGCGTTGGCTTTCGTTGATAGTGGATCCGACACCACTTTAGTGAAAGAGCGGTTTGCCGACAAACACCAACTGGCTAAAGGTGCGACGTCGTTAGCAGTGAGCACGGTGGGCGGAACACAGGTAATGACTGCCGGTAGATTAAGGCTGCAACTCATCTCTCTAGACACTAACGAGGAAATTGAACCAACGGAGGCATTCACGTTAGCGGATCTCCCCATGCGAGCACCAAGGTCGGTGAACGCAATCTTGACTCGATGGCCCCACCTGCAGGATGTAACCGTTGTAGACTGGGAAGATGATGAGGTGGATCTCCTCATCGGATGCGACGTGCCAGAGGCGCATTGGGTGCTTGACCAAAGAGTGGGCGACCGCCAGGCACCTTATGCCGTACGCACGGCTCTAGGATGGATGTTATACGGTCCAGTAGGGGTACGCGGTTCCGTGAATTACTTATCCGCCGAAACGGACCGCATAGAGTATCATCTGCAACGGCTTTATGAAAAGGAGTTTCATGACATTGGGGACGAAAGACCGACGTTGTCTCAAGAGGATCACTTCGCTCTACAAACGGTGCGGCAAGGCTCTAGAGGCCTCAAAAAACAGTTCGAGGTTCCCCTCCCATGGCGCACACCGGTCGACCCGTGGACTGACAACAGAAATTATGTTCTCCAACGATTACTACGACTAAAAGAACGCTTCATTCGAGACCAGAATCTGTGGGAACGATACGCGGATTTGATGAAGCGAAACGAGGACCTCGGTTACGTTGAAAGGGTGCCTGTTAACACCGACAGCAAAAGGGGTATCTGGTATCTGCCTCACCATCCGGTCATCAACCCCAAAAAACCCAATAAACTGCGCGTGGTTTTCGACTGTGCGGCCAAGTTCCAGGGCAAGTCGTTAAACGATCGCCTACTACAGGGGCCTGACTGGACCACACCACTGATCGATGTTCTGTGCCGTTTCAGAGTGGGTAAAGTGGCTTTGTCTGCCGACATTAGGGAAATGTTTCATCAGGTGAAGATTCCGGTAGGAGAACGAGATGCTTTGCGTTTCCTGTGGTGGGAAGGGAGCGACCGGGACAACGCAGTGGTGAATTATAGAATGACCGTCCACCCCTTCGGAGCCATATCGTCACCATTTTGTGCCAACTACGCCCTCCGAGAATCAGCGAACAAACATGGCGATCTGGTACATCGGACGGTGGTAGAAAGCGTCAGCAGGAACTTCTACGTCGACGACTACCTTGGGTCATTCGATGATGTGGAATCAGCTCTAGAGCAGTTCAGGGGTCTGACGAGATTGCTGGAAGAGGGTGGCTTCCATCTAACTAAATGGATGTCGAACGCTTCAGAAGTGCTGAAGGTCATCCCGTATAACGAAAAGGTCGAAAGGGTAAGAGATTTGGACGGCTCTCCACTTCCTATCGAGCGCACTTTAGGGATACAATGGGACGCGGAAACGGACGATTTTGTTTTCGAACTGAACGTTCCCGAGCTGCCAATAACCCGTCGTGGCATACTATCTGCCGTCTCAAGTTTGTTCGACCCGCTCGGTTTCGTCTCACCATGGCTGCTACCCGGAAAGATCTTGCTGCAGCGGCTGTGCCGTAAGAAAGTTGATTGGGACCAGTCACTGGACCGAGGGGACCGGCTGGACTGGGAGGAATTTTTGAACACCTTGAAGAAATTAGGGGACATAAGAATACCACGATGTTTGACCCCTGGCCATACGACACGGACTGGAGAACTACATGCCTTTTCCGATGCATCCGAAGTCGGTTATGGAGCTGTGGTGTACGGACGATGGTGCGCAGGAGATGGACAATATACCACGAGGATCCTGTTCGCCAAAGCCCGCGTTGCTCCACTGAAGTCGGTCTCAATCCCACGCCTTGAACTCAGCGCAGCCGTGTTGGCAGTCAGGGTGGTGCAAGCTGTGAAGAGATGTTTCGATCTCTACATTTAGTCGGTGAGCTTCTGGACGGATTCAACGATAGTACTTTACTACATTAACAACGTACGGAGCCGGTTTAGTACTTTCGTTGCTAACCGGCTCACGATTATCCACGATGAATCGGCCACGCACCAGTGGAGTCATGTCAGGTCTGGCGATAATCCGGCCGACCTGTGCTCTCGAGGTGCGAACAACTTCAGGCAACTGGACACGTGGACGAGAGGGCCGAACTTCCTGCAATTGCCCAAACAGGACTGGCCCGTGTTCGAATTAAAACCCCCTACGGAATTGGAACTGGAGATCAAAGGCGTAGTGATAGCAACCAACGTCGTCGAAGCGTCGCCCATTTTATCGCGACTGGTCAGGTTTTCTTCCTGGATGAAGACGCTTCGTTCGCTAGTTTGGTTAACCAGGTTCAAGATAAGTTTACTAGTCATGAAAGGGCTACGGCCCTCAGGTCGGATACCGGTCGGCCCGATAGGTCCCGATGAGCTACAAGCGGCAGAGTACGATATTTTCAGAATGATACAACGCGAGGCTTTCGCCCGAGAACTCAAGAGGGCGGAAGAAGTGGGGCTGACCAATGAAGACATGCCATCTCCAAGAGGCGAGCTGAAGCGTTTAAACCCCAAAATCATCAACGGACTGCTGCGGGTGGATGGTAGGCTGACCAACGCCCACCTGAACTTCGACACAAAGTATCCTATACTGCTGCCTGCGAGACAACCCGTAGTAGAGCTAATGATTCAACACGTCCACGCCGTAGAGGGACATGCCGGGGAAAGTCACGTGACGAGCGTCATCCGAAAGCGTCTTTGGTTGTTGAGAGGACGAGAGACTGTAAAACGCGTAATCCGACGGTGTGTACAATGCAGGAGACGCAATGCCACAGCAGGCAAACAACTCATGGCCCCGCTACCAGAATGCAGGGTGACTACGGGCTGGTGGCCGTTCAGTGACACCGGGTTGGACTATTTCGGGCCCTTGTGGATCAAGTGCGGGAAAAGATTAGAAAAGCGATACGGATGTATCATGACGTGCATGAAATCACGTGCGGTGCACCTAGAAGTCGCACATTCGATGACGACCGATTCGTTTCTACGGGCCTTGCAAAGATTTATCAACCGAAGAGGCGTACCGGCCGACATATACTCAGATAATGGATCGAACTTTGTGGGCGCTCAACGGGAATTGCAGCGTTGGCACAAGAACATAAACAGGGACGAACTGCAGAATCGAACCGTGGCCTACGGCATACGCTGGCATTTCAACCCCCCACAGGCCAGTCACCGAGGCGGCATATGGGAACGCATGATCCGGTCCGCCAGACGGATATTGCTGTCAATCATGGAGCAGCAGCCGCCCGACGACGAGACCCTGAACACCGTCATGACTGAGGTGGAGCGAATCCTGAACAACCGCCCCCTGGTTCCAGTATTGAACGGCGACCCCACCCACCTGGCGCTCACCCCAAACGACTTATTGACGCTAAGGTCGAACGAGGGTTTCCAAGGGCCGGTAAACCTTCGTGGGAGCTACCTCCATGGGTGGAAGCAAGCGAACTATCTGGCCAAGGTCTTCTGGAGGCGATGGCTACGGGAGTACCTACCGGCTTTGCAGACTCGACAGAAGTGGATGGCCAAAACAAGACCATTCAAAGTTGGGGACGTGGTTATGATCGCCGACGAACGCGCACATTTCAGCGCTTGGTCTTTGGGAGTAGTTACGGAAACCACCAAAAGCACCGACGAAATGATAAGAACGGTGAAGGTGAAGACAGCTAACGGAGTGCTCATTCGTGACATACGCAGTATTAACCTACTCGAGAGCGAAGACGGAGGAGCTGATAACCCTGTGGCCTAGTAAACCTTTTTCACACCAGTGATCGAGGTGGATAAAGAAACACCATATATACCACACAATCTCCGTCAAACACGTTAAGGTGCTCGCGGTCCCTTCGTTGACATTACAGAAGGTTCTTTCCGATATGTGGTGATGAGTGCGATTCCATTATACATCCCGATACATACGCGCATGCACGACGCACTCTACATCCCGTAAACCCATCATACATGTGACAGTGTTCTTTGTTCGCCTTTTGTTGACGCTACCGAATGCCCCTTGCACATGTGGAAGTAGTGGAGCTCAGGTCACACATGCATGCTACATTTACTCGTTTTCTTGCCACGCGGTCTTTTGTTGACATTGCAGAAAGTCCTCCTTTGATGTGTAGTCATAACTGTGATTTCATTGTAACCCCGGCACACACACACACGCACGCACGCACACACACACACACACTCAAGCGCGTACATCCAGGACCGGACGGCCCCTTACGAGGACAACGTCTATGTGACCATTCACGCCCGCCATCGGTCATTTGGTCTTGTGGAAGATGTAGACTAGCCTCACGTCTATGTAGCCAATGGGTTAGGTGCGACCGGTAGTAGAACGTCGACGACGAGCATTAGACGCGCGCACTGACAGCAGGGCCTAGGCAGGTAGGAAGAATCAGTACCTTTATACCGAACCTTTGACTCTGCTAAGGATCCAGGAGGATTTTGGTGGGCGGTGTAACAGCCGGTCGTGGAAAATCCCCCTTTTTCCCTCGCGATTCAGTGTTTTTCCCAACATCACTCATTTCCATACACTATTGACTTGTCTTTACGAACTGGTTGTTTTTCTGGACCAATTGTTGTTTGTTCGCGCCCAGAGCGCTATTTTGGCACATCCTTGTTCAGGACCTGCGTGACGCACGTGCTGTCTGCTCACACGCTGCTATTCGGTTTCTCGTTGTTGAGACTTTGTGATCTTATTATTGAGGTTTGTATATTGTTTACGTCATTTTTTATTTTAATAATCTAGTATCGTAGAATTATCACGGATAATCGCCTTCTGATTTCGGGATCCGTTGCGAATTTGGCTACGCATTGCTCAAACGTTCGTAACACCCACCTATCCCGAAAGTCTCCATCTTGCATAGCAAAAGAAGATGATTAACGGAGTCGAACGCCTTGCTAAAGTCGAGGTAACATACCTCAACATGCTTACCTTCGTCCAGTCGTCGAGTTACTTCATCTAAGAAGCACAGGAGATTGGTCAGACAAGATCTACTTTTCAGGAATCCATGCTGCGCCGGGCTTAGCATGGAGTGCTGCAGTAAGTGCTGGCAGATATGGGCACGGATGATCTTCTCGAGAACTTTACAGAGAATGCTAGTTAGGCTTACCGGCCTGTAGTTCTGCACATCCGACTTAGGCCCACTCTTATGTATTGCCACGACTGCCGCGACTTTTCAGTCCTGAGGCAGCTTTCCCTGGTCCAACGTGGATCTATACAATCTGCATACCGATGGAGCTGTGATATCCGCCAACGGCTTGATGATAGCTGGATGAATGCCATCTGGGCCCGCTGACTTGTGGCTGTTTAACTCCTGTAGGTACTTACGCACGCATTCCTCTGAAAAATCTAGCTCGTTTAACTGAGGAGGATGTACCAGAGCCAGATCTACTAGTACCCCACTATCTATCCTATGTACACTACCAGAGTATTCCCCCAGGGCGTCTGCTTTGCCCTGGTCGTCAGTGACAATACCATATTCTCTAGTGGATAGCGGACTTACGGCGTTTCTTGTTGAGCCTTTAGACTGTACATAGCTGTAGAACTTCTTCGGCTGTTGTCTTACAGACTGGGCCAATTTCAGCTCAAATTCCCGCTTAGAAGTTCTCAAAAGGCTTACAGTCTCGTTTCTCAGCTTCGTGTAGCGATTCGAGGCTAGCTGGCTGCCGGAAGCTTTGTACTGGTTCCAAGAGCGGTTTCTACGTTTGATGGCCTTGGCTATTGCAGCCTTCCACCACATGGGTTTGCCCTCCCCACTCCTTCGTTTCAAGGGTGCGAACTCTTCCTGTAGGGCAGTCAGGGATCCCTTTATGATCTGCCAGCGCTCCTCGACAGTAGCCCCCTCTATCGTGTCCCAGGTCAAGCCCATCGCCCTATTACGAAGTCTATCTATGTCCATACTACCGAAATGTCTGACCAGCCTTGAGGGTACCTTGGGTTGCCGCATGCATAGGGCGATTTTGACACACGTGGTCACCCTTGCCCAGCGGTGCACAGTAATGCAGTCCAGATACATCATTGGGGAGATTCGTTATTGCTAGATCCAGCAAGGATGGAACGCATCCAGTCCTATATCTGGTATTCTCCCTAATATGCTGATGCAACGCATTATCATGCAGCCATTCTAAGTAGGTTTGCTCCTCCGATCTCCGCACGCACACCTCAGCCACCCAGTCGATGTGCGGAAGATTGAAGTCACCCACTATGAGGGTCTTTTGTGCGTCCTTAACTAGTTCAGTCAAAGTCCGCAGCAAACAAACGTCCTCTTCGTGGTTTGTGCTTGGTGCCCTGTAGACACAGACGACGTTAACCCTTCTGCCTGGAAGGATGATCATAACGGCGCATAGCTGGATATTGCGAGTGCACATCTTGGTGTGGGACTCAAGGTGGTTTGCACCTGACCTAACGAGGATGGCTACTCCACCACAGTTGAGGTCATGATTCTAGGACCACTGCATGAGCTTGCCTAAGGTGCACCCCGTAAAGCACCGGATAACTCCAATTTATGAAAATGGATTTCATCATAAGTCAGGAATACGTGTTGCGATGACGATTCACGGGGATTCCCGAGGAATGATGGTTCTTCTTAGACGTATTTTGCAAGCCGCCCGGGTTCTATTCAGTTCAGTTCAGTTTTCACAGGACAGGTAATGGTCACGGCCAATCGGGCGTCAAGAATTCCTTCGGTGGTATGCACTCCAGTTGTGCACCCACCACTGCAAAATACAGTTTGTGGAATCCCCGCCAAAAATTAGAGGGAAACGTGAAACCCACGTAGAGACCTCGGTCGTTCTGAGATGACTGTTTTCTGGACACCATTTTGGATCGATTTTCTCTACGATCTTTTCCAACTTTTGACATCGACCTCATAGTGTTTTTTTTGGTTGCGTACGTTTTACTTGACTGACTTCTCCGAGGTTTCCGTGGACCTCGTTTTGAATCACTTTCACTTTGTACACGCTCGCGGTTCGCTTTCTGCATAGCCGTCGCGTTCCGTTTCTTTTTCCGTTCAGTGTATCTTTCGTTTCGGTACTGTTTTGGTGCCACGATAAATAGAATACACCTTGCATCTATAAACCGACTTGCGTCTTCTCTACTCGTTTGATAGAGGGGATCACGTTGGTATTTGGCCGCTAGACTCAATAGGAGACACGTTCACCAGCCGCTCCCGAACGTCTTCTATATTGGTTAACCCGAAACCTCCAGAACCTTCCTGGATTATTCACCCGCTCGGTGAGTCTGTGACTTTTTGCTGTTTCACGTCCTCCTTTTGTTGTACGATATATATTTTTACGATATTTTATCGCAACGTAACCATGTCAGAGGATAAGATGCAGCTCGACACAGATCTCACTTTGATTGCCGTTTTTTTTTAAGCTCGTGATGTTTATCACACATGATCCTCAGGTTTGGCTTGCAGCCTTAGAGCTGCAATTTGAGTCACACAGGATTATCGGCAAGCGCCAACGATTTTCCTTTGCCTTAGAGGTAATCCCGGGCGACGTTATCGCTTCAGTGAGGGATTTACTATTAAAACCTCCTCAAGAGCAGCCGTACGATCGGCTTAAGGAGGCTATACTGCAACATTTCCTTCCTTCTCGGGAGGAAAGCTTACGTCAGCTACTGGCACGGCACCCCATAGGGGATACGAAACCCAGCCGCCACCTAGCTCACCTCCGGTCCCTGGAAGGGCCCGCCTATTAGGATTCGGAAATAGTTGAGGAACTGTGGTTGGACTCTTTACCCCTCCATGTTCAGACCGTTGTAGCTGCTCTCCTCGAGGACTCGTCCTTGGAACGAGAAGCCGCCGTGGCTGACAAGATTGTCGCATGTGTCGGCAGTGGGGCTAATCCTCTCATCTCCACGACATCGCGCTATCCTCGGGGTGTTGATCTGGACGAATCGCCAAAGAGGCCCCGGCACTCTTGATCCATCCAGTGCCGACGGTCCTTCAAGGACAGAGTTAAAATACCGGCCCCTCGCAGTGGCCCACGTAAGTGGCACGGACGGGCACCCTCCACTGCCCACATCCGCCGTGAATCCGCCTCACCTGCCTTGTCCAAACCAGATCATCTAACCGGCGGTTAATGTTGGTTCAACCGCGTTTTCGGACCAGCCGCCCGTGAGTGCAGACAGCCGTGTTCATACGCTGCGGGGAACGCCTCTGCCGGCCAGTAGAAGCGGCCGTACTCGCCGGCAATCAGTCTCAGGTTGGCCGTTTATTTTACTTGCACGATTCGTGCACTAACGCTAGGTCCCTAGTCGATAGTGGGGTCCAAGTTTCTGTCCTGCCGGTTGGTAAAGACAAGCCACGAGCTTCTTTGCTTCGGCTATCAGCGGCGAATGGTTCTTCCATTCCTATTTACGGCACAAGACAGCTTGCGGTCAACCTGGGACCACGACGACGGTATCTGTGGACGTTTATTCCTGCGGATGTTCCCACAGGCATACTGAGAATCGATTTTCTGCAGCACTGTGAATTATTTGTTGATTCATGTAGGTTGCAGCTTATAGATCCTTGGTCTGACACTAAATTTACGGGTCTTGCAGCTCGAACAGATGCACACCAAATCACAGGATTGTTTTCTGAAATTCCGCATGATTTTCAGTCTTTATTTATTAAAATCCTTATTTTGACTGAACCATTTGAAGAGATAGACGCAGTGACCGATCGTGTGGCACACCACATTGTCACTAACGGACCACCAGCTACGGCACGACCTCGCCGACTGGCTCTGGACAAATTGGCTTTCGCCAAACGTGAGTTTGACACTTTGCTTTCTAAAGGTATTGTTCGTCCTTCTCACAGTCCATGGGCCTCACCTCTGCACATGGTTCTTAAGAAAGATGGTGTTAGCTGGCGACCATGCGGCGACTATCGCGCACCAAATTCGGTTACCCGTTCCGATAGCTATCCGATACCCCACATACACGACATCACGGCATCACTTCACGGCACGACTGTATATTCTAAGATCGATTTGGTGCGAGCCTATCACCAGGTCCCAGTCGCCACTGAAGATGTCGAGAAAACCGCTGTCACGACACATTTTGGTTTGTTTGAGTTCCTACGTATGCCTTTTGGTTTGCGAAATGCTGCTCAGACATTCCAGAGGTTTATCGAAAGCATTACGCGAGACTTGGAATTTGTTCACGTCTATATCGATGACTTGCTAATCGCATCGTCGAGCTTAGATGAACATTTCCAACATTTGACGCTACTATTTCAGAGTTTGTCCGAACATCGAATAGTAGTCAATTCGGATAAGTGTGAACTTGGCTAACCGGAACCTTTGTTCCTCGGCCAAAAGATCACTCCAGAGGGTATTAAGCCTTGCGAGGATAAAGTGCGCGCTATTCTAGATTACGCCGTACCGTCCTCAATCAAGGAGCTCAAGGCATTTTTTGAGTTAGTTAACTTTTATCGTCGTTTCTTACCCCATGCCGCTGAACGTTTGCTTCCATTAACTGACCTACTTTGTGGCAATCCACGTAAGTTGTCGCTTGCGGATGCCGCACGAGTAGCGTTTTCGGAGATTAAAGCGACGTTAGCTCAGACCACGCACCTAATGCACCAAGTTCCGTCCACCACGCTAAGCATAGCGGTGGATGAATCCGAATTTGCCACCAGAGCGGTCCTGCAAAAGGCTGTATATGGGATCTGGCGGCCATTAGAGTTTTTCTCTCGACGCGGAAACTAAAAAAGGTGCTATTGGTCGCGAACTGCTGGCTGCATATAATGCCGTTAAGCACCTCAGCCGTGCTTTCGAGGGTCGATATTTCATCCTCTATACAGACCATAAGCCTCTGACGTAAGCAGTGCATACTGAGTCTGACCGGCACTCCCCACGAGGAGTCAGACATTTAGACTATATTTCTCAGTTCACGACTGAACTGCGAAACGTTAAAGGTGAGTCGAACTGCGGTGCAGATGCTTTGTCGCGTATTTCGCTTAATGCTATTAGATCTCTGGTTTCAGACATCCCTGCCATGGCTGCAGCACAGACACAGGATTCCTCATGTATGGAAGCCGCTCAGTCATCGTCGCTACAGTGTCAGTCCGTACCTCTGGCCACCAGTGCTGGGACTATACTCTGCGACATGTCTATTGGCCTACCTCGACCAGTCCTATCCTCTACATGTCGGCGTCTCGTGTTTGATATTTTACATAAAATTTCACATCCAGGTGCCGCAGCCAGTCTCCGATTAATAGCTGCACGATATGTCTGGCCGTCCATGAATAAAGATATTCGTATGTAGGCAAAACGGTGTCCACAATGCCAACGATCTGCAGTATATAAGCACGTAGCTGCGCTTATCGGTGCTTTCGCTACACCTGATGCTTGCTTTGATCATATCCCCGTAGACATTGTGGGTCTATTGACCCCATCACACGGGTATGCCTACTTACGAACGTGCATCGATAGATTTACGAGATGGCCCGAGTCTATGCCTATCTGTATCGCCATCGCTGAATCAGCGGCTCGGCATCTGACAGAATGATGGATAGCTTTATATGGCTGTTCTTTTAAAATCGCTATCGATCAGGGGCAACAATTTGAGTCTTACTTATTCTCTTAATTTACTCACATGCTGGGTACGGAATACATTCGCACGACCTCGTACCATCCGGCATCCGATGGTTCAGTCGAACGTTTTCATCACCAACTCAAGGCGGCTCTCAAAAGACACGAGAGCCCCGACTGGCATGATACGTTATCGTTAGCTCTGCTCGGTCTCAGGACTTGCATTAGGGCAGATTTCCAATGTTCCGCGGCAGAACATGTCTACGGCATGACAACACGACTGTCTTGGAAATCCTTTACGTCGCACAGTACAGACTCACTTGCCTTACAGACTTACGTTCACCGTTTTTCTACGTACATGCAAAGTCTCGCTCCGGCGCAGACTCGAATGCAGCGAAGACATGTTTTTGTTCCGAACGAACTCGAAACTTGTTCGCATGAATTCATTCGCGTTGATTCGGTGCGCAATTCACTGCAACATCCTCACGAAGGTCCATTTTGCGTGATTTCTCGTCACGATAAGACCTTCAGGGTTGAACAACTCGGTCGCTTCGATACAGTTAGCAATGATATATATCTATATATATATATCTGTATATATACATATATATAATATTTGTATATACAAATATATATATATGTACACGTATATATATATATATATCTACACATATATACTCACTACTCTCCTTTAATTAATAACACAACCATGGTGAGTAACTCAACGCTCCTCGACATCTCTTAGCTTACAATGCCTCTTTTCCGCACCAGGTCCCGCCACATATACCTCCCTCACCACCTCTGCGATTTTGAACTGGAAAATCCAGTCTGACTCGTCTCACTTAGCGTGACTCACTAACTGAACTCAATACCCAGTTATGACGTTACCATTTCTGCTCCCACCCTATCCCCCAGCTAAGGTTCTTCTGTGATTTCATGCAGAACTTAGTCTTCACTCTTGCTCAGTGACCACTCTAGGCGAAATACTAACTTTCCCGTTGAAAGTTTTAGCCACACTTAGGCGTTTCCCTTTGTCTCACGTTTCATGGCCCCAATGTGTCTTCGGGATCCGCTGCACCGATGAGCCCGTGCCTAACTTTCGTTCTTCTTTCCGTTAACCGTTGATCCTCAGCTGGGATATACTCAGACTGCATCTCTCTATCTCACTTTCCTTGCCAGTCTTTTGCGTCCAACCGCTTTCGCATGACCCGTCTGATGATCGCACCCATGTATACAGCAATATATATATATATATATATATATATATATATATATATATATATAACTTGGGTATGCTCCACTCACTTTTGCCCCCTTCCTAACTAGATTGTGCCATTTTACAACATAATTTGCACATATATAAATACATCCGTTCCGTCCTTTAGCGATGGGTGCTCGCTCTCACTTAATTCCTGGCTCAGGCTAGAACTCAGCCGTCCCATCCTGTTTTTTTTGCGCCTTTCTCGTACACTGAAGCCTTGCCGCACGGATTACCATTCCTTAGCAACTAGGCTTCACCACTCTGCGCATATGCTCATGGTAAGTTAAGACCCCATTCCAACCGGAATCCGTATGCCTCTGATTTCTCTTGACCCTGCGGAATACCAGCACGTGTGCTTCCACATGAAAAATCCTCTCCTTAACACCCAGTGTTCGTCTCCCTTTTTACTGTTTGCCGTCCTCAACCACAGCTGGTGAACTGACCAGACTGTTATCTTCCTACTTTCTCATTCTTCTTCCGGACCATACCCTCTACTATTGTTTTATTCCTGGTTCCCAAACGGACACCCTCTCTTCATCCACCGCCTACCTGATATCGCCCTAAATCTCTACTATCACCCAACTACCCTAGAAAGCTACCAGTCTCCGTCTAGGGATCCCTAATAGACCGGTCCACTAGCCAAACGATAACTAATTGTTCGGATAACAAAATGTTCATTTTCTTGCTTCCATAAAAACGATAATCATAACCCACAGTTGGAACACTCTCCAGACTGCCGCACTCCTGACCTCTTCCAGGTTGCATTGGTTACTTGGGTAGCCATCGGCCAAGTCGACGTTTGTTTCGGATTACCGTAAGGACTGGACGATTTGATCAATGGTTCAAACCTGTACTCTCGCCTGCTGACGTTACATGGGGCACCGTACACGGATTAACAAAACCTCATGAAAGTCTCACCGGATCGCAGAGATGATTCCTGACACCAACCACCAACACATACGCTCAACGTCTATTCCCAAATAATCCGACCCAACAGTCCAATTCTTCCCGCGTTGCAGTACGAAACCAATGACCGGAACCCAGCCCTTTTTTACCTGCTTCCCTCAACATTCTACCTGCCACCATCTGCAACCAAGGTCTTTACGGAACAGAATACCAGCCATCTGCAGCCAACCATAATTCGGTTAACAATTTTCTATCGCATACAAAAAAAATTTACACTCTTCCAACTTCTGCCTAGCCGAACCATTGAAGTTTGTCTCCACTAATCCGTTTCATTGACTGCTTTTCTTTAAAAGTCCGTTATACGTCCATACACCATTCTTGCTCTTCAAAAGTTCACTCAAGTCCCTGTGAAGCTTTTCGCCTTCATTTGAATTTCCATATGACACTGTAATAACCTGCACAAAAGGTCCGTTTTATTATCACCTTTGACTCACTTGCCTTTATTTCACATGTTTCCTCCACAATTAGTTACCCGATGCTGGATCAGTTTCCAATATTCCGCTGGTATCTCTGACTGCACGTTGAAAGCCTCATGCTTGCTTTACTTCTAACAATGTTCTTTGGCATCTCCTCCGCCCGATTACTCGTTAGTGACCGTCCAATTGTCGCTTATATCAGCAATCCCACTACTGCCCAGCCATCCACACCGCCCCCAGCGATTTCGAAACCGATTCGGAATTCCCGCCTCAACCATTACCACTTTTGTTCATTCAAACACTACATGACTTTACTGGTGTATTTCGGTTGCTGTGTGATTTATAAATTTAGAATTTGTGAATACTTCACATTAACATGTACTGCTGTACACTTTGATCTTGCCTTGTGCATGTGTATTGACCACGGTCAAGATATATACTATAATTTACTATACTATACTATACATGCTGGGTACGGAACACATTCGCACGACCTCGTACCATCCGGCATCCGATGGTTCAGTCGAACGTTTTCATCACCAACTCAAGGCGGCTCTCAAAAGACACGAGAGCCCCGACTGGCATGATACGTTATCGTTAGCTCTGCTCGGTCTCAGGACTTGCATTAGGGCAGATTTCCAATGTTCCGCGGCAGAACATGTCTACGGCATGACAACACGACTGTCTTGGAAATCCTTTACGTCGCACAGTACAGACTCACTTGCCTTACAGACTTACGTTCACCGTTTTTCTACGTACATGCAAAGTCTCGCTCCGGCGCAGACTCGAATGCAGCGAAGACATGTTTTTGTTCCGAACGAACTCGAAACTTGTTCGCATGAATTCATTCGCGTTGATTCGGTGCGCAATTCACTGCAACATCCTCACGAAGGTCCATTTTGCGTGATTTCTCGTCACGATAAGACCTTCAGGGTTGAACAACTCGGTCGCTTCGATACAGTTAGCAATGATCGTCTCAAAGCTTCGTAAGTTGATGAAAGCCTGCCGCCCGCCCACATCTGATTCGATGTCAACATTGCGCTACTTGTTGACGACATTTCCTTGTCACGTCAAAATCTGCAGTTAGCGTTGCCTGCTACGATTTCGAATGAGGCTATCTTCTCACATTCAGGACAGTACCCAGTTGGTACTGCTGTAAAGACCGGTCGTGGAAAATCCCCCTAAAACCCTTGCGATTCAGTTTTTTTCTTCACATCACTCACTTGCTTACACTATTGACGTGTCTTTATGAACTGGTTGCTTTTATGGACCAATTGTTGTTTGTTCGCGCCCGGAGCGCTACTTTGTCACATCCTTGTTCTGGACCTGCGTGACGCACGTGCTCCTTGCTCACACGCTGCAATTTGGTTTCTCGTTTGTTGAGTCCTTGTGACCGCAATATTGAGGTTTGTATCTTTTTGGTATCATTGTTCAAGCAACAATCTAGTGTCGTAGAATATCGCGGATAGTCGCCTTTTGATTTCGGGATCCGTTGCGAGTTTGGTTACGCATCGCCCAAACTTGTGTGACAATACTCAATAGATCAGCTTGGGACGAGGAAAAACATACAAAATGCCAAGAAAAGGATCGAAAACATTGGGATCCGGACGGGAAGTAACACGGCAAGTCTCTGGGGAGGTTTTGGGTACATTTAGTTCTCTAGTTAATGTTAGGTCACCTGGTCCTGTCAGTGTTAATTCATGCGTTACTGAAGGCAATATGGATTGTGGGGATGTTGATCTATATAGACTGAGAATATTAGGCCTAGAACAACAGTTACTATCGGCTAGACTACAGGCTCAGGGAGCAGAAGAGAAGTGCACACAGAAAGAGCGAGAGCATGAGACCAGCGACTTTGACACTTCCAATAGATCAGGGTGCAATAAGATAGGGAACCCCACGCCGGTCGCCGACTACAAACCACCATCGATCGATCTGCCTAGAGTGGAACTAACGGTTTTCTAAGGGCGAGCTGAGCAATACTGCAAGTTTGTCAAGCAGTTCAAGACGTTCGTTGAAAATAAGGTAACCGACCCTGAGCAAAGGCTTCTTTACCTTACTCACTACTGCCGAGGCCGAGCAAGAGAAGCTATCGACGGATGTACCATGCTGTACCCGGAACAGGGTTACACCCGAGAAAGGAAGGTTCTATGGGACTTGTTTGGTCAGCCGTTCAAAGTAGCCCGTAACCTAATAGAGGGCGTGATGGTAGAGGCAAAGGGAACCAAGGGCGACGTCTACACAATGGCCGACCTGTGATTAAGATGCAAAACTGCTCAAAAGCCCCCGACCATTTAGGTTACAGGGCTGACTTAGATGCCATGCACACTTTGGAAAACGTAGTCCGTCACCTTTTTCCCCAACTACAAGGTCGGCGGGCGGAAGAAGCAGAACGGATAAGCCGAAGCGACAGAGAAGCTTACTCCAAAGACCTGACCGAATACCTGGACAGGCAAACGAAGATAGCTGACAGCAGGTTCGGCCGACTCATCCGGGACAGCAACCGGGCAAACAAGCCCAGTACTATCCAGGCTCAAACCCCTGCACGGGAACATCCAAAATATGAACCTTGGACCAGTACACATGCCATTTCACGCGATGCTACGGCGCAACCAATTTGCAGATCCTCTGAAGCTAGCCACGGACTACCGGAATGCCCCAAGTTCGGCAACGCCACAATAGACGAACGGTGGGGAATGGCGAGGATAGCAGGAGCATGTTTCATCTGTCTCAACACCACGCACCGGGCGGCGGCTTTTAGGACAAGGAACCGATGTGGTTTCCAGGGCTGCGCAGGCAGACACCATCGATTGTTGCACCAGGCGAGAGTAACCTTGCCCGAGACGAGTACCAAACCCGGCGTTATTTGTTCACCGTCATAATCTGCCAGTAAACCGGTACGTTTAGGCTAAGTGGCCGTGGGAGTATTGACCCCGACTGGGGTGGTCAAAGCGTTGGCTTTCGTCGATATTGGATCCAACACTACTCTTGTGAAAGAGCGGTTTGCCGACGAACACCAACTAGGTAAATGTGCGACGTCGTTGGCAGTGAGCACGGTGAGCGGAACACAGGTAATGACCGCCGGTAGATTGAGGCTGCAACTCATCTCTCTAGACACTAACGAGGAAATTGAACCAACGGAGGCATTCACGTTAGCGGATCTCTCCATGCGAGCACCAAGGTCGGTCAACGCCATCTTGGCTGGGTGGCCCTACCTACAGGATGTAACCGTTGTAGACTGGGAAGATGATGAAGTGGATATCCTCATCGGCTGCGACGTGCCAGAGGCGCATTGGGTGCCTGACCAGAGTGTGGGCGACCGCCAAGCTCATTATGCCGTACGTACGTCTCTGGGATGGATGTTATACGGTTCAGTAGGGGGACGTGGTTCCGTGAATTATTTGTCCGCCGAAACGGACAGCATAGAGTATCACCTGCGGCGGCTGTATCAAAAGGAGTCTCATGACATTGGAGACGAAAGACCGACGTTGTCTCAAGAGTATCACTTAGCTTTACAAACAGTGTAACGAACGAATACTGAAAATCCTTCTAAATGTTCAACGTGCTTTGTGAATTTGACTATATTTAACATTATCTTGGAAAGCTCGCTCATACACCACACATTTTCACGTTTGTTTATCCATGTGAGACATTTGAATTTGGCCTTGAACCGTTTCTGACTGTCGTGCTTGAGCCACGGGGCTTTGGACCTTTGGGTTTTACTGTGAAGTCTATTTGGCCGCATACTTGAGGTTCGTATATATTTGTATCCTTTGTGCATTTCAATTTAGTACCGTAGAAACTACGAATCAATCTTGTTCTGGTTTTGGGATTCGTTTGAATTGGCTACGCGTTGCTCGATTTGCGAGATTCGAGTTACAGTACTCAAGTTGAACCTGGACAAGAAAACTCATTGGAAATGCCCAGACGAGGAAGCGAGGACATTTTGAGACAACGGGAAATAACTCGGCAAGTCTCTGGGGATGGGTCGGGTGTTATTGATTCTCTAGATAATGCTAAGTTTACTAGCTCTGTCAGTGCCAGGTCATATATCTCTAACCGCGATGCGTTTGACGATATTAGTACTTATAGAATGAGAGTAATAGAATTAGAAAACGAGCTGCGGTTAGCCAGAAAGGAAGCAGAGCCCCTTACACAAGGAACTGGTCTCAGAGAGCCAGCAAAGAGTCCACGTAGTTCACAATGTCAACATCGAAAAGGCACTGTGATCGACGAATATAAACCCTTGAGACAGCCTGAAACTACCGAGGTTTTGGCTCTTGACCTGCCGAGAGTGGAGCTGTCCCACTTCGACGGGCACCCCGAGCAATACTGTATATTCATGAAACAATTCAAAAATTTTGTTGAGTGCAAAGTTGCAGATCCTGGTCAAAGGTTTTTGTATCTATTGCATTACTGTCGTGGGAGAGCCAAAAGTGCTATCGAAGGCTGCGCGATGCTTGATCCACCGATGGGGTACATCAGAGCGCGCAGAATCCTGAAAGATTTGTTTGGACAACCATTCAAGGTGGCTAGAAGCCTAATTGATAGTGTTTTATTGGAGGCGAAAAGGACTGAGGGCAAGGCTGAATCACTGTCGAGTTTGGTGATAAAAATGCAGAATTGCAGTATAGCACTGGAGCACTTAGGATACCAGTCTGATCTGAATGCATTGCACACACAGGAATGCATTGTCCGATGTCTATCTATTGATTTACAGAGCCGATGGGCAGAGGAAGCTGAAAAAATAAATATGCTTGAGCGGGAATCTACGTTCAACGATTTGACGGAGTTCATAGGTCGTCAATCCCGTATCGCCAACAGCCGATTTGGACAAATCGTACGCGAAAGTTGCAGACTGGCGCGAAGGGAACCAACATCTCGAATTGTGGAGAAGGACTGTAACCAAACCCAGTCTTTGGCTAACATGCACATGATAAGTCAAGAACCCGAGAGGTCAGCTGAATGCAAGCTATGCAACTCCCTGCATCGGTTACCAGATTGTCCGACCTTTCATGGGATGAGTGTACCCGATCGGTGGTGCGCGGTAAAAAGGATTGGCTCATGCTTTATGTGTTTGAACAACTCTCATCGAGCCTCTGAATGCAGCTTAAGAGTGAAATGCAACCAAGACGGATGCTTGGGTAATCATCACTGGTTACTGCATAGCCTTCTCAACAATAGACCTATTCAGCCAGATGAACCCAAAATTGTCTGTTCAACGGGACATGATGATTTCAAACCGGCAAGATTAGGCATCGTACCTGTCGGTATCGTGACACCTAAAGGACTGAGGAGGGTCAATGCATTTTTGGACACGGGGTCGGATACCTCGCTGATTACTCGCGAGCTTGTAGAAAGCTGTGAACTAGTAGGCGAGCCTACCTCGCTCACTATCAGCACGATTGCAGGGGGTCATGTTAGCAATTCTAAGAGGCTGACCCTGCAGTTAACGTCTTTATCTGATGAGGGGACCGTAGAAATTCCGGAAGCTTTTGCAATAGACGGCTTGCCAATGAGACCAGTCGACTCTGTTAGATCGATCGCCAAGAGATGGTCTCATCTCAGGGACATAGAGTTTGAAGAAGTTTCTAGCCCCCACGTCGACATACTAATTGGATGCAATGTACCAGAGGCTCACTGGGTGCTTGAACAGAGCATAAGCAATCGAAAAGAACCATTCGCTACGCGAACGATACTAGGCTGGACACTTCTCGGACCCCTGACGAGCGAACCTCAACAATCGGCATCAATAAATTGCTCAAATGTTGCTGAGAGAAGTGCCTCTGTAGAACACGATCAGCCTTTCGATGTTGAATCCAACGGTCCATCTCAGGAAAGCGAAGTTCACTCGAAGGATCAGTCGGCGCTTTCGATGGCGAATTCAAAGACGGGACTTCACAGCGGGCAACATGAAGTTGCTATACCCGAGAGACCACCGTCAAGTCACTTATTGAGAAAAGGAGAAGTTGCCCGGAGGCTTTTGAAATATCTCAAAAAAGGACACCAGCAGGTCACCCAAAGCAGCTTGAAATTTGCCGACCCAGTGACAGTGTACGGTACCTGGGTGGAACTGCATGGCCGGCGGCGAAACAAAGTACCCTTTGCCAAAACAAAAATTGCTGAGCTGAAGTCAGTATCCCTAAACGAGCTCAAAACGACTGCACTGGTATTGGGTTTTAAGGTAACACGAATGCTGATAGAGAACTGCACCACCGCCGAACTGAGCCTTGCCTATTGGACAGACCCTACAGTTGTGTTACATTACAGGAAACGGAAGAAACGAAGAACGTGTTCGAGGCATCAGAGAGTTAATCCACTCGTAGCAGGAAACAGCGAGGAAAATGTTGATGATTCGAGCTCGAAACCACATACAAAAGACAAAGTAGCTCGCAGATCGCCTCGCTCCGAGTTACTCAGCACTTTATTGCTTTTCATGCCCTACAGCTAATCAACTGGACCCATTTTTTCTGAAAGGTTGCAAATGTACTTAGTTCCAGTTTCTATCTAGCGTGCACATAGGTGAAGAGGAGAAATTCACCAGTATTTCACTTGAACAGTTCAGATGAGGCATACTAGCTGCAAGCACATTGTGAAACTATTATTATCTTTAAAGAAGAACATTTATTTACATTTTATACAATATTGATTGTCACATATTTTGTGCACAGAAAAACTTTGAAATACTCTGATAGATTCCAGTTTTCGATCAATCTCCGTGTTCATGTGTATTTCGATACTGTCCGCCGTACACTTGTTTTCGAAATTTATTCATAATCAGAAACCGGTTTTCATTTCTTTCGGAAGATTTGGTGCGTTAATTTTATGTAATTCCACTGGTTCGTGACCTGTCAATTTTACGCGATATCTCATTAGGCGTTGCACCTGCGTTCAACTTCTGCGCTCAAGCTTGTAAACAAAATTAGTCTAACCAGTTGCTGCAATGGGTTACTGCTTGTGATGCTTAGACTTATTTCGTGCGGCGGAACACTTCACTCTGCGAAGCCTTCATCTTCATCGTGCGTCTGAATATATGCGCCGGTTTCCTGATGAATATGTCAATCTCAAGTTGTGCAGCGGGATTTGGAATTGATTCCTTATGGATTGTGCGATGATGACTACGGCAAAAACCTGTTTCACGTTCAGATAACACAGGAAGTTAGTATCCACAGGCACTGACAATAAGTTAAAGGTAGATAGGGTGAGAATCATGACCCCTTCCTGAACCTTAGACAACCATTTTCGCGGAAGGATTTTGGCCGGCGGTGTAACGAACGAATACTGAAAATCCTTCTAAATGTTCAACGTGCTTTGTGAATTTGACTATATTTAACATTATCTTGGAAAGCTCGCTCATACACCACACATTTTCACGTTTGTTTATCCATGTGAGACATTTGAATTTGGCCTTGAACCGTTTCTGACTGTCGTGCTTGAGCCACGGGGCTTTGGACCTTTGGGTTTTACTGTGAAGTCTATTTGGCCGCATACTTGAGGTTCGTATATATTTGTATCCTTTGTGCATTTCAGTTTAGTACCGTAGAAACTACGAATCAATCTTGTTCTGGTTTTGGGATTCGTTTGAATTGGCTACGCGTTGCTCGATTTGCGAGATTCGACTTACAAACAGTACGGCAAGGCACTAGAGTCCTCAAAAAGCAGTTCGAGGTTCCGCTCCCATGGCGCACATCGGTCGACCCGTGGATTGACAATAGAAATTGTTCTCCAACGATTACTACGACTAAACGAACGCTTCATTGGAGACCAGAATCTGTGGGAACGATACTCGGAATTAATGAAGCGAAACGAGGACCTCGGTTACGTTGAAAAGATGCCTGCCAACACCGACAGCAAAAACGGTATCTGGCACCTGTCTCACCGCCCGGTCATCAACCACAAGAAACCCAATAAACTGCGCGTGGTTTTCGACTGTGCAGCCAAGTTTCAGGGCGGGTCGTTAAAAGATCGCTTACTACAAGAGCCTGACTGGACCACACCACTGATCGACGTTTTGTGCCGCCTCAGAGTGGGTAAAGTGGCTTTGTCTGCCGACATTAGGGAAATGTTTCATCAGGTGAAGATTCCGGTAGGAGAACGAGATGCTTTGCGTTTCCTGTAGTGGGAAGGGAGCGACCGGGACAACGCAGTGGTGAATTATAGGATGACCGTCCACCCCTTTGGAGCCATATCGTCACCATTTTGTGCAAACTACGCCCTCCAAGAATCAGCGAACAAACATGGCGATCTGGTACATCGGACGGTGGTAGATAGCGTCAGCAGGAACTTCTACGTCGACGACTAGCTTGGGTCATTCGATGATGTGGAATCAGCTCTAGAGCAGTTCAGAGGCCTCACGAGATTTCTGAAAGAGGGTGGCTTCCATCTAACTAAATGGATATCGAACGCTTCAGAAGTACTAAAGGTCATTCCGTATCACGAAAAGGCCGAAGGGGTAAGATATTTGGACGGCTTTCCACTTCCTCTCGGGCGCACCTTAGGACTACAATGGGACGCGGAAACGGACGACTTTGTTTTCGAGCTAAACGCTCCCGAGCTGCCAATAACCCGTCGTGGCATACTATCCGCTGTCTCAAGTTTGTTCGACCCGCTCGGTTTCGTCTCACCATGGCTGCTACCCGGAAAGATCTTGCTGCAGCGGCTGTGCCGTAAGAAAGTTGATTGGGACCAGTCACTGGACCGAGGGGACCGGTTGGACTGGGAAGAATTTTCGAACACCTTGAAGAAATTAGGGGACATAAGGATCCCACGATGTTTGACTCCTGGCCATACGACACGGACTAGAAAACTACATGCCTTTTCCGATGCATCCGAAGTAGGTTATGGAGCTGTGGTGTACGGAAGATGGTGCGCAAGAGATGGACAATATACTACGAGGATCCTGTTCGCCAAAGCCCGCGTCGGCACCACTGAAGTCGGTCTCGATCCCACGACTTGAACTCAGCGCAGCCGTGTTGGCGGTCAGGGCGGTGCAAGCGGTGAAGAGATGCTTCGATCTCTACATTTAGTCGGTTAGCTTCTGGACGGATTCAACGATAGTACTTTACTACATTAACAACGTACGGAGCCGGTTTAGTACTTTCGTTGCTAACCGGCTTACGATTATCCACGACGAATCAGCCACGAACCAACGGAATCATGTCAGGTCTGGCGGTAATCCAGCCGACCTGTGCTCCCGAGGTGCGACCAACTTCAGACAACTAGACACGTGGACGAGAGGGCCAAACTTCCTGCACTTGCCCAAACAGGACTGGCCCGTGCTCGAATTAAAACCCCCCACGGAAGTGGAGCTGGAGATCAAAGGCGTAGTGATAGCGGCCAACTTCATCGAAGAGACATCCATTCTATCGCGACTGGCCAGGTTTTCTTCCTGGATGAAGACGCTTCGCTCGCTAGTTTGGTTAACCAGGTTCAAGAGAAATTTACTAGTCATGAAAGGGCTACGGCCCTCAGGCCGGATACGAGTCGGCCCGATAAGTCCCGATGAGCTACAAGCGGCAGAATACGATACTTTCCGAATGATACAACGCGAGGCTTTCGCCCGAGAACTCAATAGGGCGGAAGAAGTGGGACCGACCAATAAAGACATACCATCTCCAAGAGACGAGCTGAAGCGTTTAAACCCCAAACTCATCGACGGACTGCTGCGAGTGGATGGTAGGCTGGCCAACGCCCACCTGAGCTTTGACGCAAAGTATCCTATACTGCTGCCTGCGAGACAGCCTGTAGTAGAGCTATCGAACCAACACGTCCACGCCGTTGAGAGGACGAGAGACTGTAAAACGCGTAATCCGACGTTGTGTGCAGTGTGGGAGAAGCAATGCCACGGCGGACAAACAACACATGGCTTCGCTACCAGAATGCAGGGTGACTGCGAGCTGGTGGCCGTTCAGTGACACCGGGTTGGACTATTTCGGGCCCTTGTGGATCAAGTGCGGGAAGATATTAGAAAAGCGATATGGATGTATCATGACGTGCATGAAATCACGTGCGGTGCACCCAGAAGTCGCACATTCGATGACGACCGATTCTTTCCTACGGACTTTGCAGAGATTTATCAACCGAAGAGGCGCACCGGCCGATATATACTCAGATAATGGATCGAACTTTGTGGGCGCTCACCGGGAATTGCAGCGTTGGCACAAGAACATAAAAAGGGACGAACTGCAGGATCGAACCGTGGCCTACGGCATACGATGGCATTTCAACCCCCCACAGGCCAGCCACCGCGGTGGCGTATGGGAGCGCATGATCCAATCCGCCAGACGGATATTGCTGTCAGTCATGGGGCAGCAGCCGCCCGACGACGAGACGCTAAACACCGTCATGACTGAGGTGGAGGGAATTCTGAACAACCAGCCCCTGGTTCCAGTAAACATGTGACAGTGTTCGTCGCTCGATTTTGTTGACGTTACCGAATGTTTTTTGCGTATATAGAAGAAGCGGAGCTTACGTCACGCACACATGCATACACTTCACTCGTTTGTGCCACACAGTCCTCGTCAAACACGTTAAAGTGCTCGTAGTCTCATGTTGACATTACAGAAAGTTCTCCTTTGGTGTGTGGTCATACTTGTGATTACATCGCACACACACACACACACACAAGCAAACACATAGAGCCAGGGCAGAACGGTCTTTCCGAGGACAGCATCTATGTGCCCACCTCAAGCCCGCCATCGGTCATTTGTTCTCGTGGAAGATGTAGACTAGCCTCGCGTCTGTGTAGCCAACGGATTAGGTGCGACCATGAGTAGAACGTTGACGATGAGCCTTAGGCGCACGCACGGACAGCAGGGCCTAGGTAGGTGGGAAGAATCAGTACCTTTATACCAAACCTTTGACTCTGCTACGGATTCAGGAGGATTTGGGTAGGCGGTGTAACGACCGGTCGTGGAAAATCTCCCTAAAACTCTTGCGATTCAGTGTTTTTCTTCACATCACTCACTTGCTTACATTATTGACGTGTCTTTATGAACTGGTTGCTTTTATGGACCAATTGTTGTTTGTTCGCGCCCGGAGCGCTACTTTGTCACATCCTTGTTCTGGACCTGCGTGACGCACGTGCTCCTTGCTCACACGCTGCAATTTGGTTTCTCGTTTGTTGAGTCCTTGTGACCGCAATATTGAGGTTTGTATCTTTTTGGTATCATTGTTCAAGCAGCAATCTAGTGTCGTAGAATATCGCGGATAGTCGCCTTTTGATTTCGGGATCCGTTGCGAGCTTGGTTACGCATTGCTCAAGCGTGTGTTACAACTGCTACGACTTCGAATGAGGCTATCGTCTCACGTTCAAGTCAGCAGCCCATAAGCTCTGCTACGTCCTCGAATGAGAATGCTGTCTCATGTTCAAGTCAGCGGCACACGCCTGTAGACCCGTCTGTGAATGCGGCCCCCGACCCACGTTCCGGTCGGAAGATCGTTTGCCCATCACGATTGGTCGCGAACTGCTGGCTGCATATAATGCCGTTAGGCACTTCAGCCGTGCTTTTGAGGGTCGATATTTCATCCTCTATACAGACCATAAGCCTCTGACGTAAGCAGTGCATACTGAGTCTGACCGGCACTCCCCACGAGGAGTCAGACATTTAGACTATATTTCTCAGTTCACGACTGAACTGCGAAACGTTAAAGGTGAGTCGAACTGCGGTGCAGATGCTTTGTCGCGTATTTCGCTTAATGCTATTAGATCTCTGGTTTCAGACATCCCTGCCATGGCTGCAGCACAGACACAGGATTCCTCATGTATGGAAGCCGCTCAGTCATCGTCGCTACAGTGTCAGTCCGTACCTCTGGCCACCAGTGCTGGGACTATACTCTGCGACATGTCTATTGGCCTACCTCGACCAGTCCTATCCTCTACATGTCGGCGTCTCGTGTTTGATATTTTACATAAAATTTCACATCCAGGTGCCGCAGCCAGTCTCCGATTAATAGCTGCACGATATGTCTGGCCGTCCATGAATAAAGATATTCGTATGTAGGCAAAACGGTGTCCACAATGCCAACGATCTGCAGTATATAAGCACGTAGCTGCGCTTATCGGTGCTTTCGCTACACCTGATGCTTGCTTTGATCATATCCCCGTAGACATTGTGGGTCTATTGACCCCATCACACGGGTATGCCTACTTACGAACGTGCATCGATAGATTTACGAGATGGCCCGAGTCTATGCCTATCTGTATCGCCATCGCTGAATCAGCGGCTCGGCATCTGACAGAATGATGGATAGCTTTATATGGCTGTTCTTTTAAAATCGCTATCGATCAGGGGCAACAATTTGAGTCTTACTTATTCTCTTAATTTACTCACATGCTGGGTACGGAATACATTCGCACGACCTCGTACCATCCGGCATCCGATGGTTCAGTCGAACGTTTTCATCACCAACTCAAGGCGGCTCTCAAAAGACACGAGAGCCCCGACTGGCATGATACGTTATCGTTAGCTCTGCTCGGTCTCAGGACTTGCATTAGGGCAGATTTCCAATGTTCCGCGGCAGAACATGTCTACGGCATGACAACACGACTGTCTTGGAAATCCCTTACGTCGCACAGTACAGACTCACTTGCCTTACAGACTTACGTTCACCGTTTTTCTACGTACATGCAAAGTCTCGCTCCGGCGCAGACTCGAATGCAGCGAAGACATGTTTTTGTTCCGAACGAACTCGAAACTTGTTCGCATGAATTCATTCGCGTTGATTCGGTGCGCAATTCACTGCAACATCCTCACGAAGGTCCATTTTGCGTGATTTCTCGTCACGATAAGACCTTCAGGGTTGAACAACTCGGTCGCTTCGATACAGTTAGCAATGATCGTCTCAAAGCTTCGTAAGTTGATGAAAGCCTGCCGCCCGCCCACATCTGATTCGATGTCAACATTGCGCTACTTGTTGACGACATTTCCTTGTCACGTCAAAATCTGCAGTTAGCGTTGCCTGCTACGATTTTCCATGAGGCCATCGTTTCACTTCCATAAAAGTACCCAGTTGGTACTGCTATGACTTCCAGTGAGATTGCCGTCTCACTTTGAAGCCAGATGCCCATAAGCTCTTCCACGTCCTCGAATGAGAATGCTGTCTCATGTTCAAGTCAGCGGCACACGCCTGTAGACCCGTCTGTGAATGAGGCCTCCGACTCACGTTCCGGTCGGAAGGTCGTTTGCCCATCGCGTTTCCGCGACTAGGTCAAACACGATCTTAACCATTGCACTTCGCAGTAATATTTTTCGTGTTTATCGTTTCGACACGATTTAACTTACCTCTTTAGTTATTTCTGTATTCTAGTCAAGTCCATTGCGGCTGCTACACCAGTTTTCCGTTTATTTGTGTTTTATGGAACCTCGCCATATGGTACACTTTGCTGGTCTCACGAAATCTGGGGAATTTCGGCACCGACGCTTGCATTCTAGATCGACCCTGTCGCACTCGTTCAGTGCCATTGACGAACCTTCAGATTTGGCTTCCGGATATCATATTGGTTAACGGTTACCCGACGCTGGACGTTATTGGTGTGGCACACCTGGATGACGATTCATGCAGCCGATGTCATTGGCAACGAATCTGGTTAAGGCTCGACCATCATCCTACGGTTCCCGCATACCACGGATTTTGTCCGTCAGTATTCAAAAGCACGGCCACACCCAAGTATTTTGCATGCATTCACGCGCACGTATATCGTTTGTATGCCCTCCCCTTGACATTTTTCGAAAGCGTTCCGTGCTTTCTAGCGGTAGGCTGCTTTAGTGACCTCGATCATTCTGAGAAAATGACTGTTTTCTGGACACCATTTTGGATCTATTTTCTCTATGATCTTTTCCAACGTTTGACATCGACCTCATAGTGTTTTTCGGTTGCGTACGTTTTACTGGACTGACTTCTCCGAGGTTTCCGTCGACCTCGTTTTGAATCTCTTTCACTTTCGGTCGCTCGCCGATTGTACACGCTCGCGGTTCGCTTTCTGCACAGCCGTCGCGTTTTGTTTCGTTTTCCGTTCAGTGTATCTCTCGTATCGGTACTGTTGTGGTGCCACGATATATAGAATACACCTTGCATCTATAAACCGACTTGTGGCTTCTCTATTCGTCCGATAGAAGGAACATCGTTGGTATCTCGCTGCTGGACCCAATGGGAGACACGTTCACCAGCCGCTCTCGAATGGCTTCTGTACCCTATCACACATTATCGCGGGAGAAGATGCATCGTGAGAGTTCACTCAGACAGTACGCAACCAACAAAAACGTCAAATACAGCACACCCCAGACTTACCACAGAGCTCTCCGTTATGCATTTAGTTAACATACTCAACTCTCACCACAAGGAAATATCTCGTACCACTTGCGATCTAGGGCTCCTTTGAAGGACTTGACGGTCTGCAGATCTACCATTTCACCAGGCAGACCGTTCCAACTGTTCACTACCCTGTTTCTAAAGAAGTGCGATTTAGGCGCCAACCTAGCTCGGACTTTCGTCAGCTTCTTTCCGTGTCCTCTTGTTCTAGAGTCTAAAGCCACTTGGAAAAGACTATTCGGTCTGAGGCCAGAAAAGCCCTTTATTACCTGGAACGTTTCTATAAGACCCCCTCTACTTCTCCTCCTTTCCAACGATAACAGATTCAGATCACAGAGTCTCTGCCCGTACGTCTTACACCTCTGTCCTACAACCATTCGCGTGGCGAGACGTTGAACTTTATCTAGGTAGGCAGCGTCCTTTTTGTAGATGGATGACCGAGCCCGCATACTATCTTCTAGGTGAGGTCGTACTATAGCCACGTAAATAGGTGCGATTATCTCCGGCTGCAAGCAAGACAAAGCTGATCGCAGTCTAAGGAGCTCACCACGAGCCTTTTGTGCAGTAGCGTTGCACTGCTCCAACCATTTAAAGTCACTGCTCATGATGACCCCAAGGTCTTTAACCTTACTGACTGCTTCTATGGTGAACAGACCTTGACCGCGAGCGACAGGCAGGCTTTATGTTGACCTTGACAACAAATGGCTTTTTTTGGCGTTCAAGGGTAAGCCCCATTTGTATGTCCAGTCCAGGACGGTTCCTATATCCCTGTGTAACTCTACCCTACTCCTAGATCCAATATTTTCAGGTAGTCCGCAAAATTGAAGCTAGACGATTGAAGGGCATATTCCCAGGCCGTCAATGAATAACAGGAATGGCATCGGGCCTGGGGAGGATCCCCGAGTTACACCACTGGTGAAATTCACCAAGCTACAGCACTGCTTCTCGCTTTGACTTAAAAAGTCCTGTAGGAGAGGAAGTCTTCCAGCCACCCACATACTGGCCCACCTTTACCAAACGTCTCCATCTTGCGCAGCAAAAGACGATGAATGGCAGAGTCGAAAGCCCTGCTAAATCCAGGGTAAACTGCCTGCTTTCATCCTATCGTCGAGTTTTTTATCTAAGAAGCACGAGATATTAGTCAGACAAGATCTATTCTGTAGGAATCAATGCTGGCTGGGCTTAGCATGAAGTGCCTTAGTAATTGCTGATAGATGTGGGTGCGGATTATCCTTTCAAGCGCTTTACGTAGAATGCTAGTCGGAGTTAGCGGCATATGTTTACCTGTCACCGGCTGTTGCCACTATCTCAAAGTCTCAGGCTATGAATCTAGCGAAAACGTAGTCTCTCTAGCTACACGCACAATATGGGAGGAGCATGGTCACAGACAGTAGAGCAAATTCCTGTCGAATAAGGGTATTTATCGATAATTCGTGGTTCTAAATAATACAATAATCATCAATATACAGCAAAAAGACTTATAGCCAAATAAGACGCCTAAAACAATGGGCAGTAACTTTCCGAAAATCGGAACAGCACAGAAAGATGAAAACGGTCTACTTAGCGGGCAGCTGAAGGAAACTGCTTTGCAGTTCGGTTGCGGCACAATCAATAGACCAGTAAACTTCACCGTCTCAGATTAATGAATCAATTACAAATGTGTGATTTAGACTGTAGTAGTAATAGTAAAGTGTCAATAATAAACAAGTATAAATAAGCTAAATCCGTGGGGTAAACAAGATCACGTGCCGACATGAATGGACAAATCCAGCACCAGATCTGTCGACCCCGTTGACGTGTGATGGCCAAAAGTGAAGTGCAGTGACGGAAACGCAAAGGCTGGGGGCTCATTCTTCCGCTCGGCAGCACAAATGAAGCTCTCAGAAAGATTATCTAACAGCAGAAAAGCAGACCTTTGGGGAAACGAGGTTATGAACGAACACGTGAATGGTTCACGTAATGGACACCATGAAACCAGAGTACAAACCAATATGACACCTTAGAAGCAGAAAGTACATTACGAATGTCTGGGGTTGACGACGCAAGTACTCACTACTAATAAGTTACTACATGGAAAGAGGGGTGAACTCTACGAACAATAATTACCACTGGCTTAGTTCTACCCTTATATATCGCCAAAAAGGCCGGGCCTTCCCAGTCGTGAGGCAGCTTACACTGGTCCATCGTGGACCTGCACAGCTTGCACGCCGATGGAGCTGTACTAGGCGGCACTGGCTTGCTAATAGCTCGGTGGAAGCCTTCTAGACTTTGTGAATCATGGCTGTTTAAACCTATAGGTACTTACGCACGATTTCCTCTGAGAAATTAGGCTAGTTTAACTGCGGAGGAGAATGCGCCAGGGCCAGATCCACCAGTACTCCACTATCTACACTATATACGCTACCAAAGTATTCGGCCGGGGTGTCTCCTTTGCCCTGGCCATCAGCGGCAATACCGTCGCACCTAGGGGCCGGTGGATTTATGGCACTCTTTGTTGAGCCCTTTTGACTGCACACATCTGCTGCCTTACGTTTTCATCCAGTTTGAGCTCTTATTCCCGCCAAGAGGCTCGCAGAAGGCCCACTGTTTCGTTTCTAAGCTTTGTGCAACAGGTCCAGGCTAGCAGACCTCTGGAAGCTTCGCAAAAGGTCCCACCTGCGGTTTCTATGTTTTATGGCCTTGACTATTGCAACCCTCTACCGCATAGGTTTGTCCTCCCGGTTCCTTCACATCAAGGGGGCAAATACTTCCTGGAGGGCAATCAGGGGTCCACTTATGACCTGCCAGCGCCCCTCGAAGGCAACCACTCTTCCTTGTCCCACGTCAGCCTCACCGCTCTATTTCAAGGCCTACCTATGTTCATACTGCCGAAAACTCCAACCGGGTTTTAAGGCACCTTAGGTTGCCGCATGCACTGGGTGATTTTGACACACATGATCACCCTTGCCCAACAGCACCGTAGTTCCGGTACGGTGGTCACAAGATTCATTATTGCTAGATCAAGCAACGACGGTGCCGCCCAGCCCTGTGTCTGCTATATCCCCAATATTTTGTTGCGAGGCATTTGCATGCAGCCACTCTGAGTAGCTCTCCTGCTGCACTCCCTGCCTGCAGACTGCAACCTTCCGGTCAGTGTGTGAAGGGTTGAAATCACCCACCATGACAGTTTTATGCGCGTCCTCAACGAGTTCAGTTAGGGCCCGCAGTAAGCGAACGCCCTCATCGCTGTTTGCAATCGGTACCCTGTAGACACAAATGTCGTCAACCCCTGGAAGTGGACAGATGATCGTACCAGCGCACAACTAGGCATTCCAGGCGCATACCTTGATCTGAGCCTCAAGGCGGCTTGAAACCAACGTAAATTGGATGGCTACACCACCTCCATTTTGTCTATAGATTTCGAAATTGTCAGCCATTATTCCTGGCACATGTTCTTCTCTAGAAAGCCAGGCTACACTAATGGCGACCATTGACGCGTTGCACCCCCAACAGACTTTCCAGAGTTTCATCCGTTTGCTTCTAAAGCTACATGCGTTGGTGTATAACAGCACGGCATTCACTCCAATGGACGGACATCCTTTTTTTGTTTAAACCCGCTTCTGTCTCTGGCGCAGCGCCAGAGAAAGTAACAAGTACTAGCGTCGATGGTTATCACTGGGGTTTTGAAGACCGTTGGGTATCTGCGATCTCTGATACCTCCCAGTCCATCTCTACTGTGGTACCCATGACCTCCAAGTTCCAGAAGGTCGCTTCACCATCCGGCTGCTCACACCACTTCCATTTTTCATCTTGGAGAACGTCCTCAATGACCACTCTTCCCGACGACTTTAGTAACCTACCTATCGCCGTCAGCTTGTTGCCCCGAAAGCCAGGTGCGGTTTTCTGTTGTCCTTGTGGACCTTTTGCCTATGACGTGTCAGGTTTATCCATGGTTCGGCCCTGCTTTCCTCTACGTTCGTCCAGGTTGATGTGGTATCTGCCCCTGATGTCGGGACTGCCACTGTAGACCTAGCTATCAAAATATGCGTGGTGTGCTCATCAGCTAACGCTGCTAGAATTGATCGTGCGGTGTTGGTTCCCATTCTAGCAGACAGAGATTTCCACGTCCCCTCTCTATACGCCCCCTTCGAGGGAACAGGGTGGGGAACATCTGCGATGCGCATTATATCATAAACTTGTCTCCCGCCTATGCCACTTCGTGCTCCAGATTCCCGGATGAACGGATCCTCTTGATTAACAACCAGTATTCTTCGACTCGTTGTCCTTTTCATTGGCTGGAGCCGCCTCTAGAGGCTCGGCACCTGGGCTTACGGAATCCACTATCTAGGTTCCTCCCTCTTCAAGGCGTTATCCGTCACCCCTTATGTTTTGGCTTCGTTCTTGTTTTGCCTTTTATTCTTCGTTTTCCCAGTCACTCACTCTCCCATGGCAGTTTGCCATGCTGAAGCTGAGGAAGCTGCAACAGGGCAACCAATCACTTGGTTCCCAACCACTTCAACGATTGCTTTCTGGAACAATTTTAAGACCTCCACGTATAACCCGACAAAGAGCCGCGCATTGGCGTCTTTTTCTCCGCGCCCCTGCAGTCTGCAGGAGGGAGCTGGACCCACCACTCTTGGACTGCTTCTTACGGGCCAACCTTGCATCCTCCTTGGGGAGGCCACAGACCCATTCGACCCAACTGTTCTGGAAGTATGACGGATACACACCCTTACCGATGCCACAACATTCTGCAAGGGCCCACCTGCTACATACAACACATTCCGTTCCTTCTGCTACCCGCCTCCCACCCCCTTCGATCAGACACGTGTATATCTCAGGAGCCATGATAAGCGTAAAACAGGGCGAGTTACAAACCACAATCGGTAACGACTGATAAACAACCGAAATATACTCTCACCCGCCAAACGACAAAAACGGAAGAACAACAAAAGAGTCACACAAAGCTCACGAGCTGCTTGGGGAGAACTAGAAGACTCTCCGAGTGAAAAGTGCACCTCGAGGTTACTCCGGTATGTGCCTTAGTGCGAAATAGATTTCTTCAATTTGCTGTACATTTCAGAAGCGAGTTCACCGCAGAGCAACTTAAAAGCTCAACCAGAGCGGGACCTACAGCATCGTACCTACCCAAGCACTCCCTAATTACCACCGCAACGCTGTGCGGATGGTGTTATTCCTAATACCTTGATCAGAAATTCAAGTTAAGTGTCTGGGTACTGCTGCGCTAGATGCCTACAGGTTTGCCTTTTGGATGACTGCTTGCAAGTTGCTTCAACTACGGGCTCTAGTGGCAAGTTCCATAGGCGGCAGACATGTAACAATAACACTGAGGTTTCCGACCCCTAGTCGTCGACTTTGCTGCTCCAGCTTTTTGGAGTGACCACGCAGTGAGGGAGTGAAAGCTTGTGTAAGCATGTGGTGGTTCGGGTGCTTCTGCTTGATTATGATATCCCTCAGGAGTACGGGGTTTCCTTCAGACGTTCTTCACTCCGTGGCGCGTGAATTCAGGGGGCTGAGTCCTTCGGGTTAGTGCAAGTTCCGTGTTACGAACGTTTGAGCAATGCGTAGCCAAATTCGCAACGGATCCCGAAATCAGAAGGCGATTATCCGTGATAATTCTACGATACTAGATTATTAAAATAAACAAGGACATAAACAATATACAAACCTCAATAATACGATCACAAAGACTCAACAACGAGAAACCGAATAGCAGCGTGTGAGCAGACAGCACGTGCATCACGCAGGTCCTGAGCAAGGATGTGCCAAAATAGCGCTCTGGGCGCGAACAAACAACAATTGGTCCAGAAAAACAACCAGTTCGTAAAGACAAGTCAATAGTGTATGGAAATGAGTGATGTTGGGAAAAAACACTGAATCGCGAGGGAAAAAGGGGGATTTTCCACGACCGGCTGTTACACCGCCCACCAAAATCCTCCTGGATCCTTAGCAAAGTCAAAGGTTCGGTATAAAGGTACTGATTCTTCCTACCTGCCTAGGCCCTGCTGTCAGTGCGCGCGTCTAATGCTCGTCGTCGACGCTCTACTACTGGTCGCACCTAACCCATTGGCTACATAGACGTGAGGCTAGTCTACATCTTCCACAGGACCAAATGACCGATGGCGGGCGTGAATGGTCACATAGACGTTGTCCTCGTAAGGGGCCGTCCGGTCCTGGATGTACGCGCTTGAGTGCGTGTGTGTGTGTGTGTGTGCGTGCGTGTGTGTGCGTGCGTGTGTGTGCGTGCGTGTGCGTGTGTGCGTGCCGGGGTTACAATGAAATCACAGTTATGACTACACATCAAAGGAGGACTTTCTGCAATGTCAACAAAGGACCGCGTGGCAAGAAAACGAGTAAATGTAGCATGCATGTGTGACCTGAGCGCCACTACTTCCACATGTGCAAGGGGCATTCGGTAGCGTCAACAAAAGGCGAACAAAGAACACTGTCACATGTATGATGGGTTTACGGGATGTAGAGTGCGTCGTGCATGCGCGTATGTATCGGGATGTATAATGGAATCGCACTCATCACCACATATCGGAAAGAACCTTCTGTAATGTCAACGAAGGGACCGCGAGCACCTTAACGTGTTTGACGGAGATTGTGTGGTATATATGGTGTTTCTTTATCCACCTCGATTACTGGTGTGAAAAAGATTTACTAGGCCACAGGGTTATCAGCTCCTCCGTCTTCGCTCTCGAGTAGGTTAATACTGCGTATGTCACGAATGAGCACTCCGTTAGCTGTCTTCACCTTCACCGTTCTTATCATTTCGTCGGTGCTTTTGATGGTTTCCGTAACTACTCCCAAAGACCAAGCGCTGAAATGTGCGCGTTCGTCGGCGATCATAACCACGTCCCCAACTTTGAATGGTCTTGTTTTGGCCATCCACTTCTGTCGAGTCTGCAAAGCCGGTAGGTACTCCCGTAGCCATCGCCTGCAGAAGACCTTGGCCAGATAGTTCGCTTGCTTCCACCCGTGGAGGTAGCTCCCACGAAGGTTTACCGGCCCTTGGAAACCCTCGTTCGACCTTAGCGTCAATAAGTCGTTTGGGGTGAGCGCCAGGTGGGTGGGGTCGCCGTTCAATACTGGAACCAGGGGGCGGTTGTTCAGGATTCGCTCCACCTCAGTCATGACGGTGTTCAGGGTCTCGTCGTCGGGCGGCTGCTGCTCCATGATTGACAGCAATATCCGTCTGGCGGACCGGATCATGCGTTCCCATATGCCGCCTCGGTGACTGGCCTGTGGGGGGTTGAAATGCCAGCGTATGCCGTAGGCCACGGTTCGGTTCTGCAGTTCGTCCCTGTTTATGTTCTTGTGCCAACGCTGCAATTCCCGTTGAGCGCCCACAAAGTTCGATCCATTATCTGAGTATATATCGGCCGGTACGCCTCTTCGGTTGATAAATCTTTGCAAGGCCCGTAGAAACGAATCGGTCGTCATCGAATGTGCGACTTCTAGGTGTACCGCACGTGATTTCATGCACGTCATGATACATCCGTATCGCTTTTCTAATCTTTTCCCGCACTTGACCCACAAGGGCCCGAAATAGTCTAACCCGGTGTCACTGAACGGCCACCAGCCCGTAGTTACCCTGCATTCTGGTAGCGGGGCCATGAGTTGTTTGCCTGCTATGGCATTGCGTCTCCTGCATTGCACACACCGTCGGATCACGCGTTTTACAGTCTCTCGTCCTCTCAACAACCAAAGACGCTTTCGGATGACGCTCGTCACGTGACTTTCCCCGGCATGTCCCTCCATGGCGTGGACGTGTTGAATCATTAGCTCTACTACGGGTTGTCTCGCTGGCAGCAGTATAGGATACTTTGTGTCGAAGTTCAGGTGGGCGTTGGTCAGCCTACCATCCACCCGCAGCAGTCCGTTGATGATTTTGGGGTTTAAACGCTTCAGCTCGCCTCTTGGAGATGGCATGTCTTCATTGGTTGGCCCCACTTCTTCCGCCATCTTGAATTCTCGGGCGAAAGCCTCGCGTTGTATCATTCTGAAAATATCGTACTCTGCCGCTTGTAGCTCATCGGGACCTATCGGGCCGACCGGTATCCGACCTGAGGGCCGTAGCCCTTTCATGACTAGTGAACTTATCTTGAACCTGGTTAACCAAACTAGCGAACGAAGCGTCTTCATCCAGGAAGAAAACCTGACCAGTCGCGATAAAATGGGCGACGCTTCGACGACGTTGGTTGCTATCACTACGCCTTTGATCTCCAGTTCCAATTCCGTAGGGGGTTTTAATTCGAACACGGGCCAGTCCTGTTTGGGCAAGTGCAGGAAGTTCGGCCCTCTCGTCCACGTGTCCAGTTGCCTGAAGTTGTTCGCACCTCGGGAGCACAGGTCGGCCGGATTATCGCCAGACCTGACATGACTCCACTGGTGCGTGGCCGATTCATCGTGGATAATCGTGAGCCGGTTAGCAACGAAAGTACTAAACCGGCTCCGTACGTTGTTAATGTAGTAAAGTACTATCGTTGAATCCGTCCAGAAGCTCACCGACCAAATGTAGAGATCGAAACATCTCTTCACAGCTTGCACCACCCTGACTGCCAACACGGCTGCGCTGAGTTCAAGGCGTGGGATTGAGACCGACTTCAGTGGAGCAACGCGGGCTTTGGCGAACAGGATCCTCGTGGTATATTGTCCATCTCCTGCGCACCATCGTCCGTAAACCACAGCTCCATAACCGACTTCGGATGCATCGGAAAAGGCATGTAGTTCTCCAGTCCGTGTCGTATGGCCAGGGGTCAAACATCGTGGTATTCTTATGTCCCCTAATTTCTTCAAGGTGTTCAAAAATTCCTCCCAGTCCAGCCGGTCCCCTCGGTCCAGTGACTGGTCCCAATCAACTTTCTTACGGCACAGCCGCTGCAGCAAGATCTTTCCGGGTAGCAGCCATGGTGAGACGAAACCGAGCGGGTCGAACAAACTTGAGACGGCAGATAGTATGCCACGACGGGTTATTGGCAGCTCGGGAACGTTCAGTTCGAAAACAAAATCGTCCGTTTCCGCGTCCCATTGTATCCCTAAGGTGCGCTCGATAGGAAGTGGGGAGCCGTCCAAATCTCTTACCCTTTCGGCCTTTTCGTGATACGGGATGACCTTCAGCACTTCCGAAGCGTTCGACATCCATTTAGTTAGATGGAAGCCACCCTCTTCCAGCAATCTCGTCAGACCCCTGAACTGTTCTAGAGCTGATTCCACATCATCGAATGACCCAAGGTAGTCGTCGACGTAGAAGTTCCTGCTGACGCTTTCTACCACCGTCCGATGTACCAGATCGCCATGTTTGTTCGCTGATTCTCGGAGGGCGTAGTTTGCACAAAATGGTGACGATATGGCTCCGAAGGGGTGGACGGTCATTCTATAATTCACCACTGCATTGTCCCGGTCGCTCCCTTCCCACCACAGGAAACGCAAAGCATCTCGTTCTCCTACCGGAATCTTCACCTGATGGAACATTTCCCTAATGTCAGCAGACAAAGCCATTTTACCCACTCTGAAACGGCACAGAACATCGATCAGTGGTGTGGTCCAGTCAGGCCCCTGTAGTAGGCGATCGTTTAACGACTTGCCCTGGAACTTGGCCGCACAGTCGAAAACCACGCGCAGTTTATTGGGTTTCTTGGGGTTGATAACCGGATGGTGAGGCAGATACCAGATACCCCTTTTGCTGTCGGTGTTAACAGGCACCCTTTCAACGTAACCGAGGTCCTCGTTTCGCTTCATCAAATCCGCGTATCGTTCCCACAGATTCTGGTCTCGAATGAAGCGTTCTTTTAGTCGTAGTAATCGTTGGAGAACATAATTTCTGTTGTCAGTCCACGGGTCGACCGGTGTGTGCCATGGGAGGGGAACCTCGAACTGTTTTTTGAGGCCTCTAGAGCCTTGCCGCACCGTTTGTAGAGCGAAGTGATCCTCTTGAGACAACGTCGGTCTTTCGTCCCCAATGTCATGAAACTCCTTTTCATAAAGCCGTTGCAGATGATACTCTATGCGGTCCGTTTCGGCGGATAAGTAATTCACGGAACCGCGTACCCCTACTGGACCGTATAACATCCATCCTAGAGCCGTGCGTACGGCATAAGGTGCCTGGCGGTCGCCCACTCTTTGGTCAAGCACCCAATGCGCCTCTGGCACGTCGCATCCGATGAGGAGATCCACCTCATCATCTTCCCAGTCTACAACGGTTACATCCTGCAGGTGGGGCCATCGAGTCAAGATTGCGTTCACCGACCTTGGTGCTCGCATGGGGAGATCCGCTAACGTGAATGCCTCCGTTGGTTCAATTTCCTCGTTAGTGTCTAGAGAGATGAGTTGCAGCCTTAATCTACCGGCAGTCATTACCTGTGTTCCGCCCACCGTGCTCACTGCTAACGACGTCGCACCTTTAGCCAGTTGGTGTTTGTCGGCAAACCGCTCTTTCACTAAAGTGGTGTCGGATCCACTATCAACGAAAGCCAACGCCTTGGCTATCCCAGTCGGAGTCACTACTCCCACGGCCACTACGCCTAAACGTACCGGTTTACTGGCAGATTGTGAAGTTGAGCAAATCACGCTGGGCTTGGCACTCGCCTCGGATATGGTTATTCTCGCCTGATGCAGCAGCCGATGGTGTCTGCCCGTGCAGCCCTCGTAACCATATCGATTCCTTGTTCTACAGGCTGCTGCCCGGTGCGTGGTGTTGAGACAGATGAAACATGCTCCTGCCATCCTCGCCATTCCCCACCGTTCGTCTATTGTGGCATTGCCGAACTTGGGGCATTCTGGTAGGCCATGGCTAGTACCACAGGATCTGCAATTTGGTTTCGCCGTAGCATCTCGTGAAATGACGTGTGTGTTGGTCCAAGGCTGGTACTTTGGATGTTCCCGTACAGGGGTTTGGACTTGGCTAGTACCGGGCTTGTTTGCTCGGTTGCTGTCCCGGATAAGTCGGCCGAATCTGCTGTCAGCTATCTTCGTTTGCCTGTCTAAGTATTCAGTCAGGTCTTCGAAGTTGGCTTCTCTGTCGCCTCGGCTTATCCGTTCAGCTTCTTCCGCCCACCGACCCTGTAGTTCGGGAGAGAGGTGACGGACTATGCCTTCCAAAGTGTGCATGGCGTCTAGGTCAGCTCTGTAACCTAAATGGTCGAGGGCTATTGAGCAGTTCTGCATCTTGATCACCAGGTCGGCCATGGTGTAGACGTCGCCCTTGGTTTTCTTTGCCTCTGCCATCACGCCCTCTATTAGGTTACGGGCTACTTTGAAAGGTTGGCCAAACAAGTCCCTCAGAATCTTTCTTGCCCTTGTGTAGCCTTGTTCTGGATCGAGCATGGTGCATCCGTCGATAGCTTCTCGCGCTCGGCCTCGGCAGTAGTGAGTAAGGTAAAGAAGCCTTTGCCCAGGGTCGTTTACCTTGTTTTCAACGAACGTCTCGAACTGTTTGACAAACTTGCAATATTGCTCAGCTCGCCCGTCGAAAACCGTTAACTCCACTCTAGGCAGATCGATCGATGGCGGTTTGTAGTCGGCGACCTGCGTGGGGTTCCCTACCTTATTGCACTCTAACCTATCGGAAGTGTCGAAGTCACTGGTCCTATACTCTCGCTGTTTCTGTGTACACTTCTCTGCTTCATGCGCCTGTAGTCTAGCCGAAAGTAACTGTTGCTCTAGTTCTATTATTCTCAGCTTATATAAATCAACGTCCTTACGATCAATATTGCTTTCAATAACACATGAGCTAGCACTGACAGGACTAGGCGATCTAGCATTAGCTAAAGAATCATAAGTACCCAAAACCTCCCCAGAGACTTGCCGTATTACTTCCTGTCCGGGTTCGACTGCCTTTGATCCTTTCCTTGGCATTTTGCGTGAATTTTCCTCGTTCCAAATAGATCTATTGAGTATTGTTACGAACGTTTGAGCAATGCGTAGCCAAATTCGCAACGGATCCCGAAATCAGAAGGCGATTATCCGTGATAATTCTACGATACTAGATTATTAAAATAAACAAGGACATAAACAATATACAAACCTCAATAATACGATCACAAAGACTCAACAACGAGAAACCGAATAGCAGCGTGTGAGCAGACAGCACGTGCGTCACGCAGGTCCTGAGCAAGGATGTGCCAAAATAGCGCTCTGGGCGCGAACAAACAACAATTGGTCCAGAAAAACAACCAGTTCGTAAAGACAAGTCAATAGTGTATGGAAATGAGTGATGTTGGGAAAAAACACTGAATCGCGAGGGAAAAAGGGGGATTTTCCACGACCGGCTGTTACATTCCGCAGACCCCGTGGGTACTTCATGGTCTTCCTCTGAACCTTCCTGATTGCGCTTTTATCTCTTCCCAGTACTGGATGCAGGTTTGAATGCTTGTTCCCAGATGCGACCTGATGAGTCTGAAAAACATCTTGGGGAGCGACTCAGACGTGAACCCACTCAGAAGCCCAACGAGCTGGGTTTGTGTGAACAACAGTAGGCGAGTTAGGGTGTTACAGTTAGTTCAGTGATTAGTCCTAAACGATTGAATCTAGATCTCTCCAGTTCGTCACTTTCTATGATGTGCTAACCCCCAGAGAGTACCCGATTGCTTCGCTTCTACAAAAGTGAATTGATTTGCACTTACCTGTAGTAAAGAGGAGACGGTTTATGACCGGCTACCATTGTAAACTGCCACAGTCTGCTTGCCGTGCATCTTTGTATAGCACGGTTTGAATCTCGCGGCAGATTTTGATATCTTTGGCACTCAGAAGTGTCACGGATCCAGGGGTGACGGTTATCCCTGACTTTGAGCCTAGTCTCGGGCCTCGGAAGTTTAAGCAGGAAGCCCGATGGGCACTGCATCACCTGAGGAGGAAGGCCAGCTTTGAGAAGCCGCGGGTTTTACTGCCACTGTACAAGGAATCTGTGAGATCCCATCGAAAAAACTGTGTCAAATTATGGAAGTAAAATTTAGTGAGGACCGTGAAGGCCCTGCAACAGCAACAACGGCGATTCACGCGACGGCTCACAGAATGCAGACACTTATGCTGTTAGCAAAGATTGAATCGACGGGGGTTATTTTCTTTAGAAATAGAAAAAGGGGCAGCTACATAGATGCTTTGTTTAAAGCTAAGAGAGCTAACGGAAGGAAGAAGTTACAGGAGGGATTTATTTGAGCAGCAAGAGAATGACTGCTTGGGAGGACGCGAGCTGTTAACCGAGCGAGGGCAAATCGGAGGCCGAATTTCTGCAGTAAGGGTCGGTAACTTCTCGAAAGGGGTACGTAGCATATGATGATCGCCTACGAAGTGGCCGAGTTCAAAGGGGGCTAGATAGACTGCGGATGACTTTAATGAAAGACTTATGACTAGGGGCCTGTAATACCTGTCAGTCAACTGACTCTCTGCTTGCACCTCAGTTCATCGTGACAGCCTCACATAGCAACTACCATTCCTCACTACTTTGCCCCTGTTATCGCGGAGGATGACAGCGGGGAAACGTGTGTCCGGCGGCTTTGGTCCTAAAAATTGTTGAAGAGAACGGGGAATAAGGGTTTGACCTGAACATTCTCCTGGCCAAGTTTTGAAGAGCACCCATTTCTTCCAATTGGTGGAGCCCTGAGGGATCCAGGCAACTCACCAGTGCAAGAATCTAGACGTTGGGCAACCCGACTTTAAGTTCTGGGATCCAATCGAAATTGAATTAAAGATGGGAATTGGTGGCGTGATGGAGTTGCAGTGACCTCGATCGTTCTGAGAAAATGACTGTTTTCTGGACACCATTTTGGATCTATTTTCTCTATGATCTTTTCCAACGTTTGACATCGACCTCATAGTGTTTTTCGGTTGCGTACGTTTTACTGGACTGACTTCTCCGAGGTTTCCGTCGACCTCGTTTTGAATCTCTTTCACTTTCGGTCGCTCGCCGATTGTACACGCTCGCGGTTCGCTTTCTGCACAGCCATCGCGTTTTGTTTCGTTTTCCGTTCAGTGTATCTCTCGTATCGGTACTGTTGTGGTGCCACGATATATAGAATACACCTTGCATCTATAAACCGACTTGTGTCTTCTCTATTCGTCCGATAGAAGGAACATCGTTGGTATCTCGCTGCTGGACCCAATGGGAGACACGTTCACCAGCCGCCGTCGAACGTCTTCTATAGAGTATTGCATGTAGTTGAGAAGTTTGTAGATGGGCACGAGTTGGTGTTAGTCGACTGGTGAGGAACAGACATGGCATTCTTGTCTGGTGGCCAGTGACGAATTCCTATTTGCCATCACAGTTTTCTTTTTCATCTGTTCTCTTCAATTTCAATGTTGGTTTGTGCAGCCGCAGCCCAATGGCTCCCATTTTTTCTCGTGTGCAGTTTCCCATTTTTTCCACAACATTTCACATTTTTCATTTCTCCTGATAATTTAGTCATCTTTGTTTCCAGCTCATTCATTTTTAATCATATTTTCACTGGGCAATACAACGTACATGAGCAGAAATCCTCCCAAGTCATTGCCAAGTACTTGCGCCTGCCGATACTCGCCGAAATACTACAGGCTTCAACCATCACGTTTGTACACTCGTTTTTATCTCGCTCATGTATATCGTGGCATCATCCTTTTGATTTGACTTCTGACTACCGTGATAGCCGTGCATGGTCTTCAGCTTTGCTAAATTTTGATCCTTGTAATTAATCTTTTTGGCCATGCAGTTCAGATTTATGTATCATTTGCATACGTATAATTAATTCTTCCAGTACGGTAAAATGAGCGAATCAATCCTTACTTGACTTTGGGATTCGTCATATGGCGGCGCCTTACTCAAAGTCGGAATACGTTTTCAGTAATCGTCTTTGAACCTCCGCGAGAAAAGTAACCCAAAGCGCCAAGGAAGAGATAAAGATGCAAGATCACGTAAATCTCACCAAAATGCTTCCTTATTGTTACTCACGTTCACCGGTCCTTCCCTCTAAGCTGGGACCACACGTTCGTCACCTTGGTACTCCGCAATACATCCCAGTGATCTCCAAGGCAAAGCCAACCCACACTCCATGAGGAGGAGTACATAACTGGCGGGAAGAGTGTGCCTAACGCTTATCGTGAAAGCTTGTGTGCGGCTTGCTCGGGAAACGGCCAAGTGGTTGCCGTGCTTAGCAGCCACTATTAAGATTGGCTACAGAGTGGCGAACAAATGAACAAAGTCGAATGTCACCACAAGGGGAAACAGAAGTCGGACTGGAGGCAACTCGGCAAGACCTCAAGGTATTTTCAGTGATACCAGTTCGTTATATATTGTTGGTTCAACCAGTCCTGTTCGCGCAACTTCACGTTTTTCAGCGATAAATACGGAATTTAAAAATAATGAAATTTGTAGATTGGGAGCAGTAAAATTTGAACATCAGTCTGGGCTGGTTAAGGTAGAAGACGAGTTATTCTGGAAAGGGCAACTTCGAGGACAGGAGAAAGAGGCTATCCCGGAAAACAGAGCAAGAGGCCATCCAGCCTGGTGGCATTAAGGGCCGCTGGAAAAAATTTGGTTAGGCGGAACACCAGCAGCTGACTCACCCGAAGTGAAACTGTCCCTCATCGATGGGAATGCGGACCTGAGATGCCAGTTCACCAAACTATACGACATCTTAGAAAGAAGAGAATCTGATCCAGAGACAGAAAAGCAATCAGCGGGTACTTGATGCTGGGCCCCGAGAAGGACCACTTCTGGATTGGGGATCAATGGTGTGTTGCAATGTGCGACAGTGTGACCGGATGCCAATCGAGAATATACAACAAACACCCACAAGATCAATATTAGGTTACTGCACAACATTGAAAAACAAGCAAAGCTGCAATCTTCTACATTTAAACCCTCTTTGGCTACGAAGAACTAAAAATAATCCTTCTTTCTCTCATAAACGCACTTGGTATCAGACTTTTAGTTCAGCACCACAATTTAGATTACCCAGGGACTTTCGTTACTCATTACGGCGAAGCGGTTTCTCGGTGGTTATTTCGATTTCCAGGACAATCCAATTTTCTTCAGAGATAAGAGCCCTTTATATTGAAACAAAGTGCATCTAGAGATGCGCTACCTGGACCACTAATTGCCGTTTAAGAAAAAAGTAGATGAATTAGCTGTAGTGTTAAAAGTAAACCATATTATCAACCCTTAGAGCACGAAAGATAAGGATCACAAAATTGGCTTGGTTTTATTGATTACCTTGACGTTGTTAGCCAATTAACCACAACTGGAACCCTTCCAAATCTCCGCCTTCCTTTCAATTTTTGCCAGTTTTTTTCTTTGCAATTGAGTAGTAGGAGATTAGATTTGTATATAATATTATTCATCATGCAGCTTGAACGCTCAACTCACCATTGAAAACCATGGAATCCCATGAAGGTTCACTACCAAAAGAGTTTTGGAATTAACCGGTGGCTCAGTACGCTGTAAAGATGCATTTCATCTCTCATGAATAGTATTTACCAAAATATTGGCATCTGGAATCACATTTCTGTGAAAACTGGCGAACCACAGATGGACTTCGCAAACGAATCACTCGAATTAACCCCGTAACCAATACCCGAAACTTCTCCAGGATATACTCTTGATACCTTCCTTATCAAGTCCAATACAACGCTTACTTCCTGCCTATCGGCATTCAACCCTCTGAGCTATTCGATGGCGAAAGTATCGCGGATGACTCAGGCAATTGAACGTTTCTTTCTACTGTCGTTCTGCTGTCGCCCCGTAACGCACACTTTCTAAGAAGCACGAAGAGCTGCTGTCCACTTTTTCCTTCTAGAACGACTACCATATACCTAAGTTGCAGCTCTCGATCAACAACTTAGCCCCACAGAATCAAACGGCATTTTCTTGAATCGTCCCCCAAAGCCCCGTCGACTTTCCGCAGCAATCATTTCATTGCACTTCCGTAGTAACAAAAGTCAGTAGTTCTGCCAGTAGAAAATATTAAACTGGCCTTAACGCATATTTTTTTCTTGCTGGTTTGGGGATCGATACGCTTTTGACTACAATTATCCTGGAATCAACTTACCATCAGGATTTTTTAGCTCTATCTCACTCCCCGATCATTTCCACAAAATTCGTTGCCAATTTTTAAGTTATTCGGAGCTCCAGTCAGCTGACCTCCGTTTAGTACATTTTCCTCCAACGATCTTGAAATTTGGTTTTGCCGGATAAATCGTATTGGATTTACCCCAGCCGGTGGTGAACCAAGTGTCTGGGTCAGTTGGACTCCAAAATCAGGTTGTCTTATTTCCTGCGTTCTACATGTCTTAGACGTAGTTTTGCGCTTACCGGAGGGCTTTATATCATCCAACCTATTAGTAAATCAGTTGTACCAAACAGCGACCAGATCGTTATTTACCGTGGCAAACTGCCCTAGGCATAATTTTAGAAGTTCATAGCTCCAAGCATATCTATATATGTATGTATACATGCCCCGAACAATTTGTTATAACGTACCCTTCCCGATCTACCTCAGGGTTTCTTCTAATCCGCCTTCTTTTTCTATGCTTTCGACGCACTGGTTTTCACACGGTGCTCGCCAGACATTCATGCACTGCCTTACCCTATAACAACCCCCTGCCTGATCTCGATGGTCCCCGAATCGGCGCCACTTCACGACCACGAAACAAGTGGTTCTCGCTAATTTTCATCAGGAGCAATTGTGGGTCTTTTAGGTCAAGGACACACTCAGTCCTGTCTGCCATAATCTTCTATTTTCAGCCGGAAAATATTTTGTCTTTCACTCAGAGATCGTCAATTTCACCTGCGGTCTCAAGACACGTGACCTCCTAAGATTTGGCTGGTCTAGCGTTCGATTTGATCACGTGAGTCGCTCACCAGCGCCCCTATATAACCCTTGATACATTGGTTCTCGACCACTCGACAGAGTGTTGGGGATGAAGATGAAACGAACAGAACTGCAATTCTTCGCACTGAAAACCCTGCTGACACAACCTGTGCTCAGGCACAGAGTGCATGCATGTCGATTCTATCGCATTATATGTGCACTCCATGTTAGTGCACATTGATGGTAAGCATCATACGTAGAGGTCATAACGAATCAGCGAGTGAGTCAACGTACCAACAGATATCGGGTTTGTTTGCGCCTTCTGCTCTTGGGTGGGAAATATCGGATCCACTAATCCTATCTGACGGGATTAACGCACCTGGAGGACCGATGAATATCACCGGCCTTCTTCCTCTGTTTGCACGAATTCACCCAGCCCCTAGTTTTACTGGTTTGGTTCCTAGTAAGACCCATCAATAATATGGTGGGATAATGGGCTGCGCCACCTCTATGGACTTCTTCTACCACTTAGTGGTGGCAGAACCAATCAACATCCGGCCTATTTCAAGTGCCTTCTTAGAGACTAATCAGCCATCAGGATATCATGAACGATAAATGTTACGAGACCACTGCCCCATCCAAGAATCAGGGAAACAACAGAGCGTTGTGTGGCACTTTAAAGTTAAAGGCAATGGTGAAATTATTGTACGAACTCATCGCAAAACTCGGCAGCATCCAAATGCGCTTTGTGCTCATTTTGCATATCTTTCGGCCCTGTGGTGCAGTTTAAATGAAGGTTTGGTTGAATGAAGTCTTGCCGGAAGTACAGGCCAAAATAGATAGTGACGTGCATCCCAAATGCGGCTTTGTGCGGCAGAATCCGCGACCGTCTTGCCTACCGAGCAAAAGTTCACGGATAATTGGCTCCTTCAGGTGTGTTGTTCTGAAGGACGTACTTTCATGCTCCGAAGAAGTTCAATCCGGGGTGATCTTTCTTGTCTCCAGTCAAGGCATTAGGTGTCTCACATAACAGACAGAAAGTCGCCGTACGTTGTCTCAAAGACGGAGCGTTTTGTATGGTATAGGGATTAATAAGACTCACCCGTTTCCCTACGTTGGCTTCCCCATAATAATTGCATTGGACTCTCGAAGCGCGCATGAACTTGTCAACAGGAATGTGCTAGGCAAGTGACCCCGTTGGGGATGACATTTTCTCCGCAGAGCCCGTTCGTCCGAAATATGCAGTTTTTGTTTCAGTTCCATTTAAACCTGGTCAATTAATTCCTGAAGACGTTCGTGGCCCATTTATAAAATCAACTAGTACACAATACACATCAAACTGACCAACTCACCAACCTTTATGGATGTCGGGCGAAATCGAAGCGCGGGACTTCGGAGGCGTCATGTTTGAAGCGTATCTGGGATCGCCTACTTTTGCTGCAATTATACATCTTGCTCAAATACTTAGGTTTCTCCTTGAGAGCAGCTAGTCCATAGTCCTGAAGAGATGATGAAGGTTTCTTTGTGGTGGTAATGCGTTACGAATGTACACAAAATTCCCCTGCTCCTTCAGGACACCGTAGCAATGCTTCTTTGGCTTGTCGCCATCCGACGAAGTGCTTTGCTTTAGTTTTCTTAGTAAATGAAGCAATGAATTCCCAAAATTATTGTTACTGTATCTGCCCCAGCGGTAAAGTCATGGATGCCGTACCATCGCCGGACGAAAATGGGTTTCTTCGACCACTTTAACCTCTCCTAGTCCATTCGTAGCGGACTATGAAGTATTGTTTCGTCACCCTGATGTTAAACTTACTTGTGTGATAGAGCCTAACAGCTGGCTTTATTAGCGTGTATTTTGAGAGGAGGGTTGCATTAGTTACCACGGGACCAAAAGCGCGCACTGTCTACAACTAGCGTGTACCTATGAGCCTCATCCATGGACAGACAGGACTTTCTGATGAGACGAACATCTTCGTTCTTTCCGTCCAAAAGGAATACGACGACAAAAAGCCAGAGGCCTGTAGCCATCTAAAATACCCGGGTGGTAACACTGGAAACAAGGACTTTAAGCAGAGGATTGAGTCTCGTGGCCTAAATTTTTCAATAAGTGTCTTTATAGGTCACGTAGGTAGCGTGAGTCATGGCTATCAAAATGAAAGTGTGTGGACTGTGGGAAGGACGCTACAACCCGCGTCCCCGGTGAAAAACATACGCAGTCGCGCCCGTGGGCATGACAGTAGACCGTAAAGGGGGACAGGTTTTCGGAAGAAGTTACTCTGCTCAACAAACTGAAATGGGCCGACAAACAAATCACCTTATTAAGTGAATCGAGGAAAGGCTAGCAATATAATTCCATTGTCATGTAATTCCGCGAGCCGCTAGAAACTCAAGCCCCGTGGTAAGCATTCCACATACCAACAGGTCTTCTACTGGAGTGCCGGCGCGATATGCATAATGCATTTGTAGTAGTCACCGGCGAAGCTTATAAAACGCATTCCAATTGGTTACTACCTTGCTCAGACCACGGCCAAACATAGGTTTGATGACAAAACCGGCGCAATCTGCACGTCAAACAGATTGACCACGGCAACATTCAGAGATTGTACGTCGGAAAAAGTCCGCCGAAACCTGCCACGCAAGCCAACATTCTAAGATTTCTTGCTCTGTTTGTCTGGCTGCCGAATTTGGTCGAGCAAAGGAAGGGGTAGGGCCATAGAACTCAACGTTTTAAATGCGACTAGACCGTTGTTTTTCATCAGTTAAACTTCGTTTGATCTGGCACGCCATGCCAAAATCAGTGACCGAAGTTCAAATCCGGTCATCCATGATCTGACGAAATTTGGTTGCTTTGCTGCTTCCATAGCCACCAAAACAAGCGGAAAAATGAGAACCCCGCCAGCACAAGTTTTTGTTATACCTGATCGTCTTTTGTTGGATTCACTGAGACACAGCATTTTGAATGCCTGCGACACGACATACCACCCCTGCTTATGTATCTTCCCGCAGAAGCGGATCTAGCCTGCAGATTGCTCATTTCTATTTTGATTTTATGGTGAACAAAACACACATTCTTTGAAAATCAGGTTTTTATTGCCTCTTATCCTATTGTAAAGGATATTAGGATTTCCGCTGACAAAGCACCCACGCAGAAGGATATTTTGAGCTTCCAGGGCAAAATTCGAGCTGTACTTGACAACATGACTAATATAGCTCCGCGTTGTCCTGAAAAGATCCTGTAAAATATAGACCTGATCCATCATCTTTCGAACTATCACCCAGGGCTAATCGAAGTAGACCTGGATTTTTCCGTCTCCCTCTCACTTGGTAAGCCGTCTCAAAGACAAACCCCCAGTTGGTCCTACTTTTCGTACTACGCCAGGCTCCCCAAGTTTCTAAAACATCCATGATCTAATCACGCAACACGGAAAATCTGCTAGCAGCTTGGATAAACTAAGTGGCAGCCAACCCACACGACGTGCGAGCCCACCCTCGCCAACCATTAGGCCATTTCATTCTTTCCCTGGGTCCCACATCCTCGGAGCTCCTGCAATTTATTCTCACAATACAAGACGGGCTACATACAATAAACATCTTGATGGAGTCAACTCTTACCAATAAGCAAAGTAACCACTTAAATTATAGAACTTCTCCACTGAAGCCAGCCCAGTCCACTAGCCCTGAACCAGCCACAAGCTAGCTGTCTACCACAGGCCACCTGCATGAGTTGATGTTGGTGCAGGAAGGGAACTTTCTATAGAGGTAGATTAGTGTAAAGGCAACTTGCGAACCTCCTTTCCCACAGGATATTTTACGTCAAACTAGAACAGTGCTCTAATTTGAAGGACACCGGCGGCGTACCTCAATGATCCGTAGTAGACCCATGCTGATCTCATAGTTTGTTAGCAATCTAGCGTTGGCCGTTCAATTGCCCTGCTCCACTTATGCGGATATATGGCAAGTGTTTTGCGGGTTGGTATGCAAGAAAAGGAAATGTTCAATGGTAAAACATCAGGCGGACCCTAGCAGTCACACCAATGCATCATGTGACGCACTCAAAGTTCATTTTCGGTAGTGTTCTTGTTCCATCTACGATCTGAGGCCCCCTTGGATGCCTGGATAGTCCACAGTTCCGTCGTCTCTTTTTGAAACTCAATCCATTAGTTTTCCACCTTATAGCTAGAGCAAGATCTAGCCATCAATCCGGAATGATCATTCACCAGCTTCCCTCCGTGGCCTTGAATTTAGACTCCCAAACCATCTGATGTAGACTTTCTGGGCTAATACCGGAAGAGCTTTTTAATAACTTAAGCGTTTTTATTAGATTCACTTTGTGGTCTTCTTTCCGCGAGGAAATGCCCGAGGTCCTGGATTCTGTGTTCAAACTTCTTGCCTCTATGGCCCTCAGCCACACGCGTTGCGAGACGCTGTACCGTCTCCGAGCAGGCGGCGTCCGTTTTGTAGGGGAGTGATCGTGTCTGCGCACTGCTATAAAAGACGTCTAAACACAATCATCTACATGGGTACAAAAACCTCTGGTTATCAGCACAACAACGCTGACCCCAGCTTAAGGAGTTCACCGCGTCCCTTTCGTGCCGCTGCTGCACACTGATCCAACCAACTTAGATCCGAAGACACCAAGATCCCAGGTTCTTTAACCCTATTTACTGCCTCCAAGGTGAATGGGCCTTAGGCAAGTACAGTCGTCAGGCCCCTTGCTGACCGTGTACACCAGTGGTTTTCCCCCTGCAGTGGGAGGTTAATCCCTCTTGTTTGTCTAGTTTACCGCGGCAGCTACGTTTCTGCTGAGATAATTTCGCAATATACCTCGGTAATTCAAAACTGCCCGGAAACAGAGTTCAGCGAACTAACTGAGTTCTTGTCTTTCACGGCCAGGGTCGCCTGAAGTTGCCTCCCAAACCGGTCCAGCCGACCTACGACGGCCACCCGGTTGAACCAAGCCACTCGCAAACCAAGCCTGCAGCAATTCTGGTCCATTTGAACCATAAGAGCAGAGCAGCACGACAAGCAGCGACCCCAAGCCTCAGCGGGGGAGGAGAACCATCACGCTGCAATCAACCAGAAAGCCCCGGCGTGCACGATGCGGATTTATGGTGCGTGCAGCTACTGGGCAAATATGTTAAGATGGGGGATATTGAAGTCAATAAATTTGTGCAGCTGGAGACGCCGGTTCATACAGGGACACATAACGGTTCCTCCACCTTGAAGGAGGAGGGTAGCAACAGGGTGCGGCAATTTGTGGTTAGCACGAATGACGTTGCATAGCTTGAAATATCACTTGACAAACCAAAAAACCCGTGGATAAGATGCACAAGTGAAACGGATGAAACTATAGCCAAAAGATGCTTGATGAGAATACCGGTGCTACAACCGAGTGGTGACTGTCGATTTCGGTGATGTTTAACACCACTCCGTCTTAAACCTTAAGATGCCGAAGACGTTTAGCATTTTCCTGGATAAGGCGGCCAAACATAGGGGACGGTCACTCACTGATGCGCTCTATTAGGGCCCTGATAATACATCTGATCTCGTGATCATACTACGGCGGTTCCGTAAGGTGATGGTGGCCTTTTCAGCGGACGTGGAAAAGGTGTTCATGCAAGTGGTGCTATCCGAAAGTTAAAGAGATATACTGTTGACCCTGTGGTGGCCTCAATGAGACCTCAAGCAGATCTCTCCCTGATGTCAAGGGAATGGCCGAGGACAGTTCAACCCTTAGGAGTTGCCTCTCCACCCTCTTGCGCCCATGTCGCTTTATGCAGTGCTGCGGGATTTCGGGGACGGGTTATGAACAGTCGGTCCTGCAAGCTGGAAATCAAACCATGCGTTTTAGCAAGCTGGATAGAAGTTTCTTCAGGGTGACACCAGCAGGCACCAATAACTCAGCTATCCTTCTGGAAAAAGGAGTAGCTTCGGCACCAGTGGAGAAAGATGCGAGACAGTGACCGACATAAAATTGTGTTGTGCTCTACCCTCGGGTGGAGCACATCCGCTGATCAATACTACTTCCTTATTAGCAGTTTCGATAAGCAGGCCCTCCAGGTGGGGCTGCTTTCTCAGCTTACCACTGCAACTAGGCCCGCGTACGGAGGATGACCTAAGAATTACAGCTTGCTCTGGGCTGATGGACTCATTTTCATTCCGGTCGATCAGTTCGGAAGCATCTCGGACAGCGTCCACTGCTTTGGGCCCCCAGGGCCTTGATTGGTAACCGTCTGCTTCGAAAACCTAAACCGAATCCTCCAACGGACTCTGGTAGAATGAGCCTAGGGTCGGATCCACTGTCAAGAAAGGCGTTTCAAAAAACCTCCTTCCCTTCAGCATAGATGCTTACAAACTGCAGTCCAAGGCGAGTACCACTGTGCTGCCTCCTGGTCAATAAAAATCGATTTGGAATCACTGCCTCCGGTGATACCGAGTGAATCGGCATAGCCATATGTGGAAGTTGCTGATGCCGACCATTGTAGTTTTCAATGCCGCAAGTGGCTTTTACCTGCAGCTACCCATTGTATGACTTCCATTCAGGCACGTGAAGCATAGCCCCCTTAACCGGTCTTTTTTCCACCTCCCGGGTAAGGCTAACGCCGGGGCGTTCTGGTTGATTGCAGCGTGATGGTTCTCCTCCCCCGCTGAGGCTTGGGGTCGCTGCTTGTCGTGCTGCTCTGCTCCTATGATTCAAATGGACCAGAATTGCTGCAGGCTTGGTTTGCGAGTGGCTTGGTTCAACCGGGTGGCCGTCGTAGGTCGGCTGGACCGGTTTGGGAGGCAACTTCAGGCGACCCTGGCCGTGAAAGACAAGAACTCAGTTAGTTCGCTGAACTCTGTTTCCGGGCCGTTTTGGAATAACCGATCGACTCTTAGGACATTTATTCCAAGGAGGCTTGCCCGGTTCCATTGAGGAATAAATCTTACCAGCTTTCATCTTCACCGGGTTTGAATGCCGTAGTCGTCCCATCGCTCCGTGATGTACTCATCGTTCCAGAGCGACAGTGTCAAAGTAATGTTAAGGCCAAAATGCAAAATTCCTGGTCCGTGTTAAGTATGATGATCGATCCGATGCTTGATTTGCATTGCTCTTGTCCTGGGTAGCACATGTGGGTCTCAAGGCAACGCGCAGCCCAAATCGATCCAGAACCCAAATCAAATTAATTTTGTTGCGCAAATTCTATGGTAGTGTTCCTGGGTTAAGAAGTAATTGCGCGACGACCACAATTGTGGCAGTGAGCGTTTGCTACCATCCAGTCAATAGATAGTCAAAATAAAGACCGAAACTGTGAAAAATGAGCCCGTGATCAAAAAATTAATAAATGAGAAATAGCCGTCCTCTGGTTCAAATGAACACAGCAAGTTCTGAATGCCTACTCAGTCTCTTAAACAAATTCTCAAGGCGACAATTGAAAACAACATAAACAAAGTGGATTTTCGTAATCCGTCAGCTCGAGCGAGCAAAAGAAACCAAACCACGATAAAACTGTCTTGAGTCGTTACGAATCGCTACCATACAAAGTGTCTGCAAGGGTAACTCAGTAAGAAAGTGCAACCATGAAGAGGAAAATTAAATGTTTCGAGAATAGCTTGGGTGGGGATTACGGGGTACCTCTGGGGGGCAGCACCCTCAAGGTGGTCGACTATCGTGTTCCTTGAGGCCTCCTCCGTCTCCCTGGCCCGCATCACCTATCCAACTCTCGCCTGTGGCTCCATGAAGCTGACACAAGCATTATCGGCTACATCCGAGAGAACCGCTCGGCATGCGGGCTAAACCACACTGAGGACCGCAGGGGCACAAGTGCTTTGGTCATACTGTGGTCCTCACGTGAAGACAGTTACCGCTGAATGGATGGACAGGATCTACTGATCCTACTGCCATAAGGAAAAACCGCCCAACTCAACTAATCCGTTATTCTTTAAGGGGGGAATGAACCTTTTAGCAAGCTACCGGTCCTCTGGGAACATCCCGTTGCCTTGTAGTCTGCGGTTAGGTACAGAGGCTAGAGAGGTTACCTCAAACCGAAAGGCCGGAAGGTACCGGAGGCGCGGCTTCTTGCCCTACCACCACAAATCTATAACTGTTCACGCAGTCTCAAGTTTTTCATACAGCGGCGTCCCATGTAAACGACGCACCTCGTGTTTAGCGGCCGAGGTGATAACACGGGAAGTTGGGATGATTTGCTGGGGGTCAGGACGACTCTAGACTCCTGTAGCCAAAGAGTCATAGCGCGGGTTCTACATGACTACCACACAGATACCACTTACCTCTCAGAAGTAAGCGTATCCAATTGTGGTAGCAAGCGAATAAAGGCCTTAGAGGTGGACCCATTTTTGGCTCTGTTACAGTGGTCCCAAAGAAGACTCCGGCCTCTACCGCGTTGCTTTTGCTCCAAACAGGTTAGCTGGTGAAGCAATAACCTCGTGGGAACCAATCACGCTGGCACTCCCCTTGGATCACTTTGAAGGCTCCCTGCATGATTTGAGGGTCATTGTGGTCCCCGCTCCAACCAACTGGGCCGATAAAAAATCCGAATAAGAATTACACCGTAGCTAGTGGGAGGCAATCAACCGGGTTTCGAGGTGCGACCCACTTATCGTCGCTGGAGATTGAAACTCCTGCGCGGGAAAGTTCGACGATTCCGTCGGTCATATTCTCGGAAAATCTGGTCCCGGTCAGCACTGCGAGAACAGTGGCTTACAGGTTGTCTAGCGGACATCAACAGAACTGTTGTCTGCAGCACTATTTCAACATTCCAAGAAGCACCCACTCCCATGGTACTCTCACAACAGCCTCACCGCGCACCATCTCGACCACATTCTGATGAAATCCCTTTAGGCGTCGTCTGTGAAGGCTTGTCGAGATGGCTGGGGCGCAAAACTGGGCAACGCAGATGGCAATGATCATATTCTCCCGCTTAAGTGCTTCAAAGTTCGCCCGGCCACAAGTAGCAGAGAGTCCGCATCCACCCAAATAGAAGTAGCTGCCATAGAGGATTCAGAGAATCGAGAAGCTTTGTCACGAGCAATCGCAACCTGGCTCATCGCCGCAACCGGCACAAAAGAAAACGGAAGGTTAGTGGACTCAAGTAATCACGACAACCAAGGAAGCTAAATAGACGCTACTCAGGAGAACAAAAACAAGGGGGGAAGATTGGATCTGCGAGGGCACGCTGCCGCCGTTAACCAAGGCACATGAAGCCTATCTCGCAGGTAGGGACGAGCGCCGCAGACCGCGATGAGGGGCCATACGCTCTGTCAAGACAGACGGCTAAAGATACTAGATGGGAACAGCCAAAAATGTGGAGGCTACGTCTGGAGCTGGTTACTTTGTTAAACTGTTCCACCCCGTTAGCAACACCTCGAATAGATACAGCAAAGAAGCCTCGCTTCTTCGTGAAGCTACAGAAAACCTAATAGCCGAGCAAAAGTAAGGCAACAGACCTATGGGTCGAATACCTCGGTCAACTGCTCAACCGACCTAAAAACCACCCGGCGGACAAACCAATATCAACCCCTGCAGTCAAGTAGGAAAGTGACTGCGACCCGCCCAATACCACATAAATCACAGAAATACTCAGCCAACCGTAGGGCGAGAGGGCCCCTGGGGATTGCAGCGACCCGGAAAAAATTCGCGACTCTTGTTCGTTGTCGTTGATTGGAAGGTTGTGTGACTTTTTGGCTCCTTTTGACGGAAAGAAACACTCCTACCTGGCCGGAACATCTCCATTCGGCTGCCTATCACGAAAAAATGTGAAAGTTGACGAGCAAATAATACCAAAGGATTAGCTTGATCGACACGGCAGTAAAAACTTTTGGATCTTTGTTACTAAGTCGTTTGTCCGGGCTGAGAGACCAGCTTACCCCTTCGAGCCGAGGGGGCTTATGCCGTGGCAAAGGCTGTGTGGATCTAACCTCTACACCACCAAAAGTTCCAGCAGTAGCTAGGTTCATGGAATTCCGGACTTCTTTACATTCCGTCAACCGCTAATCTTCTCAACTATTGTCTGGTCCGACGGTATGCCCGGTAAGCTTTTGCCCCCTTTGTGGGAGTAACTCTCGAAAACAGGTATTGGGGCTCGTTTACGGTCACGAATCCTGTGAGCTCGCACTCACTACCGGAGTTAGGCAGTGCTGTCTCCTCCCACCGGTGCAGTTTAACTAGCCCACTGCTGGGCAATGGATCATGCATTTCACGACTAGCCTGGCTCAGAGCTTAGTCAAGAAATGTGCATCTGGGACCTGGAGTTCGTGGATTGTTATCAAGCTAAGAAACTCACACGCTCAGCCTCAACCAATCCTCGATCTAGTCAATTCTTTCGCAGGGTCCATCAGGCCAGAGGACAGGACAAACAAAAGAAAGCCCTCACAGCCCAATCCAACAACTGTCCACCAATTACGGACCAGTTGAATACGTACCTCTATAAAATGCTAGGTATCAACGTTGCTTTCGGAAATCCAGGCAAACGATGCAGTGGTATCATGGGTCATCAGCCCTAAGGGAGACTTTTTTCGGCTGAGAAAAAAGCTGTGGATTCGCAGCTAAACAACTTGAGGACCATGGTTTGTGTTTACATTGGAGCTTTCTATCCCGCGCTCGTTTTTAGCTTCTAAACCTGGTCACTACGGGCTGGGGATACCAGGAGGCTGGATGTTCTCGGCCACCCGTGCTTGCGGCAAATATTAAAGGCCAGCTGGAGCAACAGGGCTTCCAGCGAACCGGTAAGAAGATGCTGCGATATTGGTGGGCTCCCCCCTCTTCACCAAAGTCCACGACCCCAGTGGCTCGGCCTTACTCGTCGGGGACCCGACTCGGAGTTAACCAAACAGACACTCCGCCCTGCTCCTCCCCCGAGTTACTGCTGCCACACTGCTGGGCAGTTCAAAAGTACACCGGAGCAATCGGAAAAGAAGTGAAGCCTCTATGTCCTCGGTTTGTCTGAGGAATCTGGTGACGGGAAAAGGACTGGACCACGACCCGCGCCGAGCTCATCTCTGACCTCCGCTTGTGGTCAGCAATGGTCCGTAATATCCATAGAGTTGAAATACCGCCTTGTAGGAGGCAGTCGCGTAAAACTAAAAGTAAGTTCGGGTGGCTACATAAATACTGTGATGGCAACAACGAGCTTAGAAAAAATAACCCGGAGTTCTTCACGAAGTGTACGCAATAAGGCAGCTGCGAGATTTCCTAGCAACAGGGATGGCGCGGTGGTGACCATATAAAAGTGGAGAGTACACTGTAAGTGAGGCAATATAAGGCGATTGCTCAACGAGCATTTTACGCAAAATCCCAGAGATTTTTCTGTTGTAAGCCCGTTAGCGTCTACCGCATAACTCTTGCCTTTGCCCAGATCGGCACGGATTTCTAAGAACATGCCTTGCCTAGCCTATCTTCTGTGCTTCCTGGCTGAAGTCACCCACGAAGCTTTCGACCCGGTGAACCATCGGCTTCTTCCACCCAGTTATAGGTCATTTGTCGCAAGCGAACAGTTTCAACAGTGGCTAGTGGACTTTTCCATTGGTAGGGCATTTCACGGTTTGGTAGGAGGTAGGAGCCCTAATTTCATAAAACGCAACTTTGTAGTATTTCCTGGATCCCTCCCAGGCTGTTTGTTTTTCGTTTTATACCTAAAGCATGCGGATCTACTGTCACCTAGCCACTTTTGCGGGAGCCGTGAAACTAGTCGGAGGTAAGTTGCGAAATTATCTTAGCAGAAACGTAGCTGCCGCGGTAAACTAGACAAACAAGAGGGATTAACCTCCCACTGCAGGGGGAAAACCACTGGTGTACACGGTCAGCAAGGGGCCTGACGACTGTACTTGCCTAAGGCCCATTCACCTTGGAGGCAGTAAATAGGGTTAAAGAACCTGGGATCTTGGTGTCTTCGGATCTAAGTTGGTTGGATCAGTGTGCAGCAGCGGCACGAAAGGGACGCGGTGAACTCCTTAAGCTGGGGTCAGCGTTGTTGTGCTGATAACCAGAGGTTTTTGTACCCATGTAGATGATTGTGTTTAGACGTCTTTTATAGCAGTGCGCAGACACGATCACTCCCCTACAAAACGGACGCCGCCTGCTCGGAGACGGTACAGCGTCTCGCAACGCGTGTGGCTGAGGGCCATAGAGGCAAGAAGTTTGAACACAGAATCCAGGACCTCGGGCATTTCCTCGCGGAAAGAAGACCACAAAGTGAATCTAATAAAAACGCTTAAGTTATTAAAAAGCTCTTCCGGTATTAGCCCAGAAAGTCTACATCAGATGGTTTGGGAGTCTAAATTCAAGGCCACGGAGGGAAGCTGGTGAATGATCATTCCGGATTGATGGCTAGATCTTGCTCTAGCTATAAGGTGGAAAACTAATGGATTGAGTTTCAAAAAGAGACGACGGAACTGTGGACTATCCAGGCATCCAAGGGGGCCTCAGATCGTAGATGGAACAAGAACACTACCGAAAATGAACTTTGAGTGCGTCACATGATGCATTGGTGTGACTGCTAGGGTCCGCCTGATGTTTTACCATTGAACATTTCCTTTTCTTGCATACCAACCCGCAAAACACTTGCCATATATCCGCATAAGTGGAGCAGGGCAATTGAACGGCCAACGCTAGATTGCTAACAAACTATGAGATCAGCATGGGTCTACTACGGATCATTGAGGTACGCCGCCGGTGTCCTTCAAATTAGAGCACTGTTCTAGTTTGACGTAAAATATCCTGTGGGAAAGGAGGTTCGCAAGTTGCCTTTACACTAATCTACCTCTATAGAAAGTTCCCTTCCTGCACCAACATCAACTCATGCAGGTGGCCTGTGGTAGACAGCTAGCTTGTGGCTGGTTCAGGGCTAGTGGACTGGGCTGGCTTCAGTGGAGAAGTTCTATAATTTAAGTGGTTACTTTGCTTATTGGTAAGAGTTGACTCCATCAAGATGTTTATTGTATGTAGCCCGTCTTGTATTGTGAGAATAAATTGCAGGAGCTCCGAGGATGTGGGACCCAGGGAAAGAATGAAATGGCCTAATGGTTGGCGAGGGTGGGCTCGCACGTCGTGTGGGTTGGCTGCCACTTAGTTTATCCAAGCTGCTAGCAGATTTTCCGTGTTGCGTGATTAGATCATGGATGTTTTAGAAACTTGGGGAGCCTGGCGTAGTACGAAAAGTAGGACCAACTGGGGGTTTGTCTTTGAGACGGCTTACCAAGTGAGAGGGAGACGGAAAAATCCAGGTCTACTTCGATTAGCCCTGGGTGATAGTTCGAAAGATGATGGATCAGGTCTATATTTTACAGGATCTTTTCAGGACAACGCGGAGCTATATTAGTCATGTTGTCAAGTACAGCTCGAATTTTGCCCTGGAAGCTCAAAATATCCTTCTGCGTGGGTGCTTTGTCAGCGGAAATCCTAATATCCTTTACAATAGGATAAGAGGCAATAAAAACCTGATTTTCAAAGAATGTGTGTTTTGTTCACCATAAAATCAAAATAGAAATGAGCAATCTGCAGGCTAGATCCGCTTCTGCGGGAAGATACATAAGCAGGGGTGGTATGTCGTGTCGCAGGCATTCAAAATGCTGTGTCTCAGTGAATCCAACAAAAGACGATCAGGTATAACAAAAACTTGTGCTGGCGGGGTTCTCATTTTTCCGCTTGTTTTGGTGGCTATGGAAGCAGCAAAGCAACCAAATTTCGTCAGATCATGGATGACCGGATTTGAACTTCGGTCACTGATTTTGGCATGGCGTGCCAGATCAAACGAAGTTTAACTGATGAAAAACAACGGTCTAGTCGCATTTAAAACGTTGAGTTCTATGGCCCTACCCCTTCCTTTGCTCGACCAAATTCGGCAGCCAGACAAACAGAGCAAGAAATCTTAGAATGTTGGCTTGCGTGGCAGGTTTCGGCGGACTTTTTCCGACGTACAATCTCTGAATGTTGCCGTGGTCAATCTGTTTGACGTGCAGATTGCGCCGGTTTTGTCATCAAACCTATGTTTGGCCGTGGTCTGAGCAAGGTAGTAACCAATTGGAATGCGTTTTATAAGCTTCGCCGGTGACTACTACAAATGCATTATGCATATCGCGCCGGCACTCCAGTAGAAGACCTGTTGGTATGTGGAATGCTTACCACGGGGCTTGAGTTTCTAGCGGCTCGCGGAATTACATGACAATGGAATTATATTGCTAGCCTTTCCTCGATTCACTTAATAAGGTGATTTGTTTGTCGGCCCATTTCAGTTTGTTGAGCAGAGTAACTTCTTCCGAAAACCTGTCCCCCTTTACGGTCTACTGTCATGCCCACGGGCGCGACTGCGTATGTTTTTCACCGGGGACGCGGGTTGTAGCGTCCTTCCCACAGTCCACACACTTTCATTTTGATAGCCATGACTCACGCTACCTACGTGACCTATAAAGACACTTATTGAAAAATTTAGGCCACGAGACTCAATCCTCTGCTTAAAGTCCTTGTTTCCAGTGTTACCACCCGGGTATTTTAGATGGCTACAGGCCTCTGGCTTTTTGTCGTCGTATTCCTTTTGGACGGAAAGAACGAAGATGTTCGTCTCATCAGAAAGTCCTGTCTGTCCATGGATGAGGCTCATAGGTACACGCTAGTTGTAGACAGTGCGCGCTTTTGGTCCCGTGGTAACTAATGCAACCCTCCTCTCAAAATACACGCTAATAAAGCCAGCTGTTAGGCTCTATCACACAAGTAAGTTTAACATCAGGGTGACGAAACAATACTTCATAGTCCGCTACGAATGGACTAGGAGAGGTTAAAGTGGTCGAAGAAACCCATTTTCGTCCGGCGATGGTACGGCATCCATGACTTTACCGCTGGGGCAGATACAGTAACAATAATTTTGGGAATTCATTGCTTCATTTACTAAGAAAACTAAAGCAAAGCACTTCGTCGGATGGCGACAAGCCAAAGAAGCATTGCTACGGTGTCCTGAAGGAGCAGGGGAATTTTGTGTACATTCGTAACGCATTACCACCACAAAGAAACCTTCATCATCTCTTCAGGACTATGGACTAGCTGCTCTCAAGGAGAAACCTAAGTATTTGAGCAAGATGTATAATTGCAGCAAAAGTAGGCGATCCCAGATACGCTTCAAACATGACGCCTCCGAAGTCCCGCGCTTCGATTTCGCCCGACATCCATAAAGGTTGGTGAGTTGGTCAGTTTGATGTGTATTGTGTACTAGTTGATTTTATAAATGGGCCACGAACGTCTTCAGGAATTAATTGACCAGGTTTAAATGGAACTGAAACAAAAACTGCATATTTCGGACGAACGGGCTCTGCGGAGAAAATGTCATCCCCAACGGGGTCACTTGCCTAGCACATTCCTGTTGACAAGTTCATGCGCGCTTCGAGAGTCCAATGCAATTATTATGGGGAAGCCAACGTAGGGAAACGGGTGAGTCTTATTAATCCCTATACCATACAAAACGCTCCGTCTTTGAGACAACGTACGGCGACTTTCTGTCTGTTATGTGAGACACCTAATGCCTTGACTGGAGACAAGAAAGATCACCCCGGATTGAACTTCTTCGGAGCATGAAAGTACGTCCTTCAGAACAACACACCTGAAGGAGCCAATTATCCGTGAACTTTTGCTCGGTAGGCAAGACGGTCGCGGATTCTGCCGCACAAAGCCGCATTTGGGATGCACGTCACTATCTATTTTGGCCTGTACTTCCGGCAAGACTTCATTCAACCAAACCTTCATTTAAACTGCACCACAGGGCCGAAAGATATGCAAAATGAGCACAAAGCGCATTTGGATGCTGCCGAGTTTTGCGATGAGTTCGTACAATAATTTCACCATTGCCTTTAACTTTAAAATGCCACACAACGCTCTGTTGTTTCCCTGATTCTTGGATGGGGCAGTGGTCTCGTAACATTTATCGTTCATGATATCCTGATGGCTGATTAGCCTCTAAGAAGGCACTTGAAATAGGCCGGATGTTGATTGGTTCTGCCACCACTAAGTGGTAGAAGAAGTCCATAGAGGTGGCGCAGCCCATTATCCCACCATATTATTGATGGGTCTTACTAGGAACCAAACCAGTAAAACTAGGGGCTGGGTGAATTCGTGCAAACAGAGGAAGAAGGCCGGTGATATTCATCGATCCTCCAGGTGCGTTAATCCCGTCAGATAGGATTAGTGAATCCGATATTTCCCACCCAAGAGTAGAAGGCGCAAACAAACCCGATATCTGTTGGTACGTTGACTCACTCGCTGATTCGTTATGACCTCTACGTATGATGCTTACCATCAATGTGCACTAACATGGAGTGCACATATAATGCGATAGAATCGACATGCATGCACTCTGTGCCTGAGCACAGGTTGTGTCAGCAGGGTTTTCAGTGCGAAGAATTGCAGTTCTGTTCGTTTCATCTTCATCCCCAACACTCTGTCGAGTGGTCGAGAACCAATGTATCAAGGGTTATATAGGGGCGCTGGTGAGCGACTCACGTGATCAAATCGAACGCTAGACCAGCCAAATCTTAGGAGGTCACGTGTCTTGAGAACGCAGGTGAAATTGACGATCTCTGAGTGAAAGACAAAATATTTTCCGGCTGAAAATAGAAGATTATGGCAGACAGGACTGAGTGTGTCCTTGACCTAAAAGACCCACAATTGCTCCTGATGAAAATTAGCGAGAACCACTTGTTTCGTGGTCGTGAAGTGGCGCCGATTCGGGGACCATCGAGATCAGGCAGGGGGTTGTTATAGGGTAAGGCAGTGCATGAATGTCTGGCGAGCACCGTGTGAAAACCAGTGCGTCGAAAGCATAGAAAAAGAAGGCGGATTAGAAGAAACCCTGAGGTAGATCGGGAAGGGTACGTTATAACAAATTGTTCGGGGCATGTATACATACATATATAGATATGCTTGGAGCTATGAACTTCTAAAATTATGCCTAGGGCAGTTTGCCACGGTAAATAACGATCTGGTCGCTGTTTGGTACAACTGATTTACTAATAGGTTGGATGATATAAAGCCCTCCGGTAAGCGCAAAACTACGTCTAAGACATGTAGAACGCAGGAAATAAGACAACCTGATTTTGGAGTCCAACTGACCCAGACACTTGGTTCACCACCGGCTGGGGTAAATCCAATACGATTTATCCGGCAAAACCAAATTTCAAGATCGTTGGAGGAAAATGTACTAAACGGAGGTCAGCTGACTGGAGCTCCGAATAACTTAAAAATTGGCAACGAATTTTGTGGAAATGATCGGGGAGTGAGATAGAGCTAAAAAATCCTGATGGTAAGTTGATTCCAGGATAATTGTAGTCAAAAGCGTATCGATCCCCAAACCAGCAAGAAAAAAATATGCGTTAAGGCCAGTTTAATATTTTCTACTGGCAGAACTACTGACTTTTGTTACTACGGAAGTGCAATGAAATGATTGCTGCGGAAAGTCGACGGGGCTTTGGGGGACGATTCAAGAAAATGCCGTTTGATTCTGTGGGGCTAAGTTGTTGATCGAGAGCTGCAACTTAGGTATATGGTAGTCGTTCTAGAAGGAAAAAGTGGACAGCAGCTCTTCGTGCTTCTTAGAAAGTGTGCGTTACGGGGCGACAGCAGAACGACAGTAGAAAGAAACGTTCAATTGCCTGAGTCATCCGCGATACTTTCGCCATCGAATAGCTCAGAGGGTTGAATGCCGATAGGCAGGAAGTAAGCGTTGTATTGGACTTGATAAGGAAGGTATCAAGAGTATATCCTGGAGAAGTTTCGGGTATTGGTTACGGGGTTAATTCGAGTGATTCGTTTGCGAAGTCCATCTGTGGTTCGCCAGTTTTCACAGAAATGTGATTCCAGATGCCAATATTTTGGTAAATACTATTCATGAGAGATGAAATGCATCTTTACAGCGTACTGAGCCACCGGTTAATTCCAAAACTCTTTTGGTAGTGAACCTTCATGGGATTCCATGGTTTTCAATGGTGAGTTGAGCGTTCAAGCTGCATGATGAATAATATTATATACAAATCTAATCTCCTACTACTCAATTGCAAAGAAAAAAACTGGCAAAAATTGAAAGGAAGGCGGAGATTTGGAAGGGTTCCAGTTGTGGTTAATTGGCTAACAACGTCAAGGTAATCAATAAAACCAAGCCAATTTTGTGATCCTTATCTTTCGTGCTCTAAGGGTTGATAATATGGTTTACTTTTAACACTACAGCTAATTCATCTACTTTTTTCTTAAACGGCAATTAGTGGTCCAGGTAGCGCATCTCTAGATGCACTTTGTTTCAATATAAAGGGCTCTTATCTCTGAAGAAAATTGGATTGTCCTGGAAATCGAAATAACCACCGAGAAACCGCTTCGCCGTAATGAGTAACGAAAGTCCCTGGGTAATCTAAATTGTGGTGCTGAACTAAAAGTCTGATACCAAGTGCGTTTATGAGAGAAAGAAGGATTATTTTTAGTTCTTCGTAGCCAAAGAGGGTTTAAATGTAGAAGATTGCAGCTTTGCTTGTTTTTCAATGTTGTGCAGTAACCTAATATTGATCTTGTGGGTGTTTGTTGTATATTCTCGATTGGCATCCGGTCACACTGTCGCACATTGCAACACACCATTGATCCCCAATCCAGAAGTGGTCCTTCTCGGGGCCCAGCATCAAGTACCCGCTGATTGCTTTTCTGTCTCTTCCACGACACTAATGCAGGAGATACAGGAGTATCTGTCCTGGATCAGATTCTCTTCTTTCTAAGATGTCGTATAGTTTGGTGAACTCACATCTCAGGTCCGCATTCCCATCGATGAGGGACAGTTTCACTTTGGGTAAGTCAGCTGCTAGTGTTCCGCTTGAGTTTACTCCCCTTTATATGACATGTTCTATGAAGTAATCCGATCAACCTTTGGGCCTTCAAAATTCGAATAGCTGAGTGTTACGAGAAGTTAAACGAGCAAAAGTTTTGAAGACTCAAGTCTCACATTGGTTAGTTGTTTGCCATTATTTACCACCAGTGCCAAGCGGCACCGGTCGGGCAAAACACTTGTATATTAGAATATTACTTTTTCGACTGAAAACCTAACTGACAGGTAATCCCCCAATTTCTTGGCAACGTTACTGATGGCTTAGTGGTTGAAGGTTTACGATATCTTCATTTCATCGGCAGAGAGGAAAGTAATTCTTTAACGGATTATGCCGAGTATATCGTTCACACTTATTAGAAGGGGTATTAGCCCCAAAAGTTAGTACGAATGACTCCGCTAGTTACAGTTTTCCGCCATGACACTGCCATTTACGTCCACCATCTGATAGCTTTAAGACACATGTAAGGAGACAACCACTAATATAAGGGTTCAGTGAAGCCACACGTTTTTACTTAGGCTCAAATTCGAGATTGAGGAAACCGCCTAAAAGCTTTAGTGCTATTGAAAAAAATTATAATCGTCCTTTCGCCGTTGTTGGCAGCCATTTCAGAGGGATTTAAAACATCGGTCACTGAAGAGGAACAAGAACGGTGTTTTAGAAAACCGCATTGCATCGTGTTTATAAGATCACACCTAAGAAGGTAGCTCGTAAACTCAGCTTTAATCAGCCTTTCAATGATCCTTGAGACAACTGGAGTATGACTGACAGACATATGAAATGCTCGGTTTTGTGTTGATCCCCTTTAATAAGTTATAATAATTACAGAGGTTTTCCACTGGCTGAGATATAAACTTTACTGCATTGATAAGCTAAATATGGTTGAAAAAATGGAAATCCTGTCCAACCTAACTTGTAAACGGATGCAGGTGAACCGTCTGGTCCCTGGTGGTGGAACAATCTGATACTTGATAACAGAGGTGATATATCGTTTGGTCAAAAATTACCGTAGACAGATTTTCCGAGGAAATAAATGTAGGATCCGGAATAACTCGAGGAAAATCATTAGCGAATGTGGGTGCAAAAAACGCTCTGAGGGTCTCTGGTGTATCTTGTGCTCTTTTAATATCAGCATAGTGGTGGAAAAGCGAGGAAACAAAGCTGAAGTGTTGATGAGCCCAAAACCTCTAGATCCTTTCTGGACTAATCCCCGGCTCGATGCATATGTGATTTTTTCACTGTTTCGCCTCCTCGTTTTGTTGCAGGATACATAATTCTCACGATATATAATCATGGCCGAGGATAAGATGCAGCTCGACGCAGATATCACTTTATTCGCGGTTGCTCTCAAACGGGTGAGGTTTATCCCACACGAACCCGAAGTTATCTGCGGCATCAGAGCTGCAATTTGAGGCTCCAGCGATGGTCCTATGACCCAGAGGCAGTCATGGGCCATGTTATCACCTTGGTGAGGGATTCGGTCTTGAATCCTACCCAAGAGCGGCAGTACGATCGGCTGGAGGAGGCTACTCTATAGCACTTCCTCCCTTCTCGGGAAGAATGCGCACTTGGGCTACTTTCCCGGCACCCAGTAGGTGATACAACACCCAGCGGCCGCCTCGCTCACCTCCGGTATCCAACAGGGCCAGCCGATAATGATTCGGAGATGGTAAAGGAACCGTAGTTGGACTCCTTACCTTTTATTTTCGGACCACCGTAACTGCCCAGACAGCTATGTTCATACAAGGCGGCAAATGCCCCTGCCGGCGAGTGAAAGCGGCCCCACTCGTGGGCAATCAATCTCAAGCTGGACGTTTGTTTGAAGCGCATGCTTCGTATGCCAAAGCTAGGTTCTTAGTTGATACTGGAGCCACAGTTCCTCTCTTGCCCGTTGGTAAATACGAGCTACGAGTCTCAATGTTTCGGCTGTCTGCTCAAAATTGTTCCTCCATTGCCATTTACGGCAGGAGTCAGCTTGCAGTCAACCTGGGACCACGACGACCGTACCTTAGAACTTCTTCCTTGCGAAGGTCCACACAGGCATACTGGGAATTGATTTTCTGTGGCATTATTAATTACTTGTTAATTCACGTAGGTTGCAGCTCATCGATCCTTCGACGGACACTGAGCCTACAGGTCTGGAAGCTGGAACAGATGCACACCGAGTCACAGGTTTATTTTCTAAAATTCCTCACGATTTTCAGTCTCTATTTGCTGAATTCCCCATTTTGACTAAACCATTTGAGGAGATAGACAAAGTAACCGATTGTGTGGCACACCACACTGCCACGAACTGACCACCAGTTACGGCACAACCTCGCCGGCTGGCACCGAACAAACCGGCTTTCGCCCAGCTTGAGTCTGACACTTTATTTTCTAAAGGTATTGTTTAACCCCCGCAGAGTCCATGGACCTCAACTCTACACATGGTTCTTAAGGAAGATGGAATTATCCGGCGTCCATGCGGAGACCACCCCACTCTCAACTCTGTTATCCTTCAAAATAGCTATATGATACCAGGCACACACGAGAATGCAGCATCAATTCACCGCACGATTGTATTTTCTAAGATCCATTTGGCACGAGCCCACCACTAGATCCCAGTCGCCGCTGAAGATGTCGGGGAAGCCGCTGTCATGACTGATTTTGGTTTGTTTGAGTTTCTACGTATGCCTTTTGGTTTGTGAAACCTGTTCGGATATTCGAGAGGTTTATCGATAGCATTACTCGGGATTTGGAATTTGTTTACGTTTATATCGATGACTTGATAACTGCACCGTCGAGCTTAGGTGAACGTTTCCGAGATTTGACGCTACTATTTCAGCTTATGTTCGAACATCGAATAGCAGTCGATCCCGGCAAATGTGGACTTGGCAAACCGGAACTTTGTTTCTCAGCCACAAGATCACCCGAGAGCGCATTAGGCCTCGCGAGGATAAAGTGCTCGCTATTTTAGATTACGCCGTACCGTTCTTAATTAAGGGGCTTAGGGCATTTCGAATGTTAGTTAACTTTATCTTCGTCTCATACCCCGTGCTGCTGAACATTTGTTTCCACTAACTAAACTACTTCGTTGAAATCCACGTAAGTTTTCGCCTGCGGATGCCGCAAGAGTGGTGCTCTCGAAGAATGAAGTGACATTGGCTCATACCATTCCCCCAATTCATCCAGTTCTGTCTGCCACTCTAAGCATGGCGGTGGATGAATCCGAATTTGCCATCGGAGCGGTCCTGCAACAGACTGTGTCTGGGATTTGGCAGCCATCAGAGATTTTCTTTCAGTGTCTCAGTCGCACTAAAATAGAATGTAGTCCTTTCAGTCGCGAAAGGCTGGCCGCTTATAACTCAGTTCAATATTTCCGCCACGCAGTCGAGGGTCAATATTTCGTCCTCTATAACGACCATAAACCTTTGGCTTATGTATTGAGTACTAAGTCTGACAGTTTCTCCCCATAAGTCGGACACCTATACTATACTTCTCAGTTCACGACTGACCTGCGAAACGTTAAAGGTGAGTCGAACTGCGGTGCAGATGCTTTGTCGCGTATTTCGCTTAATGCTATTAGATCTCTGGTTTCAGACATCCCTGCCATGGCTGCAGCACAGACACAGGATTCCTCATGTATGGAAGCCGCTCAGTCATCGTCGCTACAGTGTCAGTCCGCACCTCTGGCCACCAGTGCTTGGACTATACTCTGCGACATGTCCACTGGCCTACCTCGACCAGTCCTATCCTCTACATGTCGGCGTCTCGTGTTTGATATTTTACATAAAATTTCACATCCAGGTGCCGCAGCCAGTCTCCGATTAATAGCTGCACGATATATCTGGCCGTCCATGAATAAAGATATTCGTATGTAGGCAAAACGGTGTCCACAATGCCAACGATCTGCAGTATATAAGCACGTAGCTGCGCTTATCGGTGCTTTCGCTACACCTGATGCTTGCTTTGATCATATCCCCGTAGACATTGTGGGTCTATTGACCCCATCACACGGGTATGCCTACTTACGAACGTGCATCGATAGATTTACGAGATGGCCCGAGTCTATGCCTATCTGTATCGCCATCGCTGAATCAGCGGCTCGGCATCTGACAGAATGATGGATAGCTTTATATGGCTGTTCTTTTAAAATCGCTATCGATCAGGGGCAACAATTTGAGTCTTACTTATTCTCTTAATTTACTCACATGCTGGGTACGGAATACATTCGCACGACCTCGTACCATCCGGCATCCGATGGTTCAGTCGAACGTTTTCATCACCAACTCAAGGCGGCTCTCAAAAGACACGAGAGCCCCGACTGGCATGATACGTTATCGTTAGCTCTGCTCGGTCTCAGGACTTGCATTAGGGCAGATTTCCAATGTTCCGCGGCAGAACATGTCTACGGCATGACAACACGACTGTCTTGGAAATCCTTTACGTCGCACAGTACAGACTCACTTGCCTTACAGACTTACGTTCACCGTTTTTCTACGTACATGCAAAATCTCGCTCCGGCGCAGACTCGAATGCAGCGAAGACATGTTTTTGTTCCGACCGAACTCGAAATTTGTTCGCATGAATTTATTCGCGTTGATTCGGTGCGCAATTTACTGCAACATCCTCACGAAGGTCCATTTTGCGTGATTTCTTGTCACGATAAGACTTTCAGGGTTGAACAACTCGGTCGCTTCGATACAGTTAGCAATGATCGTCTCAAAGCTTCGTAAGTTGATGAAAGCCTGCCGCCCGCCCACATCTGATTCGATGTCAACATTGCGCTACTTGTTGACGACATTTCCTTGTCACGTCAAAATCTGCAGTTAGCGTTGCCTGCTACGATTTTCCATGAGGCCATCGTTTCACTTTCATAAAAGTACCCGGTTGGTACTGCTACGACTTCCAGTGAGATTGCCGTCTCACTTTGAAGCCAGATGCCCATAAGCTCTGCCACGTCCTCGAATGTGAATGCTGTCTCATGTTCAAGTCAGCGGCACACGCCTGTAGACCCGTCTGTGAATGAGGCCCCCGACTCACGTTCCGGTCGGAAGATCGTTTGCCCATCACGTTTCCGCGACTGGGTCAAACACGATCTTAACCATTGCACTTCGCAGTAATATTTTTCGTGTTTATCGTTTCGACACGATTTAACTTACCTCTTTAGTTATTTCTGTATTCTAGTCAAGTCCATTGCGGCTGCTACACCAGTTTTCCGTTTATTTGTGTTTTATGGAACTTCGCCATATGGTACACTTTGCTGGTCTCACGAAATCTGGGGAATTTTGGCACCGACGCTTTCATTCTGGATCGGCCTCGTCGCACTCGTTCAGTGCCATTGACGAACCTACAGATTTGGCTTCCGGATATCATATTGGTTAACGGTTACCCGACGCTGGACGTTATTGGTGTGGCACACCTGGATGACGATTCATGCAGCCGATGTCATTGGCAACGAATCTGGTTTAGGCTCGACCATCATCCTACGGTTCCCACATACCACGGATTTTGTCCGTCAGTATTCTACAGCACGGCTACACCCAAGTATTTTGCATGCATTCACGCGCACGTATATCGTTTGTATGCCTTCCCCTTGACATTTTTCGAAAGCGTTCCGTGCTTTCTAGCGGTAGGCTGCTTTAGTGACCTCGATCATTCTGAGAAAATGACTGTTTTCTGAACACCATTTTGGATCTATTTTCTCTATGATCTTTTCCGACGTTTGACATCGACCTCATAGTGTTTTTCGGTTGCGTACGTTTTACTGGACTGACTTCTCCGAGGTTTCCGTCGACCTCGTTTTGAATCTCTTTCACTTTCGGTCGCTCGCCGATTGTACCCGCTCGTGGTTCGCTTTCTGCATAGCCGTCGCGTTTTGTTTCGTTTTCCGTTCAGTGTATCTCTCGTATCGGTACTGTTGTGGTGCCACATTATATAGAATACACCTTGCATCTACAAACCGACTTGCGTCTACTCTATTCGTCCTATAGAGGGAATAAGGTTGGTATTGTGTTGAGACCGAATGGAAGACTCGTTTACTAGCAGCACTCGAACGTCCCTTATAAGAGCACAAACGATCTGGTAGCCAGTCAAGGTATATTTCCACGGTAACCCCCCTCTCTCGACCTATCAGAGAACCCACGTGAGAAGATGATCCTTCTCCTAAGGAAATTTCTATCAGAGCTTTCTAAGGAGCAGATACTACGCCAGGAGGCGTTACATACTTGCCTCGTCGGAGTTCAGAGAATACTGCACAATCGACCGATAGCCTCTTTTTTCCGATGACTGCAGTGGACTGGTGCTACCTCCAAGCAGTTTGCTATTGCTGAGGGGTGGCGGTAGTATATCGGCTGGTACTGGTATGAGGGACTGAAATATTAGACGCCGGAAGCCGGTCATCCACGGAGCAGATAAACTATGACGCCCGTGGGTGAGAGAATGTTTCTTGACTCCGTAGAGGAGACTGAAGTGGCATTTGAAACAACGAAGTCTCAGAAACTGCGACATCTTGCCAGTTGCTTCAGAAACATTTATGAGAGATAATTGGATAATGGCGATGAACGGGAACGTGTAAGTTTATGCAAGTGAACTCATGCGAACAGCCGTAGTACACACCTGTGAGGGATACCGCAGGTAGAATTTGGAGAAATTTGCTTACCCAAGCATGCCGACTGGAAGCCCCGGTCTTAGGCCCAGGAGATATGCAGAAGCCACCCTGTAATCCCCGTATACCCCGGGGAAAGGGAAGTGGCGGGCCCATTGCCATCAGTGTTCTGAACTACTATGTCTTGAGAGCAAAAGTAAGACCGGACAGCCAGATCCGATTACTGCCTGAATATGCCGTGATATCCAGGAGTAATTTTGGTGGCCGGTGTGAAATCCATATTGGATGAAGGCCCCTAGGCTGCTTACCTCCACATAATTCCCAACAAATTTTGGACCGCCCCTTCCAGCCTCACTAGTTTTGATACTGCCTTGTGTTCGTAGCTCAACCTGCGCTCGGTTCATTTAATTTTCCTCTTAGTGGTCACACTTTCTGGCTGAGGTAGCTTTGTGGACACTTCGTATGATAGTGATTCGCAAGGATAGAAGACAACTTTACTACATTACGCTTCGGCTTATTCAGCTAGCTCGCGCTGACGAATCGTGGACATCCAGTTTGTTTGCGTTGATCTTAACTTGCCACTCTTGGGAAGTTGTTTTCGAGCCTGATCAGGAATTCATAACTGAATCTGTTTACTTGGGCCGTGAAGCAGTTGTTCTTAACAGCAACAACATCAATGATACTGATGATACTTCTCACCAATTCCTCAGCACGCGTGATGCATAATCAAATGACGCAGATCATGTGGCCAGAGATTTAGTGGTAATATAGGCTAATGTATGAGTCTTAATATAAATGTTTGGCATATGTGAGATAAACGTGTAGAAACCTTTCGGGGGGTATATAAAAACGTACTCACACCAAAGAGTCAGAGGAGTTGATGGATACAAGACGAGATACCCGGTAGAAGCGAAATGGTTGTTTGATGAAGAAATGACAAATATGATAAATGTACGCACATGAAAAATTAAAGGAGAGGGCTTCGTCGGTGGTTCGTATGAGATGCTCAAGATATCCGGAGTTCAAATTAAGATGGCAAAATGAAGGCTGGATAAATGTTGGCTTTATCGCAGTGGATTATTACTTTATGCCGTCCGCAGGGCAAACACTATCAGCAGGGGAAAGAGGCTGCGCCATCAAACTGCTGTTACTAAACACGGAATTGGCTGTGGCCAATAAAGAGAAAGACGAAAATAACTATGATGGAAAGAGGCAGGTGTGAGTGGACTGGATGGTTCGGAATAACAGGAAAAGCATGATAAATTGTTTCCTTTCTGATGGTGCTGTGCGATGTGTCAACACGAACCGAGCAGGACAGAAACCACCCGGAAAACACAAAGACAAAGAAGACAGCAGTAAGCAGGATAAACGGGGGGTAAAATGAAGAAATTACTTGAGGTTGGGTAGCAGCAGACCAATTCAATCATTTGGATGCACACGCATAATGTGATCACTGCGAAGAAGGGAAATATGAGGAAGTAAACGCCCTTTACGAGAGGAAAAGCAGAAAGATGATAGAGGAAATGTTTAGGGGATGCAGATTAGAATTGTTCTAAATGGATGGTGAGGCACGGACCAAGAATCAAAGCTGAGGTGCGAAGATACTGCAATGGCAATGATAAGTCAGGTAAGAGGGAAGCGATTAAACAGATCAGGAAAGGCAGGCAGAAGTAGGCCGTATGGCTGGGGTTACTTCAAAATCAAAATGTATCGCCTTCTTTATAACAGGTGGAATGTAGAGGGACCGAAAAAGCAGGGGAAGAAAACAGCATAGGGAACGCAGAACCAACGACGGGTATGTTGAGCAATATACTAGAAGGACGATGAAAGAAATCTTCGAGAAGCAGAGAAAAAAATCAGGTTAGATTTGACCTCTTATGTCATTGTGGTCATTTTGTTGCTGGTGGGTCATGTGATGAAGGCCTAAAAAGAAGAGAGGAATTATGAGGACAGGCAAACCCGGAGTGCAGCAGCGAGCAGGACAAGTGTATTTGTGAGAGATTAGGGACGATGAAAGCGGGCGGCTTCATGCCGGCTGGCAAGTGGTCGTACAGAATTAGCCGAAGGGCTCTGATCAAAATACCGGCTGGTGAGTTGGTCCAAAGAAGTTGGCTAAGCTGGGAGACGAATGCATCTTGGAGACCCGTGCCGATGACGAATACAACTACGAAAGGAGTGAAGGTAGAAACCATGGGTTCTGACAATGGGGTGAGCATGGTACACGTGGAACTGGAAAGTATTCAGGCGAGGCATAGAAAGGGAAGGCAGAGAAGAATATGCAGGGGCAAAAGGCAGCGATAATATAACGGGGCGATCGGTAAGCTAGATGGGATAGAGGTAGTAGCTGGAGATCAGATATATGGAGTGACTAACAGGTTCATGGGAAGAAAGGAAGAATGAGTAGCTCCAGGCATGGAGAACATTTGCATAAAGCAATGTTGGCACGGTGTTTTGAGGGCTAACCTGCCAAAAGACAGAAGTACGGGCAAAAAGAGGTAGATGTGCATACGGTGGTAGACCGACGGCAATAGAAACACAAGCATAATGGCCGGATATTCATAGGAAGTCAGTGGAGAGGCGACCGGAAGGGATCAGATTAGTTCTAAAATCGTTAGGTGGGTCCAAATTGACAGAAAGTGGGCGGTGAAAGCCAAAAACCCGCAAACGGCTCAGTTAGATGCAGCTGAGCGGTGAAATCGAGGGCGTGATTCCCACAATCGGTGCTAATGGATGAGGCTTATTGTGTGCTGAAGACCATAACGAAAGACCACTTCATGAATTGAGCACAAGCGCTATGATCCACCAGCTTATTTGCACATGCTGATCTTCGCGGACGGCCTGAATGCCCGACGTGAGCCTGCCTAAGTGGCGGATTTCACCACACTCCGCACCACTGGGGTTGCAACGAGTGATCGTGGGTGACTGTATATGGGATGCGTATTATCAGCTTTGAAGGTATATGATCCAGGATCAAGCTGTTAGGTTGCGGGATCTTGGGGAGATAGGGCTATGACGGCAGCGCTTTTCAGACGTCCGTTGAGCAGCATTGTCTAGATGGGTATATCTTGAAAGTGCCCCCCACAGTGACAGGGCAGATGGCCAGCATTGAGGGCGAAATGCACGCTGATGGAGGACTGGAAAGGCTTAACAAACAGAGAAGAACAGTCTGAGAGCACCAGACCTGTGAGTCAAAGGTTAACGGAGGCAAGTAAAACTACGAAAATAAAAGCGTAATGGCTTCTGAGACTACTGAAAGGGGAAGCAGATTATAGGTGAATGATAAGAAAGCCTTGTAGTTAAGTTCCGTTTACACTCTACGGGCAGTGGTCATGGCTAATCAAGAGTCCAGGAGCATCTGAGTGAGATGAGGCTGTTTGTCTTTCATCGTGTCCGCAACCATTTATCTCAGGGCTTTTGTAAGCGAGGGCAGGACTTAGAAACCTAGGGCCTTCTGAAACGCAACATCTGTTTTGCACATATATGATAACTGAGATGCTCGGGTGGCACTCAGATAAAAAGCGAATACAGATAGAGGCTGGGATTTGGTTTGAGATGTTGTGGGCAACTTATTCTGGAACCGAGAGTAGACGAGAAAAAAAAATGTGACCGTAGCTTTAACTCAACCGGGGTGGGGAGAATTGTAAGAGATCTGCGGTGGGGTGGGTATTGGAACACAGAAGAGAAGCTTAGTGTGTCAGGGGAAGACGAATTGTTATGGAGCAAGCTATGCAAGAAAACTAAGTTTGGTTTGAAGCGGCGGAGCCAGATTAGGTTGAGATCCGAATGTTGTCATCGCTTCCTACAGCCTAAACAAACAAATGAACCAAGAAAATATTTAATGAAACGGCTTCGGATAACTGCTAAAGGGGCTACGCGTATCTCAAAATATTCAGAGAGGTTCATTTGCAGTATCCGGGCTAGGGCCCGACGCGGTAATTGTATATGCTCACGATACAAACAAGGAAAAAAGGAGAGGAAAAGAAGGGCTGAACCTCTAGCCTTGGCCGCTTAGCCGAGGCGTGCTCAGGGGTTTCGCGAGAGCTAGGGTAATTGAGGTCTAGATCTCGGAAGGTAGATCGACAGGCAACCGGAGGCCCACTAAGAGTTATGGATCCAAAGGGCAATTAGAATTTTATGGGTCAAAAGCCCTCACCTGTCAGTGGAAAAATTAATCACCCAGGAGCCACGCCAATGGTCGAGCGCATGGAGGTCCGTAAAAATGGCGCTGCTTGTAAAGGTAGCATCAATAGGCTTGAAAGAGCATGGTGTCTTCATATCATCCGCGAGCAGGAACGGTACGCTCTGATGTACAGATCCAGTACGTCATCGATATGCATTGGAAACGGAAGGGTACCCAATACATTGCCCTGAACAGTGGCAACTGTAACCGGTTCCGGGATGGAGGCAAAGCTGCTAGTTAGGACCTTCTGAGAACTTTTAATGGAGTAGATATACAACCAGAGAAGGAGTGGGTCGACGATGCCAAACGACCGCAGTTCTTCACCGAGGTGGCTGTATGGGACACGATCAAAATCCTTTCGAATATCAAGGTGGAAAACGGCTAATGCTTGCCTGGTGTCAATAGCTTCAGAAACTGGGTTTTGGAAGTCCAGCCGGCACGTGGTGCACGACCGCGATTTGAGAAGCTCACGTCGCTTATTGCTGAGAAGATTCGAGGCGAGATGGGTAAAAGTGCCGTCTTTAACAACCGTATTCATTTCTCTGGAAATGACAGGGGTTTGACCGATGGGTTCGTATTTGGTAATTTTGTGAAGGCGTTCTTTTTGTACTACTTAATAATAATAATAATGGTTTATTTCGGAAGCGCCCGAAGCATGCCATGTGCATGATCATGTAGATACAGGTGATGGAATGGACAGATATAATTCATGGAAAAATGGAGACTCTCATGAAATTATTGGATAAAAGGCTCAGAAGGGGGAATAAGGTAGGATGAAAATAGTATAAACGTATGCACACCATAGAGATTGCGTGGAGTTTAAATGAGCTCAAGAGCGGATTTGAATGGACGCCCGGTGAGTTTGAAATTCAAGGTCAGGTGGACTGAATGGCTGGTCCCGGGCAATTACATATGGAAGCAGACTGGTAAACATGAGAAAGGCTGGAAATCGGTATAAAGAACTGCAGTAGCGAGGAACGATGGAGAAAAAGGTGAGGTGCACTGCAGTGGATTAGATGACAATGAAGCACTGGTACTTTGCAGTGAATTGTCGGCGGACAGGACACAAAACTCACCGTAAAACAGGCAGCGAGCAACGCAAGGCGTAGAGGGATGATCAGATGACAAAAACGATTTAGAAGCATTGGATACGGTGGATGTGAGGCACAGATGTATATTTGCTGGATGCCTATGATGACGGTCGTTGGGATGATAGCAAGAGAAATGGCAGGTGGGGAACTGCAAGATGCAGAGCGCGTGCACATAGATATATATGCGTAAGTTTATGTATATATATATATGTAGATTTATTATATATATATATAGGTTTAAGAGAAGCAGGAGCAATAACAATGGGGTTCTAGAAAGAAATTATCAGTCAATAGGAGGAGTAGGTAATGTTAGATCAATTGGTTGTAGGATTAACTTTGGAATGTCGTGGTGGATTAACTTCATGACAAGTGCACGTAGCAGCCCAACGGAGAGAAAAATAGAATGCGGAAGCTTAGAAGTGATGAAGACTGTTAGGAGCAGTTCATGGAAGAGTGAAGATGGAAGACAGGATCAAGGAAAACAGGTAAGAATGGGTCTAATTATTTGATCAATGCAGGTGCGAGATGTAGTGACGGACCAGAGGAATCGGGTAGTGACAGGTCAGACAATTTTGAACTGTAAAAGAACACCGTGACGTAACGTTATCATTACAATGGTGGAACATGGAAAAGCGGACCACACTGGAAGGTACAGAAAAATGCCTGTAGCGAGCAATAAACGGATCAAGGGATGAAAGCAATGACCGAGGAGACAGGTAAGAAATCACCAATCAGATCATTTTACTGCAGATGAAACACGAAGGAGTTTGACTGCGCCGGTCTGAGGCCGAGTGAAAGATGAACTAGTTTGGTAATAGAAATGGTAGGCTCAATCCATCGTGAGTGGTTGCAGCTGGGGCAACCCATGTGGTCCGAGATGAGCAGATGCTATGTGGCGCGAAGTGAGCCTGGAAGTAACACTTGCTTCAAATAGTAAGATTAGTAGGGAGCTGTTGATGGTATGGGGATTCAAGGAGACTGTACCGGTGGCGGGGCCATAGAGTTGGCAAAATCAGGACTGAATGCTCCACCGATAACAAGGGGGAGGAGACCGAAGTTTCATTGGGTGGAACAACGTACAGAATTGCGGTTTTGCTCTTGAATTCCCAAAGTTATGTACGAGTGACTGTTTTCATCACTTACTTGAGCGTCTCAAAGCTTCAGCTTCTTCATTGCGAAGCTGAATTTCCTTTAGATCCCAGACAATATCATAGGGACATGCTAGTACAGTGTTAAGGGGGAAATGTGTGTTTGGAAACCGTCTTCGTATCGCAATACGCCTTTGTTAGAGGGTGGCGAAATTCGAGTTTCTGAGGCAGGAATTTTTTGACGGCGGCAATGAGCTCCGAGTGACAAAGTTCCATGGCAAGAAAGATTTAATCAGCAACCTGTTGTTGGTCAGCCGTTGTGAAAACCTCTTCAGTCCTGGTCATGGGTGAGGCTGGGCAGAGGGCTTTACGTTGAACGCGGAGAATTGTTGACTTGGGCCAGATGAGCTGACGTATATGGGAAGAGTAAAAAGCTGCCTGTTGCCATGGTGCTGTCGCTGCCCGAAAAACTACGCAGGACGGTGAGAAAAAGTTAGTAAATCTCCGAGTGAATACACAAGATCTGGAATGCTGATGTCTCTGGTAGAGGCTTTGCTGTGTTGCACTCAACCCCAAAATTGAGTATGGGAGACAAAGTTGAGTAAGTCGGGGGCTCCTGTGAGCTTAGGCCAGGATACTTCAGGCCGATTGAAACCATCGGCAATGATTCTGATGCCGAGGATAATGATGAAAAGCAATGAAAATCTTAAACTGAGGGGACTAAGTCCATGGTAGTAACACAGAGCGGGGGAAAGATGTACCCAGCGCGAGTAACAATAGTCTGCCACTGAATTGTAAGCCACAGAGAATCCGGGATTGATTCACGTGGGGTGCGTCTAATGGGAGATACGAAAAGAGAGTGCTTTAAGTACGCAAAGCACCCTCTTGAAGCCTAATAATCCTATTTGCTCTAAAAAACTTTTCATCCCCCCAGTGGAGTTTCTTTTGTGAGAATGTGGTCCATGATACGTATTTCAGTAGTTAGGTTGATATCGTTACTTGATGTTATGACAAAAGTGTTAGAGTGGTGAAGCTTATTCAAGGTAGACCGATAATTAAATGAAGTCGGTGGAGGTTCATTCCCGCGGAGATGGGTATCTGTGCTGGATTACGTGGGGAACCTAGTAGGCGATGTGCAGAGCCTATCGGGTGGTGGCGGCCAGTCTGGTACTGAGGGTGGACACAGATCGTGGTCGACTTGAGGGCCTATGGCCGAGCAGCGAAGAGCCTCGGAGGGATCATTAGGAGGTTACACAGCCAATCGCTTGAGACGTGAACAAACACTTACAGATTAAACTGAAGAGACGGTGTATGGCTGGGTGGCGATCTTCGTGGGTGATCAATAAAATAGGCTTCTACAAAGTCATCGGTGAGGTCTCTATGTTAGGGGGCCATGTGGCAGGGGTTGTGATGGATACCGATCAGGAATAAATGTCTCTTTGGACGAGGATAGGTTATCTGTTGGACACGACCAGTATAAATCTGATAGGTGCGCCCAAGGGTGAAGATATGTAGGTGAGTCACTGGGGGGTAGCTTGAGGTGGGGGATGGGAAGGGGCCAGCTAGACGCGGAAGAAGCTGGAGGCTCATGGAGGGTTTGAGGCAGGTATGTGGAGTGGATGGATGTGTAATCTGTGGAAGCGGGATAGAAGTGTGACCCTGAAATAGTTTCTGGCGTGTGTAAGTGGTACTTCGTGATTGAGCAACGACTGAAGGTAGTAGGAGGACCGGTGGGGCAGGCTGGGGCTGTACTGCCAGAGGCTTTTAGGAGAGAAGAAGGGACATCGTGTGGCAAGGGGGTGGATGGTTAGTATATCCCGTTCGATCAGAGGGAAAAAAGCGGAGGGAGGGTGCAGCAAAGGGGAGTGCTGTGACGCGAGTACAGCTGCAATGGTTACTCCAAAGCACAGAGCTGATGGCGTCAGATGGAGGTGGAAGTAGAGCAGCTGATTGACTCCCATAGAAGCTAAGTGTACGCTTTCAGGAAATGTCGATTGAGAGCAAGAGTTTTTGGGTGAACAGACAGGCCGATTAGAAGCGGACCTGGGTAGAGTTGCGGGTAGGTTCATGTAAGGTTTAGAAAAGCCTTTGCGAGAGGGGGTTAAACGCAACAGGTCTAGGCTTGCCTCTAGTGTGTGGCTGGCAAAGCAGTTGGAGTGAGAACGGTGGTTAACAACACCTGACGAAGGCTCCAGGGACTGGTCGGAACTAGTGTGGCAGAGGCTGGTAGTTGTAACAGTGTCCTGTTCGGACTTCGTGTGAGAGATCGGGAAGTGTGGGTTAGATACTGTTGCTTCCTGCCGCTTGGGGCGTGTGGTCTTGAGGCCAAGGCCACTGGGAGTAGGGCCATGCTGGAAAGGGAGGTTTGTGAGAGAGTGGAGCAGGGAATGGGGAGGAAGTCATTTTCAGGTCGACAGTTTGCAAGTGGACGGAATGGACAGCTTGATCGGTTGTTGGCTTCTTTTTTTGTGGGCCGCTGAGTGAGTCTCACACCGGGGCCAGTGGGGTCGGTTCGCAGGGGTAAGGCAGAACCATTTTTGAGTGATCGGGATATTTCCCGCCGCAGGGGTGTTCTTTCGGGTAATTTATTCATATTACTCAAAGGCGAACAGGCAGCAACTTCCACTTTGTTGATAATGAATTCTCTAGCCTTTAAGCCGTCTGCGAACTGGAATGGCAGGGGCTGTTACGAGGCTAGGAATTTTTGCGTGGCCCGACTTGACGTCATCTGTGGTGTGCCACGTGGCACGAGTCTAGTTTGTTCTGCTTCAGTAGCATTTGGGGAAGGCAGTCTGGGACTTCAAAAGCGGCAGTTTGTTTGCAGCTGGCCTCGCGGAGGTAAGTTCAAGTGGTAGCAGAGTCCAGGAGCTGTCCGCAGAGAACTAAGTTTCGGGAGATGTAGCATTCACGAGGCAAGAATGATGGTGAGAGGGGAAATCTGTAAAAGAACTTTGTCGGCCGGCTGAGTATTGCTTTTAACTTTGATAGCACTTTGCTTGAGATTATTTGATCTACTGAAATCCTGGTTGAGGGGGCCACCAAGAACGACAGTAGGGGATCCGGCTGCCGGACGGGGTCCGGTGCCCTAGGATTCGCCAATTTTAGCAGTTCCAGTTTTTTGAATATGACTGAGGACGGAAGTGTCATGAAAGGGTGAAATCTTGAAAGATTTTGCAGGCAGAAAACGTTATACGGGATCGGTCTATCAGTCAGAGACAAGCCAAAAAGTTTATATAGAGCAGGAATGCACGAGGCAGCCATATACCCACAGGCCGTGGTGCGATATAAGCAAAAATGGGGGACAGGAAGTGGACTATATAGTTCTGGTTAGATGACTTAGGTGTGATTGGGAATAGTGGGCAAGTGAAATTCCGGTTAGCGGTGTTAAGAGGTAGTATTCGCGTAGGATGTGGTGGATACTGTAACATTGTACGGACCAAAACGACAGGTGGTACACAGATATATTTTACGCGAGTGATCGATTTTCCGGATGGAATCGGAGCGGGAAGAAATAGGTGACGGCGGAGTGGATTGTTATGGTTGGTGAACAATATGCAGGGGAAAATAATGAGGTACGGCAGAAATTTTGGAGAATGCAGCCTTGTGTGCTTAGCGAGAACGGTGTAGGACTAGGGCTGCGAGGGGTCGGGAGCAGACACACTAGCTGGTCGATAACTTGGAGGGAACCAGAATAATTTTTTAGGTAAGTCGTGTTTATTGCCTTTAGGTATTATTGGAGCTAAAAGTGTGAGGGATAAAATACTGCTCTTAATGACAAAGATAACTAACCGCGGCGTATTGCATCAGTTTGCGACTGTAAGCCCTTACTCCGGGTAGGGAGTTTATGTACCTGAATGAACACAGTTATTAAGCTGAAAGATGGCAGAAACAAACAATACGAGACGGTATAAAATTCATAGAAATGAACTTGACTTGTTGCTTGTTTATTGTTTTTTGATCACCAGTTAGCTTCCCACAGTTTTCGGTCCTTATTTTGACTACCTATCGACAGGATAATAACTAAAGTTCACTGGTAAATTTGTGATGGTCACGCAAATGCATCTTAACCCACGAATACCACCACAGAATTTGAATAACAAAATTATTTTGATCTGGGTTCTTCATTGACCTGAGCTGCGCATTGCCTTGGGGCTCCACTGTGGTATCCAGGACGAGCGCAGTGCAAATGAAGCATTGGGTCGTTAATCAGATTCCACAAGGACCAGGACTTTTGCGTCTTGTTCGTCACAACTATGGCCGCCCTTAGTCGTTCCGGCGGCAGCCTCTTATGATCGAGTATGGCCTCAACTAGCTTGCACACCGACGAAGATTATATATCCGCCAGCCATTTAGTCACTGCTTGGGCGAGATCATCCGGCTCAGTAGACTTATAGACGCCTGGCTTTTCCTGTTGCGTGCGCACTGTTTCTTCCGTCAAGCTTCAATCCTCCTAGACAGACCCAGGATTCGCCGTCTCGAAAACTATTTGCACCAATGATTTTATGGTCGTTGGCTGTCAGTGGGCCTATAGTATGGCCCAAAGAGTCCGTAGACTGCTCAGTGCCGTAGCCCTTTTGTATGCTTCAGAGCATAGCGGCCCTCAGCAGACTTCAAGGGATTCGCTGGTTTGTTTTTGCCTTTGAAGCATCAAGCCAGAACTTGATGACTTCCAGAAGCCTTAAATCGAGCCAAATTGTTGTTCCTGCACTTTCGAGATTTATTAGTCACAGCTACCCCCTCATACTGGTTTGTCCTCAAACTCCTGCTTTAAAGGAACAAATTCAACTTGGGGGGTTATCATGGACCCCCTGATCACCTATTCGCATCCCACACCACTACCCCCCCCCCACTCTACAACCTATAGTTGATTCTCGGCTCTATTGTGCAGTCTAACCGCGTCCAAGCTCGCGGGACTTCTAGGCAGCTTGGGGGCTAATTTTGGCTGGCTCGCTCAAAATTGGTCATGGCAGTTACACGAAGCTTTCAATAATCGGAGATTAATCCGTGAGTTCCACTACGTCTTCGTCATGGTTACCCCAACAAGGATGGTGTGCTGACGGTTTTATATCTGGCATTCTCCCTAATGTGTTCAAACAGGGCTTTTAATTACAAACATCACAGGTACCTCTCCCTCGGAAGTTCAGATAGATACCTTAACCACTCAGCCTGCGTGGCAGGCTGAAGTTCCCAACTATGACGGCCCTATAGGCTCCTTTAACTAGCGCGGTAGTTATTTGCAGCTGACGGATGTGAACATAGACCACGTTAACCTTTTCTCCGTGGGGTGAGTGCAACCGTGCAAAGCTGAAAATTTCGAGTTAAAACCCTGGTCTGCTGTTTATTACAGTTCAGCCTGGTCTAAATGGGATGGCTTTCCCTCCTACAGCTTCATGTTTCCTGTCCTGCCTATAAGTCAAGAAAACCACTTTCAGTGAACCTCGGTGCACGGTCCTCTAAAGAGAGCTACATTTGCGTGAATGACACAATGGAAGCATTGCTTTCCCCAGTGACTTGAAAGAGCTCCGTTTATTTGCTGCTATTATTACACGCCTTGGAATATAAAAACAAAGCTTTTGCCTGGACACCTAGGTGTCTTTAGTTATTCTGTCCCGCCTGCTTCTTGGGCGCTATGCCCGAGATGACGGCAAGTTTTCTGTGTAGATGATACCTATTAGAATGCAAGTGGACGGTGTATGGCTCCCGGTCCAGCCCTGTGTGAGTTGCTACGATACCCAAGTTTGGGAGGGTCGCGCTGTCTGCAACCGCAAGCAGCACCGCCAAACTCCACCTTCTCCCAAGCCCTCGATTACGGTCATGCTTGGTGGCCCAAGCGGATTACTGATCGTTATCGACGAGGCAGCTCGAAGTCAAAGTGAGGCATTTTGTTTTGGGACCTTTTGCCGGATCTCTAGCCGGTTTCCAGCAGCCGGTAGGCCTCCTAGCCCCACTGTATGTCCGTTCGGCGTACTTTCATATCTTTTTATCGTTGTGGACCTCCACCGCTGCCCCCACTAACAGCCTTCCTCGAGCGGACTCACCGGCGAATCCCGCCAGCAATGATTTCGCATTAGGCAGGCCCTTGTTCTTGAGGGGCGATTTCCGTGCCCTCACCCTGAGTACCCTTCTTATAACCCGAGGGCAAGGGGTGCCCGCGAATCGCTTTAATTTGGACCCTTCTCCCATTTATGTCTCACCTGACCTTCGATACTATGATATAGGGTCCTTCGTGATTTAGAATCTTAAGCCTAAGCCTCAAAAGCCCCTCCCATCGATAGCTTCCGGCTTTGTAGGTCCTCCACTTGACTTGCTAATTCTTGGGGGCCATAATAATCCGCCCTTGCTGGCCTATCTGTTGAAACTTTGCACTCATTCTGAACCTTCTGCAGTCATCCCTTCTTGGGCTTGTGCTCTATCTACCCAACCCTCGTCTGGCAACTTCGAGAGGGTACAAGCAACTACCGCAGGGTAAAGTCTTGTTCATCACTCAAGTACTGCAAAGACTGCCATTCCAGGAGCCCTTGCTAATCCTGTAGATAAGTTTGTGAAATCTACGTTCGGTGCTCTTGAGTCCGTGCTAATGGTGTTTTCCCGGTGGGAGCTGGTCTTTTTCTTGTGCATGCAGTTCGTATGGTAGGCCAACAGTCTCCTTGCCATGAGCCAAGACCCACTCTGCCCATTGGTTCTGTTCACGAAGCAGATAGATGTCACCAGTTAGCCCTGAATGCCCTGGATGATCTCCTTGCTGCGCGTCTAGCATTCTTAACTTCGGGTACAGATTGCCGCACAAGGATGTCCGGAGAGGGTCAGAATTACGTGGCATAGTAGAGGATACTCAGATATGAAGTGAGATGTAGCTCAAAAGCAGCGCAACAAAAGAGAAACCATGACACAAAGAGAACTTTTAAATATAAACTTTCAAAAAGCCCCAAGCGAGAAAAAGCCACACAGAAAAGACAATGATATACAACTCGATGATGCTTTGAGGTAAATATAAAGATTATCCAAATAAAACACCACATACATTCCGCCACGCTCAGCGAAGTGAAATTAACCAATTTAATTCACTGAAACCGTTCAAAAATTCGATAAAGTCTGACAACGTGAAAAGGCTAAGCCTAGCGGTGCTTCCTTGAGGTTGATTTTCGGAATACCACCGTGGTCCATTCAGGTATACCATAACTGAAATTTCCTTTTGTTGAATGATTCAGTGAACGCTCACTTTGCATGTTGCCTCGCGCAGGTGATATGTGACGAGGCTTCCGTTTACCGTCCTAATTTTGGCAGTGAATCTAAGAAGTGCAGTGCTTCTTGTTGAGTACGCACCCTATGTGCATGAAGCCCAGGGAGTTCCGGAGGCCAGACTGGCCACAGCCGTTACTCGTCTTTCGAAGACAAAAATGAAGAGAGACGTTTTGCAAGCTGAACCTAGCTGTCTGTTCCTGCCGTCAATCTGCGGTAACTTGCCACTTAGCACTGCCACAGGCAGTGTCATACAGACAAGGAGCATCAGGCGGACCAGTATTTCCTAGGAGGCGGCACACTGTAGCGAGTAACACTAGGAAGAGATCTGGACACTATCCCTGCTGATGTCTGCCTGAGTCCCCAGCCCACAATATCTTGATATGTAGGGGCGATTTGGCGGACTCCTGGGAGGGTTCACATTTGAGACATTCGAAAAACGCCTATTCCACAATAGTCAGACTTCTCCTGGAGATAAATATGTAGGCGCACCCACCGGCACTTTGATGGGACATTACAATCATCGAAAGCCGTCAGCGGAACTCCAAGAAACGAATCCGAGGGCTTTTTAGTATGACATACCCCGACAGACTGCGCTTTCTTACTCTTTATGGTATGGAGCACAGAAGAGCTGGGGGCGACCCGGTTCTCCTGAGGAATGCCTCAAAGGGGCCCCTGTTCACATCGGCATCCACTCCGTCGCTCTGTGGTCAATCCCTAAAGCTGGAGCGGTAAAGTCTACCGCTGAGGGCCAGGAGACTGTTTCTCAGTACAAGTCTACGGTCCGTACAACTTGCAGCCACAGCCCGTAATTTAGGCAACTGGGATGCGGTCTCTCAAAAGGCAACTGTACAAGCCTACATCCCGGCGGTGCCTAGGAGCCCCACTCGAAAATCCGAGTAGGGCATCTGCAATATTGTCAAAAGTATAACTTTAAGGTGGTCATGGTAGGATGTTTGGGTTGTTCTGATGACATGAATGTTTTGCTTTCGACTCATGTCTGAGACCAGACTGTCCCATGAGTGCGATGAAATGCTGAGATAGAGCTTCCAGGTGATCCATATTATCTACCTGTTTTATCTCTTACCGTAAGGCACAGTCGTACAATGCAATACGGGAAGAGGGTCGGGCAGCGGGAGGCTGGAGGGCACCGCGGTACACATCATATGTTAAGCTTGAAGTAACACAGAGCATTGTGGCCAAAGGCCACCCTTAATGCCTCTGGGACGATCAACTTGACCAGAACAGAAGAGGGAGAACAGAATCAGGGTTTGGTGTGGAAGGCTTCGGCGGGCTCGTTGCACCAAGGAAAATAAAATGGGAAGAGAACAGTGGAGAGGAAAGTGAAGCGAAATTAAAAAAAGAAACATTATCGAAAAAAAAGTGATTAAGGAAAAAGCGCAATTTAAAAAAAGTGTTCATAATCGGTGATGGGAAAGTGGAAGGCAATAAAACGAAAGGGCTAGAAGGAAAAAAGCAAAAGATGTTTTGTGGTTGTTGCCGCCTATCAGGTGAGCATGCCCTTTGAGCGGTAACCACCAAGTAGCCGGTGGTGTGCTTTCGGAGGAATGATTGAGATCACCAACAAAGCACAGAAAGTCAGACAATGACGGGCTCAGTACCGGCACAAAAGCATCAAAGAACAGGTCAATATCGTCCCAAGAGCAGAAAGGAGCCATATAAAAGTTACCGATCACAGTTCCTCGAGGAAGCGAGGGTTCGGGGTGATATTTAACGACGAAGCAGTGAAGACCAATCCAGGAGAAAGCGAAAATAGTCTTAGACTGGCCAGACCACTCGAAATTGATGTAAGTATCCACACCACCAACTGTCCTCTTCTCAACCCGTTTTCTATCCTAAAGTAAACACTCAAAGTTCTCAAGGAGAACCAGATCGTCTTCAATACTTTTACGGAACTAAGATGTTGGATACAGCTCATACAAGTGTTCCTCTCAATCCGAAAGTTCAGCAGGTTGGTTGGGAAAGACATATTTACAAAAGGGGACGGAATGTTAGTACTGACCGGTGCGGGAACCGGCATCTTTCTTGGTGATCTTTACTAAGAGCGGTCTGCCAACCTTCTGGTTTGCGTTTCCCAGTCCAACTTGATCTTGGCCAGTTTTCATAAAAATGAGTGATGGATAGAGGAGCGGAACATATAGCGTCCCTTATCGGAGTGGATGGTGCTTTAGAGTGGCAAATTCTGAGTGACATAAGTTGGTGCTGAGAACTGCTCCAAGACTGCACTAGTCGGGTTCACAAAGAAATGCGGGGCAGTCAGTCTTGGGGGGAGCCTCGCTCCCGTGAGCTAAACTACACTCAAATGAAATTCAGATGATCATCTTATTGTGGAGTGCCCAGGTGTAGGGGCGGTTGGGCAGGAGAGAACCGGGTGAGATGCATGATAAGCTCCACCTACCACGAAACGGCTCGTGTATTTTCAAAGCAACTTCTTCCTGCTCTCTAGGTGCACTTACACACCACCTACATCACGGAGAGCAAAAGTTTGTGGGAGTTGAAAAAGGAGGAGAGGAAAAAGTTCAAATGGGCAAGATGGAAGAGGGGAAAAATAAAAAGAGAAGAGATCAAATGGAGTGAGCTGAATAAGAAGCTGCGAGGAGCAAAAGAAGGAAAAGGGAAGTATAAGTACTATCCCTTGTAAACCTAGTCTTAAAGTATCATCACTGGTCTGCTAGCTGGGGGATCCCGCCCTTCCCTCCCTAGAATGGTTTCACTAGCATTCACTCCCACACACCCATATACATACCGACCACTTACGGCAGCCTTATATGTCACTGGTTCCTAACTTGATGGTTCAAGGTCTTTTTCGTAGTAAGAGACAAGTTCTACGACGGGCTGCCGACGGAACCCTCCACTATTTCCCATCTTTGAGTAGTGTCCACAGAGGGATTGTAGCCAAAGGTTTTCCGAATTGTTCGCGTGGGATGAAAGCCGCCGTGAATTTTGTGAAGGGCAGCTGCAATGCGGCGGTTAAGATAGGTTTCTCCGACACACCAACCATGGATCCACGGAATAAACTCCCACCCTCGACGGTGAATACCCAGAAGAGGGTTGGTTTCAAGAGAAAGTTGAATCGTTTTCGAGGTGGCTTGCTCAAAGACCTATTGTAGAATGGCGGACTGCCTCACGGCTCCCTGAATAGTCGGACACGTAGCGCCTGAATCCGCAAATAGGTTTCACCACTAAATAGTCAGCTAGGCCTTGCAGCACCATTCAGGTCTGGATGGTGATGAATTCCAACTTCTCTCTCGCTGACCCACAAAAGCAAATCGAAACGCAGTCTGATGAACGATTCCGTCGAAATCGAGTCTTCATATCCTCTCGCCTGTTTCCCGCCCTCTTGCTTGATGGCACTATGGATCAAAAAGCCCAAAGGCGGGCACACAGCCCAATTGCTGTGACATGTGACGCACTGCCGTAGAGGAAGAGAGACTCGTGTAAATAGGAAAACTGGACAGACCTAAGTGATCGCCACTCTGGACCCGTGATCGGTGGCCTGGCGAATGGTCCCTACAACACTGAAAAAGGAAGCTGGCGTATAGTGGGCCCCGGTAGGTACCTGGTTTAGTTAATTGTGGTCAGAATATGATGAGAGGGAGCCATTTAGCCCCGACCGCGGAAGCCAGTAAAAAGGTAGGGCACGATACTAGACTCGCCAAAAAATATAGATATGGATTGGAAGATTCCAGGAGGACTTTTGGAAAGCCTAACCCCTAAAAATCGAAGGTCGGAAAGAAAGTGAGACCATCTCCTTGGGCAAACAGCAGGGGGATCTGCAGGCTCAGCATCATACAACAAAACAATGGATAATGCCCACAATCACTCAAAGCACCGTCGGTCCTCAACCCGTTTTGAAACCTAACGGAATAAGTAGCACAGACTGGCTAATGAGTTACTTTGCAGGTGGAGCCCTAGTTTGGTGAAGAGTCCCATTTTTGACTCCTTCGGTTTGCACAGTTTCAATATCACTGGAGCTATCAAAGCTGCTATTTCCAGCCAATTTCCAAGCTGTTCAGATTCTTTTCCTCTTTTTCCCCTCATCGCTTTATTTTTTTCTCGTATTTCAATTTCTCTAGCACAACCCTCAGTAGTTCCTGTAAATGCGGTAGAAAGGCAAAAGGCCCACATCCAAGCAACTACCATAAAGGCACTCATGATAGAAAACCAAAGAAAGTAAGCGCCATGGTCTCACCTTCGACGCAGGCTGCCTGTCACGTTGCCATATGTCAGGGTTCAGTGGAGTCTGAGGTTGCTTTTGCCACTACTGGGGGTCTCTTGTCTTGGGGGAGGCAAAGTGGACGGTCGAAAGAATAAAAATCTACCGCTGTGTCGTGACCACCAGAACAACTGCTACCTTTCGTCTTCCCGTAGCGGTACCTGAGGATATGTGGAGCTTCGGAAGCAAGAAACTCTAAAAACATTTCGCTCAAATTTCTATGTCCCGTGATTTTCACGAACACCACAGAAAACGCAGAAGAACCAAACACAACCAGATACTTGGCTGCAATAAAGTGGCACAAAAAACCAAACATGTACAGCAATTTCATGACACTATTGTCCAAAACAGGGTAGGACACCCGACGACAGAATAAGGGTCACTCGAATACTATGGTTACCAGGCTCACCAATCCCTATGAACTGTAGTGTACAAATCAGTCCGTGTGGCAGCTGAGTCAGTGTCAAAACTATCCAAGATGGCACTGGCAGAATAGGATAGGCGGAGGAGGGTGTTCAGATGAAAAGGCAAAGGGGTATGCGCAAAAGAAATAAAAGATGAAACAAAAAAGTATGACACAAACTCATGAAAGTACAGCTTGTAACCGGGATGTAAGCACTGAAGGAAAATGCCTGCCAATATATTCACTTCATTTCGGTCTGACGGCCGTTCGTCGAGTCAATAAGGATGATGTTGATATGAAAGCCAAGCGACGCCGATGAAGCCCATAAAGTGGTTTGTTTCTCACGGTTGGATCTGGCTGATGAACTTTCGAGAGACTACAGACCGGAAAGCGAGACGGTGCCGTAACGACAGCTTTATTGACAGCCCTTTCCATTGCATGGAGGTGGGGCTCGTATAAGTTTTATCGTTCACATAAAGTCATCAGCGCAAATAGGGATCATTACACCAAAGGACATTAAGGATCACGTAAAAAGTCGGAAATTTATGATACCTAAAAAACCCATGTAAGTCCAACTTGGGTGGAAATTCTGAAGCACTCTGCGTTGAACTAAGTTCTGAAGGCATTCAGCAGCATCTAAGGTTACTTTGCACCACCGCATATACCAAAGTAACCCAGAGGCACGCAGTTATTCGTAGAACCTTTTAATACCTCTCTCGCAATTTTTTAGCTTCGTGTAGTCCTTTTGCTGAGCTACCATTTTTCTTGTTCGGTAAAGACGAGTCTGTTTGCATTTATTATCAGTTGTCAAAGATTTGGGTTTATAACTAGCCTAAGCCGGGGCCTTTCATGTAGTGGGAGGTATACCAGTTCATGGCAGCAGCGCGTGAGATGCAAGTATCAGAAGGCACCGGATGTGATTTGTGTAAAGGGTGGGCCCACACGGTGTTCTGACAATTGTGACGGCTTGCATCTGTTATACTGCCAGGTAAGCTGGCTCATGTGGGTCTACGGTCTCTGCAAGCAGGTTGCAAGCTTGGCCGGTACAAAGCAATTCAAGCGGGATAAAGTCGAGCTTTTTTCCGAAGCCCTCAGCGAGCTGAGCATTAGATGCCGACGCGGGGTGCGGCAAACGGCTACCGGTTGGTGGGTGACCCAAAAACCGAAGAAGAAACTGTAAAGTATGAAAAACCCTAACTTGACGCGACGGAGAAAGCCTTAAAAGGGGAAGAACCCAGTTATCAGACCCTAGGAGTCCAACTGCTGGACCTCCAAAGGCGGGTCCGGTCGGTAGGATGGACAACTAGTCGAGAGCTACTTGTTCTCAACCGCGAAAAGCTGTCCATGAGGGAATTTAGCTCACGAAGGGGCGTGGACAGGAGGCAGGCACATGATATATTGCGCATCGCAGATGTTGCTCGTTCTTTTCCCTCGAGAAGGGCATGGATTATGGAAGTAGAAGCCGCTAAGATGGGCGCTGACACTGCACGACCAATCTCAGTTTAGTTTGCCGAGGAGCACACCAGGGATGTGCTAATAGCTGGAGCTGCTATGGTAGCCCTTAACACCAGGGCCCGATACCCCATCGTGCCGGAGGAACTTAGGGGGAAGTAGGGCAGAACCGTGGATAAACCTGCCATGCCATTAGCAAAACATCCACAAGGACAACAGAAGACCGCACCTGGCTTTCAGGGTAACGCGCTGACGGCGGTAGGCAAGCTACTGAAGTCGTCTGGAAAAGTGGTCGTTGAGGACGTTCTGGAAAGTGAAAGCTGGAGGCGATGTGAGCAGCCGGAGGACGATGCTTTCCCCAGAAATTCGGATGTCATGAGTACCCTGACGGAAAAGGGCCGGGATGAATCAAGTGCATTGGTGTCCAACAGTCTTCATACCGCCCAGTAATGAACAGAGTTGCAAGCTCTTGCCACCTTCTCGGGTGCTACATCCGAGACGGAAGCAGGCTTGAAAAACGGATATCTATCAGTTGGAATGAATCCCGTGGTGTTATACACCAACGCATGTAGCTTTCGAAGCAAACGGATGAAACTCTGGAAAGTCTGTTGGGGGTGCAACGCGTCAATGGTCGTCATTAGTGTAGCCTGGCTTTCTAGAGAAGAACATGTGCCAGGAATAATGGCTGACAATTTCGAAATCTATAGACAGAATGGAGGTGGTGTAGCCATCCAATTTACGTTGGTTTCAAGCCGCCTTGAGGCTCAGATCAAGGTATGCGCCTGGAATGCCTAGTTGTGCGCTGGTACGATCATCTGTCCACTTCCAGGGGTTGACGATATTTGTGTCTACAGGGTACCGAGTGCAAACAGCGATGAGGGCGTTTGCTTACTGCGGGCCCTAACCGAACTCGTTGAGGACGCGCATAAAACTGTCATGGTGGGTGATTTCAACCCTCCACACACTGACCGGAAGGTTGCAGTCTGCAAGCAGGGAGTGCAGCAGGAGAGCTACTCAGAGTGGCTGCATACAAATGCCTCGCAACAAAATATTGGGGATATAGCAGACACAGGGCTGGGCGGCACCGTCGTTGCTTGATCTCGCAATAACGAATTTTGTAGACGATACATCCGCACTGCTGTGTTGTGCATCGTCGGGCAAAAGTGTATGTCAAGGTCACTCTGTGCTTGCGGGAACCCGAGTGCCCTTAAGGCTGTTTGAGGACTTTGGTGGTACGAGTGAAGGAAACACTGCCACTAAGGTGGCAGAGCCAGCTTGGGACTGGGTAGAGGAGGCTACTAACGAGGAGGCGTAGAGTATGGTAAACGTATCCCTATTTGCCCCCTAGAACAATCTGGCACCCTTGAAACGGAGCAGGGGAAGGCAAACCAGTGTGGTGGAAGGCTGAATTAGCCAGGGCTGTAAGACGCAGAAATCGTCGCCCGAATTTTATAAAGCTTACGGCATTCAGCTAGCTTGGGATTGCCATATTAGGCTTCGAAAAGAGGCAAAGAGCCTCCTGCGAACTTGGAAGAGAGAGTTTGAGCGCAAGTTAGCCAAAAGCGTGAAAAACCAACCGGAGAAATTATATAGTTACGTGCAGCCAAAAGAGCCAACGAAAGACGGGATGTGTTCTTCACACACTGAGGAATGAGCGTCGCCCCTGACGACCAGAGCAAAGCCGAAACCCTGGGTGAATACTTCGATAGTGTACACAGAGTAGATAATGGAGTGCTAGTTAATTTGAGGCTGATGCTTCCCCCGCCGGAGTCGAACGAACTAGGTCTTTAGAATAGAATCGTGCTGAAGCTTCCCCGGGAATTAAATATCCATAAGCCAGTCGGTCCAGGTGGCGCCCACCTGCATATCATCAAACCGTCGGGGACATCATGGCTCCACTGCCAAGTAATCTGTGCAGGTTCAAGTTTGCCCGGGGCTGAGAAGCTGCGACGGCCGTGGCAACAGATGAAAGTTGACCTAAGCCGGTTATGGATAATTTTAGGCTGGAAAGCCCAACCAGCATCCTGGGAAAATTACTGGAGGAGATCAACCGGGCGCACTTCTGCGAGCACCTACTGGAAAATTCTATGCTTCGCGCAGCTCAGCATGGATTTTGAGAAAACAGGTCTTCTTTGACCAACCTCTAGATCCTCCCAGACGAAGTCACCTGAAAAATGAATGAAGGTAAACAAGCTGATGTCATCTTGACTCCAGCGAGGCATTTGACTCGGTGGAGCATCGGCTTCCGGTAATCAAGTTGAGACCATTTGGTATAAACGGGCAGATTCAGGAGTGGGAAACGGACTTCCTAACGGGTAGAACATTTTACTTTCGAGAAGGTAGATGAGCTCAAATTAAAAAACGTCGCCACCAGAGTGCCGCAAGGGCCCGTAATACGGTCACTGCTGTCTCTTTTTATAAGCTATTCAGCCTCAGTCCTACCGTCTCCGGGCTTCCGTTATGCGAGTGACCTGATATCGGTGGAGGCTCAGTGAGGCGAGAAGCTGGGCGGAGATATGGCAACCGCTCTAAACTGGGCACACAAGCGGGACTGGCATCTCAGTGCCGGGAATAGTCACCTGTTGCCACGAACTGCAACAGGCCTGACGGTTGTACAAGACCGAGGCCTACTTACCATGAATGCAGTGAACAGCGCAAAAGACCTTGGGATTTTGCTGACTCCTGATCTCAAGTAGTCATATCTGTGCGCAGCAGTTGCACAAAAAGGCCCGCGGTGAGAAATCCAGGTTCAGCTAAGCGTTATCTTGCATACAACTGAATGTTTTTCATGGCTGTGGATATGTCTATAGTTGGACTTGTTTTAGGAAACCGTGGTTAGGCATGGTCACTTGTCTGCCTAAGGATGCCACCTGATTGCGGAACGCACAACTTCTTGCAACGGGCACGGTTGATGGTCAGAGGGGCAGGAATTATAGGCAAAGACTCATGGACATGGAGCTTTTCCCTGCGGAATGGAAAAGACTCTGAGGGGATCTCACGGAGTCCTTCAGGGTGATAAAATGCCATTCTGGGCTTTGACTGGGGTGTCAGTCCTGTTAAGCGACGGTCTCCAGAACGAGTGGTTACCGGAAGTAGTAAAGAAGTATGTGGTTTCGGTTAAAAAATGTTTCTGTCACGAACAAAAAATGAGGGCTGGACAGACGGTGAAGGAGCAATTGCTTCGACCTGATTCAAAAAAGTGAAACACCAAAAACAGATCATATCTTACGATTCTTAAGTCAAGAGGATAGAGATTGAGGAGTGAGAGGCGGACGGGGTTAGGTGGGTGGGATATGCCACATGCCTCTTTGGTGGAAGCCCTGTGAACGCTTTCTAGGATCTCGCGGTCTCGGACAAGACCAGAGTGCACTATCTGACTACCGTACTCCAGCGGAGGTCTGATATAGGTGCCAAAAATTGTGGGGAAATCATCCCTAGAGATGCGCGGGAAAGACCTCCGAACCATATTTAGGACTCGAAAGGCAGATTTGCTCACAAGTGGATGATGGTGAGAGGAGGACAAGTTTCATTCTAACCAAAAACCGATCACATTGTGTCAGTTAAACCTAGACAGTGTGGTTGCTCCATTAGTGGAGAACGTGTGACCAGCCTCTCTGCCGAAAGACATGCTCACGCATCTGTCATCAATAACTGGGAGGTTCCAATCCTCGGACTAGCGTTTTGTTTCATCAACTGCAATTTGCAGGTTTCCAGCACTTGAACTCCATAGGGTTACATCGTCTGCGTACATGTCGATGTTCACAAGAAGGGCTGTCGGAAGATCGTTTGTGTAGATCGAGAAAAGAAGAGGACCTAAGGCCGACCCCTGGGGGACCCCAGTTGTTACTGAGGTTGGGGCAAAACATTATACACCTTAACCGCAAAGTTGCTGTGGCAAGGAAGCTGTGTGAGATGGCCAACATAGAGCCTGTATTCCCGTATGTTCGCAGCTTATAAAGAAGATGGAAATGGGGGACCTCGTCGACGGCCTTAGCAAGACCGATGTATAGAGCTCGTTAAAGTTGGCCATCACCGTAGGCTTTCGTCACGCTGTCCATGAAAGTAAGCATAATGGTGAGGCATGATCTGCCAGAAAGGAACCGATGTTGGGACGGGGAGAGGATCGTATTTCTGTTCAGATAAGAAAGAAATGCACTCCTAGGAATTCGCTCGAAAATTTTGCGGGGAATGCTATTTAGACTTATGGATCTGTAACTAGAAGCACGATGTCTACTATCCTTATTACAGATGGGTGCGATGACTGCTGAGTAAAACTCCATCGCCAACACATCACTGAAAAAGAGAAGCATGAGGAGCAGCTAATGTGTCCGCGGCTTCCTTGAGAATGCTTAGTTGGATTAGGTCAAGACCCATGGAGCAATTTCGGTTGAGCCGTCGAGGAACTTTTGCAACTGCACCTGTGCGAACAGTGATATTGCTAAGGGTAATGACCAAAGATATCGGGTGCACGGCAGGGTGGGATGATATTGGTACTGGGCTAAAAGCTGTACGGACGTATGAGCTGAAAGCCTTAGTCACTTGGCTGGGGGAAGTGATTTGGGACCCGGCACGATTCTTGAGAGCAGGTCAAGTCGGAAATATGCCCCTTTGACGGAGCATGTCATGAAATAAAAGTGTCTCGTTGGTCCTTACTCTTGCGCGTACGGATCGTCGGACTGCATTTTTACGGGGCATTATCTAGTCTTCGTATTCGTTGCAGATAACCCTGAAATCTTTTGCATCACGGGCAAGACCTGTAGCAGAGAGGCGCCCGCGTTTGTCTGGGAGGCTCCTAATGGGGCGAAGGGGGAGCCGCTTACCGGTCTGTGGAAGACGAATTCTGAGCACAGATAGCCTACCATCTAAGGATACCAACTATCTGAGATTCCTTTCCGCCTCGTCAGCAGATCTACTTAGGTTAGCTGAGTTTGGCTGGGGAGGAAGGAATAAATGCAATGTCCCGGTTAAAATTGGCCCCTTCGAATGCCCTCAAAATTTTGATTTCTAAGGGAAGAGGAGGCCACTCCACCATATGATCGAACCCACCGAGAATTTGGTCATTTCTGCCGAGAGGTGGCAAGTAGTAAACCACGTCTACTTGGGACCATCCATAGGTGATTATCAAATTTGGTAGGGATAGAGCATGTTCTGTGTGATATCAGGTCAGATCATTTAAGTTCAACACCCATGAGGTCTTCAGTACGACATCTAGGAGGGGTTTACCAAAAGTGACATCAATGGCATCAGCCTTCTGTGTGTTGATACTTGGTGAGTTGAAGTCACCGATGACTAACAGATCGGTGAATTCGGTGTAGCATTTCAGGAGGCATAATAAATCTATGAGACCTGGGCTTTCGCTAGAACTGCATGCCAGAGTGCGATACGCCCCACCTGCCAGTATGGTGCCTGTCCTAGAGGGCGTAAAGGCTACCCACAATCAATCCGAACATGAAAGTGTAGGGGTTTGCAATACAGTGAGAAGAGGGATAGATCTATCTTATCATATGACCATCCCGCCAGCACTACCTCCGCTAGAGTCCTGTCTTACCGCGAAGTTTCCCGGAATGGATATTTCGGCATCAGGTATACCAGGGTTGAGCCAGGTTTCTTCGAGTGCTATGATCTGTGGCTCCCTGTCCCTTGCAGGCTGCCCTCTATTTTGTTCCATTCCTCAGAGCTTCCATTTGTCACACAGTGTTTCACGTTTCCTTCTTTTTTTAGATAGGATCCGACGAAATAAACTGCTCAGTGTCCGGAGCATAAATGAAGTGCATTCCATCAAAAGAATCCTGTAAGCTCGACGAGTCATGGCCGCTATTTGTCCTGTGCAAAATGAACTTATCTGAACTGTCCGTAGAAGGCTATGGGCTTATTATAAACTTAACAGCAAGCGACACGCGTGGGCCGCTTTAAGACGGCCATGGTCAGAACCCAAGCACTGCCACAAGAAGAAGAGTGCGAGTATGGGAAGAAACTCGCCAACAAGGTGGAAGCAGACCCGAAGAAGTTCATCTCTTACGTCCAGTCAAAGAAAACAACACGTGAGAGCGTATGTACCTTGAGGAAGCCCGACGGAAGCATTACCGTCGATGATAAAGTCAAGGTGGAAACCTTACTTGCGTTCTTTTAGAGAGTGTATTGTCAGGACCAGATGCTTAGTGCGGCGTTATCAGATATTGGGAGTAAGTCAGTGCTTTAGGAGCTTACTGAAAGTGAGGACGAGGTGCTCCACTAGCTCAAATATTTGTACAAGCAAAACGCGGCCGGACAGGATGAGATCCAGCTATTTAACCCCTTCCCGGTATCCTGTCAGGGTCTATTGCCCAGCTTTACGAGCCTCCTCTAAGGAGGGGTAGGGTGCCAGAGGACTGGCGTAAGGCCATTGTCGTAGCCATACACAAGGCAGGACCCAGGCAGAGGGCGAAAAGCCACAGACCAGCCAGCCTGAATTCAGGGTCGTGTAGGTGCTTGGGACATAAAGCCAGAAAGAAATTGCGCTTGCATCTGGTTAATAACGACCTACTGACGCCCGCACAACATGAGTCTGTTAAAAAGATCGTGTCTGACAGACCTACTGGTGGTCATGGACCAGACAACAAGGCTGATGGATGAAGGCACGACAGCTGGGTTTTGTTATTTGAATTTCAGTAAGGCTTTGGATCCTGTGAATCATCGCCAGATAGACCACAAACCACAGACCTTTAAGGTAAATGAGGGAAGCAAATAATTGAGTTGTGCGCTTTCTTAGGAATCGTAGTTTCTGTGTCGAGGTGGAAGGTTATCCGTCGGTGTCAGAGAGGGTTACCGATGGTGCGCCACAGGGTCCAGAGCTGGGACCTCTGCCCTTCCTGCTGTACACAAGTGTAAAGCTACCGGGGAGCGATTCAGCATTGGATAAAAGCTGTTCCCACATGGGCAGAATGGTTAGAGTTAGCACTGAATCCTGCCAAAAGCCAAATCCTGACGGCCAACACGGAAGAAATGAACAGTATTTCGTTACACAGAGGGTCGGCGGTAAAAGACCTAAGTGTGATAGTCACACAGGACTTAAGGCTGTCATGGCAGTGCCAGGGAGCTGCAAATATCGCCAGAAGGGCAATGACTGCGACGTGCTATGCTGTCACTTGCAAAGAATAGGGGTCTCAACCCCTTTTTACTAGGTTAAGTTGCGGCTTCTGCTGGAGGATTGTGTGCAAGCGTGTGCTCCCTATTATGGAAAGGATAAGGAGTGCTTAAGGGGGGCGTTGCGACTAGAATCCAGAATGATCACCGGTCTTGGGGGTAAATCTTACGCCCAGAGTCTAGAAAACCTAAATCTCTTACCTTTGGAATAAAGTAGAAGCCGGGGCGACCTAATAGAAGCTTTCAAAATCATAGGGTTTGTTTTGTGCGAACATGGGAGGTTAGTTCGTCTCTGCTACTGAGCTCGGCACCAGGGGACCCTGTCTTAGGGTACAAACAACGCACTCAAGGCTGTGCATTCCAGCTGTTTTTCGCAAACAGGGTTTTACCCGCGCGAAGTAGACTGCTGTTGGATAAATAACAGTAGCGACTTTGGAGAAGGCCCCAGATTTACAATGGAACACAGCCTTTCCAGAACAGCCGTCCGAGCAAGGGGCCAGGTAATGAGCCCTGGTATTCTCATCAATGAAGTGGTGTCTGTAAAGGTGACACTATCTGGTAACTTCAGACTTCCAGGCAAAGTATTCAACGCACAGCATTGGAAGCCAAGAAAACTTGCCCGACAACACAAAGGTATTGTTCCACAATGGAACTCCACCAGTTTTTGTGATCCGCAACGGGCTGTGGTACGTTCGAATTTAGTTTGAATCTCCCACCTGCTACTGAAATACTGCTTAAATTGGCCTAACGGAAGTATTTACCGTTTTCGGATCGTCAAACGGTGTTGGAACGATTTACTGAAGCATACGTCCCACATATCAAATTTTTGTGTGGTTTTCGGCCACCAGGGGACTTGTGTTTCTGTAGCTTTTGCAGATTCAGCGTCAGTGCACCTTTATTTTGTTTCTGTTGGGCTACTCAGAAAGTCTCTTACCCTTGCTTGTCCGAAGTTTGTTCAAAGAGAGCGCGAAGTGGGATCGCTGGCTACATGGGCCGATGATGGGCACATGCAAAATGCTCAGGAATCTCAGAGGAGCATTACTCGACAAGTCACCGAAAGGTAGATTGAATGGATGAGCTTTCGTTATAAAATCTCCACCGGGCAGCCTTTTTACTTCTCTATTATACTGGAACTAACTCGAAGCAGAAAAGGCGGATGGAGAACCAAAGGACGCTGTAGCACTTCAAACTCTCCTTCGTGGATGTGGTAGGGACCAGCAGTGAGATGTTGAGAGGGACTTGGGTAGAGGGACTCACAGGTGAACTAAATGTTGCGAGTCCCTTCTCATCATCACCAAAGCCGAAAGATGCCGCAAAAGCAGCCCCGAGGAAGAATAGGGCCACAAATAAATCACAAGCGGCAAATGCCCCTGGGGCGCAACAAATCCGGTTTTCAAGGGCCTGAAGCACTAGACGGAGAGACTAAAAAGAGAACTGCGGGAGATAAGGGCTGAAAGGGAACCCGACAAGGTGATACGCCGCAACTTTCTCATGCTGAACCGTGAGGAAACCATCACTAGGGAATCTAAAACAAGGCGAGATGTTAGGCCTAGTGGGCACTAGTTATGTGGTAGGACTAAGGAGGATTCTTACTGTCAGCGCATGGAAACAGCCGTGACCGGGACTACAAGCAGGACCAGCAAGACCAATCCCGATTGAGTTCTTAAGCCAGAACTTCAAAGGCCAGCTGCTAGCAGCAGAGGGGGCTTTTTTCATTGCAAAATGGCAGATATTGCGTCGTGCGTGACATTATAAGAATAGGCTCAAGAGCACTAAGAAGTGCCAACCTGGGAGAAAGGCCAGTACAACCATGGCCTCAACACAGGGGTTCGCTGAGAACAAGCTCGGTAATACAAACCGGGAAGTATATCCAGAGCAGCACGCGAAACAAATACTATCAACCAGTGGTTGTAATTAAAGACGTACTGGAAGGGGAGGCGTGGGGGATCTCAGCGACAGGCTGATGTAGTCCCAGACTGTCTATCAAAAGAGCTTCAGGATCGACAAAAACGGAAGTTGGCACTATAACGCCCATGAGGCGTACTCAGGAGTCCTGCCTGATGTAACAAACAGTCCCAGAGGCAAATTAGCAAACTACGATATCTAGTACATTAGAGGCAAAAAAGAAGCAGCCACTCGGGCGCTTCGCCTTAGGCAAGACATAAAATAAAGGAGAAAAATGCGATGTCCACGGGAAGGGTCGCTCGTGTGCTCTACACCAAAGCCTGCAGCTTGAGAACAAGTGGGCGGAACTTATCAATGTAGCCGCCCGCCTCAATGCTGAAATAACCGCAGTCTCAGAGGTTTGGTCGTCCCACAACAACCATACCCCCCAAGAAGTGCAAGACCATTATCTCGTCTATGGACAAGATAGGAGAAGTGACACAGCAGGTGGGGGAGTGGCCCTCCTGGTAAGAGAAGGACTAGGGCACATGGAATCAGAAGTGAGTTTGTGCGCAGCACGCACTCAAATGTGTGCCACCATCGTAAGATTGAGAAACAGGAAGGCAGCTGTTTCGTGCGTATATAGAGGCCCAAATTCAACATTTGACGGGAATAAAAGATTGATGGAGGCCTACAGCAGCTCCAGATATCAGAAATCGGACTTCTTATAGTAGAACACTTTAACCCGTCTGGAGTGTAATGGACAACAAGTAGATATGTTTCCGGCAGATCACAGGGAGACTTCATCGACTGGAGGCAAAGCGGAGCTCTGGTTCAGAATATCAGAGGAAAGGCAGGGTACTGATAGGGGCAGCAGCCTTCGCTCCTTGACCTAGTGTTCACGAGACATGAGAACAACACAGACTGTGTGGATATGCCGACACCTCTGGGCAGAAGTGGTCACGTCACCATCAAACTTTCCCTGTCTGAGGCATGCGAAAGCCGTAGGAAAGTTACGTAGAAACCTTGACAGGATAGACATGGAGGAATTACTAACTGAGGCTGCAGAACTAGATTACGGGACAGACGACGAGAAAGATGGAGTAGAGGAATTGCGGCAGTGGATAAATGGAGACCTTCTGCTGCCGCAGGACAGCCTTGCCTTATTTCAGGAGTGTGAGAATGAAGGCAGGCCGGCTTCGCGGATGCCGGCGGTTTGATCGGCAGGCGAAAAGAGACAAAAGCTGGCAGATCTCCAAGGTGGCTGGTAGCGAAAGATCCTGGCTGTGGTAAAAAGAGGATGGAAACTCAGCCGTGAAAGGCCGACGACGGGCAAACCGGACATTTGGACTGGCACTAACCAAAGAATTAGGGCAAAACCCAAGAGGCCGCCTTTGGTGTGTTCATCAAAAGGCCTGGGTGGGCAAAGAAGCGAGACCCCTGGTCCCGGGAAATGGGGGCCGATGAAGGCAAAGCCGGTGCCTTGGACCCATACTTCGAGGGTGTTCTTAGATATGATGGGGGACGACTGACATCGACCGAAGCGCAAGTAGTTTCTAATTCCCCCCCCCCACCCGCAGTTTAGAAAACGGGAGGTAGAGTAATTATTCGAGGGACCTAACATACACAGGTCGTTGAAGCCTGATGGCATACACCCAGCCATCATACGACTATTGGCTGCCGTGGTCAGTAGACCTGTCTGCCTTCTATGCTGTGCCACTTTCAATCGAAGGGTAGTGCCTTTGGGCTGAAGGTTAGCTGCAGTTGTGGCTGTGCACAAGGAAAGGTGACGACCAGATAAAGAGAATCACCACCCTGTAAGTCTTACATGCATTGTGTGCAAGTGTTTAGAACGACTGGTAAGGGGGCGTGTACATAAACACCTAGTGAACCGCGAGTTGCTCTGTAAAGCACAGCACCGGTTTTTGAAGGGCTGATCTTGCCTTCCGAACCATGTAGTATTGTTAGACGAAGTCGCTACCTGGCTGGATAGAGACAAGATTGTCGAAGTTTGGTACGTGGGCTTCAACAAGGCTTTTGACTCAGCCCACTATCGCCTATCGATGGAGAAGCTTAGGACCTTCGGGATAAAAGGGCGAATACACAAGTGGGTATAAACCTTCTCGGCCAACAGAACACTTTGTGTTAGAGTGGGAATCTGCAAGCCAAAAGCAGCGCAATAACCAGCAGAGTACCTCAGCGGCCAGTTTTAGGTCCACTACACTTTCCTCTCTACATGAATGGTTCAGTGCAACGATTAGCACTGTCGTGTTTCGCTTTTGCGGATGGCGTAAAATTCGCTGGATCAGGAGATTGTGGTGAGGGACCTGGCCCAGGCAGTCCGCTGGGCAAACAAATGGGATATGCCCCTAGACGGAAACAACAGTCATCTGTTAACCAAGGCTGCAGTGAGAATAACGGCCATGGGCGAAAGTGGACCATTCACAGCTGAGGCGACACAGCCAACAAGGGACTTGGGGGTCCAAATGACTGGGGACTTCAAGTGCACTGAACGATGCAAGCTGGCTGCTCTCAGGGTGAAAGATGAACGTCTTTGGCCGCGCACAGCACTTTGTTGCAGAGCGGTAGTTACGCCACCTTTAGAACATTGTGTACTGGCCTGAACAACATTTTGAAAAGGATGCAGCTTGTCTGGAAAAGGTCCAGCGACTAGCCACCCTGGTGGTGGAAGGAAAACAAGGGAAGTCATGTGAACAACGACTGCCTGATATGAAACTCTTCCCACTTGGGGAAGGAAGACCCGGAGAAAACCTTACTGAAGAGTTTAAAATTCTGAAGGGTTTATCAAGCATAAAGACCGGGGTAGATTTAAACAGACAGTAGATTACAGAACGAGAGGAAATAGTATGAAATCGGTTAAGCCATGCTCTAGGCTAAATGCGTCAGCGAATTTTTTCAGCAATAGATTTGTGTGAGTGTGGAGTAGACCAGCCAAAGGAATAGCTAGTTTGCAAGGTGTAAGGCATTTTAAGGAGATGTTGGATGCTAAGTGGGACGAGTTTCTCACAGAGGTAGAATATCAGGGATTAGGGAGAAATTACAGTTTACTCTAGGCTCTTCAGTTTTCCTGTGACTGTGCCTACGATCTGGGGCACTGAGTGTGATGAGACGCTAACGTCATAGTTGTCTCTCGCCTGTATGGTGAGAACGGCGCTTCTTCCTTTTTTCAGTCAACCGTAGGAACATTTACATTCGGGTAAGAAAGCTGCAGCCAGCCGTTTGCTCCGGTAAAACCAGCGAAGTTAGAGGTACCAGAGGGAAAAGCCGATGAAGCCAGCTGGGCCGAGTTGGTAGCAGGACAAAACCGGGCCATCGGTGTGATGAGTCATAAGGAAGGTACGTCAGCTTTGCACTTCGAGCCCTGAACCGAGTAGATGGGTGGGAACGAAAAAGCCACGAAATCCAGAGCTTCACTTATCATTGAAGAAGTAGCACTGCAGACACATTTAGAGGTCAAAAACAGGGTATTACTCGGAGACTGCGCCCGAGGATACCCCAGCCCTTGAATTCACAATAAATTTAGTAGTGTGGACCGGGGAACCGTCAGTCTGGTACACAAACACCTGCCGTCTCCCGGGGAAAACGAAGAGTTGTCGACCAGGATCGCGGAGCCTGACGTCGCTGCGCTGACTGGAACTTGGATAAAGCCAGGTACTGAAAACGTGCTATCTAAGGATATGCTGTCTGCGGACAGGATCGAATAGATGGAAGACAGGGGGCGGAGTATCACTACTAATACGGACCTACATAGGCCACTGCGAGGCCCCGTTCGGCTTGGTCTCTGGTAATGTGCAGGCCAGGTCCTGTCTAATTAGGATAAAGGTGCGGACAATCCCCATTGTCTGTATCTACGGGGCACCGCTAGAGAAAGTTGAGGGGGACGTCTAGCTTTTGCGAGTGCTAAAAGCAGTGCTGGTACAGACAGGGGAGCTTGTCTTATAAGGGTTGGGGTCATTCTACCGGAAACTGACTGCAAAAGGGAAATCGCACCAAGGGGGTAAACGGGCGACAAGGTTCTGCAGTGCGTCCAGTTGCGTGCACTTACGCAGCATGTGACGCAAGTCACCAGATACAGAGGTAGGCAGCACCTGTCTCTCCTTGATATAACCATGACGCGGCACCACCAAGACTTAGAAATTAGGTGGGAACAGCTATTTGGCAAGAATGATCACGTAGTCCAAAGGGTCACACCGAGGCTTAGAAACGGGCTGAAGTAGACCGTTTTGCTCCGGAGCTATGAGAGTATCAAAGTAGACCCAATAAAGGGGGTAGCCGAGGAAGTTCAGTGAACATAGAGTCAAAAACTCCTTCGAGTAGGAACTTGAGGAAGCCATTGAGGCGGGGATACTCAGACTTGCAGAGGATTTTACACCTCAGATGGCGGTTAGCAGTAGGAATCAACCCCCGTGGTGCTCTTCAGAAGTCCGTAAGTCTATAGTAATTCGTAGGCAACAATGGGTGGCGTAGGAGATGTACAAAACTCGGGTCGAATGGAATTGCTATAAGGTGGCCAAGAACAGAGCTCAAGCGATCCAAGGAGTAGAGGAATATTCCTTCGAGCGTCGGTTAGCTGCGTCGGTCGGCACAAACTCAAAGCGGTTCTACGATAACGCTATTTCACAAAAGTACGGGAGGACGGGTAGCAATTATGGAAGGGGCGCAGGGGCGATTAGCTCTAAGCGACGAAGACAGGGCCAACATGCTCTTAGCATACTTCAAGAGCACGTATCCATCAGCAAGTGGTTTAGAGGAGTGTATGGAGGGACCACAGGCTCCTTCAATACCAAGAATTTCTGTATGAGAAGAAGAGGTCTGCGCGGAACTGCTAATCTTGAATAGAAATAAAGCTGCTGAGCCAGATGGGATTCATCCAACCATCTTTCGACATCTGGCAGGGGTCTTGAGGGCTGCGGTGACAAAGCTGTGCTTAAAGTCAACCAGGAAGGGAATTGTGCAGGGAGACCAGAGGAAGGCCACAGAGGCGGGAATTTACAGGAGTGGACCCCGGCAAAAGGCCGAAAATTACCAGCCGGTTAGCTTAATTTTTGAACTATCTAAGTGCCAGGAGCGAATAGTCAGGAAGCCTACCCCTAGATATTTGGTTCAACACAACCTCAAATCAAATGCTCAGCACGGGTTTGTGGCAGGACCATCTCGTTTGAAGAGTCTCCTGCCGTTCTTTGATGAGATAACCTAGCGCCTGGGCGAGGGACAGTCGACAGCTGTCTGTCGCTTGGTCTTCAGCAAGGCGTTTGGTTTTGGGAACCCCAGATGCCTGGAAGCTAAACTGCAGTCTATGAGAATTGTTGGGAAGGCAAGGCGATGGGTAAACCGTTTTTTAACGGGGCGAACTTTTAGTGTTGAGGCGGGTAGTCACGTCTGTGAACCAGAAGGTGTAACAAGTGGAGCGACACGGGGCTCGGTGCTCGGCTCTCGGCTCTTCCTCGCCTTCATCAATGACCTAGCTCGTGAGCTTACAACCCCCGCCTTTATGTTTGCTGATGACCTCAAGGCAGCTGGAGTAGATATAGAAGTTGACACGTTAGCAGCACATAACTGGTCACACAAATGGGACCTTCCACTAAACCTTACCAAGTGTCAATGCTTGGCCGCAGGCGCAGGGTCCAGTGGGGATGGCGTGGGATCGTTGCACGTGGTCTCTCTAGTCAAAGACTTGGGCGTTACATTGGACAACAGCTTCAAGCCGCCGAAGCAGTGCACCGTAGCAGTCAACGTGGACAGGGGAGAACTATCTCAAATAAGATCCATCATGCCGTGTAGAGAGCCAGAGATTTTCTTTCCGATATACCAGGCCACAGTTGGGCCGCACATGGAGTACTGCGTGCAAGCCTGGACACGGTATTACCAGAAGGATACAGACTGTCTGGAGAAGGTGCAGGCTCTAGCCACTGGAATGGTGATTCGGCAAGGGGGTTTAGCTACACAGAGCGTCTCCGTGCACTGGATCTGTTCTCGATGAAAAGGCGGCGCTTTGGCGGGAATATGACAGAAACCTTCAAAGTAATGAAGGGAGTGTCGGGTGTAAATCGAGAAGACTGTTTCTCTACAGTCCAAGAGAGAGGCAAAGGGGGGCATAGCGTTACATTAAAAAGAAAGCACTCAATGACCGAAATTTTGGTAATTACTTCTCGAATAAAGTGGTACCCTATTGTAGTAAGCTCCCGGAAGAAGTCATAAATACCATAACAGTGAAAGCTTTTAAGAGGGCAATGAATCAAAGTTGGGTGGCGTTATTCCCCAAATTGTGTTAGGCAGTTTCAAGGAGCAGACGCAATTTACCCATTGTTTCCACCTTTGTCTGCCAGGGCTGATACACCACAAAATTTCTGCTAATCAGAAAAAGAAAGTCATGCAGTGTTGGGAGCTACAAAAAGGCGTCAAACCCACAACTATCTTGACACACGACTGGCTCTAGCCACACCAAGCCCTATGCAAACTGAGCTGAAATTTGTATTTGCTCAGCTGCGCTGCACCGGCAACTCCCTCAGCGTGATATTTAAAATTATATTTTCTGCGGTTGTGTCAATTTGTGGAGCATTATGCATGCAAAAATAGTCAAGAATGTTACCTCCATGTGTCTGATTTGTGCAGAGGTTGTTCGTCCCGAGCGACAAATCCTTTCAGCGTGATGAGTGTTATGGTTGGATCCTCCTTGAGTGTTCCGAAGTGGACAACTACCTTCACAAAGCCCTAGACAAATACCCCGTGAAGTTGCTCAAAGTGCTGTGTATTAAATGCCCTGATCCGTCGACGGCTGTGTGGTCGGAAAAGAAGTCATTGACAACGGAGCTTTTCATCGCAGATAAAACTGATTCATCATCATTATCAACGTCGCAGTTGTAACCGCCATCCACTTTCTCGTCACCGTCAATGGCAGCAGAGGTAGCGGCAACAGCATCATCGTCGTCATCAACTTCACCAGTGTAGTCATTGCCTCCTTCATCGCCATCAGAGAGTAAGACTTTCACGAAGGTCATGGCTTACAATAGCGCGGTAGCTGCCAGTGCACACGTCCCCTCTTCTGTTTCCTCTGGACCTGGCAGTGAGGAGGTTACTGCTTTGGGGACGGAAAATGTCAGTCGTAGGGGAGCCAACAACAACAAGAAGGAAGTACCGTCCCAAGAAGGAGCAACGACGATCACTGCTGTCACACTGGCAGCCGTCCCTCTATCGGTCTCTGAGTTAATGACACTCCATGGTCACAGAGATCCTCGGGTTCAAGTGCATATGGGGCAGAAGAAATCACCTCCGCGGGATCAGTGCTTGCTGGTAGTTGGAATTCCGGAAGCTTTGGTATCGGTCTCTCAGCAGCTTCTCGATCACGACCTTCTTCATTTACGGAGTACATTTGCAAACCTGTTCTCTGCTGATAAAGAGAAGCTGGCTAGGTCTAAATAGGCAAAGACAGCTTTTCCTCTAGACCAGATACGTGAAACCGGGGATCTTTGATCTCTGAAGGTTGCTCTTGCTTCTCGCGGACAGGCACAGGAGATTTTACTGCGGTCGCCGGGTCTGAGAGGCGAGGCTGCCCAAGGACTGCTTGGCCTGGAACCAGGGGGTCGACAGCAGTTTAAGCAAGCTTGCATTGAACTCCGGGAACTCCGCGCAAACATTGAGGAAAATCCGTACAAACGGGAGTTTTGGGTAGTGAAGGAGGGGGGGGGGGGCTGCGGGTGACTTGGCCATCGCTAACTGCAGTAACGTTGCCAGCTCCGGCCCAGGGAGACGCCCTATTTTGAATCTCAGTTTGTCGTGAATAGACAGATAGCAGATGTGGTTCTAAGCGGTGTTAAAGGGCTGTCGAACGAACGCGAGGAACTGGAAATATCTGCTTTAGTCCACAGACCTGCGGTTATAGCGCCGACTGAGACTTGGTTGCGTGACCAGGTTCTAGACACCGAGGTTGCTCTACAGATGTACCACATGTTTCGTTCTGACCCAACTCGGTTCAGAGGTGGTGGGGGTGTGATAGTTTATATTAGAGACGACGTATCTGCCAGTCTGCTAGATCTTTACTCGGATCCCCCAGGGTTTTGGGGGGCATTTTGGTGTAGGGTGAAATTGGTTGGTAGTGGATCCGTGGTTTTGGGACATTTCCACGGAGCACCTGCTGCAGAGCCACTGGGCATCCTGGATTCCTCGAGTTGATGGGTATCTGACGATCACTGCCTCATCCCGTGTGACTTCTATGTGCCCCAAATTTACTGGGCTGCATCCTGCTTTACTGCAGCAGATGATAACTTCTTCCGAAACCTGGTCATCAATGCATGTGATCTACAGTTGTACCAACAAGTATCCCAACCAACTCGCTTCCAAGGTGAGCAATCGTCCTTTCTCTATCTTGTTCTCACTCCACAGAGGTCGGCTTCTCCGAAATTGATATCCTACTCCCCTAAGGTTTAAGCGACCATGCTGTTCTGTACATACACTGGAGACTTGGAGTCCAAGCTTTGACCAGTTCACGCCGCGGATCAAAAGTTTGGCCTGTGAACTTTGAGGGTGTGAGGGAGGCGGCATGGAATATGGTATAGGAGCATGACGATCCTGACAACGTGAACACAGGTTGAGGCCGCATAAGTGACGAGATCCTTCGGTTGGTTGATGGCTTTGAGCCACCAAACCGCCAGCCATCTCATGCACGTGGCGTAACAGCCGGTCGTGGAAAATCCCCCTTTTTCCCTCGCGATTCAGTGTCTTTTTTCCTAACATCACTCATTTGCCTACATTATTGATTTATCTTTACGAACTGGTTATTTTTCTGGACCAATTGTTGTTTGTTCGCGCCCAGAGCGCTACTTTGTCACATCCTTGTTCAGGACCTGCGTGACGCACGTGCTGTTTGCTCACACGCTGCTATTCGGTTTCTCGTTGTTGAGTCCTTGTGATCGCATTATTGAGGTTTGCATATTTTTTATGTCATTGTTCATGTAATAATCTAGTATCGTAGAATATCGCGGATAATCGTCTTTTGATTTCGGGATCCGTTGTGAATTTGACTACGCATTGCTCAAACGTTCGTCACAATACTCGATAGATCAATTTGGAACGAGGAAAAACACGCAAAATGCCAAGAAAAGGATCGAAAACATTGGAATCCGGACAGGAAGTAACACGGCAAGTCTCTGGGGAGGCTTTGGGTACATTTGATTCTTTAGTTAATGTTAGATCGCCTAGTCCTGTCAGTGCTAGTTCACGTGTTAATGAGAGCAATATTGATCGTAAGGATGTTGACTTATATAGGCTGAGAATACTAGACCTAGAACAACAGTTACTATCGGCTAGACTACAGGCGCAGGAAGCAGAGAAGAAGTGCACACAGAAAGAGCGAGAGCATGAGACCAGCGACTTCGACACTTCCGATAGATCAGGGTGCAATAAGATAGGGAACCCCACGCCGGTCGCCGACTACAAACCACCATCGATCGATCTGCCTAGAGTGGAACTAACGGTTTTCGACGGGCGAGGTGAGCAATACTGCAGGTTTGTCAAACAGTTCGAGACGTTCGTTGAAAATAAGGTAACCGACCCTGGGCAAAGACTTCTTTACCTCACTCACTACTGCCGAGGCCGAGCAAGAGAAGCTATCGACGGAGGTACCATACCGGACCCGGAACAGAGTTACACCCGAGCAAGGAAGATTCTATGGGACTTGTTTGGCCAACCGTTCACAGTAGCCCGTAACCTAATAGAGGGCGTGATAGTAGAGGCAAAGGGAACCAAGGGCGACGTCTACACAATGGCCGACCTGTGATTAAGATTCAAAACTGCTCAATAGCCCTCAACCATTTAGGTTACAGGGCTGACTTAGATGCAATGCACACTTTGGAAAACATAGTCCGTCACCTTTTTCCCGAACTACAAGCTTGGTGGGCGGAAGAAGCAGAACGGATAAGCCGAAGCGACAGGGAAGTTAACTTCGAAGACCTGACCGAATGCTTGGACAGGCAAACGAAGATAGCTGACAGCAGGTTCGGCCGACTCATCCGGGACAGCAACCGGGCAAACAGGCCCCGTACTAGCCAAGCTCAAACCCCTGCACGGGAACATCCAAAATATGAACCTTGGACCAGTACACATGCCATTTCACGCGATGCTACTGCGCAACCAAATTTCAGATCCTGTGGTACTAGCCATGGACTGCCGGAATGCCCCAAGTTCGACAACGCCACAATAGACGAACGGTGGGGAATGGCGAGGATGGCAGAAGCGTGTTTTATCTGTCTCAACACCACGCACCGGGCAGAAGCCTGTAGAACAAGGAATCGATGTGGTTACGAGGGCTGCACGGGCAGACACCATCGGCTGCTGCATCAGGCGAGAGTAACCATATCCGAGGCGAGTACCAAACCCAGCGTTATTTGTTCAACGTCGCGATCTGCCAGTAAACCGGTACGTTTAGGCTTAGTGGCCGTGGGAGTAGTGACTCCGACTGGGGTGGTCAAAGCGTTGGCTTTCGTCGATAGTGGATCCGACACTACTCTAGTGAAAGAGCGGTTTGCCGACGAACACCAACCAGCTAAAGGTGCGACGTCGTTGGCAGTGAGCACGGTGGGCGGAACACAGGTAATGACCGCCAGGTAGATTGAGGCTGCAACTCATCTCTCTAGACACTAACGAGGAAATTGAACTAACGGAGGCATTCACGTTAGCGGATCTCCCCATGCGAGCACCAAGGTCGGTCAACGCCATCTTGGCTAGGTGGCCCCACCTGCAGGATGTAACCGTTGTAGACTGGGAAGATGATGAAGTGGATATCCTCATCGGCTGCGACGTGCCAGAGGCGCATTGGGTGCTTGACCAGAGAGTGGGCGACCGCCAGGCACCTTATGCCGTACGCACGGCTCTGGGATGGATGTTATACGGTTCAGTAGGGGTACGTGGTTCCGTGAATTACTTATCCGCCGAAACGGACCGCATAGAGTATCACCTGCGGCGGCTGTATCAAAAGGAGTTTCATGACGTTGGAGACGAAAGACCATCGTTGTCTCAAGAGTATCACTTAGCTTTACAAACGGTACGGCAAGGCACTAGAGGCTTCAAGAAACAGTTCCATGTTCCCCCTCCATGGCGCACATCGGTCGACTCGTGGATTGACAATAGAAATTATGTTCTCCAACGATTACTACGACTAAACGAACGCTTCATTCGAGACCAGAATCTGTGGGAACGATACTCGGAATTAATGAGGCGGAACGAAGCCCTCGGTTACGTTGAAAAGGTGCCTGCCGACGCCGACATCAAAAGCGGTATCTGGTATCTGCCTCACTACCCGTTTATTAACCCCAAGAAACCCAATAAACAGCGGGTGGTTTTTGACTGTGCGGCCAAGTTCCAGGGCAAGTCGTTAAACGATCGTCTACTACAAGGGAATGACAGGACCACACCACTGATCGACGTTTTGTGCCGTTTCAGAGTGGGTAAAGTGGCCTTGTCTACCGACATTAAGAAATGTTTCATCAGGTGAAGATTCCGGTAGGAGAACGAGATGTTTTGCGTTTCCTGTGGTGGGAAGGGAGCGACCGGGACAACGCAGTGGTGAATTATAGGATGACCGTCCACCCCTTTGGAGCCATATCGTCACCATTTTGTGCAAACTACGCCCTCCGAGAATCAGCGAACAAACATGGCGATCTAGTACATCGGACGGTGGTAGATAGCGTCAGCAGGAACTTCTACATCGACGACTAGCTTGGGTCATTCGATGATGTGGAATCAACTCTAGAGCAGTTCAGGGGTCTGACGAGATTGCTGGAAGAGGGCAGCTCCCATCCAACCAAATGGATGTCGAACGCTTCAGAAGTACTAAAGGTCATTCCGTATCACGAAAAGGCCGAAGGGGTAAGATATTTGGACGGCTTTCCACTTCCTCTCGGGCGCACCTTAGGACTACAATGGGACGCGGAAACGGACGACTTTGTTTTCGAGCTAAACGCTCCCGAGCTGCCAATAACCCGTCGTGGCATACTATCCGCTGTCTCAAGTTTGTTCGACCCGCTCGGTTTCGTCTCACCATGGCTGCTACCCGGAAAGATCTTGCTGCAGCTGCTGTGCCGTGAGAAAATTGATTGGGACTAGTCACTGGACCGAGGGGACCGGTTGGACTGGGAAACATTTTTGAACACCTTGAAGAAATTAGGGGACATAAGGATCCCACGATGTTTGACTCCTGGCCATACGACACGGACTAGAGAACTACATGCTTTTTCCGATGCATCCGAAGTCGGTTATGGAGCTGTGGTGTACGGACGATGGTGCGCAGGAGATGGACAATATACTACGAGGATCCTGTTCGCCAAAGCCCGCGTCGGCACCACTGAGGTCGGTCTCGATCCCACGACTTGAACTCAGCGCAGCCGTGTTGGCGGTCAGGGCGGTGCAAGCGGTGAAGGGATGTTTCGATCTCTACATTTAGTCGGTTAGCTTCTGGACGGATTCAACGATAGTACTTTGCTACATTAACAACGTACGGAGCCGGTTTAGTACTTTCGTTGCTAACCGGCTTACGATTATCCACGACGAATCAGCCACGAACCAACGGAATCATGTCACGTCTGGCGATAATCCAGCCGACCTGTGCTCCCTAGGTGCGACCAACTTCAGGCAACTAGACACGTGGACGAGAGGGCCAAACTTCCTGCACTTGCCCAAACAGGACTGGCCCGTGCTCGAATTAAAACCCCCCACGGAAGTGGAACTGGAGATCAAAGGCGTAGTGATAGCGGCCAACTTCATCGAAGAGACATCCATTCTATCGCGACTGGCCAGGTTTTCTTCCTGGATGAAGACGCTTCGCTTGCTAGTTTGGTTAACCAGGTTCAAGAGAAATTTACTAGTCATGAAAGGGCTACGGCCCTCAGGCCGGATACGAGTCGGCCCGATAAGTCCCGATGAGCTACAAGCGGCAGAATACGATACTTTCCGAATGATACAACGCGAGGCTTTCGCCCGAGAACTCAATAGGGCGGAAGAAGTGGGACCGACCAGTAAAGACATACCATCTCCAAGAGACGAGCTGAAGCGTTTAAACCCCAAACTCATCGACGGACTGCTGCGAGTGGACGGCAGGCTGACCAACGCCCACCTGAGCTTCGACACAAAGTATCCTATACTGCTGCCTGCGAGAAAACCTGTAGTAGAGATAATGATTCAACACGTCCACGCCGTGGAGGGACATGCCGGGGAAATTCACGTGACGAGCGTCATCCGAAAGCGTCTTTGGTTGTTGAGAGGACGAGAGACTGTAAAACGCGTAATCCGACGGTGTGTGCAATGCAAAAGACGCAATGCCACGGCGGGCAAACAACTCATGGCCCTACTACCAGAATGCAGGGTGACCACGGGCTGGTGGCCGTTCAGCGACACCGGGTTGGACTATTTCGGGCCCTTGTGGATCAAGTGCGGGAAGAGATTAGAAAAGCGAAATGGATGTATCATGACGTGCATGAAGTCACGTGCGGTACACCTGGAAGTCGCACATTCGATGACGACCGATTCGTTTCTACGGGCCTTGCAAAGATTTATCAACCAAAGAGGCGTACCGGCCGACATATACTCAGATAATGGGTCGACCTTTGTGGGCGCTCACCGGGAATTGCAGCGTTGGCACAAGAACATAAACAGGGACGAACTGCAGGACCGAACCGTGGCCTACGGCATACGATGGCATTTCAACACCCCACAGGCCAGCCACCGAGGCGGCGTATGGGAACGCATGATCCGGTCAGCCAGACGGATATTGATGTCAATCATGGAGCAGCAGCCGCCCGACGACGAGACGCTGATCACCGTCATGACTGAGGTGGAGAGAATCCTGAACAACCACCCCCTGGTTCCAGTACTGAACGGCGACCCCACCTATCTGGCGCTCACCCCGAACGACTTATTGACGTTAAGGTCAAACGAGGGTTTCCAAGGGCCGGTAAACCTTCGCGGGAGTTACCTCCACGGATGGAAGCAAGCTATCTTGCCAAGGCCTTCTGGAGGTGATGGCTACGGGAATACCTACCGGCTTTGCAGACTCAACAGAAGTGGCTGGTCAAAACAAGACCATTCAAAGTTGGGGATGTGGTTATGATCGCCGACGAACGCGCGCATTTCAGCACTTGGTCTTTGGGAGTAGTTACGGAAACCATCGAAAGCACTGACGGAATGATAAGAACGGTGAAGGTGAAGATAGCTAACGGAGTGCTCATTCGTGACATACGCAGTATTAACCTACTCGAGAGCGAAGGCGGAGGAGCTGATAACCCCGAGGCCCAGTAGGCCTTTTCACTCTAGTCATCGAGGTGGATAAAACAACACCATATATACCACACGTTCCTCGTCAAAGACGCTACAGTGCTCGCGGTCTTTCGTTGACATTACAGAAGGTTCTTTCCGATATGTGGTGATAAATGCGATTCCATTGTACATCCCGATGCATACACACACGCACGACGCACTCTACATCCCGTGACCCCTTCAAGCATGTGACAGTGTTCGTTGTTTGCTTTTGTTGACGTTACCGAATGCCCCTTGCATATGTGGAAGTAGCGGAGCTAGGTCAAACATACATGCTACATTTTACTCGTTTTCTTGCCACGCGGTCTTTTGTTGACATTGCAGAAAGTCCTCCTTTGATGTGTAGTCATACCTGTGATTTCATTGTACACCCCGGCAAACACACGCACTCACACACACTCACTCAAGCACATACATCCAGGACAGGACGGCCCTTTACAAGGACAGCATCTATGTGACCCTTCACGCCCGCCAACGGTCATCTGGTCTTGTGGAAGATGTAGACTAGCCTCACGTCTATGTAGCCAATGGGTTAGGTGCCACCAGTAGTAGAACGTTAACGACGAGCGATAGGCGCGCTCACTGACAGCAGGGCCTAGGCAGGTAGAAAGAATCAGTACCTTTATACCGAACCTTCGAATCTGCTAAGGATCCAGCAGGATTTTGGTGGGCGGTGTAACGACCGGTCGTGGAAAATCCCCCTTTTTCCCTCGCGATTCAGTGTCTTTTTTCCTAACATCACTCATTTGCCTACATTATTGATTTATCTTTACGAACTGGTTATTTTTCTGGACCAATTGTTGTTTGTTCGCGCCCAGAGCGCTACTTTGTCACATCCTTGTTCAGGACCTGCGTGACGCACGTGCTGTTTGCTCACACGCTGCTATTCGGTTTCTCGTTGTTGAGTCCTTGTGATCGCATTATTGAGGTTTGCATATTTTTTATGTCATTGTTCATGTAATAATCTAGTATCGTAGAATATCGCGGATAATCGTCTTTTGATTTCGGGATCCGTTGTGAATTTGACTACGCATTGCTCAAACGTTCGTCACAATACTCGATAGATCAATTTGGAACGAGGAAAAACACGCAAAATGCCAAGAAAAGGATCGAAAACATTGGAATCCGGACAGGAAGTAACACGGCAAGTCTCTGGGGAGGCTTTGGGTACATTTGATTCTTTAGTTAATGTTAGATCGCCTAGTCCTGTCAGTGCTAGTTCACGTGTTAATGAGAGCAATATTGATCGTAAGGATGTTGACTTATATAGGCTGAGAATACTAGACCTAGAACAACAGTTACTATCGGCTAGACTACAGGCGCAGGAAGCAGAGAAGAAGTGCACACAGAAAGAGCGAGAGCATGAGACCAGCGACTTCGACACTTCCGATAGATCAGGGTGCAATAAGATAGGGAACCCCACGCCGGTCGCCGACTACAAACCACCATCGATCGATCTGCCTAGAGTGGAACTAACGGTTTTCGACGGGCGAGGTGAGCAATACTGCAGGTTTGTCAAACAGTTCGAGACGTTCGTTGAAAATAAGGTAACCGACCCTGGGCAAAGACTTCTTTACCTCACTCACTACTGCCGAGGCCGAGCAAGAGAAGCTATCGACGGAGGTACCATGCCGGACCCGGAACAGAGTTACACCCGAGCAAGGAAGATTCTATGGGACTTGTTTGGCCAACCGTTCACAGTAGCCCGTAACCTAATAGAGGGCGTGATAGTAGAGGCAAAGGGAACCAAGGGCGACGTCTACACAATGGCCGACCTGTGATTAAGATTCAAAACTGCTCAATAGCCCTCAACCATTTAGGTTTATTGAGGTTTGTGTTTTTTTTGTCATTTTACACGTAATAATCTAGTATCATAGAATATCGCGGATAATCGTCTTTTTATTTCGGGATCCGTTGTGAATTTTGCTACGCTTTGCTCAGACGTTCGTTAGACGTGGTACTCCGTTGTTTGATAGTGAACCTCGATGCCTGCTTCGCAGGAGGAACCGGGCATGGCAAAGGTATCGGGAGACCGGCCACGGCCATACTGTGTACGGACAGGTACGGAATCATTGTTCACCCATGAGGGCAATCAAGCGAAGCTGGTTCGATGATAGGCTAAGAGCCGACTGTGTCAAGGCACCTAAACTGTTGTACGCGTATGTCAAACGCCGCACAAGAGCAGCGCGGGCATACCAAGCTTGGTTCAGACTGAGATCGTCACTGACTCTGACTAGGCGAAGGCTGACCTCCTGGCACGGCATCATGCTTTATGGCATAAAACGAATTATGTAACAACCCTTCCGCCTACTTCGCCATTCTCGGAACCCGCCAACGTGCCCTGTTATTTTCATGTGGACGAAATTACGGCGCACTAACAATCTCTCGGGTCTCATCAATCAGCCAGCTCTGATGGAATCCACCCTCTGGTATTAGGTGAACTCGCAGTCATTATCGCCTCAAAAATCACCAGGCTTTTCAACCCCTAACTGGCAGCAGACAACTGCCGGGTGACTGCTGAGCCGCTGTTATTGGTCCGCTGTTCAAAGGTGGTGACGAAACTGCGGCTGTTAATTACCTTCCTGTGAGTCTATCTTGTGTCGTCTGCAAGATCGTGGAAAGTATCATAACCAAGCAGGCGTGGAACACATTGAAAACCATCTGCTGTTCGGTTCTTAACAACACGATCTCCGGAAATCCCGATCCTGCTTATCGAATCTTCTGCTTGCTCGTGAGCTCTGGGCTGAAGCGAAGGCCGAGGGATATCTCGCGCAAGTCATCTTCGTGGACTTCAGCAAAGCCCCTGATAAAGTTCCACGTGATCCTCTCCCTTGGAAGCTAGGAATAATGTAGACAGCTGCTCCCTCGACAAGATGGATTGAAGATTTCCTAAGAGGACGGCGTTTTGCTGTCAGGGTCTCAACAACCATCTCCAAATGGTACTAATCTACCAGCGGTGTTCTCCAGGGGTCTGTTCTTGGAACGTTACCGTTTCTCATTTGTATAAGTGACCTTCCCTCAGATTTCTCATCCTCTTGTCTCCTGTATGCAGATGGTCTAAAACTCTACAGGAGGACCTAGGTGCGCTTTCTCGCTGGTCTTCTGAGTGGATTCTGTGCCTAAATCTTTCGGAGTGAGTTAAAGTGCGTGTGGGTTGCTCTCAGCTGCGGCGAGTTACCACCTGTCTGGCAGTCTGCCCCGGACAACAGATTGCAAGAGTGATCTCTGGGTTTTGGTGTCCTCCTCGCTGAAAACCAAGGGTTACAAGGACAGATTGTGCTCTTCCTCCTGGAGTATCCTTGGTCCCATTTGTCGATCTTTTAGGAATCTGCGGTACGATGCCTTCCGTATGCTGTATACTTACCATGTAAGTCCTAGACTCGAGTATGATGGTGCGGCCGCCTGTCTATGCACAGCTACAGAATCAACCGAGTTGAAGACAGTGCAGAGGTCTGCTACCCGTCTCACCTCTGGACTACTGGGGGTCAACTTAAACGGACGTCTTGAAGCAACGGGTTTGTTTCCAGTAGCTCATAGGCAGATGCGTGGCGATCTCATCTGCATCCATCGTATAATTCGTAGTTAGTTAGAACCAGAGTCGCAAGCGGACTTCCCGCTCCGTGGGCCTTGTCTTACTCGGGCACTCAATGACACTGACGAAGATGCATTCTACTGGTTTTCCGTCAGTCCACCGTTTGCCTCGGAGGGCCACAAAACTTAAGAATTCTTTAGCCGCTGACGTAGTGGGAGAGGTGAACGACAGAACTTTCAGGTCAGGTCAGGTCACGGGACTTGCGGCTTGAGCCAGCAAACGTGAAGTTTCTCGCTCTGCGAGCCCAAGGAGTTCCCGCCGTGCTGCGACTTCCAGGGATCCAATATTATTTGGTATTTGTAGTAGCTGAGAGGAAGGAAGAGGGACAGGCTCGTCCTCGGGAGCAGCAGCCTCACACCATTATAGGTCCGGCGCTCCAACCCACTGCTGTCCTCATTGGCGGCATACCCTGAGTCCCCGGATAATATGGAGGTGTAAATATGGAATGGTGATGAGTATGGTGATATGAGGGCTGTGATGTGGATAGGTGCAGTTAGGAAACTCCAAAGTGGTAAGAGGAAGCATAAGATAGTTATTAGGGAGGGGAGTAAGGACGGATAATAAGAACAAAAAAGAAAGCTTCCTAGGATGATTAGTAACATTCTAGGAATACCTCTGCAAGCTCGCATCCAGTTTGTGCCTGAAGGCAACCACAGAGTCTGCCGTCACTAAGTGTGGAGGCCACCAACTCCACTTGCCTATGACACGGCGGGAAAAGAAACGTGCCCTTATGCTCTTACTTGCCCTTGGTTGGTCCAATTTATGTTCATGTCCCCCGAGTGTAACACTGTGACAACTAGTCAATGTTTTGTCGGTCGTGATGATTCCCTTATATAACTTAAAGCTCTCTATCAGATCCCCCTTTTGCTCACAATGACCCAGGGAGAATAGATTTAGGACTTTCAGTCTTTCCTGGTACGAATTCCCTTTCATCCCACTTATCACCCTAGTGAACCTCCTTTGAACGTCATCTAACTCCTTCTCCTCCTTCACTAGGCTCGGTGCCCATGCTTGAACAAAAGTCTCCAAGTGGTACCCTACCGTCATTTTGTACAAACATAGTATTACTGTGGCCTCTCCAGATACCAAAGTTAGTCCCAAGGTGAAAAGCGCCCTGCTTGCCCTGGCCGCTGCTGAAGCGCACTTCTCGGCGGGCTAGAAGCTGTCGCGCATAAGCGCCCCTGCGGTTTTTACCACAGCAGCGGACTCAATCCTGACTGGGACTAACAGTTCTACGTACCTGTCTTCACAGCTTCCCCTGCCTGCCAGAAGGTGTTTGCATTTGGCTACATTCGGTGGCCGCTCCGCTTTTCAGCCCGCGCACTAATCCTTTTTAAGTCGGCTTGCGTTGCCTTGAGTTTTCTTCACCCTCAATCTTGATAGTGTCTGCGAAGAGGAACCTTGGGTGGTCTAGTGTGGCTACCAGATCATTCAAGTACACCAGGAACAACAGCGGTCTCACCACGGAACCTTTCGGCACACCACTGAAAGCCTGCTCCAGTGCAGACCTGGTGTCCTCGACCGGTGCGAAGAAGGCCCTGTCACTTAGGTAACCCTCGATCCACATCGCAACCTGTGGGGCCACTCCAAATGCCTTCATTTTGCCCAGCGAGAAGCGGTGGTTTACTGAATCGAAGGCCTCTCGGAAGTCTAAGTAGAGTGCTCCAACTCGTTCCCCTTGATCCAAACTGCAAGTTACCTCGTCGAAGAACGATAGCAGGTTGGTGGGCCAGGACCTCCCTTTAACAAACCCTTGTTGCTGATCAGCAAGCAGCTGGTGGGTCCGCAGGTGTTTTGCTTGTCGCTCTCCGACCCGTCCCTCTAGTACTTTGAGGGCTATTGGTAAAAAACTCTCGGGACGATAGTAAGAGGCCATCTTCCGTTTACTTCCTTCGTGAATGGGGACAACTTGCGCCAGTTTTCAGCCGTCCGGAAGCTCCCTAGTGTCTCAAGATTCGCTGAACAGCTGTGCTAGCTGTTCAGCCAGTACACTGGCCAGGGCTTTTAGAATGGCGGAATGAACACCATCCCGCCCCCCAGCCTTGCTGCTATTTAGGTTGCTCAGCGCCAGTTCAACCTCACCATTACCAATGACGGCTTCATCCGTGACGACTGTCTGTTAGGCTACGGTTGTCCCGTGCTGTCCCCCAGTGTCTTGTCTACGCATACGTTCAAAGAAGTTCTTCGTAGCCTGGGCTTTATTGTAAGCGCTCGTTGAACGCAATTCGTTTTAGCCCACTATGCATCCCACGGCGACTCTTGCTGTACCCTTCGACTGGATACATTTATGGTAATCCTCAGGATTTGCTTTTACTCTACGCGCTAGGGCCGCTTCGTACCTTACCCAGCTATCTCGCTGCACTCTAATGGCGCGCTCACGGGCTCACATATACGGCACCAATCTCTGGTGTTCACCTGTTGACCGATAACGATGCCGCCATCTGCGCTTCGCTAGGTGCGTCTTGGCAGACCGGCTCGTCCATCACGGGTGGTTTTCTCAGTCTTTCGAAGCTTCTCAATGGGGCATACGCTTCCGTCAACCTGAGGAGGTGGTCACTGATGACGGACCATCCCTCTTCCACTGTCTGATAGTGAGCGCCCCAGTCAACTCTACGCGCTGCTTCCCTGAGTGCGGTGAAGTCCAGGCTCCCGAAGTTCCCTCAAATCTTACTTGGCCCCCCGGGGAAGCCCCCTGGATCAGGAATCTGATAACCGCATGGTCGCCTCCCCCAAATGGGGCGGTGAACTCTAGTCCACTTAATTCCTCCTGGTGTCTGGTGAACACCAGACCAAGTACACTCGGAGTTTGCCCTTTCCTTAACCTGGTCGACTGGTTGACGCGTTGAAAGAGTGGTATGTAGTCCACCAGTTCAATTAATTTCCTACTACTGTGAGGGCCAGTCAAAGAAGACAGGTCATTCCAATTTATCTCGGGGGAGTTAAAGTACCCCATTATCAAAATCCGAGATGCCTGCGGGGCAATCGTGGCTAGATATTCGAGCATTAAAAGGTTTTCTGGATTACCACATGGGCTGCAATGTATGCACGCAGTATCCATAATAGATCCCGGAGAAAGTAGGCGGCCTAATGTAGCTTGTATATCTGAGGCATGCAGAGCTTCGCCAGATTTCTGTTCAAGGTTTTCGTTTACTATAAGTAGCTTTCCTCTTGCTACCCTGCCACCATCTCCGTCCGTTCGCTAGGCACCGTATCCCCTGGGAGGTAGCAGCCACGTAGTTGCTCTTTGCTGCAACCACTTCTCCGTTATCGCTTCGAGGTCGGCTCCAATTGTTCCAACCTCGAATTCCTTTCTTTTGTTTGCCATGCTGCAAGCGTAGGTGTACACTGCTCTGAGTTCCCCCGTAGTAGGTACCGTTTCTCCCACCAGTCGAACATTACTAATCTCTCTCCCCAGCTGGCCGTCGAACCCATCGCCCGACAGCCTTCCCCACCTTTTGTTACTTGATTAGGGTGCCCTGGGAGGGAGGCCGGACTGATGCTTGTTCCGCTGTCCCCACTGCGGTATTATTGGATCCCCATAGGAAGGCCTGTCACTGGTGACTCCGTTGAAAGCAGACGGTAGGCTGCTACCTTTAGTTTCGCGCCCATCAAAGGGGTAGGAGTGGTTCCTATGTGAGTGAGGTTCGCACAGGAAGCCTTTCTGAAGCCTTTCTTTGGGTGGCCGGGTTCCACTCGCATTACTCCATTTGTGAGCCTAACAATTCGGTCCGCTGCTACCAAGAGCCTGTCTCGGAAAAGTGGATGTTCGAACTCAACTAACACAGGTCTGGAAGCCTGGTTCTCTGTTGGATGGGCTGACCAGTGGCCCAGCCCAAAAACCCTTCAAAAGAGCGTGCACAGCCACACCATCCTGACTCAAGAGTTTTTTGAAACCTCGAGCCTTAGCTCCATGAATCGTTACCTACTTGAGAGGCGGAAAGGCTCAGGTATCCCCTTTATGACGACCGTTCTCTGCCTACCGCTGACGACTTCCGCCGTGTGTTCACACTTCGTCAGTTTTTGCGCCATAGGGGCTGTTTAGTCCCTCGAACTTTTTTAATTCACTGTCTCCATTGTTTACCGTATTTTGGAGTCCGGATATTTTTTCACAAGGGTCTGCTCCAAGTTTCCAAGCCTCTCTTCTATTCTCGTTTTTCTTGTGTTAGTATCTGTGTACTGTGATCGATTCTGGACCACTATACTTTCACAGTCTATGGTTAGTTCTCGTTCATTTGAGCCCCCGACCAGCAGCAATCTACACGAGCCTACACAGATATTATGGATCCACCTTAAGCTGTAAGGCTCCACGTACAGTTCGAAGTCACTCACAGAAAGCTCACTACACTTTCGTTGACACCACTGTTCGCATGTGTCACAACAAATTCTGTTCTTTTTACCTCCTCGTGACACTTTATGATGCAGCACCTATACATAGGCATTCTGTCTGAAGTATGACTTTCCGTTCTTGGAGCTGTCGAGGTTAAGGTTCTAAGATGTATGCTTACTACGCTTTCCAGTAGCCTGTCGGCGGATGCGTGATGATCCCATCTGCATTCATCAGGGGGCAGAAATATTTGAGCTAAAGGCCACTGTCTGCACCCTTAAAGATGAGTTGACCAGCCTGAGGAACTTGGTTGTCAAATCCCCCCCCCCGGGCATCCCGGGCAGTCGACCAGGTGTTCAGAGTATCTGAGCCGCACATTCTTGATGTCGCCAAGATCTTGTAAGACGGCGAGAAATGCTCCAAGCGAGTCATCCTTTGGGGTAGCTTTCACAACTCGGATCACCCTCATGACACATATGCCCAGGTGTCTAACCGCCTTTAGATCCCTCTCCCACTGAAAAGTCGGTCCTCTTGGCTGATAGACAAACTCACCAACCAGGTATACGGCATTCTGATTGAAGTGGGCTCCACAGAGGCGGCCAAACGATTTTTTTCCCCGACCGCAAAGCTTAAGGAGGAAATAAAAGGGCTCAAGGGAGTGTCCATTGACAAGCCACCTCATCTAAGGCTCCGCAGTGAGAAAGCTAAGCCAGCGACCCCACAAAAAGCCGATCACAAGCTCACAGTGCCGTCTGTCGTGCAGGTAACTCGCCTTGAGGATCGAGCTCCAAGTCCGACATCCGCTGCTTACCTACTCCCTCCACCCCGGTAGCGGAAAGTACCCCCATTAATAGACCTAGCGCTACTAAACATCTGACGCATACAAAATGTTCCCCACATCCCAACATTGCTAATAAGACCGTATCAAAGGACGAGACTCACCCATCCTTGAGCCCAGACACAAACCTGCAACCTGTTTCTGCTGAAAGCTGCAGTATGGAGGTTAAAGCACCAGAAAGGGCCTCTGGTGCGGTCATGCAAAGCAGGCTCATCAACAAGAAAACTCGGAGCTGTGAATCGCGCAGTACGCACAAAGGCAAACCACAAAAAGCAGTCTACCCTTTTCGGTGACTAAAGGATGTAGGCCGTTCCCCTGGTATGATAACTCCCAGGTTACTAGACGTCAAAACTTACCAGTCCCTCCAACAATCTGTTTACTTTCTAGCCTCCCAATGTCTTCAGCTCCCGACCACCCCCCAGGAGCTCCGTTCCATCCCCAGATCTCCCCCTTTCCCCACCTCAAACCCAAAATCAGTTGTCTCTAGCCATTCTGTACCAACTCCCGAGCATGTGCTTAAGTGTTTTCACAGCAATTTCCCGGGTGTGTTGAATAAGATCCCAGGGCTTCGGCAGCTTGGAGTGGATAAGAAGCCTCAGATAATAGACCTCACATAAACCTGGCTCACTCCGGATATACCTGATGCCAAAATATCCACTCCGGGATAATTCGCAGTAAGGTAGGACTGTAGCAGAGGTAGTGCCGGCGGGGTTATCATATACTACGATAACTATCCCTCCTCCCGATATAATAAAAACTCCTACCTCCGCATGTTCGAATTGTTTTGGGGTTGTGTTTACACTCGCTAGAAAGGGCACCCTACAGGTTTGTGTAGTATATAGCCATCCGCATGCAATTCGACCGACAGCCTAGGCCTCATAGATTTATTAGGCTCCCTGAAAAGCTGCACCGACTTCACCAATCTGTTAGTCATCGGTGACTTCAACTCACCAAGTATCAACACACAGAAGGCTGATGCCACTGATGTCACTTTTGGTAAACCCCTCCTAGATGTCGTACTGAAGACCTCATGGGTGTTGAACTTAAATGATCTGACCTGATATCACACAGAACATGCTCTATCCCTACCAAATTTGATAATCACCTATGGATGGTCCCAAGTAGACGTGGTTTACTACTTGCCACCTCTCGGCAGAAATGACCAAATTCTCGGTGGGTTCGATCATATGGTGGAGTGGCCTCCTCTTCCCTTAGAAATCAAAATTTTGAGGGCATTCGAAGGGGCCAATTTTAACCGGGACATTGCATTTATTCCTTCCTCCCCAGCCAAACTCAGCTAACCTAAGTAGATCTGCTGACGAGGCGGAAAGGAATCTCAGATAGTTGGTATCCTTAGATGGTAGGCTATCTGTGCTCAGAATTCGTCTTCCACAGACCGGTAAGCGGCTCCCCCTTCGCCCCATTAGGAGCCTCCCAGACAAACGCGGGCGCCTCTCTGCTACAGGTCTTGCCCGTGATGCAAAAGATTTCAGGGTTATCTGCAACGAATACGAAGACTAGATAATGCCCCGTAAAAATGCAGTCCGACGATCCGTACGCGCAAGAGTAAGGACCAACGAGACACTTTTATTTCATGACATGCTCCGTCAAAGGGGCATATTTCCGACTTGACCTGCTCTCAAGAATCGTGCCGGGTCCCAAATCACTTCCCCCAGCCAAGTGACTAAGGCTTTCAGCTCATACGTCCGTACAGCTTTTAGCCCAGTACCAATATCATCCCACCCTGCCGTGCACCCGATATCTTTGGTCATTACCCTTAGCAATATCACTGTTCGCACAGGTGCAGTTGCAAAAGTTCCTCGACGGCTCAACCGAAATTGCTCCATGGGTCTTGACCTAATCCAACTAAGCATTCTCAAGGAAGCCGCGGACACATTAGCTGCTCCTCATGCTTCTCTTTTTCAGTGATGTGTTGGCGATGGAGTTTTACTCAGCAGTCATCGCACCCATCTGTAATAAGGATAGTAGACATCGTGCTTCTAGTTACAGATCCATAAGTCTAAATAGCATTCCCCGCAAAATTTTCGAGCGAATTCCTAGGAGTGCATTTCTTTCTTATCTGAACAGAAATACGATCCTCTCCCCGTCCCAACATCGGTTCCTTTCTGGCAGATCATGCCTCACCATTATGCTTACTTTCATGGACAGCGTGACGAAAGCCTACGGTGATGGCCAACTTTAACGAGCTCTATACATCGGTCTTGCTAAGGCCGTCGACGAGGTCCCCCATTTCCATCTTCTTTATAAGCTGCGAACATACGGGAATACAGGCTCTATGTTGGCCATCTCACACAGCTTCCTTGCCACAGCAACTTTGCGGTTAAGGTGTATAATGTTTTGCCCCAACCTCAGTAACAACTGGGGTCCCCCAGGGGTCGGCCTTAGGTCCTCTTCTTTTCTCGATCTACACAAACGATCTTCCGACAGCCCTTCTTGTGAACATCGACATGTACGCAGACGATGTAACCCTATGGAGTTCAAGTGCTGGAAACCTGCAAATTGCAGTTGATGAAACAAAACGCTAGTCCGAGGATTGGAACCTCCCAGTTATTGATGACAGATGCGTGAGCATGTCTTTCGGCAGAGAGGCTGGTCACACGTTCTCCACTAATGGAGCAACCACACTGTCTAGGTTTAACTGACACAATGTGATCGGTTTTTGGTTAGAATGAAACTTGTCCTCCTCTCACCATCATCCACTTGTGAGCAAATCTGCCTTTCGAGTCCTAAATATGGTTCGGAGGTCTTTCCCGCGCATCTCTAGGGATGATTTCCCCACAATTTTTGGCACCTATATCAGACCTCCGCTGGAGTACGGTAGTCAGATAGTGCACTCTGGTCTTGTCCGAGACCGCGAGATCCTAGAAAGCGTTCACAGGGCTTCCACCAAAGAGGCATGTGGCATATCCCACCCACCTAACCCCGTCCGCCTCTCACTCCTCAATCTCTATCCTCTTGACTTAAGAATCGTAGGATATGATCTGTTTTTGGTGTTTCACTTTTTTGAATCAGGTCGAAGCAATTGCTCCTTCACCGTCTGTCCAGCCCTTCTCATTATGTTCACGGCAGAAAGTTTTTCAAACCGAGACCGCGCACTTCATCACGAATTAACGTTTTTGCTATAGGGTTTTTACCCTGTCGATCGTACTTCCGAAGGATATTGTTCCCTTGCCAAACAAAACTCTCTTCAAGAAAAAGTTACACCTTTACCGTGGTCTCTACCAGTAGCCCCTTGCCCGAAAAAGTGGAACAGATGTCTTTTATTGCATTTCCATTGCGCTATGTGTTCATGAATTTTGCACCCTCATTCCGCCTAAGGCACTGTCCATGGTGAGACGCTGCATGATGTTGTGTATTTTGTTTTTTACCGCCCCTGCCCCTCCGGCTTCTCCTTACGCTCGTTCCAGCTCGTTAAATCCACCAGAAGACCAAAGATTTCCTCGAAAATCGGGACAATTGGGCTCAAAGCCTCGAACCCGTGTAGTATTTCAAGACTTCAACACATCCATCGTGTCATTCGGGGTGATCTGGAGCCAAGGTTGAAAACGGATTTACCTCTCCGTGGACCATGTCGTATGCGTGGAAACTCAATTACACCGATAAAGATGCACTCTACTGGTTTTCTGTTCATCTAACGCTTGTCTCGGAGGGCCACAAATATGTGGAATCCATTGCCTGCTGACGTGGTGTAGTAGGTAAACAACAAAGCATCGAATAGGAAACTAGAATAGTCTTTGTTTGGGTTATGGATTTCTACTGAGTCTTGAAGTGACGTCAGCTAGTGGACTGTGACAAGGCTTATAAGGATGGTTTCCGCTGTCTGCAATATGAAGAATGAAGAGTGAACTGAAGTGGGGGGCATAGCCTTAGATTACAAAGGAAGCATTCGAGGCTCCAAATTAGGGCGAAGTACTTCTCAAATAGAGTGGTACCCTATTGGAATAAGCTCCCGGAAGAGGTCATAAATACCACAACAGTGAAGGCCTTTAAGAAAGCAGTAGACCTATGTTGGGTGGCAGTATACCCCGAGTTATGTTAAGCAGCTTTTAGGGTCAGATGCAATTTACTTATTGTTTCCACCTTACTCTGCCAGGGCTAATACTGCACAAAAATTCTGCCTTTCAGAAAAAGAAAATCACGCAGTGTTGGGAGCTACGGAAACGCGCCGACAACACAACTATCTGGACACACGATTGGCTCTAGCCACACCAAGTCCTGTGCAAACTGAACTGAACTGAACTGACCTTGAGGGGGTGAACTCGGAACTCCGGGCAGTTTCCGTTCTCAGTGCGGAATGGCTGATGATTATGGCGGTGATGATGTAGAGTCTGATGAGGAAGTGCTGGACGAAGTACCAGAAGAGGAGCTGGAAGCCAAACCAGGTATGTCCCGAATGTGAAATGGGAACTGAACTGAGCTGATTTTCGATGCGGCTTCTTCTGAAGCATTGTGTGCGGTGCGGTTTGAATTCATAGTGCTCTTACCTTCAAACTGAATTTTTGGGTAGTTTTGTGAATTAACCCATTTTAATTCACAATACTGAGCGTACCAGAATTGCATTTAAGGTGCGTTTCAACCGGGGAACATTTTTATGCGTTTTGTAGTTTTGCTGAGTATTGTTCGGTGTTTTTTGAAACGGTCTTTTCTCGCTTGGTGTTTTTCTTTTCGTTCTTTTGAGTTAACGAGCTGTACCTGCAAGTGCCGGTGTTTGTTTCATGTTTTTTTTGAGAGCACTTTAGCTTTTCCCCCTTATTTTCGTGGTTTTCGGTATGACACGTTTCTGATCCGTGTCTCGCACCTAAGTGCGGAAAACGTGCGTTAAATGGTGTAGAGTGCGAGGTATGCAAGAGGTGGGCTCACCCAAAGTTTTCAGAAAAAAGCGAAGAACATCTATGTCCTTTATAAACAGAACCTGTGGGCTGAGTGGGTCTGTGCTCCTCGCAAGGAGGCGGCCAGTCTGGCCTTAAGACTGCAGGTCCAAGGGCAGGACTAACGCCCACCAAGTGGTACCTTGGACATAAGCCCCAAACACCGCAATCAGGTTGCAGGAAGTCGCTTGCGGAAGTAGTAGGCATACTTGAGAGGACAGTCATTAGAGCGAGTGGGCCAGTTCCGAGAGCTTGCCATGCGGTCGTTGCCTCAACTCCCTTGAAGCAAACCGACGACGGCCAGTGGACTGAGCAGAAGCCTAGAAGAGCTCTGCAGCCAAAAAAGAAAAGTGGCTGTAAAATAGCGAAGGATGGGCCAGCTAGAGCGGACGGCCCTGCGCTCCTGGTGTTGGGAAACAAAGTGAAAGATCTGTAAAGTCAGGTCTTGTCGATGGGCAGGGTCTCAAGCAGCAGGCTCCTGGTCCTAAACCAGGAAGAACCTTTTATAAGGGAACCGAAAGCCAGACGGGACATAAATAGGATGAGGGTCTACGACATACTGCGAATTACAGGTGTTCCGTGCCCTACTACTCTAAGAAGGGTACACTGAGTGGGGACAAGGAAGTCACCACTGGGGAACGAAGGTGAACATCGCGCGAGACCAATACTAGTGGAGTTCGCTGACAAAGCCCTCGGCATAGGCTGCTGGCGAGGACAGCAGTAGTGGCTCACACCACCAAAGGTAGATACCCAATTATGCCAGACGAGCATAGGGTAAGGCCTGGTGGTCTAGCACCAGGGGTTAACCTGGCTCGACCAGCCAGGGCGCTGGTGGGAAATCAACAAGTTCAGCAAACTACCGTACTCGGCTCCCAGGCCCCGGCCGCAACAGTGGTAACGAAGCCGGGTGCGGGGTCGGGAATAGTTTTAATTGAAGACGCTCTAAAAGATGGAAATTGGCAGTACTGTCCGACAGTGGAGGACGGTGCGACCCTTGTCAGCCCGGATGTTATGGCAACTTCTATAGAGATGGATTGGGAGTCGTCGGAGGTTCTGGGTTGTCAGCCGGCGTCATGCATACCAGTGGGGGCGACCGATGAAAAAACTTGTCATCATCTCAGGCGTTGCGCCTGAGAAACAGACAGGAGTAAAAAATAATAAGAGACACCTAAGTGACGCAGCAAACGCGGTGGTGTACATACTGACGCGTGTAGTATTACAAACAAATGGACGGAACTCGCCAAAACCGCTGGGGAGCGAAAAGCGTCCATAGTTGCCGTTACGGAATAGTGGCTTTCTAAAGAAGACCATATGCCAGGCCTAATAAGTAACGGTTTTGCAGTCAACGGGCAGTACAGAGAACACGACCGACTTGGTAGAGGAGTAGACATCCTCATTTTGTCAGGTACAAACCACTTTGAGTCTCAGACCAAGATGTGCACTCGCAATGTCCAGTTGTGCGCCGTTACGACCGTCCTTCCAGGCAGAAGGGTTAACGTTGTCTGTGTCTACAGGGCACCAAGTACAAACCGCAAAGAGGACTTTTGTTTACTGTGGACTTTAACTGAACTAGTTAAGGACGCACAAAAGACCCTCATAGAGGGTGGCTTCAATCTTCCGCACATCGACTGGACGGCTGGGGTCTGCGTGCGGAGATTGGAGGAGCAAACCTACTTAGAATGGCTGCATGCCAATGCGTCGCACCAGCATATTAGGGAAAATACCAGATATAGGACTGGATGCGTTCCATTCTTGCTGGATCTAGCAATAACGAATCTCCCCAATGATGTATCTGGACTGCATTACTGTGCACCGCTGGGCAAGGGTGACCACGTGTGTCAAAATCGCCCTGTGCATGCGGCAACCCAAGGTACCCTCAAGGCTGGTCAGACATTTCGGTAGTATGGACATAGATAGACTTCGTAATAGGGCGATGGGTTTGACCTGGGACACGATAGAGGGGGCTACTGTCGAGGGGCGCTGGCAGATCATAAAGGGATCCCTGACTGCCCTACAGGAAGAGTTCGCACCCTTGAAACGAAGGAGTGGGGAGGGCAAACCCATGTGGTGGAAGGCTGCAGTAGCCAAGGCCATCACACGTAGAAACCGCAGCTGGAAACAGTACAAAGCTTCCGGCAGTCGGCTAACCTGGAACCGCTATACAAAACTGAGAAACGAGGCTGTGAGCCTTCTGAGAACTTCCAAGCAGGAATTTGAGCTCAAATTAGTCCAGTGCGTAAGACAACAGCCGAAAAAATTCTACAGCTATGTGCAGTCGAAAGGCTCATCAAAGAATGCCGTAGGTCCACTATCCACTAAAGACCACGGTATTGTCACTGATGACCAGGGCAAAGCAGACGCCCTGGGGGAATACTTTGGTAGTGTACATAAGATAGACAGTGAGTTACGAGTAGATCTGGCTCTGGTGCATCTTACTCCCCAGTTGAACGGGCTAAATCTCTCAGAGGAAAGCGTGCGTAAGTACCTACAAGAATTAAACAGCCACAAGTCAGCGGGCCCAGATGGCATCCACCCAGCTGTCATCAAGCCGTTGACAGATATCATAGCTCTATCGGTATGCAGGCCGTACAGGTCCACGTTGGATCATAGTAAGCTGCGTCAGGACTGGAAAGTTGCGAAAGTCGTGGCAATACATAAAAGCAGACCTAAGTCGGCTATGCATAACTACAGGCCGGTAAGCCTGACTAGCATCCTATGTCAAGTACTGCAGAAGATCATCCGTGCCCACATCTGCCAGCACTTATTGGAGCACTCCGTGCTAAGACCGGCCCAGCATGGATTCCTGAAAAATAGATCTTGTCTGACCAATCTCTTGTGCTTCTTAGATGAAGTGACTCAACGACTGGACGAACGTAAGCAAGTTGAGGTATGCTACCTCGACTTTAGCAAGGCGTTCGACTCCGTTGATCATTGTCTTTTGCTATGCAAGATGGAGACGTTCGGTAAAGGTGGGCCAGAATATAGATGGCTGGCGGACTTCCTCTCCCACAGGACGTTTTACGTCAAAGTAGGGGACAGGTACTTCAGTTTGGTGAATGTCACCAGTGGTGTACCTCAGGGATCCGTCCTAGGCCCGATCCTATTCTTGTTGTTTATTAACGACCTTGCATCCGCTCTTCAATCGCCTAGCTTTTTTTTGCGGATGATGTGAAGATTGTAGGATCTGAGGGTAGGGTGGACTTGGGCAGGAATATAGGTACCGTCCTGGACTGGGCATACAAATGGGGCTTACCCCTGAACGCTGAAAAAAGCCATTTGTTGTCAAGGTCAACAGAAAGCCTAACTGTCGCTCATGATCAAGGGCTGTTCACCATAGAAGCAGTCAGTAAGGTTAAAGACCTTGGGGTCATCATGAGCAGTGACTTTAAATGGTCGGAGCAGTGCAACGCTACTGCACAAAAGGCTCGTGGTGAGCTCCTTAGACTGCGATCAGCTTTGTCTTGCTTGCAGCCGGAGATAATCGCACCTATTTACGTGGCTATAGTACGACCTCACCTAGAAGATAGTGTGCAGGCTCGGTCATCCATCTACAAAAAGGACGCTGCCTACCTAGATAAAGTTCAACGTCTCGCCACGCGAATGGTTGTAGGACAGAGGTGTAAGACGTACGGGCAGAGACTCTGTGATCTGAATCTGTTATCGTTGGAAAGGAGGAGAAGTAGAGGGGGTCTTATAGAAACGTTCAAGGTAATGAAGGGCTTTTCTGGCCTCAGACCGAATAGTCTGTTCCAAGTGGCTTTAGACTCTAGAACAAGAGGACACGGAAAGAAGCTGACGAAAGTCCGAGCTAGGTTGGCGCCTAAATCGCACTTCTTTAGAAACAGGGTAGTGAACAGTTGGAACGGTCTGCCTGGTGAAATGATAGATCTGCAGACCGTCAAGTCCTTCAAAGGTGCCCTAGATCGCAAGTGGTACGAGATATTTTCTTGTACTGAGCGTTGAGTATGTTAACTAAATGGATGACGGGGAGCACTGTGGTCCCTCTAAAGTATGTTTTATTCGACGTTTTCGCTCATTGCATACTGTCTGAGTGAACGCTCACGATGCCTAATGTCTCTCGCAGTTGATGTGCGATGAGGTTTTCCATTTCCCTCTCATTTTAGCGGGGATTCGACGGAATACACTCGGCACTGGTGGGTGCATACCATCGAAGGAATTTTGGACGCTCGATTGGTCGTGGCCATTACCTGTCCTGTGCAAACTGAACTAAACTGCACTTAGACCTCTTCCCAAGCAACACATTGTCCAGCGCTACGCTGGGTAAAATGGGCAAGCGCTGGGCTGTAATGGGCTAACACTGGGCAAAATAGACTGGCACTGGGCAGAGCATGTTGTTCTTTATTGGAAAAATCTACACAGGCTTCCGTAATATTTTCTGGTTATTAAAATGTATACACATCTAGTAATATAAGTTAATTTAAAACTGCTAAAAAGCGATGTTCCCAATACGTCCGTTATGTTCATGGCCTTAGGTGAACTCCGTTTACATTTAACACTAAGGAAGTATTTGGCCAGGCTGAGTAAGAATGGTGGTACTAGAATAAAGTAGGAAATTATAAAACGAGAATCGGGAAAGTGAAAAGTAGAAAAGGGACATCCACTTACAAAAAAATAAGAGTATTGGGCTAAGCACATCTGGAGTCCCCATCGTCGAGATATCAATCTCTTCTCTCTCTCAGTTAGCACAGGGGTGCGCATTTTAGTCCCAAAGTAGTCCGGCGAGAGACTGTTTTTTAGTAGTTAGTTTTAGCTTTTTTGTCATACCATTAGATTTGGACAGGGCTAAAACGTGGAAAAATAATTTTACTTTATTGAAAAGCACTATGGTTTCCCAGCCTGGTCAGCACAAAGAGGGAGCATTCAGTCCCAAAACGTCCCTCAAGAAACTATTTTTATACTAGGGTATAAGTTCGAGAACTTCACCCGTTGCTTCAATTGCGGTTCATAATATGGAGGTACACCTTGAATTCTTTGTAAAATGCTATCTTTTATAAGGATGTTGAGCACCAGAAAGTACTCGGTTCGTAATTCTTGAGGGTGTTCATAGATCATGTTATTTTCCCAAATGGAAATTAACGAAAGTTCACTAACTAGTACCTCAAGATGAATTAATGTTGTAGAGCTTACCGAAATTCCAAAGTTGAACACGTAGGCCGTTGCTTTCTTGGTGTGTTCAAAAATAGACCCAAAATATCCATGGGGTGTTTCAAACGGGATTGAATTGGGACGAATCTGGGACTAAATTTAGACTAATTTGGGGCTATTTTGCTGACTGGGCTTTAGCACGTCGTAGGGCCCTGGGTGACTTGGTAGAAGAGGTCGGGTCACAGGACTTGCGCTTCGGCCAACGAAAGTCCAAATTCTTACGCGCACGAGCCTCAGTATTTCACGGTGCTTCGACTGTATAGGTATTTTCTTGGCACTTTGGGACTGACGGATTCGGTTTTTGAGCGTAAAATGGGGTTCACTTCCGGGAAGAGCAGGACTCACAAGTTTAACAGGCTACTGGCTAGAAGACGCACTGAGTTAGTCTAGCGGAACATGTTCTAACCTATGAAACTAGTTGAAATGATGAATAATACATGCATAATGAGAAACAGAGATGAATGAATACACAGAGGAGCAAAAGGTAGAGATGCTTGGAGAGGTGGAATCGGGATGTGTGAGAGAAATTACGTTAGGTGTAAATGATAAGAGACGCATGCAATTCGGGTTTTGATAAGGGATGGGAAACACCGATGGCCAAGTCTTGTCCAAGCTAGCCTTGGATTGCATGACAGTGCGTGAGGACACTACCTCTTTCTTAAGTTTATTCCTTGCGTTAACTACTCTGAAAGAGAAGAAATTAGCCCGGATACTTCGCACTGTCCGGAACTTATGTTATTGACTACATCTCAGGGCCGCGTTTTCGTTGATTTCAAAGAGAGGTACATTAGTCACTGAAATCCCTTTTAGCTGCTTAAGTGTTTCATTTAAGTCCGCTCTCGTCCATTTCCTCTCACGGGAGAAAAGTCTTGAGATTGCCGGTCTTTCTGCATACGATAGATTCCGGAGACCTGAGATGGTCTTTACATGCAAGTTGTACACTGGACTTATTCTCAATCGACTATCCAGCGTCCGCACAAGATGCAACCGAGAGTGGCAAGTCGGTTTCAGACCCGGTCGGAGTTCTGTCGATCACATATCTGCCCTTTGACAAACTTAAGAGCATAATCACATCTTCCGTAGACCCACAATCTTCATCTTTTTGAGCTGAAAGCGGCATTCGACTCAGTCCACCTTACAGTCGTCTGGCGCGGCCTCTCGTTGAAGGATGTGTCAGATAAGCTTTTTTTTCCAACGCTCGTATGCAAACAGCCGAAGCCGAGTTCATGCTTACGGCGATCTTTCACCCGAGTTCGCCTCGAGAAGTGATGTTCTTCAAGGTTGTCCTCTTTCGCTCTCATTCAGTTTTTCTATTGAAATTTTTTCTGACGTAGCCCTATCCTCGAGTAAAAATAGCGACATTGACCGTTCTATTACATGCTTGTGCGTAAGCGCAGTGGAAGGCGTATATACCTCGGAGTTGTTGTCACCAACAATCTGAAGACAAGGGCACACACGGAGAGAGCGTGCGCCTCAGCGTGGAGGATGCTTGGTTCCATTCGCCGTTCATTTGGACCTCTACCCCTGGACACTTTCCGACTGCTGTATGTCTCACATGTACGTCCTCGCTTGGAATATGACGGTCCGGCTGTCTACCCGTGCACGGCGGCGGAAGTAGCCCAACTGGAACGAGTGCAACGTGCTGCCACACGCCTCGTGGTCGGACTGCGTGGGTTCAGCTATGAGGAACGCCTAGAAGTCACCGAGTTGTTTCCCACTGCCTATCGACGTCTTCGAGGCGACCTCATCTATGCCAGGCGAATAATCCGTGGTGAGTTGGGCCTGGAACTACGGTCGTAATTCCCGCTCAGGAATAATGATCGTACCAGAGGACACACCCTGAGTCTTCGTAAGGTGCATTCCACCGGCTTACCGACCATCTATCGATTGTCAAGGAGAGTGACCAATCTCTGGAACGCTCTACCGACCGAAGTGGTGGAAGAGGAAACCGAGACACTATTTAAGAGGAAATTGGATCAGACCCTGAAGGATTATTGGCGGAGCATAGACATCTAGCCGAGTCAATAGGGCACGATGTGATGGGGCTCATACGGGATGACTTCCCACTGCCCTTTACCTGAAGACTGAAGACATACTCCATAGCCACGAAGACCAACTGTACTATCAGGTATAACCGGCAACCAGACCCTGAGACTTGGAGCGGAGATCCACAAAAGGCCCCAATAGGTCAGGTGTAAGAACGATTCGGACGACAATGAAATGCTGTCTACTACCAATGAGTACACTGTTTGACTTACAGTGGGCGCGCAGTGTTTTACTTATGAATGAAGATCCAGGTAGGCTGCAAGCTTTTCTAGATAGCCTAAACAATAGTGTAGCACTGATTGGGGTGTGTGGAGTGTCCGATAAGAGTATCACGTATCACGTTGAGGGTAACCGAAGTTCAAAATGTTTGTTGAAATGGTGTTCGGCATGCGAAGGCAGTTACTCCTGAATGGGTGGACGTGATTTAGTTTATGATCCAACGGCGGTGAAGGAAACCTGTCGAACTGAAAAAGCTGCATGGTCCCCTGAGTGGGATTCATCACCACAGCGTTAAACAGCAGGGTTAGCCCCGATGACCACTGCTTTTCTCACCATGTTGCACGTAGAATTAGAAAGAATGAATATATGAGGTGGAAAAGGAGTGGACCTACACAAGAGGAAAAGTGAAAAGACGCCCTAACAGCCAACCTAACCATACAAACGCACATCGACCAATCATTCTGATTCGACAGAAAGTGACAACGCGATCGCCACTGTTCACGGTTCGCTGCCAGCTAATTGAAGGATTTCTTAGACCCCAACCACCAAGACGTGAGCCATCTACTTTTCCGAATTTCGTTGTACATTCAATCCCCAATGCCACGTCGTCTGTTGACCTCCGCGTGGCTTCTTCCACCCCCGAGGAGGAACGGAGAATAAGGCACGGTACGGTAGGCATGTGTCTGCGATACGTAACACATGCCCCAGCGAACGAAGTCTACTAAGCTGGGTACGTGTGACGGAACATTCTCTTTAATGATACCTGATACTCGATTTCTGACCTCAGCATTGCCTACTCGGTCATTCCATTTAATCTTGGCGATACTACGCAAACACCGATGGTCGAAAACCTCACGGCGACGAATATCTTCCGCTCGCGGACCCCAAGTCTCGCAACTATACAATAAAAATAAACGCACCGCAGCACAGTACACACGACCCTTCAACTTCAGCGAAATATCAGGTCGGTGCGACAAGTACCTCGAGCTTTGGATACACGCGTGCTCACCTCTATTACTGTGCTCCCATCCGACGTCAAACTGCTGCCAAGATAAGAAGCGGTCAACAATTGTTAGCACCTTCCTATCGAGCATCACTCTTTGCACCGTTGATGTTCAGTCTGGCAGCATCAATTTACACTTTGAAGGTGCAAAACGCAAGTCAAATGGAGCTATAACTCTTGCAAGTTTTTCTAGTGCACGTTGCGCATGTTCCGTGCATTCGAACAAGGAGACAAGGCCATCTGCGAAATCTAGATCACACAGCTTTTCACTATTTGCTAGTTTGACGCCTCCATCTTGGAGACCTCGCAATGCATTCTCCATTATATCGTCGATAACAAAGTTAAACAGGAATGGTGGAATGGGAAATCCTTGTCGAACACCGTTGGTTGTTTCAAACCCTTACGTGGTCACAAGTTTGAGAATACAATAGTGTTAGTAAACTCACGAACTTCTGTGGCATACCTTTTCGGCGAGGAATACTGAATAGCGCTGTTCCATCAACGGAATCGAAGGCGCTTTTCGAGTCGAGGAAATTAATTATTGTTGGTCGACGGTGCACGTGACGCGGCTGATTTATTTTTGAAGGATGTAAACCTGGTCGATGCATCCTCGACCTGGCCGGATTCCGGCCTGTGGTTCACGTGCGTTCCTCTCGCGAGCCAGTGTAAGACGACGCAGCAAAATCGAGGCTAATCCCATGATGAATACTGTAGTCGTTGCGTATTTCTTTCTGGAAGATGGGTACAATCAATGACTCACCCCATCATAACGGAATACGCTCCTCATTCGAAATGTCACGGATCGGAGTGGCAAGTAATTTTATCAACGCATCTCCACCCTGTTTGGAAAGAACTTGGGGGAATTCGTTGGGACCGGCCACCTTTCCACGGTTTAGTAGTCAAACGCCCGGTTCTACTTCCACTTCCGATGGAGGGTCAAGTTATGCTCCCAAGGAAATTGCAGTTGTTGACGTCGGACCAACTACATCAACACACTCCCAGCTAAACTGCTTCTTGAAATCTTCGGCCCAGCGGTCCAGTCTTTGCTCTTTGCTGTGAATGGCTCTCCATTTCTGTCGCATTTCGTTCCACTGACCGGAGCTCGCCGTCCACCGGTGTCGCGAATAAGTTTGAACAGTCTCTGACTGGGACCTGAGTTAGCTGCTACTTCCATTTCTTCGGCTACCTTGACCCACCAATTTTCGCGATCCTTCTTAGAGCTCTTCGTAGCTTGCTTCTGTAGATTTCTCTACACCTTACTCATTTTCTTACAGTTCGACAGCTGACGTTTCTGTTCCATTAGACTGAGCGACTCTTGTGAGATCCGGTCTCTGAGGGAAGTCAGATCTAGGATCGCAGGTAAAATCTTGTCGCCACGGTCATTTGATGTGGGCTCACTGCTGATCTATATTACTGTTCGTCGTAGACCCTAGCTCATGTGCTAATTACTGTTCATTATGGGTGCGAACTTCTGGGTCAGAGAAAAATTGTACGGCTTTTTTATTTTTATTATATGCTTACGCATGAGGGCAGTAGAAGGGGCATTTACCCCATAGCCACAAAGACTCACCACACTATTAGGGATAACCAGCAGCCAGACCCTGAGACTTGGATTGGCGAAGAACAACATGAGGTCCCAGTAGGTCAGGTGTGGTAACGATCCGGACGACAGTGGATTACTGTCTACCACCAAAGTAACCGGTGATGGCGAGGATTCAAAACTCGGACTTCTGAGGTAGTAAGCAAACGCTCTCAACCAAGGCTAACCAGGTTTGCGGCTTGCGTCGATGACTATGGAGCTGGAAAATCCTATTCCTGTTATCTATACGCTCGGCAGACTGGGCACAATGTCCACCTAAAAAAACTTCTGACACGCTAAGTTTGCCAACTTGTGCATTAAGACCACCAGTTCAGTTTATTCAACCATTAACCTCGCATTTCTCTGGTTTCGGTTGCTGCCTTCCGGCATAGTCCAGCTAGCAATACAATGTCAGAGCCTTTGCTCCTCTGAACGGGAGCGGTGGGTTCATTATTGAACTCATCCTTCTGTATGTCAGGGCTGCAGTCTGTTGAAGCGTATGCCGAGATCACGAAAAAGCTGCGCTTAACGCAGCTATGTTTTGGAACACCCATTGACCCCCAGGATTCTCACAGCACATAAACGACTGTTAACCGGGATTCAGTCTAAAAGGACAACTTCAGCTTTTTCGGTCGATGCTATTCTAGACCACGTTGATCCGCATCTCTGACAATGTCATCTCTTGGAGTGTGCAAAAAGTGCCTCAGTAAGATACCAGGAGCAGTTAGTTTGATTATACTACTCGAATCCTGGATGTGCGTTTCACTCGCGCAGCAGACATGAATCGCCAGAGTCTATTGTAAGCGTTAGGCACTTCTGCTGACCGGCCTGCGTGAGAGTACGCACGTTGAAGGAGTCGGGATTCAGAGGCTGGTGAGGCTTGAGAACATGCGAGCTATGAAAGTGAGGACTATCCAAGACACTATTTGATAAAGAATCGCTGCGAGTATCGGACATGTTATCAGTGGGTAGAGGGGGCAAAGAGAGGTGGTTGGGGACAGAAGACAAAGGTCGAATGAAAGGGAATTGTGAGCAGTACCCCACTTATCACTACCCACCCCGCTCGATGCAATGGACGGCGCGGTCCTGATCATCTTGCGTGACGACAAATGCAGTATGGAATTCTTTGTGTTCCTTTAATAAATGAGAGATGTCGAACGGGTGCTTCTAGTGAGTCCAGTCGCCAAGCAGGAGAACGATTGGGGTTCTCGACCAAAGAACCTGTCCGCAAGGCAACAGCGTGGCTGAGTGAAAGCCTATCCGATTTGATCAATTATTCTTCCTCTGATTTTACCGACTGAGCTGCCAGCTCAGACCGACCTCTAACCTGGAGGACCAAGAGACTGCTTCGTCAGCCCTCTGCCTATTAACCTTCTGGATACGATTGAATCTTTGGCTTGAGCTGAGCCATCTTGTATAGCTTGTTGGGTCACTAAGGCGCTCAAGCCGTCACATCACGTCATGATTGAGTCTCACTGCGTCGACAAGGAAAATGTTGACTTGAACTCACTCTTGCAGTTCACGCCAAGTCCTCGTGATCAAGGCGATCCCAAAACCAGTCTGATGACGAGCACTAGATCCCAAATTGCTCAACACGCTGAGTGAATCGAAGGATGGGCTGTGTCTGGAGTGCGAACAGCGATCAGAGTAAAGTATTTTATGTGCGCTTCGGAAACTCAGCGTACATTTATTTTGAAAAGTACAAGAGTTCCAGTGAGGGCCGCGCGTTCCGCTATCTGACACGGTGCAGACGTTGAAGGCAGCCAAATAAATTTAACATGTTGATTTGAGGAGTGCTTCTTATTTATGCCGGACTCCTGATCTGTTGCCTTCTTCAGAGCTGTTGTCGCCCTTGTCGTTTTGCATCGATCTTAAATCAAAAGACAAGTTAGTAAGGTCCTTTACTCGAATGATGATAAAGGTTTCTGGGAAAATCATACTTCGCGGCTGCCTTCACCTCAAAAAAGGTTTTTCTTTGGGAACCCTTACCGGAGCCCTTGATTCAAAAGTCTGACTCAAAAGGCAGTGATCTGGTACGTAAGACCTGTTTGTTGCACGCATTCTGTCTTTTCTTTGCCGCTGTTTTGTTATCGATGCGCTTTTCAAATTCAATCCTCGGTCCCGTGCACCCGGTGGAATAAGCGGAACAAACGGGGCAACATTCTTTGGGGTTTTCAGCTTAGGCGGGCGATAACTACCCAATAAAGTGCGATGCCTTCTTCCACCGTCTAGAGAAACCTCACGTACTCCACTCCTATGTGCATATAGTGGGGTGTTTTAGACAGGCAAATTGCTCTCATTGTTTATTCGCTGTACTGTATTCTCCAGGACAAAATGGTTAGAGCCAGGTGTTGCCCATCAGCTGGATCAGAGACTGGACTACGCTTGGTCTCTGCTTACCAACAGGTACAACACCTTTTGTACGATGGTATAATCAAAACACCGAGTTCTCCGTGGACGGCCCAAGTTTTGATTACTAAAAACGCCAACCATATGTGAAGAATGTTCATTGATTATAGTCAGACCAACCGTTTGACACAACTGAATGCGTGTCTACTAGGGCTACGCAAGATCCAGTATATTGTTTGACAAGTTCAGTCAAACTAACTCAAGGGCGAGAAAGGAGACGTGACTAATAATTACCAGTCAGCGGTGGATGGCTTTGAAGTCTTGTTTCGAAAGGCCAGGACAACATTTAATAAGATCGGACTGAAGAGCAAATCTGGAGACAGTTGCTGGTGGTGTACAAAACGGTCTGAATTTTATTTGAAATATTAGGTGTTGCAGTTTACCGACACAATAGTAAGTGTGAGATATCCATCTCAAATTGGTGCCTAGGCGATTATCCAGACACTTCACGGAACTAACGCTGGGTGGGGATTTAGAATTTAATGTAACAGGATCTGTAGAAAAAAATGAGCGAGGGAGACTGAAAACATTCAGGGCATTTGCATGGATTAAGTCATGGAAGAGAAATGTTCTACTCAAGATAGGTTTCCATGGGATTTCCTGAAACCCGAGTAATTAAAAGTAGCTTGGTAAAGGACAACGTCATCAGCATACTTAAATGTTGGTTGGAGGAAAAACCAGATCGCTAATATATGCCAGGAATAGAAAAGATAGCACTGCACGCTGGGTTATACCGGGATTGTTAACAAGTGGTTTAGAGATGTTTCGTCCGACCTTAGTTGACTGAACTCCATTATGAGAATAGTTCGATAGCCAGGAAAGTTGTGCCGGACAATCGAAAGCATCAAGCTTCTCGAGAAGACAAAATCAGGGCACTGAATCAAAGGCTGAGGAACAATCAAGAAACATGCGGCGGACAGATCGCTCAGAGTTGTTTAAAGATTGTGATTGAATGGACCAAGCAGGCTACAGCATCAAGGGTGGGTTCATAAGCAAAGCGAATAAGGTGGGGTGACGCACAGAGAAGTGCTACGCCAAACGGACTTATCAACCTTGCCAGTTCTTCTTGATGAGTCTTATCAGCTCCGCGGCCGAAGTTTGGCCTCTACCATAGGAAAGAAAAACCTATCCGACACTTCAGTTTTTATTGAAATGTCTGACGAAGAAATACTGTCTCTGTATCGTCTCACTTGTATGTACAATCACGAGGTCCGTTTAGAGGCAGATCAACCTAATTGTTTTTGTAAAGGTTTTATTAAACTTTCAAGATAGTGTTTATGTAAGCCTTCGGATTCCTGGACTGGGCCATTTAGACTTAAGGGTTTTATCTATATTAGATAACGGATGAAGTTATGCTGGTTGTCACTCGCGCTCCTTTTGTCCTTAACTGGACAATGCTGCAAGGTGTCAACTAAAACCAAACCACAGAACTATGAGATCATTGGTTGAACAAACTGAAATCGCGCTCATTTGACCGAATTCCCAGTTGAAGTAGTTAGTATCTTCTGGTTAGTTCTGTGACGACGGATTATCCCCGTTATTGTTATCATTTCCTGTTTCAGAAGCTATCACCTACGTATCCGCAGATGATCCATCGCGTATTGGTTCAGTCATGGCCGGCCCTGTGGAGAAGAGCAAACGGATAACAACACCCTACCTGACGAAATACGAGCGTGCTCGAGTCCTTGGTGCAAGAGCCTTACAGTTGTCCATGTCTGCCCCGGTCATGGTTGAACTCGATGGAGAACGCGATCCTTTGAAGATTGCAGAAAAAGAACTGCGTGAAAATAAAATTCCCATTATTATTCGCAGATACCTTCCCGATGGCAGCTTTGAAGATTGGAGTTTAAATGAGCTCATTCTTACAGAATAAAGTTCACACTGTCAAGTTTTTTTACTTAACCGGTGGTGGCTGAATGGTTAAGGGCGTTTACCTTCTATCCCTAAAGTCATAAGTTCTAATCCCACCGCTTCCGGTCACTTTGATGGCAAACAGTGATCCGCCTCGCGAGCTGCCCTCCAAGTCTCGGGATTGGTTGCCGCTTATTCTTAGTAGTGCAGTGAACCTGAAGTTATGAGACATACCCCTTCAGCTGCAGTTATGCACCAGCGTGTAATGAATACAAAATGTCGCGAGCTTTTTGACGGCAGGGCGAATTCATCAGATAAGACTCACATGCTCGGGTTTGTCGGAGGTGAACAGAAAATGGATACGCTGCAACTACAGCAATGTGAGTATCTATTAAAGTCACAGACTGTGACAGCAGGAGTTGGTGGTCCCCAATAAGCTTGTGGTCTAAATATGAGTCGGGCCCAACTAAACAGTTTGCTAAGGTAAACTGAATAAATTGAGGGGAAGTTCAGTCGTTACATGGAGAATAGGAATATCACGTATCAGCTCCTTGTGCAAGTGAGGAACATTAGACAGGTGCAGAATACAAATACAGCGCTACATAGGTCTTCACTTTGTTCCCAATATGGTGGTCAAGTTCCAGCATCGGAAGTAGTGCAACTACCGTCAGATAGGCCGAACGCAGCTTTCTTACCGATGATAACGACGAAGTACTCAGGAACAACATAACGCGTTCCAAGGTCAAGCAACTGGGCACCTTGGCCAGTGACTAATGTCATCTTCCCATCACATGCGTTCCAACCGGTCTTCAGTGGTCCATGGTCAGCATGTCTCTTACTTCACCCCCACGACAGTTAGGGCACCATGTCGCTGAGACTTTGTAGCTACCACACTAACTCTATTTTTAACAGAAAGGGCCCCAAGTCGAATAAGCATCTCGTGCAGCAGGCAAGAAATTACCAGTGTCATCCAGGATACCCCGAGCTTCGGTGGTTTGAGACCACGTTGTCATTACGTGGGAATCAGTGTTCGTTACAGGGTGAGCTTACGATCGGATGCCACCAAGGGAAACAACCCACCCATGCCATTGCGACTCGAGCTCCATCTCCAAATCAGCCCTCGAAGCTCATTTTCACTATTTCGCGTTTAACTAGCTCTAAGTCTTTATTTACCGAACTGCGAGTTCGACAGCACGACTCGAGAGCTGGACGTATTACCGTGCACCTCGGAAATTCAGAACAGGATGTGGAATCGTTTAATTGCTCAAAAGAGCCCCCCATGGCGATGAACTACGATGGTTGGACAGTATGCACACTGAGAAACCCTGGTTTCAGGAGTCAACGATATACGGTTTCCTGCATATTCCCCGCATTCGTTGCGTTCGAGTGAGGGACTCAGAAACATCGTGCTTTCAATACACAAAACGCATTGGTTCCTCGGTTGGACACATTAACCTTCATCTATCCGTCTTGTAGTCGGATGTCACCAAGCAAACGTTACCTCACATTCTATTTATCTTTTTACCCTTGAATAATCTGAACAGGAAAAAAACCGAACAAGCAAATTTCTTGTTTGGAAGCGGTGCAATGTTTTTATGGTACAAAATGATTAGAATCACGCGTGTTGAATATTTACAGACAATAAAAATATATACGAAGAAATTTCACGAAAGTGATTGATCGCGAAACGCCATGCAAGTAATTGCTCGTTGGTGCCCCTTGTACTCAACTGGCACTTCGCCCGTCTCCAAGTTCCACAGCCGCGCGATACCATCGGACGTAGCGGTTAACAGGAATCGGGAATCCGCGGAAAATGCACAGTCCCACACCCAATGCAAACCGGAAGGACTGACTTTTTGGCAGGTGACTACGCTGAAATCCGCCGTCTTCAAAATCTTGAATTTGCCATCTGCCCCGCAAGTTGCGAGCAACGTGCTGTCTGGGGAGAATTGCACTTTCAGTGCGTAGGTCGGATGAACTCGACACCGGTGCTACATAGAAAAATGCAGAAAAGTTTTGTTTCATTGAGGTATCTTCTGAACTAACATTATTTACTAGCGGAAAATCTTTACCAGTTGAGCCTCTTTGATCAAAATCTATAAACCTATGCGATCGTCTACGAATGTGAACAGCTATTTATGAGCTTCAGCCCAAACATTCTAGTGAACGTACACAATTGTGCTAATACTGATGTCCGTTATCAACATCAAACTTCCGTAGCAGTGACCCATTCTTACAGTGGACAAAGGGATATGAAGCACCACCAGGATTGTATGTATAGCTACACCCTATCCCGGGCCTGAAGTTAAGTTTGGCGCCAAAACTACACAGAGAGGTGAGTATAAATGCGAACATATCTTTTTGATTGTTTCGCTGCGGGCTCGAGGGTTTCCGAAGCATACCGCGCAGCACCCGTGCCACTGGCTCGGTTCGGAGTCATATCTAACCAAATACATCACCCTTGGGCTTTCACCAGGGAGTATGGATACACTAACTGGGATTACCTTTTTCATATTTCTACGCCAACACCCGACGCAGCCGCTACTTCACTTCTTACAGCCATGCTCAGGTAGCACAAACAACGGATGACAAGACCACCGGAGGTAGTGTTGTGATTACTTCGGTAAAACAGTGGTTATTCACTCCCAACACAATGACGAACCTCATCTCTGTTCATGCGGTGTTAACATGAAAAGGTTGGTAAAAGCTGCCTTACCTCTCGCTATTCGTGATGTGATTGCATCACCAGCTCCAGCTGTAATCAAACTCATGAGGTATATAAAGTTGCCCCCTAAATTCAAGTGATGACCACAAAGGGTGAGTGCAGGCCAGTCTTGCAAAACCACTTCACTTGGGTAGGATAAACCACATACAATATCTGCACACGTCAATTGCCAAACGTTTCAAAGCGTGTTGCGCTGCTTGTGTTATTACAAAACAATACGATATCATCGGCGCATTCTAAGTCGAAAATTCTGTTTCCTAGGAGTTCAACTCCACCGTCTAGAAGAACGGACAAAGCTTTCTGCAGAATAATCTGACAAAGTCGCACTCCATTAAAAACGAGAAAAGAAGGAAAAAAGGTCGCATGAATGCTTAGAAACACGATGATCGTTAGCCTCCGGAAGGTATAACAGTGCTTAATCAGCTTCAGGAGGGTAGATGTCCGATCGATACATGCATAGCCAGTGCAAAATCCAGCTTGCGCCTCACCAGTTTGCTTTTTACGCGTGTGGCACAGCATACGAAGTACGAGGAACGCTATTGGAATCAACTTATACCCAGGTTGGCGCAGTCACTGCGAATTCTTGGAGATGGGGACATCACTCGATTCTCCCCAAAATAATGACCCATCAGAATTCCGAACCTCGGAGAAAAATACGGTGTCCGAACAGGCCGTACTGCACCATCTTTCAACGGCACTAGAGGAAGGCAGCTGAAACCTGGCGCCTTGTATCGTCCTAAAGTATGGATCACCTTGGAGGTAGGATTATTTGGCGCTTATTGTTCGCTGAGGGCGGTAGTGATTGGAAGATGAGTAGTGGTGGCCAGTCCATGATGCGGAAGGAGGGTATAAAAAGTCCAACAAGTGGATGTGGCCGCGTGAAGCGCGCTGGGAATACATTAGATGTCGTCATCAGTGGTGTTTTTGTATTCATAAACTTTATCAACTTGATGGTGCCATTTGTCGCTTCCTTCTTAGTCGTTTCATACTCTTGTTTTTTCATTATATCCGATTGAGACTCCCACTGGGAGAAAGCAACCAAAACCGCCGCATCCAGTGCGTGGTTACTGGTTGTTTGGACTGGACATGCAGTTGAAATAAACCGCAAGATGTGCACAGAAAAGCAATTTATGATAAAAGCTAATGCGGGCCAGCTGAATTATGCTTCGCCCAGCGTCTAAGACGCCGTTGCTGGTTAGGGACTGGCGAGCCGTCGGCCCCACAAATCGCTTCACTCGCACGAAACGGTCTCCTACCGGTGACGCGGATGAGGTGCAACAGCTTGCACGTTCCAAAAGATTTCGCGGTCCATAATTAGGCTTGCGTTAAGTTCGCGTTTAAAGGTGAAGCGGGGACTGCCGTGGTCGCTGCCAGCCGAGATAGACCGGTGTGCCTTGAAGACACAAGGAGTCAGCAGAGACCCAGGGTCTCACGACACGTGTCAGACTCCAACTCACCACAAGCGAATGCAAGGCATTCCCGATATGCGATTAGTAGGGTGGGACTTCTGCTATCACTTCAACTTGCGTGTTTCGAAAACTGGATAGACAAGCTGATTGGTTCAGCTTGTCAACGTCTAACTGGCATTGCACTGTACGTTTCGGGAGCCCACAGAAGCACACGGACAGTCTACCGCACACTTGAGTGGTTGGAGTTCCCACAGGTAGCTCAGTGCGTCCAAACGATGAACGCACAAGAAAGAAAACGAACAAAGTACGTAAAGAGATAAAGATTCCTATTACAAACACAGCGACACTGGATTTCGCTGTCTAGCGGCTTCAGTTGGCTGCGAATGTTTCCGAACGACTAGCAACTGAGGCTGAAAAAAACCGGTCAATTATGCATATAAGTGAATGGCGTCATGAATTACCAGAACTAAGTGGGATAGCTGTTTAGATTGCCTGGCTTTCTGTATAGTCACGGAGGCGTCTGCTTCTATTTTCTCTCCATCCACAGTATTGAATGAAGCATGGCGAGGGGGTCTAACCGGGAATAAACGCAAATATGAGAGACTAATAACTGATTCATAACACTAAGCGCTTCGATTAAGCTTGTGATTCATGATCAACTGGGGCACGTTATGCTTTATTTTCAAGGTTAAAGCGAAAAAATAGGCTCTTCATATCTACGAAGAACGATAACCCGGATGAATTCTATGATGTATAAACATGAGGGGACTGAATGATTTATCGATCAGTAGCGCTCAAAACGGTGAACTCACTCGCTCAAGTGGTTTCCACACGGAATTTCCATTAAGAGACCAGACAAGCAACTGACCAGATGAATTGACAGCAGCTAACGACGTGACATCCGGGTCGATAGACAGACTATGAATTGGACCTCCCTCGGGATCAGGGGTAATACTATTTGCAGCATTGTTGCGTAAATCCCAAAATATAATTTCTCCACCACTGGTACTCATGATGATTTCGTGTTGATTTCGATGTAGCAACATGGAATTGATGCTTGAACTAGTCTGAAATATATGATTGAGTTGATCATCACGAAAATGAAATTGGATACGACGCCAGCGTAACACACAGTACATTATTCAGTATACAATGCAAAATGAAGAACATTCAAAAGTCAGTAGTTTGGAACCCCTTTGGTTACATCATTGTACTCTCATACTGCAGACCACGTAAGGGTTTGAAACAACCAACGGTGTTCGACAAGGATTTCCCATTCCACCATTCCTGTTTAACTTTGTTATCGACGATATAATGGAGAATGCATTGCGAGGTCTCCAAGATGGAGGCGTCAAACTAGCAAATAGTGAAAAGCTGTGTGACCTAGATTTCGCAGATGGCCTTGTCTCCTTGTTCGAATGCACGGAACATGCGCAACGTGCACTAGAAAAACTTGCAAGAGTTATAGCTCCATTTGACTTGCGTTTTGCACCTTCAAAGTGTAAATTGATGCTGCCAGACTGAACATCAACGGTGCAAAGAGTGATGCTCGATAGGAAGGTGCTAACAATTGTTGACCGCTTCTTATCTTGGCAGCAGTTTGACGTCGGATGGGAGCACAGTAATAGAGGTGAGCACGCGTGTATCCAAAGCTCGAGGTACTTGTCGCACCGACCTGATATTTCGCTGAAGTTGAAGGGTCGTGTGTACTGTGCTGCGGTGCGTTTATTTTTATTGTATAGTTGCGAGACTTGGGGTCCGCGAGCGGAAGATATTCGTCGCCGTGAGGTTTTCGACCATCGGTGTTTGCGTAGTATCGCCAAGATTAAATGGAATGACCGAGTAGGCAATGCTGAGGTCAGAAATCGAGTATCAGGTATCATTAAAGAGAATGTTCCGTCACACGTACCCAGCTTAGTAGACTTCGTTCGCTGGGGCATGTGTTACGTATCGCAGACACATGCCTACCGTACCGTGCCTTATTCTCCGTTCCTCCTCGGGGGTGGAAGAAGCCACGCGGAGGTCAACAGACGACGTGGCATTGGGGATTGAATGTACAACGAAATTCGGAAAAGTAGATGGCTCACGTCTTGGTGGTTGGGGTCTAAGAAATCCTTCAATTAGCTGGCAGCGAACCGTGAACAGTGGCGATCGCGTTGTCACTTTCTGTCGAATCAGAATGATTGGTCGATGTGCGTTTGTATGGTTAGGTTGGCTGTTAGGGCGTCTTTTCACTTTTCCTCTTGTGTAGGTCCACTCCTTTTCCACCTCATATATTCATTCTTTCTAATTCTACGTGCAACATGGTGAGAAAAGCAGTGGTCATCGGGGCTAACCCTGCTGTTTAACGCTGTGGTGATGAATCCCACTCAGGGGACCATGCAGCTTTTTCAGTTCGACAGGTTTCCTTCACCGCCGTTGGATCATAAACTAAATCACGTCCACCCATTCAGGAGTAACTGCCTTCGCATGCCGAACACCATTTCAACAAACATTTTGAACTTCGGTTACCCTCAACGTGATACGTGATACTCTTATCGGACACTCCACACACCCCAATCAGTGCTACACTATTGTTTAGGCTATCTAGAAAAGCTTGCAGCCTACCTGGATCTTCATTCATAAGTAAAACACTGCGCGCCCACTGTAAGTCAAACAGTGTACTCATTGGTAGTAGACAGCATTTCATTGTCGTCCGAATCGTTCTTACACCTGACCTATTGGGGCCTTTTGTGGATCTCCGCTCCAAGTCTCAGGGTCTGGTTGCCGGTTATACCTGATAGTACAGTTGGTCTTCGTGGCTATGGAGTATGTCTTCAGTCTTCAGGTAAAGGGCAGTGGGAAGTCATCCCGTATGAGCCCCATCACATCGTGCCCTATTGACTCGGCTAGATGTCTATGCTCCGCCAATAATCCTTCAGGGTCTGATCCAATTTCCTCTTAAATAGTGTCTCGGTTTCCTCTTCCACCACTTCGGTCGGTAGAGCGTTCCAGAGATTGGTCACTCTCCTTGACAATCGATAGATGGTCGGTAAGCCGGTGGAATGCACCTTACGAAGACTCAGGGTGTGTCCTCTGGTACGATCATTATTCCTGAGCGGGAATTACGACCGTAGTTCCAGGCCCAACTCACCACGGATTATTCGCCTGGCATAGATGGCAATCGCGTTGCCACTTTCTGTCGAATCAGAATGATTGATCGGTGTGCGTTTGTATGGTTAGGTTGTTCTTTCCTTTTCCTTCCCGTGTAGGTCCACTCCCTGTTCATCTTCTATTTTCATTCTTTCTAATTCTACGTGCAGCATGGTGAGATAGGCAGCGATAAATGGGGCTTGCCCTATTGTTTAACGCTGGACGATGATATTAACTGCCCGGCAGACAAAACCTATGTACATTGACAGAACCAGATTTGATGTACGATCAACCCAGTTTCGCCGCAGCACTTTACATTTCAGAGTTGCAAAAATCACAAACATTGCTATACACTGTTGCTCGGACTGTCTAGGATAACTTTCAACTTGGATCTTCATTCAGAAGCACAATATGATCTACGTATTTGAAGTCAGAAAGTTCACTTCCTGAACATAGGTTATAGTCGTAAATCCTACACGACAGTGCCATTTCCAATTCAAATTTAGGAAAAACGAAGATAGGTGGCAATCACGAAGAACATCATTCCTCGTGGTGAACTCGAGTGAAAGACCGCCGTATGCGCGAATTCGGTTTCGGCTGCTTGCATATAAGCATTGGGAAAGAGAAGTAAGATCCTCTAGCGCACTCTCCAATGGGAGGCAGCGAGAGAGAACTGTGCGGTCGACTGAGTCGAATGCCGCTTTCAGATCGAGGAAGACAGAGATTGTGGGCCTATGGAAGGAGTGCCTGTGCTCTAAAATTTGTCGAATGGTAAATATGTGATCGATAAAACCGCCACCGGATCTGGAACCGGCTTGATTCTGAAGCGTACACTTTTAACGATCGTTATGTAATCCGTGGTCAGCAGTTAACATGCGATATTAACCAGGATAGATCCTCCATGATTTCCATAAGAGGACTTGCCTTATTTAGTGTAAATCGGCACAACCAGCGGTTCACATCATTCCGTGCGAACCTGTTCTACTTCAAAAATTACACTGAGGGGATCTGTCAACTCCAATACCAAAGCCTCACTTCCGTCTATGAAAAATGACGCAGACAGCTCATCCCGTTCAGTAGCTTTGTACCTTATTAAATAATCTACTTCCATTTCTGATGGAACTGTGATATCTACTTGAACCGTTTCTCTCGCAGGTATTATCGGAAGGTTCACAGTGGAAAATGGCCAACTGAACGGCCTCCAAAGTGTTCTGCTAAACGGTATAGACGATAGTGAGTCTATGAGCCGTCGAGTTTCTTGATTATCCCACTTACATTTGATTTCCATGAACCGGTACTTTTAATCGAACGGTGAAGGTTGCGACTACCACCAATAGAAAGTCTTCTACATTCCCCTACATTTCGCAACGCACCACCGCTCGCGTTCATTCTTCGAACTCCGAGACAGTTGACGCCTCAATGAACGTGACAATTCCGAGAGAATCTAACGGAGCAACTGACGTCGAAAATATCTACTGTTTTTGAGACTTACTCGAACTGGAGTCTTGTGTGCCATTGAAAGCTGCTTATAGGGTTTCCTTGATCTGTAACAAATGTTCACCTAGATTCTGTGCATCTGATCGCATTGAACCTTGTCTGTGAAGCAGGTCGTCAGTTATCGTCCAGAAGCAAGTGGGCAAAACCGGTAGCTTTAGTATTATTGTGACCGGAGACAAGAAAGCCGGGTCTCCCGCTTGTACTCTGTTTATTCTTCATTGAGGCTCAATTATCGACCTAGTCCTCAACGTCAAGGGCCCAATAAAAACAAGCAGGACAGCATCTTATATCCTGGGGGCTGCTCAGCTTAGGCGGGCAATAGCTACCCAATGAAATGCGATGACTTCTCCCACCGTCGAGAAACCCCGGATGCTCTACTTCTCCGTTAACCTAGTGGAGGATTTTAGATAGGCAAACTGCCTCTCTCCCTGTTTGTTCACTAGAGTGACCTCTCCAGGGGCATAGTGGCTAGAACCAGATGGTGTTCATAAACTGGTTCAGTGGGACTGAGCTTCATCTGACCCTTAACCACTGACCTGTCAGGCATGATTACATCTTCAGCTTGCGGGAGCCAACCTGTGTAGTTCTTTGGATCGTGGAGGCACGAAAACCATCACAGGGCCATCAATGTGCAGCCTCGTCATGATGGGACCATCCACAAAGGTTTAAGCCCAAGAATTGTCACATCGCAAGGCACCAGATTTCGACAGCCTCTTATTAGCTGTATTTTAGGATACAGGGATATGACTTGTATGGGCCTCGTATTCTGTTATCTGAGTTCAGATCACAGAATAGGTTTACTTCTTGTGGAGATTCAGTTGTCGTCCATCTTTATGAATGGTTCCCGAAAAGACCACATCGATCGAGTATCTTGTCCATCGCAAATGCGCCGGTCACATTTTCATTCTCTGTCGGCAGTTTCTACAGAATTATGCATTCCAATGACCATCACTGATTCCAAGCATCCGCGTGGCCTATGATTATATGATGGAACCTTTTGTTAAGGAACAGTGCCACAGTTTCGACCCTCAAAGAGCTGTAACATTATGCCTCAAGTCGGGTTGGGGAATACGGCCGATTCTAGACTGAGAAAACGCTCATGAAATCGAAATGCTGGTTGACAACAGGTAGCAGATAGATCTTGCAATCGCCCAAGGCAGTACCACCGGGTTAGGTTGCCGGTTTTATCAAGAAAAACTCACAAAATATCACCGCCAATGTCTACTCAACACGCACTACCAGAAAAAATCGCTCTTACCAACATTTGCGGTCTGAAACATGGTACTGATTCTGTACATCATCTTCTCCAGTCTTGCCTTGTTTTTGATTGAGTTGAAAAATCTCTCCCTCGTCGGACAATGCTCACTTTCAATTCCCCACCTACTTTTCCATTACTCATTCACTTGAAGCTGGTGTCTGCACTTATATCTTTCACTCTGTCGCTACCTCCCACATCCCATACTTGGACTTTCCCAACCGTAAGTCCCAGCTGTGTGGCTTAAACCCCGGTTCCCTTATTTTAACCATACCTTTTCTACCGCTTACTGCTCCGTCAAAAGTAGCGATCCCTCAATTTTCGCTTGTTTCCTGAGACTGAAATCTTGTTCGCATCTGACTCCAACTGCCAAGCTACCATTCTTAGTGACTTCGATGTTCATAAAAAGAACTGCTTTTTACACTCTTTAGACACTAGGGCTGTGGGACACGAATCCGAAGCTTTCGCTTTGGTCGACAATCCAAGCTAACTCTCTGACTACAGGCATTCCCGGCCGGGCTGGCGATCGTACACGTATCCTCAATTTTCTTCTCACTCCCCTTTCATGTTCTCTTGTATTACCTCCCTTTCTCAACATGGCTCACCGGATCGTTGTATTATCTCCTCCTTAACTTCTGGTGTTATGATTCAATCAACTGGGATGGGTTTCGTAACTTTCCGACTTACTATCCTTGGAACGATTGCTGTTTCACTTTTGCTGTCTTCACCTTCGTTTTTTACTTAACCGTCGATGTTTTTCAAGGCACGCATCTTTTAACCCGGTAAACCTAAATATCCCCAGTGACTTAGCCACGAATGTGATCGTGTTATTTGTTTGAAACGTTCAGCATTTCGCCGCCCACCTACTGCCGCTTTCTACCACCACTTCATACAAGCTAGAAACAAGTACTGGATTACCAAAAAACAGTCAAACAACGCTTTCCCCACTACAAAACCGAACGCATGGTCTCGTCCACCATCGGCAACCGTACACTCTGGCCCTTTGCTCGATATCTCAAGTACCTTCGACCAAGCCTGGCACGAAGATCCACTGGTAAAATTGCACTCGTATTGTGGCAACCGTTTCTTTATTGAGCAAATCATTTCCGTCTGAGTCAATGGAATATCATCCCAACCATTCTCCATGAACGCTAGCGTTTCCCAAGGTTCCGTACTTGCTCCCACCCTCTTTTTTTGTTTATAAATGATCTATCAAAGACCTTCAACCCAATTCACGCTGTTGCCGATGATACCACCCTGCATTTTTTCCTTTCTTGTCCCACCCACCGCCATTCCACCACCAATCATCATCATCATCGTACAGCGTTAAACAGTAGGGCAAGCCCCACTGACCACTGCCTTTCTCACCATGTTGCACGTAGAATTAGAAAGTATGAATATACAAGATGGACAGCGAGTGGACCTATATGGGCGGGAAAAGAAAAGAATGCCCTAGTAGCCAACACACGGAATACACAATCTAACTGTACAAACGTACACCGATCAAACATTCTGATTCGATAAAAAGTGACAACACGATTGCCACTGTTTTCGGTTCGCAGCCATGTCCTTCAGTGTCTCCAGCCAACCGGTAGACGGATCTTTTGGACCCCAACCACGAAGACGTGAAGCACCTACTTTTCCTAAGTCTGCTGTACATTTTCTCATTCCTCGCTGCCACGTCATCTGTTGACCTCCACGTGGTCTCTTCCACTCCCTAAGAGGAACGGAGAATAGGACACGGTATGGTAGACGTGTGTTTGCCATACGTAACACGTGTCCCAACCAACGAAGTCTACTAAGCCGGATACGCTGTGACAAAACGTTCTCTGAATTAGTACCCAATACTCGCTTTCTGACCTCATCGTTGCTTACTCGGCTATTCCACCCAATCCTAGCGTTACTACGTAAACATCGATGGTCGAAAACCTCAAGACGACGAATATATTCAGCACGCAGACTCCAAGTTTCGAAACCATACAACAAAACTGAACGCACTGCAGCACAGTATACACGGCCTTTCAACTTCAGTGAAATATCAGGTCGGCGCCACAAGTGCATCAGTTCAGCGTACGCCGCTCGAGCCTTGGATATCCGCGTACTCACCTCTACTACAGTGCTCCCATCCGTCGTCACGCATCTACCGAGGTAGGTGAAGTGGTCGACAACTGCCAGCACCTCTCCATCGAGCATCAAGCTCGGAATTGTTGACGTCCAGTCTTGTAACATCACCTTGCACTTTGAAGGTGCAAAACGCATGCCGAATGGAGCTACAGCTCTTGCGAGATTATCTAGTGCACGCTGAGCATGTTCCGTGCATTCGAACAAGCAGACAACGTCGTCTGCGTAATCTGGGTCACACAGCTTTCCACTATTTCCTAGTTCGACGCCTACATCCTGAAGATTTTGCAGCGCACTCTCCATTATTTCGTCCATGACAAAGTTGAACAGGAATGGAGACATGAAACATCCCTGTCGAACACCACTGGTCGTTTCGAACTGACCGGATAGTTAACCATAAACTCTAACGCGGCCAGAAGTGTGAGAATACAATGATCTCATTAGGTTCATGAACTTCTGGGGCATACCTTTTCGATGAAGAACACTGAAAAGCCATGTTCGATCAACTGAATCGAAGGCGCCTTTCAGGTCTAAGAAAAGCATTATTGTCGGTCAGCGGTGCGTGTGACGCGTTTCAAGTAGTCGGCGAAGAGTAAATATCTGGTCGATGCATCCTCGACCTGGGCGGAATCCAGCCTGCGGTTCGCGGGTATTCCTCTCGCGAGCCGGTGTAAGACGATGCAGTAGAATTGAGGCTAATACTTTGGTGACTATCGGGATTAAGCTAATCCCACGATGATTACTGCAGTTATTGCGTATTCTCTTCTTGAAGATGGGAACAATCAACGACTCACTCCATATTAACGGAATACGCTCCTCGTTCCAACCACCAATATCGATCGTGACCTTGGTGTTATCCGTGTCAATAGATTCCGACCTCAAACAAATCTTATCCTAGGGCTCTCATAATCGTACCACCTTCAATGTTTCCAAAACGTCCGCCCTTTTAATTTCTCCTAGACATAATTCGTCCTCCTCGCAACAATTTCTTGATTCAGTGCGCTTGTACTCTACAGACTCGATGTTGCTTCTTGGCTTATCTAGAACTTCTTTATTGTGTTGGTCTCCTTTCACATCCAAGCTTCCTTCTCGCAATGCATGAAAAGCTGGTTTTCTATTCCATGCCAGATGTTTCATTTTGTTAGTCGTACAAAACTCAAATTCGCCCCACACTCGAATGCTGCAGTCACGTGTGGCTGGGCTTCATCTTCTGTCTTTGAGACCGATCAACAATCCTTCTTTAACTCCCAACCTGCCGTTGCCGGCTCACCGTCGGGCGGTCGCTTGGTCGTCTCTTTTCTACTGTTACTGATTTGGCTCCTGTTCTCCGGAGCTCGCCCTAGCGGTTTCCCTTCTTCTACCTTTTACCTAGCATTCTCGTACACAGACAACCAGTCATCTTGTCATGTTAATTCAATCCCCATTTCGTGGTTTTATTTCAAATGTTGTATTTACATTTTTTTGCGTTTCAGCCCATACACGCCTCTTGTTAGCTGAAGAAAGCGTATCTTGGATTTGAAGAGTGCGTATCATCAGGTTCCTATCTTGGAGCATGATAAGTCATATACTGCATTTGAAGCATGGGGTGCCCCCTATCAATTTAGACGTATACTGTTTTGGGTCATCAAAGGAGTCACCTGTTTTCAGCGCACAATTGACGAAATCCTGAAGGTGTCATTACAAAAGTTTGCCTACGAAATACGCCATACGACCAAAACTTTGACTGCCACAAACAAAACCCAAATTTTGGGTTACTTTATACTACAAGAAGTGAGACCTGATCCTGACAGGATGAAACCCCTCTGCGAGACTCCACCACCAAAAAACACGAAGTCTGCGTTGTGTCACCGGCATGTTTTTCTACTACTCGTAGTGGATATCATCGTCCTCTGTGTGATAGGACGAATTCACTTGTGGAAAATACACCTTTTTGTCATAACATGCAACATGTGCATTCAGACTCTTCAAAGACAGCAGAAAGCGCTATGGTTTTAACAGTGGACCAAAGTGCTCCCTTGGTGATTGGAATGGACGCTTCGAGTCTCGCAATAGCTGCCTCGCTGAATCAGAATAATCGTCCCGTAGCCTGCTTCTCTCGTACCTTAACATCCAGCGAAGGGCATCACTCTGCTGTCGAGAAAGCATGCGCAATTGTCGAGGACCTTCGTAAGTGGCGACATTATCTCACAGGCAGCCATTTCAAACTTATTACTGACAGGCGAAACGCTTGAACGGCACGCCCTGGAAAGCTATCTCTCTAGCTCTACAAACCGGAGGTCAACCGATTGGGCAGTAGGAGAACATTCTCCCATATGTTTCGCATTATATATGTTTGTTGTTGTGTACGGCGGCGAATCGCACTCTGAGTGAAACCTTTTAAATCTTTCCGGCGATCAACTAACAGTACATCATTGCCAAAATGGCTCACGGTTTCAGGCCCCGTACTGATCAAACAAATGGACGGATCTCCTAAGTTTGATTCGCTGGTTGAAGAAGTTGAGTCTGTGAGTTGCAATCCCCAGTACGCCCGCGTCAAACTGCCTAGTGGCAAGGAAGAAAATGTCTCTGTACGACGATTGAATCCGACAGGCGACTTTCCAATGCCGTAATAGGAACTGACTCAGATATCGGAAGTTTCCCCCAGTACACCACAAACATACTTTCATTCAGTGAATGATGCGACGGAATATGATTCCAGAGATATCCCTATACCTCCATTCACACCCCACGCTCTTACACCCGACGCAGTTTCAGATACACTCACTCGTCAACAGAGAACTGACCCGTGTAATATGCGCAATAGAGGCCTGAGTCAGTTACTCTCTTCCACCTGTCGTGATACCCCTACTTACTGAAACTGACTGCTTTTCTTCGGCTTGGGTAAATGCCATGTTGATTCATTTCGCATTCCACGGTTTTATTTCATACGTTGCACTTACGTTATTGTTTTTTTTTGCGTCTCAGCCTATGTGCACGTTATTTTCTGAATCGGAGTTTCGAATTCTTTTGCATTTATCACGAACGTAATCGTTAACTGACGTTCGCATCCTTATCAGGGCTGTCCCCAGATGTCGTACCTCCATTTTTCAAATTTCCTTTCTTTCACGGATTGCCAAAATGCTGAACACTCACCCTTTTCTGTCTTCTACTTTAAAAGCAGTATAAACAAGCTGGTTCTAAAGTGGATTTCCTCCAACCCTCTTTTACAGAACCTCTTTCGGCTGTAAGGTTTACCCTCTACTGTAAATCACTCAATATGTAATGAGATACAATTTCGCCGCTTTCGGTGTTAGTCGAGTAGTATACGCGCCCACTACCTCGGGCGTACGAGGTTTGAAACTCGAAACAGTCGTTCACGTTGATGGTAGGTAGTAGTTCGCCGAGGCCGGGCTTGTTACGACAACTAGCCCATTATAAACGTATGTGGTTCCCCACTTCAATTCTTGAGGCCCGATTGCCAGTTGTACTTAACGGTGTTGTTGGCCTTTGGTGCCATAGAATTTGTAACACTCATTTGACTCTCCTGTGGTTTTTTAATGAGGACTGGTCACCTCTCCTGTGAACTGATACAATCACCAATTCACAGTCTGCTTTGACAACTGAGGATTTTCGGTAGCTCCGGTACCAAAGATTCACCTCCACCCTAGGAAAAGGATGTTGAGAACTCATGCAGTTCAGTAACTACGCACCATTTTAGGCAACCTATCTATTGGATAAACCCTACTTCTCTAACCATTGTTATTATTACTAATACGTGATTGCGCATAAGTGAGTGAAAAGGGTATACCCCATAACCCCTAAGTTGTGCTGCACTAACAGGTATAGCCAACAATCTGACTGAGGCCTGAAGTGGAGAAAAAAATAAGGTCTCAGTAGGTCAAGCGTGGTAATGGACTGAGCAACAGGTCGTCGGTTATCGTCCAGAAGCACCACAAGCACATAACACATTCACTCTAGAAAGAACAATACTACCAGTTAAATACGATGGCACTGCTAAACATAAACAGGGGCAAAAAATCAAATTCAGCAAGGGTAGAGTGGAAACTGAATATCAGCAAAATTTTAAATAGCGGGAAAACTGCACAAGCATACCTGGTAAACTCGAGTAATCCACAGATTCCCACCCTCTCTCCAATCGATAATTTTGGCTACACGGTCTTCTGAACCAGCAAACATCCAGCTACCTGTATCATTAAAACCGAGTGTGTTAACATTTTTAGTGAATTCGGATACAACCACTGCCGGAGTAGCAGCGCCATGCGCATCGTAAACTCGTACACGACCGTAGCCTCCAGCAGCCAAATAAAGACCATCACGTGAAAAAGCCAGTGCATTTACCTAAGGAAAGCGAACTGGTTAAGGATTATCAAGTACCGACCTGTGATTCGTTATGTTGGAATCCTTGAATGTACTTTCCCGTACTTGGTTGCCACATGCGGATGACGTGATCGAACCCACCAGTGGCCAGAGACAGATTAGCATCGTACTCTCCCTTCATCACTTTGCAATCCTAGAGAACATCGGTGATATTTGGACAACCTAAATGGACAAAAATAAACATGAACTGAGCACAAAGTTGTGCATTCAAATGAGAAGGTATCCGCTAGGATAGTGTCAGGTAGTCGAAAACAAAAACAGATCGGGTAACTTTGATGAATGGTATCTATGCGTCTTTAGTTATCCAGTTTTGTCGAATCACTCCTTAGCTGTATAGTATGGTTTTTAGTGGAGTAGTACATTGAGCTTGAAACCTGTGCAAAATTACTTGCGACACCGGCGGACAGGAGTGGAAGAAGCCACACGGAGGTCAACAGATGAATTGGCAACGAGGAATGAGAGAATGCACGGCCAACTTAGGAAAAGTAAGTGCCTCACGCCTTTGTCGTCGGGGTCCAAGAGATCCCTTAACCAGCTGACTGTGGACACTAAAGGATATGGCAGCGAGCCGTGAACAGTGTAGATCGTGTTGTAGCAGGAATAAACTTCGTTTATTTGTTTAATATTACTGTTTATCCGCACTCCTGCTTCTGAGCACGGTGGCCATTTGACCGTTGCACGTGCACGCTTTTGCAATACATGCTAATCACTCCCTCTCTATTACCATGTTTTCCATCTTATAAGTCATAGGAGACAATGCTCTGGTTATCGCGTCGGCGTTATGCGAAGCATCACAGAGACAAACGAGTGATCTACACATAGCGGAAAAGACTAACAAATGCATGAAACTAAGGAAACAGCATGGTAAGGTTTAACCGACCTTACAGTGTTACCACTTTCTGCTGAGTCAGAATGATTGGTCAATGTGCGTTCGTAGTTAGACTGTGTATTCCATGTATTGCCTACTACGGTATTCCTTCCTTTTCCCAGCCCTGTAGGTCCACTCCTTGTTCACGTGCAACATGGTGAAAAAAGCAGTGGCCATCGGGGCTAACCCTGCTGTTTAGCGCTGTATGATGATGATAAATCCAACTTAGGGGACCACGCAGCCTTTTTAGTTCGACAGGTCTCCCTCACCGCCGTTGGATCATACAGTAAATCACAACCACCCATTCAGGGGTAACTGCCTTTGCATGCCGAACACCATTTCAACAAACATCTTGAACTTCGTTTACTCCCAACCCGGTTTAGCCCGCCTGCCGAGCGGTTTTCGGGGTGTGGCCGCTGACGCATGCTTCAACTTCGTGGAGTCACGTGATACTCTTATCAGACACTCCATACACCCCAATCGGTACTGCACCATCGTTCAGGCTATCTAGGCTTCCAAATGCCTCAGTATGGTTCGGGTGGGGGGGTCTCAGGCTCCGGGATAGCTCCTTGTACTGAACGCCTCTCAAAATGCTCCCAAGTGACCGTGCGTCTAACACAGCCTCTGCTGAGCAAGTCTACTCACTGCCTTCTCGTGGCGGAGGTGTTCCCATTAAAGTGAGAGGACGAAAGCGAATGTCTGGCGCTCTCCACCAGATTGGCCGACTAAAAACCAGTCTAGGAGAGATAACTTAACCTCGATTCCAAACCAACCATGGGTGAAGTATGAGGCGTACAACGGTATTGCTCACCAGCATCTGCGGCGGAGAGGTGCACGGGGCACCTATGATGTTTGGCCTCATCCGAAGGGCGTATAAACTGCGCATTCAGTCACCGGCCCCAGTGGGTTACGGACTTCACGCTTCGTTCCGCTGTCTTGCGGGTTAAGCTTTGGATAACTAAAGGCTCCGATTGTGGATCCCTAAAAAACCACCTGCATTGGCTTAGATAACCTGGAAGTATTGCGCCCACAAACAAATCATGGACTCGAAATGTCTACCCCTTCCTCCTCGGTTGTACCGCGTTCTGCTTGGCACACAGTATATATATATATATATATATATATATATATATATATATATATATATATATATATATATATATATATATATATTAGGCCATTTGGAAAAGCTTGCAACTTATCTAGATCTTCATTAAGATGCATAATATTGCGCGCCCGCTCGAAGTCGAACCGTTTATTGTCTGAACAAAGGTCGATGCCGCTATTCTCATTCGGGGATAGGGCTACCTCAAGAATCAATTCAAACACAAAACTGAAGAAGGGGAAAAGAGGGAAACCCTGACGAACACCACTTCTCGGGGCGAACTCGGGTGAAAGATCGCCGTAAGCATGAACTCGGCTTGTTTGCATGCAAGCGTTGGGAAAGAGAAATGAGCTTCTTTGACATACCTCTCAATGAGGCCACGCCAGACGACTATAAGGTCGACTGAGTCAAATGCCGCTTTCAACTAAAATAGATGAAAACTTTACGTCTAACCTCATCATCGCTGATACGATGTTTTCACTATATTCGGGCAATGCTACGGGGATATCGATGCTCGAAAACCGACAGTATTTGTCTGTCTTCTACCCTCAACGGCCACGTTTCCGAGCCGCATAGAAGAACGGACCCAGACGCCGACACCACAAATGGCTGACATCAGAAAAAGGAAAACGCGACTTCTGTATGTGCGACGGTACTTCATCCGATATCTTTCCATCTGATGAGATGTAACTTCCCAGGTGACAAAACTTACCTACTTCAGCTAAAACTCCCCTCGCCAAGAAAAGGTTTAGTGTAGCGCCAAACTAGACCTGCAAAAACATTTTACACTTTGAAGATGCAAAATGCATCTCAAACACTGATACGCCATTGTGTAGGCTACACAGGAAAGCTTGCAACTTGCCTGGACCTTCACTTGGAAGCATAGCACTGTCCGCTTATTCCATGTCAAACAGTCCACTAACTGAACAAAGATCAATGCCGCTATTCTCATACGAGGATAGGGCTATCTCCATAATCAATTCAGCTACAGAATTGAAGAGGAAGGGCGAAAGAGAACGAACCTGACGAACAGCACTTCTTGTGGCGAACTTGGGTGAAAGATTGCAGTAGGCATGAACTCGGCTTCGGCTGTTTGCATACACGCACTGGAAGTAAGAAATAAATTTGTCTGGCACACCCTTAAATGGGAAGCAGCGCCAGAGAACTATGCGGTCGACTGAATCGAACGCCGATTTCAGCTTAAAAGGATGGGGAATATGAGCCTACAGAAGATATGCCTGTGTTTTAAGGTTTGCCGAAGAGTAAAGATGTGGTCCGCACAACCCCAGCCGGGTCTGAAACCGGCCTGATTCTCACGAACTCATACTTTGTACCCGCTGGATAATCGGTGGACAAAACGCCCGGTGAGCAGTTTGGATGCGATACTTACCGAACTAATTCCTCAGTGGTTTTAACAAGAGGGCCTGTCATCTTTCCTATAAATCGGCAGTCACGGATTCCCACCATTCCCTGGGATTCTGCTTACTATCCCAGATAACCCGGATGAGTTTTGCTAACTCCGAAACCGAAGCTTCCCTTCTATCCTTGTAAAGATGAGGACAACCCATCTGATCCAACGGCTCTTTACCTTTCCAATTAACCTAATTCCCGCATAACCTCCATTTCTGATGGAGGAGTGGCATCTACCTGCATCGTTTCTCTGGAGGGTGTATTCGGAAGGTCCACTGTGGAAGTGGGCCAGCTGAATATTTCCTTAAAGTGCTCCACCCAACCATAAAGACGACGTCTCTGAGACTGAATCAATGAGCCGTCGGATTCCCTGATTAACTTACACCGGACTTCCGTGGGTCGGTACTTCTAATCGGTAAAGGTTGCTAGTATTTCCAATAGATGCAGTCTTCCTCACTTCCCTACATTTCGCAACCCACCACTGCTCACAGTCATTTTTCAGGCTTCTAATCAGTTGGCGTCTCAGGGATTCACGCACTTCATTGAATATGGCATCCGGAGGGACGGATCTGCGAGCATCCAACAGAGCAACTGATGTCGAATTTATCCATCATTTGTGAGGCCTACTTGAACCAGAGTCCTGTGTGGCCTTAGACGCGGCGTACAACGCTTCCTTGATCTGTAGCCGCCGTTCATTTGGGTCTTGCATATCCGGCTGCATCGATTACCGTATAGATATACCCACCTGAAAAGCAGATCGTCGGTTATCGTCTAGAAGCAACTATGAGGGCCGGCTGCCTTGGCGTGGGTGCGGCCACGAACGAGACGTAAACAGATGCGAGCACGTACCAAGGTGTGATCTGAGTCCACGGGCGTAGACTGAAATGAATGACAATCTTCAACTAATCTACACCAGCGGTGGCCAATTACAATATGGTCAATCTAAGTCCAACGTTTTGAACCGAGATAGCAAACGAGCGTCCGATTTGCCTTTCGGAATCGGCCAACTTGGGCGTTGAAATCCCTAGCAATGACCACCACGTCTGCTGGACGCACGCCTCGAAGCAGCTGAGACAAATCCTGATAGAATTCGTCCTTCGTTTCGGGGGAACTGCAGTCAGTGGGTGTATACACAGACAAGACGAACAAGCACTGACACTTCCGTTTGTTGCTGCTGACATGCACAAAATCGTCCAACCGAACAGCAGACAAACAAATGCCGACTGAAACCCAGTCTAGCAATGCACGCTCAGCTCTCATGCTCAAAGCAATCCCAACGCCGGCCTGACCACGCGCACCGGAAACCGGATCACCCGACACATGAAGAGTAAAGCGAGAGACTGAGGTTGCATCTTGGGTGCGAAGCGTAATCACAGAAGTGGGGTCTTGTGTGCGCGTTTCGGAGACACAGCATATATCTATTATGAAGGTTTGTAGATTCTGACATAGTGTGTGGACGTTAAAGGTAGTCAAGTGAGGTGAACATTTAGGCTTAGTGAGTGCTCAACTGCTGCTTTCTTCAAAGCCGCAATAAGCCATGCAGTTTTGTAGAGATCTTGGATTAAAGAGGGAAAGTTGGTAAGGAGGTTTCTGGGCGAATCATACTTCGCAGCTTTCACACCAAAGAAGACGTTTTTCTTCGGGAACCTGAACCGGCCCTCAAGGCAGTGGGGTGTTAACCGGTACGGGAACGTGACCGAAGAACCCATGAAGGAACTTCTGGTCTGTCACGTGAGACCTGATTGTTGCAAGCATGCTGTTTTGTTTTTGCTGGTGCTTCGGTCTTGATTCGCCTTTCGGATTGTCCTTAGCCCCATATACCCAATCGAGCAAGCCAAACGTGGACGGGACAGCATCTTTTGGGCCGAGGCCTATCCAGCTTAGGTGGGCGATAGCTGCCCAATGAGGTGCGATGACTTCCACCGTCGAAAGAAACCCCAGGTACTCCATTTCTACGTTTATCTAGTGGAGGTTTTCAGATCGGTGAACTGTTTCTCTCCGTGTTTATTCGCTGGATTGTCCTCTACAGAGGGGAATAGTGGTTAGAACCAGATGTTGCCCATCAACTAGTTCAGGGAATGGAATTTGTTTGGCCTCTACTCACTGAACTGTCTGGCATGGTCGCATCTCCGGCTTAGGGAAGCCATTCTGTTGGTTTTAGAGGCACGCAGGCCATTACACCACGCCAAGGTACAGTCTCGTCGTGATGGTAATCCTGTTTCTCGGATGTTTGATTCTATACCCGAGGTTTTGAAGGGCTGCCGGTGATAAATACCTCTCTAAACTGTGTCCACCGGAGCGCTGAAGTGCCTACCGTCAACTGACACCGTTGTAACGGACCGTGATAGAGACCCAGGGACTGCTGACGTTATTGTGGTCGACAGACACGTATCAGCTAGATGAGTATTTTGTTTAACATTACCGCCCGACATACAGATAGTGATGTTCTCTTTTGCCACGGAGATTACACGTCGCATTTCTTGCTGGACATTTGAATCGGGGATGAGCAGCGTGGCCACGAAACAAACAGCATTTCGTAACAGCAGAGTGGGTTGTTCTGACGCAGCGGTTGTTTAAGGTTAGTTCCGAGCGGAAGGCGAGTTGACATTAGTGGCCCCACACGGAGGGGGTGTGGCCGACTTTTGGAATTGATCGGATTGCTTCTGATCATGCTACAGAGATTTCGCCAAATCAACCGCTGACTTCAGGCCAAGCACTTTGTGTTCCAGTAACCTCTGTCTAGTCGAATGGGATATGAGTCCCCGTATGAAGGAATCGCATAGAGCTTCATCGCGATGTTGTTCCGCAGAGACTTCTAGGTAGTTACAATCACTCACAAGCGGCCGCAGCTTATGGAGGAACTGGTTAGTCGTTTCCCCAACTTCCTGTTTGCAGATGATTAAAAGATGTCGAGCAAATACCTCATTTTTTGGCTGGGCATACGTTGATTGTACCGTTGATTTACCGGTTTCGTAGTCATGAGTCTTTCACGTACAGGAAAACTGACGAAGCGAGATAATTTATAAGCAACTTCAACCTATCCTGCTATAAGGGCTCGACGGAATCAAGAAAGTTTTGAATGTGCAGTGCCAATCAATCCGGGATTCATTAGCTTCGGATCGACGACAAAGCGCTGAGGGCTTTATTTATCTCAAAAGCAGGTATTATCTGGAAATAGAAAAGGAGGTAATTAGTAAAGATATCAGTCGTAAACAACCGAATATTGTAAACAGTCACCGTTTTTCCCCAAGTTGTGAATTGGAGAAAAAAACCTCAGATCAGCTTTTAAATAAGACCTTCCTAGTAATAACCGATCTGGTGTTTCCAGCATTTGTAGACAGCAGATTACTTGCCATCGATCTACGTTGGCTTGTCACACGAACAGACGCACCCGGGGTCGATATGTCAGAAGAGAGTCAGATTCTCGGTAAATGGTGTGTGGTTCTGTAATGATAAGATAATTACGCCAGTGATGTATGGCGCAATAAAAAAGAAAAAGACTGGTAACAGGAGCGAAACCTACATTCGAGGTGAATTACCAACGGTCTCAAGCAAAAAACACCGTCTCTTTGTGGCCTAAGCGTGAAAATAGCCAGATTCAAGATGACCGACCAGCCAGAGCAAGGATCAGGAGAATTAACCAGTAAGATAAAAGAAAACGTGTGTTCCGGTCATGGAGTCTGGCTGCCGAAATAGCAGTCGGTAGAAAATCGCGGGAAACGGAATAACTGAGACAGTGTTACACTCCCCCGTAGTCGAGGCTTCCGACAGTCAGTCTCCCTGCACTTTGAGAAACGCAAGTTCATCCTCCAAGGGGCAGATCTGATGTGTCTATTCGAATACGGCCATTCGTTATTCTGATAGTGACTTCTCTTATCAAACTACCAGATCCTAGGTGTACATTCTCAATAATTGCCTTAGACCAGTGAACCCGTGGTTTGTCGACCTCCAGTGACAAAACTAATTGACCGACCTTAGGGATCGGTTGGTGTGTGAACCGTTTCTGACGCACGGCCAAGGTTGGAAGGTATAATCGCAACCATTGTTGTCCGACGAAAAATAATGTGAGCCGATATTGCGATGAACGGCGTCGATGTTGCAATTTCTAATCAACTCCCAAATAGCACAAGTCCAGGGACTGCGCCTTTTCAGTAGCCAAGCACGATGCAGCATTACGTACCAAAATGGATTCTGGGTGGGGACATTTGCCTCGCGGTTTGTAATACCAATTTATTCAGTCAGTTTCTAAATGGTCTGGAGCGAGACGTACCATCAGGTTTCGAGGCGCTCTTGGAAATCCGGCGGTTAGCCGACCATTCGGGATAACTTTCAAATGACAATGAGTGTTCATTTACCAGCATCCAAATACGCTACATAGGTCTCCACTTCATCAGTACTGGGTGGATGGGTATTGGACTGGTCGCACAGGCTGAATACATTCAGCTGTTTAATCTCACGCCGTACCCGTGGATTCAAGCATCCTGGTTGATCTGCATTGAGCGAAGTCAACGGGTCCGTTTCCGGATCATATTTGATGGGGTCGGTAGTGAACAGATAGTTTGACGTGAAGAAAATCCCTTTGTTGAAAATGGCTACTTGCATTTTCGGCTGAACTTGAACAAAATTGACGATCCGGTTTGTCCTAGTTAAATATTGTCATCGTTTGTGGCGTCTACGTCAGAACCAATGCGCCGTTTTCTACTGCTGGGTTTTCCATCCAAACTGTATTGTGACTTGGGGGTCCTAGAATCTCTGACGTGCGACTGCCCGACGTAATCAAACCGCCAGCAGAATTACTTTGGTCTTTGTTGTCCCTGGTTCTCATACGCTTGCCACTACGCGCACGTTTTGCTGTATCACCATCCGTGTATCCGACTGATAATGGAAGTCTTCTTGGTACTTGAACTGATACCCTTCTCACCTACGCAAAGATAGAAGTCCTGAGGTAGCCGAAGGCCCATGGATTCACGGAATACCTTGGCTTCTTGTGAAATCTCATTGATTGCAGAACAAACGTTTTTCGAATAGCGGATCATGCAATGTACGTTCAACCATTTTCTGTAAATCTATATTCAATGGTTGTATGCAAGCGGAAAAACCGGTCATGGCAGACGGGCGCGTTGTATCCAGTCTGCCAGTCTGACCGGTGGTGGTTGAGTGGGTTAAAGCGTTTGATTACCACCTCGGGGGTCCGAGATTCGAATCCTCGACACCACCGGTTACTGTGGTGGACAGCATTTTACTGTCGTCCGGATGGTTACCACACCTGACCTACTGGGGCCTTGTGGTTCTCCACTCTAAGTCTCAGGGTCTGGTTGCCGGTTATACCTGATAGTGCAGTAGGCCTTCGTGGCTATGGGGTTTACGCCCTTTCCACTGCACTCCTGCACAGAAATGTAATATAATAAGGGAGAATCCAGTCGCAATGATCGATTTTCCGGACCCGGGTGACGTAGTAAACCGGGTAAACTGACGTCCGAACAGCCAATACTCCTCATTTCCACTGAAGAAACGCCAAGTGTCTGATTTGGATCAGTAAAGTTCGAGCTTTCCGCTCCCGTGGATTCATAAGCCGTACTTTGTTCTGGCCCCGAACCTCGGAGAGTACCATGAACTTGACCGATCACAGCTGCACCATGCACCTCAGACAAACCACTGACACCAGCAGCTCCGGCAGCCGTCGCACGGCTCCCTCGCAATCGAGCAGCCTGCCGCTGTTGTGAAGCAGGTTGAGATTGTTGCGGCTGTTGCTATCGTTGCTGCTGCTGACCGACTATTCTCTGATGCGCAGAGGGTGTACAGTGGCTAGGACCAGATAGATCGGCCGTTGTTGGATCACTGGACAACTTATTACCGGTTCTACCAACCTCGCCAGATGAGACCGTACCCATGGTTTTCGCAAAAGCAATGGCTGCGACTGCCGTATCTCGGGCTTGGTTGAATCGCCGATGAGAGCCGCTTGCAGACCCTGTGGATTTCCCCTGCTGTTATTGAAGGGTTTGTAACGGGTTGCGCGAGATCTCATTTAGTTGTTCAGTCAACGGAAGCTGAGCCAGTCGAATACACTGCAAAGGTGGCTGAAGATGTTCCAGATTATCCCTCAGTTGGACGTATTTTTGTATACACACCGCGGAGTCGGGTAGCTCTGATACTACTTGGATTGCACTACGCATGGTAGGTAAAAATTGTGTAACCAGCTGGGTCAAACCACTCAACTTTCGCTCATGTCTTCGGTGGAATGCGGCTAAGCAGGCTGTTCGGGATCAGGATGCTCACCTGATTTTCTGATTGGGAACCTCCATTGATGTTAAGCATGCTCGTAATTCGTGATTGCCCCACTGTGGTGTTCGGTTGAAACGAGGCCCCGGAAGGCAACGTCACGGACCATTTCACTGATCGCACAGGGGTCTTTGAACATACGGTCAAACTGGCTCTTGTCAACTTCGGTTGTCCTAAGGATGCAGCACCGGTGGAAGTCGGAAGTCCGGTGACAAAAGCAGTCACTAGTCGAGTGGCACCTGAGTATGCTGATGGAACTAACACTGTGGGCATTGTTGCAGGTGATTCTGTAGCACTGACGTTCCCGATAGTACCTGAATGAAGCAAAAAACGGATTTGAACCGGGCTAATCGCTGAACTCATTACCCTATTAGACTACTTTTTGCTACGAGATGCGCAAGTGGATTGGCACAGTCCGGCCCATGCCCTCTGATATTTGTTGCAACGATTAGTCTGCGGACCCAGCGTTAGCTGTTTGTTGCCTAGCCGAATGACCATCACGACGAGACTGAACCTTGACGTGGTGTGATGGCTTGCGCGCCTCTATGATCCAAAGAGCTATACAGGATGGCTTCTTTAAGCCGGAGATGCAATCATACCTGACAGGTCAATGGGTAGAGATCAGACAAAGTCCAGTCTCCTGGTCCTCCAGGTTGAGGGTTGATTTGAGCTGGCAACTCAATAGGCAAAATCAGTGGAAGAATAATTAATCCAAGCGAATGGGCTTCCACTAAGCCATCCCGCTGCCTTGCGGAGAGGTTCTTGTTAGAACTAAAGGCTTTGGATGAGGACCCTAATCGTTCTCCTGCTTTGTGGCTGGACACCCTAGCAGTACCCGTCCAACATCTTCCGTGAACTGCACGAATACAAAGAATTCCATACTGCATCGGTCGTCGCGCAGGCTAATCAGGACCGCGCTGCCCATTGCATGGAGCGGGGTGGGTAGTGATAAGTGGGCTACTGCTCAGAGTTCCCTCTCTTTTATTCAACCTTTGTCTTCTGTCCTTAACCACCTCTCTTTGCCCCATCTACCCAACCATAATACTCCCACTGATAACACGGTCGATACTCGCAACGGTTCACCATCAAGTAGTGTCGGGAATAATCCTCTGTCTGGTAACTCACATTTTCTCAAGCCTCGTCAGCCTCTTAATCTCGGCTCGTTCAACGTGCGTACACTCATGCAGGCCGGTCAGCAGGCGTGCCTAGCGCTCACAATATATTCTCTGAAGATTGATGTCTGCTTCTTAAGTGAAACGCGTATCCAGGATTCGAGCAGTGTAATTCAACTAACTGCTCCTGGTATCTCATCGAGGTATTTTTTGCGCACCTCAGGAGACGAAGCAGCTAGAGCTGTGGGTCAACGTGGTGAAGGAATTGTCTTGACTGACAAGGCTGAGGCTGCCCTTTTAGACTGGATTCCTGTTAACAGTCGTTTATGTGCTGTAAGACTCCAAGGGTCAGTTGGCGTTCGAAAGGATAGTTGTGTTAAGCGCAATTTGTTTGTGATCTCGGCGTACGCCCCCAACGGACTGCAGCTCAGACTTGCAGAAAGATGAGTTCTATGACGAACTCGCCACTCTCGTTCGCAGCAGTAAAGGTTCTGACATTGTAGTGCTAGCTGGTGACTTCAATGCACAAGTTGGCAAACTTAGTGTGTCAGAAGCCTGTTTAGGTGGGCGTTGTGCTTTACCCGCTGAGCGTACAGATAACGGGGATAGGCTTCTCCAGTTTTGTGCAGACAATCGATTGTTTTTGTCTAGCACCAATTTCCGACACAGCTCGCTTCGCACAGCGACATGGCGCTCTAACTCTACAGGTACTTTGAGTCAAATTGATCGTATTGCCATAAGCTACCGGTGGCGCAATTCTGTTCAGAATTGTAGATCTTACTGGTCCACGTACGTAGAGTCGGACCATGCATTAGTTTTAATGCGATTATCTCTCCAGCTCCATGGTCATCGTCGCAAACCGCAAACCCGATTAGCCGTGCAACGTATGTGTGATCCAGAAGTTTGCACCCGTTATGAGCAGAAGTTAACACATGAGCTAGGATCCACGGAGAACAGTAATGTAGATGAGCATTGGTCTCATATCAAAGAGGCGATGCACGTTGCAGCAGGTTTCGCCTGTGGTCCTCGATCCGTTGTCCATCAAAGACACTGGATCTCGCAAGAGTCGTTGAGTATAATGGAGCAAAAGCGTCAGCTTTCGAACTGTAAGGAGATGAATAAGATGCGGAGAAAGCTGCAAAGACAAGTTACGAAAAGCCTTAAGAATGATCGCGAAAATTGGCGGGTGAAGGTAGCCGAAGAAATGGAAATAGCAGCTGCTTCAGGTAACAGTCAAAGACTGCTTAAACTTATTCGTGACACAGGTGGACGGCGCATCCAGGTCAGTGAAACGATTTGCGATAGGAATGGAGAACCTATCCACAGCAAACAGCAAGGGCTTGACCGATGGACCGAATACTTCAAGGAACAGTTTAGCTGGCCTCACGCTAGTGTAGTTGTTCCCGTGTCAACAACTGTGACTCCTTGGGTGGTATCACTTGGGCCCCCATCGGAAGTCGAAGTAGAATCATGTATTCGATCACTAAAGCGAGGGAAAGCGGCGGGTCCCGACGAACTTCGTCCAGTTCTTTTCAAACTGGGTGGGAATATTTTGATAAAATCACTTACCGCCTTGCTCCGTGACATTTGGAACGAGGAGCGTATTCCGTTAATATGGAGTGAGTCGTTGATTGTTCCCATCTTCAAGAAGGGAATACGCAATAACTGCAGTAATCATCGTGGGATTAGCTTAATCCCGATAGTCACCAAAGTATTAGCCTCAATTCTACTGCATCGTCTTACACCGGCTCGCGAGAGGAATACCCGCGAACCGCAGGCTGGATTCCGCCCAGGTCGAGGATGCATCGACCAGATATTTACTCTTCGCCGACTACTTGAAACGCGTCACACGCACCGCTGACCGACAATAATGCTTTTCTTAGACCTGAAAGGCGCCTTCGATTCAGTTGATCGAACATGGCTTTTCAGTGTTCTTCATCGAAAAGGTATGCCCCAGAAGTTCATGAACCTAATGAGATCATTGTATTCTCACACTTCTGGCCGCGTTAGAGTTTATGGTTAACTATCCGGTCAGTTCGAAACGACCAGTGGTGTTCGACAGGGATGTTTCATGTCTCCATTCCTGTTCAACTTTGTCATGGACGAAATAATGGAGAGTGCGCTGCAAAATCTTCAGGATGTAGGCGTCGAACTAGGAAATAGTGGAAAGCTGTGTGACCCAGATTACGCAGACGACGTTGTCTGCTTGTTCGAATGCACGGAACATGCTCAGCGTGCACTAGATAATCTCGCAAGAGCTGTAGCTCCATTCGGCATGCGTTTTGCACCTTCAAAGTGCAAGGTGATGTTACAAGACTGGACGTCAACAATTCCGAGCTTGATGCTCGATGGAGAGGTGCTGGCAGTTGTCGACCACTTCACCTACCTCGGTAGATGCGTGACGACGGATGGGAGCACTGTAGTAGAGGTGAGTACGCGGATATCCAAGGCTCGAGCGGCGTACGCTGAACTGATGCACTTGTGGCGCCGACCTGATATTTCACTGAAGTTGAAAGGCCGTGTATACTGTGCTGCAGTGCGTTCAGTTTTGTTGTATGGTTTCGAAACTTGGAGTCTGCGTGCTGAATATATTCGTCGTCTTGAGGTTTTCGACCATCGATGTTTACGTAGTATCGCTAGGATTGGGTGGAATAGCCGAGTGAGCAACGATGAGGTCAGAAAGCGAGTATTGGGTACTAATTCAGAGAACGTTTTGTCACAGCGTATCCAACTTAGTAGACTTCGTTGGTTGGGACACGTGTTACGTATGGCAAACACACGTCTACCGTATCGTGTCCTATTCTCCGCCCCTTCTAGGGAGTGGAAGAGACCACGTGGAGGTCAACAGATGGCGTGGCAGCGAGGAATGAGAAAATGTACAGCATACTTAGGAAAATTAGGTGCTTCACGTCTTCGTGGTTGGGGTCCAAAAGATCCGTCTACCGGTTGGCTGGAGACACTGAAGGATATGGCTGCGAACCGCGAACGGTGGCGCTCTTGTTGTCACTTTCTATTGAATCAGAATGACTGTTCGCTGTACGTTTGTACAGTTAGAGTGTGTATTCCGTGTGTTGGCTACTAGGGCATTCTTTCCTTTTCCCACCCCTGTAGGTCCACTCCCTGTCCATCTTGTATATTCATACTTTCTAATTCAACGTGCAACATGGTGAGAAAGGCAGTGGTCAGTGGGGCTTGCTCTACTGTTAAACGCTGTACGATGATGATGACGATAGCCGAATGAATGACGGCATGGTGAGGCAATTACGAACAAGGGTTGCTTCCTCCGGCCGGTGCTTCTTCAGCATGTCCCCGTTTCAAAACAACTGCTTACCGCTTTGGTATATTTCCTCCGAATCTCGTCTGAGCTGTATTATACCGCAAGACACACTTGACGCAGAAGGTCTCAACCCACGGACACTCGACGATACAAATTATTTGGCGTGAAGACGTCACACACGGTGAAAACACACGGCTAAATGGACATAACACAATCACAAACACAATGCCAAACGAAAAAGGCTGTACGGAAAACATAGGGTACGGCCACGCAGACTCACGACACAACACGAGACAAAAACTAAGTAGACACAGGAGAGACGGAACACAATTGTGGACGATGTGCGACGCCTGTGGCCTCGCAGTGCCAACTGAACTGGATTGAACTGAACTAGACACAAATAATCCGGACATACGATTGGCCCTAGCCACACCAAGTTCTTTTGCGAACTGAACTGAGCCGAACCGCCATGACCGAACATCCCGACCCGTAATCGCACAACGAAAATAGTTCAGTTCAGTTCAGTTCAGTTTGCACAGGACAGGTAATGGCCACGGCCAATCGAGCGTCCAGAATTCCTTCGATGGTATGCACACCAGTTATGCACCCACCACTGCCGAGTGTATTTCGTCGAATCCCAGCTAAAAATGAGAGGGAAACGGAAAACCTCGTCGCACATCAACTGCGAGAGACATTATGCATCGTGAGCGTTCACTGAGACAGTATGCATTGAGGGAAAAAGTCTGCCGAAACGTACTCCAGAAGGACCACAGTGCTACCCGTCATCCATCTAGCTGATATTCTTAAGGCTCACTACAAGGAAAGATCTCGTACCACTTGCGATCTAGGGCACATTTGAAGGATTGGACTGTCTGCAGATCTACCATTTCACCAGGCAGACCGTTCCAACTGTTCACAACCCTGTTGCTGAAGAAGTGCGATCTAGCCATCAACCTAGATCGGGCTTTTATCAACTTCTTTTCGTGTCCCCTTGTTCTGGAGTCTACGGCCACTTGGAATAAACTATCTGGTCTAAGGCCAGAAAAGCCCTTCATTACCTTGAACGCTTCTATGAGGTCTCCTCGACTTCTCCTCCTTTCCAACGAGAAGAGATTCAGGTCACAGAGTCTCTGCTCGTAAGTCTTACCCCTCTGCCCTTCAACCATTCGCGTGGCGAGACGTTGGACTTTCTCGAGGCAGGCGGCTTCCTTTTTGTAGAAGGGCGACCAAGTCTGCGCGCTACCTTCTAAGTGAGGTCGTACTATAGCCATGTAAATAGGTACGAATACCTCCGGCTTCCGGCGAGACAAATCTGATCGCAGTCTAAAGAGCTCCCCACGAGCCTTATGCGCAGCAGCGTTGCACTGCTCCGACCATTTGAAGTCACTTTTCATGATGATCCCCAGGTCTTTAACCCTACTGGCTGCCTCTATGGTGAACAGCCCTTGATCATGAGCGACAGTTAGGCTCTCTGTTGCTCTTGACAACAAATGGCTTTTTTGAGCGTTTATAGGTAAGTCCCATTTGTATGCCCAGTTCAGGACGGTGCCTATATTCCTGCCCAAGTCCACCCTACCCTCAGATCCAACAATCTTCACATCATCCGCAAAAATAAAGCTAGGTGATTGAAGAGTGGATGCTAGGTCATTAATAAATAACAAGAATAAGACCAGGCCTAGGACGGATCCCTGAGGTACACCACTGGTGACGTTCACCAAACTGGAGCACCTGTTCCCCACTTTGACGTAAAGCGTCCTGTGGGAGAGGAAGTCCTCCAGCCACCTATATACTGGCCCACCTACACCGAAAGTCTCCATCTTGCATAGCAAAAGACGATGATCAACGGAGTCGAACGCCTTGCTAAAGTCGAGGTAGCATACCTCAACTTCCTTACCTTCGTTCAGTCGTCGAGTTACTCCATCTAAGAAGCACAGGAGATTGGTCAGACAAGATCTATTTTTCAGGAATCCATGCTGCGCCGGGCTTAGCATGGAGTGCTCCAATAAGTGCTGGCAGATATGAGCACGGATGATCTTCTCGAGGACTTTACAGAGAATGCTAGTTAGGCTTACCGGCCTGTAGTTCTGCACATCCGACTTAGGCCCACTCTTATGTATTGCCACGACTTTCGCGACTTTCCAGTCCTGACGCAGCTTTCCCTGGTCCAACGTGGATCTATACAATCTACATACCGATGGAGCTATGGTATCCGCCAACGGCTTGATGATAGCCGGATGAATGCCATCTGGGCCCGCTTACTTGTGGCTGTTTAACTCCTGAAGGTACTTACGCACGCATTTCTCTAAGAGATTTAGCCCGTTCAACTGGGGAGCAGGATGCACCAGAGCCAGGTTGTACAGGACTACTAGTAGCCGGGGGCAGCCGAGCTTCCAGAATTCTTCCAGTGGAATGCGCATAGAAAGGCACCCTCTGCTTTGACTTTGCTAGTTCCCCCCAGATGTGTTACACGAATGGCCCAAGAAGCATGATGCCCAACTCCGTGGGGTTAAAGTTGGGCTAACGTTGGGCCAAAGTGAATCCTAACTTTCCCCTTGAAGGCTTGCACAGAAATTCGTGAAATTTCATAATGAATGTAAGAAGAGAAATATCACTTTATTCATTAATATATAACTGCATCGGATGACCTGGAATTCGGTGAAATACTCTGTGCATTGGTGGATGCTTAACTGATGTGCATACCATCGAAAGAATTCTGGACGCTCGAATAGCTGTGGTCAAGAGCTGCATGTTTTGTTGCACGGAATGCCCTTGTGACCAGGGGGTGGCTTATCTGTTTTCTTCATTCTTCCCGATGAGGTGTGCTATTTTGTTTTTCTATTGAGAAAAGTGATTTGCCACACACAGCACTTGTTAATACACAATTTTACTGTTTATTGTAGGCCAGGTATATTGTTATCCATCCGTAAGTATAGTTTTGTTCATATATGTATGCGTATACATGTACGCATGCATGCATATCCTTGAGCCTTGAGGTAGTTATTGTTACGAACGTTTGAGCAACGCGTAGCCAGATTCGCAACGGATCCCGAAATCAAAAGACGATTATCCGTGATATTCTACGATACTAGATTACCACAATAAACAATGACATAAACAATATACAAACCTCAATAATACGATCACAAGGACTCAACAACGAGAAACCGAATAGCAGCGTGTGAGCAGACAGCACGTGCGTCACGCAGGTCCTGAACAAGGATGTGCCAAAGTAGCGCTCTGGGCGCGAACAAACAACAATTGGTCCAGAAAAACAACCAGTTCGTAAAGACAAGTCAATAGTGTATGGAAATGAGTGATGTTGGGAAAAACACTGAATCGCGAGGGAAAAAGGGGGATTTTCCACGACCGGCTGTTACAGTTATTCCGGAACATTGTTTTTTGTCGAGTTCATGCTGTATTGGGTGCTGGTCGCTATGTGACTTTGGTCATCCATATCCAGATATTGGGAGTCAGAAGGCTCTGTTGTGAGTAAAGAGACGGCGGGAGAGAGTTATTGGAGGCGCAAGAAGGTTTTCGGTGGAAAATACCTCATCGGTGGCGAGGCAACATCATTAGGACATCGGTGTTCGCGGCCTGAATCACAATCAGTAGGTTTGCCAAGGAAAACCGGATGCAGCCAAGTATCTATTCAATCTCTGTTCATAGTAAGCAGTTACTCCTGGTGTCCATGCTGTTGAAGCAGAGCCGCAAGAGTTCAGCCAACGGAAGATTTGGGGTCTGTAGATCTCTCTAACAGTGACCTACTCACCACCATGGCATCAAAGTTGACAGTCCGAACGGGTTAGAATTTTCGTATTATTTTTAGGTTTTGAGATGGTCGAGAAATGCAGCTTGGAAGAACCGTAAACGCCGCTGGTCTGAGGGCGCGCAGCGAAAAGCCGTTCCCAAACCAGCCCGTTGTTGCATCAAGGGTAGGCCAATGAAGTTTGTCGTCTGTAACTAAACTTTATGAGCTGTTTTTTCAACCCAAGGTACTCAGGAGAGCCGATTTCTGTCGTTGAAAGAAACTGAGCGTTCGTTTCTCAATGCTGAAAATCAAGACCATGTAAAACGGGTACACAGGTCAGCGAATTATCACTTCTTCCGAAATAAACCTCGAGCTACATTTTCTTTGGGATTTGTTTTATTCATTTGGTGTATTCAATACCTCTTCGAGTGTTCTGAGGCTTAGTAACAGTTTATCGTCATTCACAATTGTACGTGTTCCTCTGACTGAGTTCGTGATTTATTCGATATTTTATTGGTTATGATTACTTTGACACTTAAGTTATCCCAATGTAATCCGTTTTGTTGAAAACAGTTTTCAATCAGACCACTTTTGAAACCTGCACGCGAAAATATTTTGTCGTTCAATGTTTCCTTAGAATCAGCTGTCTCATTTTCCCGTGCCTGCATATTTCAGGTCCATCTGTAAGGCTGGCTAGACCTCACTTCGCAGTTTCCCTAGTGAACACGTGTTTCGGTCCTTTGCACTGTGGTGATCAATTGCACGTTGCTCTAATGCTCGGCACTATACGAATATGTCACCCAGAACGGTATTCTCCACGGCCCATGAGAACGAGAAGGCGATTGGGAGAGATAGTGGTTGGCGTGTATTTGGGAGCGTGCGTGAGAGCGTGCACAAGAGCAACGGTCAAATGGCCACCGCGCCTAGCAGTCAGCGCTCAGTTAAACAATAAACGTGGTAAAAGTATGAACGAAGATGGCCACCGCTGCACAACCAACACGCAACACGAGAAGGACGAATATCTTCCGAACATTATAATTGCAGTAGTCTCTGAATTGCAAGTATTTACGAGCTTCCAGTGTACCATTTTTACAATAAACTTAGTGATTTTCACAAACTGAGCTTTTGTTTAGTGAATAATATGTAATTTTGGTCGAAACGATGGATGTTGGCAAATCAACTAAGGAACCTGCATTTAGGACAGATAAGAAAAAAGACGCATCCATTTCCAGCGATTTTTTCGAAGATTGGGCTTGGTCCAACGCGCTTCTGTTTGGGCGCAGGAAGAGCTTCCAAATGTTTCAGTGGTGCTGCACAACTTAAGCCCAACATCAGCCCAAAGTTGGTCCAACTTTAGCCCGAAGTGTCCCAGAGTGCTCACATTTGGGAGCGCCTTGGGGTGCTGCTTGGGGGTTCAGAAATTCAGCTCATCTAAAAAATGAATAATTAGAAGCACTCTTCATGCCTTCAAGGCGGGAGACAACAATGACTTTAGAGCCCCACTACACCTGGTGCCCCAGATCGTGGGCACGGACACGGGACAACTGGAATGCATGGGGCGAATTGTAGATTCTCCCTTATGTTCAGCATTCCACCTCTGTGAAAAACTCGCCCAAATTGGCATCCAGCGTCTTCTTAAAAAGCCTTACCAATTGAACACTAAATACTTCCTCGGTTGGCCTATTAAAACCCCCACAAATATGTTGCTGAAGAAGTTCGCCCGCTTATGATCCAACTGCCGGTCACGAATAATCCACCCCGAAAACATTGGTGCTTCATGATTCCCTTACATAACTCACTTACTTACGCTATTGACTTGTTGTATGCACCTTTTGTTTAAATGAACAAAAGCTTGCTTGTTCGCGTCCGGCGCCTTGCTCTGTCGTATCCTTGTTCTAGACCTGCGTGACGCACGTGCTCCTTTCTCGCACGCCGCAATTCGGTTCTCGTTTTTCGAGTTCTTCTGGTCGCATAATTGAGGTTTGTATCTGTTTCGTGTCGTTGTTCATTTGACAACCTAGTATCGTAGAATTTCACGGATACTCGCTTTCTCATTTCGGGATCCATTGTGAATTTGGCTATATATTGCTCAGAGGTGTCTTGCCATACTCAGATGATCAGCTTGGAACGAGAAAATACAAAACATGCCAAAGAATGGATCGAAAAATTTGGAATCTGGACAGGAGGTGTTACTGCAAGTCACTGGGGAGGTTCTGGGTACTTTTGGCTCCTTAGTTAATGCTAGGTCATCCAGTTCTGTCAGTGCTAGCTCATGCATTACTGAGGGTAATATGGATCGCAAGAATGTCGATCTTGTTAAGCCAAGGATATAAGCCCAAGGACAATAAGTGTTGTCTGCTAGACAGCAGGCCCAGGAAGCAGAAGAGAAGTGTAGATAGAAGGAGCTTGGGCAGAGAACCAAACTACTACAACCAATCCGACAGATCAGGACAAATTAAAAGAGGGAACTCTCCGTCAGTCGCCGACTATAAAAAATCAAAGCCACCGACGATCGATCCGCCAAGAGTAGAACTGTTAGTTTTTGACGGGCGACCTGAACATTACTGGAAGTTCATCAGGCAGTTCTAAACTTTCATCGAAAACAAGATAACCGACCCCGGGCGAAGGCTTCTTTGTCTGACTCATTACTGTCGAGGCCGAGCGAGGGAAGCTATCGATGGGAGTATCATGCCCGACCCAGAACAAGGCTGCACACGAGCAAGGAAGATTTCGAGGGATCGTTTCGGCCAGCAATTCAAGGTAGCTCGTAATCTAATAGAGGGCCTGATGGTAGAGGCCAAAATAACCGAGGGCAACGTCTACACAATGGGCGACCAAGGGATCAAAATGCAGAACTGTCCAATAGCCCTCGACCATTTTGGTTACAGGGCTGGCCTTGGTGAAATGCATACTTTGGAGGGCATAGTCCATTACTTCTCTCCCGAACTACAAGGTCGGTGAGCGGAAGAGGCAGAAAGTCCAAGCCGAGACAACCGTGAGGCTAACTTTTAAGACTTGACCGAATACTTGGACAGACAAACCAAGATAGCCGACAGCGGGTTTGACCGACTCATCCGGGACAGCAAACGAGTGAACAAATCTAGTACTGGCTAGGCTCGAACCACTGCATGGAAGCATCCGAAACACGAGCCTTGGAACAATGCCCACGCCATTTCACGCGAGGCCATAGCGCAACAAGTTGCATGTCCTATGACGCTAGCCAAGAGCTACTAGAATGCCCCAAGTATATCAACGCCACAGTAGACGAACGGTGGGGAATGATGAGAACGACATGAGCATGCTCCATGTGCCTCAACACTACGCTACGAGCGGCGGTTTGTCGAACAAAGACCAAATGTGGTCACGAGGGTTGCACTGGCAGACACCATCGATTGCCACATCAGGCGAGAGGAACTACACCAGAGACGAACACTAAGCCCAGTATAATTTGTTCAAAGTCGCGGTCTACCAGTAAACCAGTACTTTCAGGAGCAGTTGCCGTGGGAGTGATGACCCCTACTGGGGTGGCCAAAGCGTTAGCCCTCGTCGACAGTGGATCGGACACTACCCTGGTGCAGAAGCGGCTCGCCGACAAACTACGGATCGCCAGGAGTACGACGTCGTTAGCAGTGGGCACGGTGGGCGGAACACAAGTAATGGCTGCAGGCCGGTTGAGGTTGCAGTTCGTCGCCTTAGATACTAATGCTCAAGTCAAATCAACGGAGGCATTTACACTGGCTGCTCTCACCGTGCGAGCACCAAGTTCGTTGAACGCCATCCTAACAAGGTGGCCCCACCCGCTGGATGTAACCGTCGTAGGCTGGGACGACGAAGAAGTGGACCTCCTCATCAGCTGCGACGTGCAAGAGGCACGTTTGGTACTTGGCCAGGCAAGGAGCAACCTTCAGGCACCTTATGCCGCACGCACAGCGCCGGGGTGGATGTTGTGTGGTCCAGGGGTGGGACGTGGTTTCGTAAATTACGTATCAGCCGGAATGAACCGTACAGAATATCAATTGCAGCGGCTGTATAAAAAGAAGTATCACGACATTGGAAACGAAAGACTACCATTGTCTCAAGAGGACCACTTCGCTCTGCGAACAGTTCGGTAAGGAACTAGAGGCCTTAAAATCAGTTCGAGGTTCCCCTCCCATAACGCACACCAGCTGATCCTTGGGTTGGTCACAGAAGCTATGCTCCGCAAAGACTACCAAGACTGGAAGAACGCTTCTTTTGAGACCAGGATCTGTGGGAACCACATGCAGAACTAATGAAGCGAAACGAAGTTCTCGGCTTCGTTGAAAGGGTGCCTTCAACCACCGGCGCCCGAACGAGGATCTGGTATCTACCTCACCACTCGGTTATCAAGCCGAGAAAACCCGAAAAACTGCGGGTGGTGTTCGGCTGTGCAGCCAAGTAGCAAGGAAAGTCGGTAAGCGATCGCCTACTACACGGGCCAGACTGGGCTATGCCGTTGGCCGAAGTTTTAAGGCTTTTCGGAGTGGATAGAGTGGCCTTGTCCGCCGATATCAGGGAAACGTTTCGCTAGGTGAAAATACCGGTAAAAGAACGAGATGTGTTGCATTTACCGTGGTGGAAGGAGACGGCCGGGACAACGCAGTGATAAACTATAGGATGACCGTCCACCCCCTCGGAGCTGTAGCATCACCATTGTCTGTGAACCACGCCCTTCGAGAATCGGCGAACAGCCGTGGATCTTTAGTCCACTGGTTGGTAGTAGATGGCGTCAGCAGAAACTTCTACGCCGACGAATATCATGGGTCATTCGATGATGTAGACCCGGCCCTAGTGCATTTCAGAGGCCTAACGAGATTGCTGGAAGAGGACGGCTTCCATCTAATGAAATGGATGTCAAACGCTTCAGAAGTGCTCGATGTCATCCCGTACCACAAGAGGGCCAAAAGAGTAAGAGATTTGGAAGGATCTCCACTTTCTACCCAAAGCACTCTAAGAGTACAGTGGAAAGCGGAAAAGGACGACTTTGTTTTCAAGCTAAAAGTTCTCGAGCTGCCAGTAACTCGTCGCGGTATACTATCAGCTGTCTCTAGTTTATTCGATCCGCTCGGCTTTGTCTCGCCCTGGCTGTTTCCCGGAAAGATCCTGCTGCAATGGTTCCGCCATAAAAATGTCGATTGGAACCAGCCATTGGACCGAGAAGACCGTTTGGACTGGGAGGAATTTCTGAACATTTTAAAGAAACCAGGGGACAAACAGGCTCCACGACTCTTGCCCCCTGGTCATACAACGCGGGCGGGAGAACTAGCCGCCATTTCCGAAGCATCCAAACTCGGTTACGAAGCCGTGGAGTACTAAGGATGGTGCACGGAAGATGGACAATATACTACGAGGAACCCGGTCGCCATAGACCGCGCTGCCTCACTGAAATGGGTTTCAATCACGCGCCTTGAACTCAGCGCAGCCGTATTAGCAGACAGGGCGGTACAAGCGGTGAAAAATGTTCCGACTTCTAAATCTGGTCAGCTAGTTTCTGGACGGACCCCACCATAGTGCCGTACTACATTAACAACTTCAGGAGCCGGTTCTGTACTTTCGTGGCTAACGGACTCACGATCGTCTACGACGAAAAGGCCATGAACCAGTGGAAACTCCTCAGGTCTGGAGATATCCCGGCAGATCTGTACTCCCGAGGTGCGATCAACTTCCTGCAGCTCGACTCGGGGACGGGAGGACCGAAATCCCTGCCAATGCTTAAACAGGGCTGGCCGGTGTATGAGCCAACCCCCCTCTGGAATTGGAAATGGAGATCGAAGGCGTAGGGATGGTGGCCACAGTCGTCGAAGCTACATTCACTTTGCCAAGGTTGGTCAGGTTTTCCTCCTGTATGAAGAAGCTTCTTTCAGTAGTTTGATTGGCCAGGTTCAAGAGACACTTGCTAGTCATGAAAGGGATCCGCCCCTCCGACCGGATAAGAGTTGGTCCTATAAGCCCCAACGAGCTACGAGCCGCAGAACACGATATATTCAGGATACAGCGGGAGGCTTTCACCCGAGATCTCGAGGGGGCGGAAGAAGCGCAACCAGTCGACAAAAGAATACCATCTCCGAGTGGCGACTTGAAGCATTTAAACCCCAAACTCAATGATGGACTACTACGGGTAGATGGTGGGCTGACCAACTCCCACCTGAGCTTTGACACGAAATATCCCATATTGCTACCGGCTCGTCAACATATGATAGAGCTAATGACACACCACATCTACACCTTGGAGGGACATGCCGGGGAAAGTCAAGTGGCAAGCTTCATCCGAAAGCTCCTTTGGTTGCTGAGAGGGCGAGCGACTGTAAAACGCGTAATCCGACGTTGTGTGCAATGTAGGAGACGCAATGCAGCGGCAGGCAAACAAAATATGGCTTCGCTACCAGAGTGCTGGGTGACTGCGGGCCGTTCAGCGACACCGGGCTGGACTACCTTGGGCCCTTGTGGATCAAGTGTGAGAAGAGGTTGAAAAAGCGATACGGCTCTCACATGACTTGCATGAAATCGCGCGCATAACACTAAGAAGTTACTTTTTCAATGAAAACCGACGCCTCCCTACGGGCCTTGCAGAACTTTATCAACCGAAGAGGCATACCGGCCGATGCATACTCCGACAATGGGTTGAACTTCGTGGGTTCTCACCGGGAACTGCAGCATTGGCATAGAAACATGAACAAGGACGAATTGCAGAATCGAACCGCGGCCTGTGGTATACGATGACAATCCAAGCCCCTGCAGGCCACTCATCGCGGCGGCGTATGGGAACGCCTGATCCGGTTCACCAGGCGAATATTGCTGTCAATCACGGAGCAGCAGCCGCCCGACGGCGAGACGCTAAACACCGTCATGACTGAGGTAGAGAGAATTGTGAACAACCGCCCACTGGTTCTAGTAACCAAAGGCAACCGCACCCATCCGGCGCTCACCCCGAACGACTTATTGACGTTAAGGTTGATTGAGGGTTTCCAAGGGCCGATAAACCTTAGTGTGAGCTACCTCCATGAATGGAAGCAGGCCCACCATTTTTCCAAGGTTTTTGGAAGGGGTAGCCGCGGGAGTACCTGCCGGATCTGCAAGCTCGACAAAAGTGGCTGGTCAAAACAAGACCTTTAAAGGTTGGGGGTTTGGTGATGATCGCAACTGGACACGCACATTTCAGCACCTGGCCTTTGGGCGTGGTTGTGGAAACCGTCGAAAGCTCTGACGAAATGATAAGAACTGTGAAGGCGAAGACCGCTCACGGAACGCTGATCCGCAACGTAGGCAGTATCGGCCTCCTCGAGAGTGAAGACGGAGAAGCCGATAACACGGAAACCCAGCAGACTATACCTCATTCGTCTTTGAAATGGTAAAAAGAATCTCCGTATGTGGGGTATTTACGACATACTGACTTATTGAATTATCATAAACCCAGACACACGTAACTCACGCTTGCATAATACACGTTTATGCTTCATGACCCCCATCAAAACGATCCGCAGGGCCGATTGTTCCTCGTTCGTCACTGACATTATGGGAGATGTCTCCCGCAAGTGATGGTTGTTACCCTTTGCCCATATACCAGGGTGCGACCTCACCAATGACACTCGCATGCACACACACTCACACAAGCAAACGCAGATGAGACCACGGCTTACCCGAGGAAAACACCTATGTTTCGACTTCACGCCCGCCATCGACCAGCCGTTTTCATGGATGATGCAGAGTAACATCGTATCGGTGTGGCCACCGGATGAAGTGCGATTGTGAGCAGAATGTTGATGACAAGGCATTAGGTACGAGCACTGACAGCAGGGTCTAGGCAGGTAGGAAGAATCAGTACCCTTATCCCAAACCTTTGGTTCTGCTTAGATTTGGGAGGATTTTGGTGGGCGGTGTAACGACCGGTCGTGGATAATCTCCTAAACACCACTACGGTTCCGTAGTCCTTAACGTAACTCACTTATTTACACTATTGATTTGTCTTATGCACCGTGCGTTTTTACGAACCTAAGTTTGTTCTTTCGCGTCCAGGGCGCCGCTCTACGATATCCTTGTTCTGGACCTGCGTGATGCACGTGCTCCTCCCTCGCACATCACAATTCGGTTTTCGAGTTCTTCTGGTCGCATAATTGAGGTTTGTATCTGTTTCGTGTCGTTGTTCATTTGATAATCTGGTACCTTAGAATTTTACGGATAATAGCTTTCTGATTTCGAAATCCGTTGCGAATTTGGCTATTATTGCTCAAAGGTGTCTTAAAATCCCTGCGCATTTTGTATGATCTGCCTCGTGCAACAACGTTCTATTCAACAATTTATTATCCTGCCTGGTTTCCACTACTGCTGACGAAGAAACCGAAACTGATTAGCATTTGCCGTGTAAACTGTTGTCATCTTAGTTCATGTGAACTCGGTCCAGTTTCATTCTATTATTTGCTAAAGCAGCCGAGTCCTCCACTCACAACTCTTAATTTTCTGTTGCTTTGAGCCACATCGTACACCTTTATCGTGCTCCCATGGGTGCTCCTCGGCCGAGGTCGAGATGTACACCGTTTTGTTGTTACTGTTATTTCTACGACGGCAGAACATTTGGCTGCTTGTTGCGCGCAAACTCACTTTTGATTCCATATGCGCTAGTCCTTCTCTTACCAAGAAGGCTACTCCCCTACCTGCTGTGTCATTTCTCCCGTTCTGCCCATAGACGAAAGAATGGCCTTGCAGTTCTTGTGGAGTGTGGTCGTTTCAGGACGACCAGTCCTATGAAACTGCGTTTATTTCAGCTTCGCAGCTATCGGCTCTAATAGTAAGTTCCGCCTATTTGTTCCTAAAGCTGCAGGCTTTGGTGCAGAGCACTAACTTGGCCCTTTCCGCTGGCACAGCACTTTTCTCCTTTACTTTATGCCTCGCCTCGGGCAAGGTAACCGAGTGGCTGCTTCGTTTTCGCTTCCAATTTGCTGGACGTTGTAGTTTGCTGGCTTGCCTCTAGGACTGTTTGTTCCGTCAGATCGGACTCCTTGGTAAGCCTGATGGGCCTAACAGTATCAGCTTCCGTTTTTGTCGATCCGAAAGTTCTTATGACAGGCAGTCTAGGGATACTTTCGTATCCCATTGGATGGATTTACCATGCCTCTTCTTCCAGCGCGTCTTCAAATACAACCACTGCTTGGCAGTACTAACTAGGTGGGTTGCTCTGGATAAAGGGCCCGGTTTTCATTACCGAGCTTGTTCTCAGCAAACCCCTGTGTTGAGCCGATGGTTGTACTTGTCCCCCTCTTAAATTGTCATTTTTTGCCACTAGGCTCATTTTTGGAATATCACTCACGATACGACACCTACCCATTGCGCGGCGAAATACTCACACGGCTGTTGCTAGCAGATGGCTGCTGATGTTCGGATTTTGAACTCAACCACGATTAGCTACGCTGGTCCTGTTTGTAGTCCCCTTCGCGGCTGTTTCCATGCACCGATCCTATGAACTCTCCTGATGCCTGCCATTTGGCTAATGCTTACAAGGCTTATAGAATCCTGCATCCTCCTGTTGTCCATATCCTGCCTTATTTTGGGTTTGCTAATGGTGGGTTTTCCATGGCTAAGCATGAGAACTTCACGGCATCTCCTCCCACTGGGTTCCAATTAGCCCTTATCTCGTGCGGTTTTCGTTTTAATTCCTCCTTTTGAGGCTCTGAGCCTTTTAAAACCGAAACTCTTGTGCCGTCAAAGGCGTTTACCTCTAGTGGTTTATTTGGGGCCCCAGTCTTCCTTAGGGCCGCTTTCGCTGCACCTTTCAACTCTGGTGTTGAGGAGAGGGACTCGCGAAATTTAGTTTGCCCGTGAGTCCCTCGACCTGAGTCCATCTCGTCTTCTCACTGCCATTCCGTGCTACATCCGCGGAGGAGGATATAAAGAATTCCTTTTCACCCGGAATGTTGAAGAACCCTTTGGTTTTCTGACGTTCTTGCCTGACTTCAGTTAGTTGGCATGTGATAGCGGATTAAAAGCCCGCCCGGTGGCTGTTTCACAAAAGAGGCATGCCAATTTTGTCCCTCCTTTTCAGCTACATCTCGAGTAGTGCTCCTCTTGGATCCCTGAGCACTTTACATGTGCCCATGGTTGGCACACGTCGCACACGATCCCTTTACACACTCTATTTGAACAGGCATCAAACAGGCAAGGATGAGACACTTTCCGCCTGGTTTAACAGAAACGAAAGTGTGCACTGACAAGGACTCCGCAGAAACGAACAAAAAATGGCTCCTCACTGATTGAGAGCCAGTCAAAAATTTCTAACCCCAAAGACGCAGGTGAATTTAGATTGCTTCAAAACAGTTTATTCACCCAGGAACAGTAAATACCTTTGTTTCATCGATTTGAGCAACACTTCGGCAGCACTTGCGAGATTCAAACTGAGCTAGAATGTCACTAGCAAGGTGCAAACTTCGGTGATGCCAGCCCACCTGGTATTTACAGTGGGGAGCCAGACACAACAGAGGGCCAGGCGTTTATTGGAGACCGCAAACATAAGTCAAGTTACTGTGTCTACTGTACCTTTTATATGGCCCGCAGGTGAGACCTTGTAAAGAGTCTGCACGAGACAATCAGAGAAGTCACTCGGCAGCTGGAAAACAACAAGTGAAAGTTATCATGAAAATATCCCAATAGCAGGAAGGAGCTGGAATTTCATGCAAAAATGGAGATTCAAATCATTTGAAAAAGAAGCCGCTCTATGGAAAGGTTATGCCAGGGTCAAATTCTGTGGGTTTGAAAGCATGTGAAAATGAATTGTTTTGAAAAGTAAACCTCCCAAACCGCTACGAAGCAGCAGCTGAGCTCCTCCTTTCTTATCAAACTACCAGATCCTAGGTGTACATTCTCAATAATTGCCTTAGACCAGTGAACCCGTGGTTTGTCGACCTCCAGTGACAAAACTAATTGACCGACCTTAGGGATCGGTTGGTATGTGAACCGTTTCTGACGCACGGCCAAGGTTGGAAGGTATAATCGCAACCATTGTTGTCCGACGAAAAATAATGTGAGCCGATATTGCGATGAACGGCGTCGATGTTGCAATTTCTAATCAACTCCCAAATAGCGCAAGTCCAGAGACTGCGCCTTTTCAGTAGCCAAGCACGATGCAGCATTACGTACCAAAATGGATTCTGGGTGGGGACATTTGCCTCGCGGTTTGTAATACCAATTTATTCAGTCAGTTTCTAAATGGTCTGGAGCGAGACGTACCATCAGGTTTCGAGGCGCTCTTGGAAATCCGGCGGTTAGCCGACCATTCGGGATAACTTTCAAATGACAATGAGTGTTCATTTACCAGCATCCAAATACGCTACATAGGTCTCCACTTCATCAGTACTGGGTGGATGGGTATTGGACTGGTCGCACAGGCTGAATACATTCAGCTGTTTAATCTCACGCCGTACCCGTGGATTCAAGCATCCTGGTTGATCTGCATTGAGCGAAGTCAACGGGTCCGTTTCCGGATCATATTTGATGGGGTCGGTAGTGAACAGATAGTTTGACGTGAAGAAAGTCCCTTTGTTGAAAATGGCTACTTGCATTTTCGGCTGAACTTGAACAAAATTGACGATCCGGTTTGTCCTAGTTAAATATTGTCATCGTTTGTGGCGTCTACGTCAGAACCAATGCTCTTTTTTGATGCTGAAACGGCGGTCGGTATCGGACCGCGGAAAACAGAATAGCGCGGATAGTGTTTCAGTATTTGGGGGAATGAACTGCACATCCCAGTTGAAAATGTCAACTTTTCCCGAACGGACACTTGACCTTCAAAGCGAACACTCAAGGTAGTGGTTGCTGATTCAGCCTCGGAAGCCCCAGAATCAATAAGTGTCACTTTCTTGCTCTGCAGATGTAGTTGTGTCCCCCTTTCACACGTGCCTGGCATGCGGCCTTGCAGAATCGACATACAGGAAGCTTATGCAACTTGCTGCATGACAAAAGCGGGATACGTTCAGATGTCAGAGGAATTCGAGACTGAACTGTGATTATGGAACGTGAATGGTTGGACTTGGAACTTTGAATTATTTGATGATGCACAACGAGTTTTCTGTCGTGGCCGCCGTCCCATCGTCGTACTTTTCGCAAATCGTACGGGCTCTTTGTGTGCAAGGTCGTTCTTCAACAAAAGCTGAGTTAGACCCAAGGAATACTGTCAGTGGCTCCGGAGAGTACTGTAAAACCAAATGGCTGGTTTTTCATACGGGCAGACCATAAAGCAAGCGCTTTAGTAGGCATGTAACTGTCATTTTGTTATAGATAGAGTGAGACTGCTGGCGAAGAACATATGCTGGTGTCCAGGAATCGACGGCGATAGGCGACGAACAGCAGGTGCGCAAATTTCTCGGTGGAATCAGAAGCTGGACTCCGCTGCGGTAAAGTTATTCACCTTAGCAAATACTTTATGCCAATTTGTGGTCCTTTCCTGGGAAAACACTTTTACTTATTGACAAACGACTAGTTATCGATGGGCGGAATTTGTCCCCTAGACAATAATACTTTAGGATTCATAACGAGAAGCTCTAAGAAAGTGATCCATTATGGTAGAACTACCTTAGTTTCCTCAATTGAAGGAAAATCGTGATTTAGTTAGGAAGAACTCAAAACGTTGCTAGAATGAATTAAATGTAGTCATACAAAAAGGTCCCCTCGACCTCTATTTTCAAATAGAATTGGAAAATTTTTGTACGAACGTTGTAAAGTGCCGTGATTTCCATGGCATTAAAATATTTCTCTGATCTGGACAAAGTTGTTGATAATTCCCCAAAGCAGTATTGAGGAGCAAAGCATGCAACGAGAAAAGATATTCCACCAACGCTGTTCAAGATACTAGATTTACGTCGTCCAAGGTGATGTATTGGTTCAGCAGATGTGTCGTATGCTCAAGGCAACGACCTTCAACCGCCTTTTTGTAGCGAGGAAACTTGGTTCAATTTTCGTAGTAATCACAGACCTTGCTGAAGTGTCAGTTCATGGAAGAAATTCAGGGTAAATTTGAACGAGACACCGAGGCGAAGCGTGAAAGAAGTAGTAAACACAAGCAAGAAATTGAGGAAACTGAACCAAAGAGGTCGCTACAATTCGATCCAGATGAAGAAGGTTATGTTTTCAGCACAGCAGACGTAGTAAAGTTCATTTCCGACCAACAGGCGTCTGATCCACTGTAGATCACCAATGTGCGTAACATATCCCATGAACTATATCTTGTATTTTCCTCTTTACGAGCCAGAAATGGTCCAGGTACTCGGTTCTTGTTATTGACCCTTGAATAATGTACAACTTCTGGTAAAACAAGTACTTTATTTCATTCCGTCTGTTTCATCCTCATTTTTGGCAAATGATTCTTTGATTCCATGGTAGCCGAATGATTTGATTATAAAATTGTTGAAACCTATTCATCTCCTCCGTGCGATTTTATGTGAAGTCGTCCACCACAATTCAGTCAGTTTGGGTGTGGGAAGCAAGCTTCGACCTAATTTTTTCAACTTTGAGCCTTACTCTTTGAATGCATCGGACTGTTGGTATTACGAAGAAAATGACTTGTACAACTTTCTCACTGCTGTTGATCCAGTCTGGGTTGACAAACTCAACACTTCGACCAGCTATTTTATTCCTCCTGTCTACGAGCAAGCTGCGAATTTTGAGGATTGCGACAGGTTATAAATACTCTGAAATGTCTATGCATGCAACAGCAAAATGATATTTGTGCTCGATACGTACTGCCAATATCAAGACAAGAATATAGCGAGTCCCTCAGTCAGTTTCTTTGGGAGCTGAAAACACTTTCTACGGGCTGCAATTTTAAATCCCTCATTACCGAGCAGTATCATAGGTTTATTTTTTCACGCATCCATTTTCCAAATCACGACCTGCAGAGACTGGCAGGAGGGGAGAATATGGAGCTCAAACAACCTATAATTTTAAAAGAATTAGAATTAACTGGGAAACAATTCCCAATTTTCGTATTCACTTTCCGATAAAAAAGCTTTCCGAACGGCACTTTAACTCGGTTTCAGCTGACAGCCTTATCCTTACTGCGGCGAGTTCCTGTAAATTCTGTGGTTTCATTAGACACTGGAACAAACGGTTTAACTCAAGAAGCACTGTGTAAGAATAGTGGTGAAAAGGACATTTTCAACGAGTATGTCGACGTTCGTCTCAAGTAAAAAAGGGGGTTCCCGGCAACTTTTTATCGACTACCAATTTGCTCCTATACTCTGTCGCCGTTGCCACCTATCTATCATATCCTTTCGAAGCTGCAATCAACAGAAAATGCATGACGTCCCCGTACATGCACCTGTCGACACTGGCAGTTCCTTGAATTTTATTTCTAAATCTGTTTCGTTGAATACCGTTGGTCGATCACTTCCACTCACGAATGAGTTACAACTGGTTTCACACATTCTTCTAGCGTTCTTACAGTCATCCTTACTGTTCTACTTAGTAAGAAAGCCGTTGCAACTATCATGGTAAACTCTCCGTCCTTCCCGATTTCTGCAAGTATCATGACATTTTCAAATTACGCGGAACTGTTGAAGTTACTTTTTTGAAATAAGTTTTCCGCTACTCTGCTATCTTGTTGCCGTTCACGTTAATCCACAAGCCTTAATCGAGCATTAAGCAAACTGCAGACTGCAAATCACTCCTTAAAAATCGAGACGTCAATAAGTGCAAGACAGCTCTTTTCAAATTTGAAGATGAGCTGTTGTGACGCTCAGGAGTTATCGTACCGTCTAATTTCCCTGGGAGAGCGCAGGATCTAGTAAACTCTATTGATCGCCGTGGGATTTTCACCGCTCTCGGCTACAGTCCTACTACTAGTCAGGACACCTTCTTCGAAGCATATCCGTTTTCTTGGACTGGCAAATTGATCCGGAAAATCTCCAGGTACTTCGCACTTGATCTGACTGGTGTTTATCAACAGGTCCCTATCCACACCGATGAAAAGATATAAGGTCATTGGGAGCTTGTGGTAAACTGTACCAATTCTGTGGTAGCTCACTTGGTGTAGCAAGCCGAGTGGCACGCTTCCAACTCAATCTTTCCGCTCGGCAAAATCAAGCTCCCCCTGATGTTCACGCACCGCGTACACCTTTTGATTTCCCTACTGCTGAACCTCACGCCCGCACACACACATTTTCCTACTCTTCGGGGACGGCTTCTGGCCATACCTGAGAGGGTGTCTCTGAGAGTTGTCTTGTCCCTATTCCCTCACGCCTTCCTTCTTCTAATCTCCAAGTCTCATTAAATCCCCAGCGGATGCTCTTTTCGCCCTTGGCCTCCTATTACTCCGACCATATGTGACTCGCGAACTCTAATGCGTGTAGGGTAGCAGGCGTTTCCAGCTCATACGCAGGAAGCCCTTGCTTTCGATGTGTGTTGCGTTCAAGAAACTCGCACCCGAGACTCCAGGTAGGTCCTTTGTTTAATGTCCCCGTCCAAGCCTTATTTTGTAATTTCCCGGGGAATTGAGGCCACTTCTTCAGGTCTAGCTGGCAAGGGCATAGCCCTTAATTAAAGGGTTGAGGCTGTTCTGCTTGGCTGGACCCCAGCAGACAGTCGGTTGTGCTCAGCGAGGTTCAGAGGCTCGTGCAAAGTGAAAAAAGCCTCGCTGACAGACGCAGTTTGCTGTCTCGGCTTGTGACTTTACAGAATGCAGCCCAGGTGCAATCGAAAGTGTCCTTCACCAAAGTTACATCACCTGATGAATAAAGTAAAACGGGTTAGTCATGGTTTTGGCTGGAGACACGAATGCTAGAGTCGGCCGGCTATCTTCAGACGAAGCGCATTTGGGTGGCCCTTTTGGCCTTGACCCCTGCAGCTCAGAAAACGGTGAACAGCTGTTGGCTCTGTGTTGAGGTCACTGCCTGTTTCTAGCCAGTACGAACTTCAGACACTCCAGTTGCCGGTGTTCCACGCGGCGTCCGCCCCCTTCGAGTTAACAATGGACCCAGACAGGCCACGCCTCCATTGACTACACATACTGGGTTGCATACAAGACTGCCGGTCGTACCGGAGCTATCCCCTAGACTCCGACTCGGCATACATGCCAAAAGTACGACGCATCAGTGGTTAGAATGCGCTATGTTGCCTGATCCATCTAGCCTTGTAACTTTCCGGAACTTACCAACTGAAAACCTGGAATCATCGTCACCAGATGACATCAGCCCGCAATGTTCACTTATGAAGAATGTTTTGTATTTCTCTGGCTGGGTGAGTTGTGGCCTGACGAGTCGTGCAACCACATCCAGGAGTTTCGCTGGGTCCATGCGCTTTCTTGATGCAAGCCAGTCCATCCCGGTTTGTGGTGAGCATAAAGCAGCACGGCTCACAAAGTAATGTAAACTGGAAGCAAGTACTTGTGCGGGCCACAAAACATGTGGTCTCAAGAGGCATCAGAAATGAAACATGCTGCCGCTGTGGGGAATTCCCGCGAACCGTTTCATCCAATCCGGGTAACCGGTAGGTAGCCGTTGGGTGTGGGCGAAAAGATTTGCGAAGCCAACGAATCATCCATCCACAGTTTGCAGCTTCGTCTTGTACTCCGGTCAGAGCACTAAAGCATAGTTTAGCTGGCCCGCAGAGTCAGCCCAGTCTGCAGCTGATCCGGCACACTTCCAGTGGTTTGTTTTGACAAATCCACCTTCTGACGAGGAGATCCGCAAGGAAGTTCCAGCCCTAGGAAATTACAGGGAGCCTGGCTCGGCGGTCTTTCTCCAGCCCCATTCAGAAATGACGAAACTGGGCTTGTTAGAGAAACTCAAACCTTGATTCCCAAGGTCTGGCACTCCGTTGTCCCCATCCTCGGGAGGATCCCGAGCGGAGACCGAGCCAACCTTAGGGGTCAGGGCCTAATCCCGATAGGGTCCAAGCAGCTAAAGCTGTCATTCTCCGCCGGTCACACAAGACGGGCGCTGGGCAAGTGCGCAAAACCACGCTAGGTTTTGTACCAGTCGTTGATGTATCGACCAAATCTCCATCCTCCGACAGCAGTTAGAGCGCCTGTAGGCTTTCCATAGACTAATGATCATTATGTTTCTAGACTCTAGTGCGGACTTTGATTCCTTCGATAGGTCTGCTTTGTTGCACTATTTGTTAAGAAAAGGTGTACCTGAGAAGTACCTGTCGGCCCTCAAACAGTTGTGTCATCATACCTCAGGTCAGGTAGTCAATAGCCTTAAGTACCTAGGGAGCTCGACCACTGCTGGTGACGGTATTGGGGGGGATCACGTCACGAACAGAGAGAGCCCGAGCACCTTTCGCCGGACCGCGTCATCCGTGTCGTTGCCATGAATCCCGGCCTTCTCTCAAGGTAAGAGTGTACAGTGCCACAGTCCGAGGCATTTCCCTCTACTATTGCGAGACCAAAATATGCCCTCTTGGTGGACATATGCGACTAGACGGGATTTACAACAGCGGAACCATTGCAAGCAGAGATATCTAGAGTTACGCGGCCACAACTCATGGGAGAAATACAAGCATATATGGAGCAGCTTCATCAAGATTGAAAACTCAGAGGGTCACAAATTTGAACCAAAACTGACCTCATTGGTAAAGTCAAACCCAAAGAAATTCTACTGCTGCATACGGTCAAAAGCCGCTCTCAGGGGAAGGGTTGGAGAACTATATCTTGAGGGTGGCAGAAGGGCTACAGGCAACAGTGAGAAAGCAAAAGCTCTACTGAAAGTTTCCGAAATTTCTACTGGATCGACAGTGGCACAGATGTTGCGTTTCCCTCTCAGCATGCGCCCAAACCAGGGGACGTGGGGGGTCATCCCGCAGACAGTCTCAAAGATCCTGTACGGAACAAGCCCACATAAGGCAGCGGGGTCAGATAAAACTCTCCCAGCAGTGGTGAAACTACTGGCAGAAGCATTCTATCACCCAATTCGACGGCTGTTCATTACCTCCATTCGTGGAGAAATGGTCCCCACAGACTGGAAAAAGGCCTTATTTGTAGCCATCCAAAAAATGGCCCACAAACCTAGTCAAAAATCTACAAACCAGCTAGACTGACCAGCGTATTAGGTAAGTCCATGGAAGTGCTGGTTAGGGATCGCACTGATGCACATGCCGCCGAAAATGGTATGCTAAATTATGTCCAACTTGGTTTTGTGAGAGGCTGCTCCTGCCTCACAAATATAACATCTCCTAGGCTACCTCACAGGGCATCTTGAAGAAGGACTAGAGGGCGAGGTCTTCTGCTTGAACTTCAGCAAAGCCTTCGATGCTGTGAACCGTAGATAGTAAGCAGCGAATCTGTCCGACTTTGGCCTCGGCGGCCCGCTGAAAAGTTGGATCTCTGACTTACTTGGAGGCAGAACCTTTGAAGTTGAGTTTAGTGACGACCTATCCAGCGCGGGAGAGGTGGACAGTGGAGTTCCATATGGATCCGTTCTAACCCCAGTTCTGTTTCTGCCTTTCATCAACGATCTCATGGACCATCTAAAGAATCCTTGTTACATATTCGTGCACGACGCTGAATTGTGAAGAAACAGAAACAGAGGTGACGTGAAGCCTGATATTCAGGCAGCGATGCTCTGGACCACAAAATCGGACCCTCCTCTAGACTTCTCAGAGTGTCAACTATGGCCGCCACCTCGGTCCCACTTTCAGTTGACACCCCTCAAAGTTCACTGGGGATTAGGCCAAAAAAGATGGTGCGAGTTATAGGAATAAATACTACCCATGATTTTACACCATCTGGCTAGCGCCAGAAGGCAACTGGAGCAGCGCACAGAAGACTCTTACAACTCAGACGGCTCTGACGTCCACCAAACCTGAAATCTTTTAACTCTATACCAAGCGGTGGTTCAAACTCACATAGAGCAGTATCCAAGCTTGGTCACCATACCTGAAGAGGAACATAAACTTTATAGAACGAGTGCAACTTACTGCCACAAAAATGGTAAGGGGTCATATGAAAAAAGATCGACCCATCTCGATCTATACTACACAAAAGCAGAAGGCTGAAAGATGACCTCGTTGAAACTCTCAAGTTTATGAAGAGCAACCACGTGGTCGACCCCCGAGCAAACTTCCACCCTACGCCCATGAACAGCTTTAGAGGTCGTGAACTTAAGCTGAGGGAAGAAAGATCCGGACCAAATTTAAGATAAAATTTCTCAAATCAGGTGGCGAAATCTCGGAATAAGCTGCTACCGATAGTCTGCTTCTGTAATACCATTCCTGATTTCGAGTGCAGACGGGACTAAGCTTGGCCAAAACCGTTGTCAGAGTGTCACTAAAACTGGATCCTCAGTGATGGTTTAGTGCAGGCGATAATGAGTTCTAGCTTCTTGCCCTCATTCGGTGAATTTTTTGAAAATTCCCTCCTTGTCAGGTTCTTTAGGTACCAGATTTTTTATGCACCTTCAAATCTTCAATTCAATACCTTTGGTCATACCACTACGATGCCACACCGCCTATGGCTGCGCACAGAATTAAACAATTGTGCAACCCGTGAAGCTTGGTCCTACGGGGAGGAACTAGCGCCACATTTCCACAATAAGACAAACAGATGCTACCCTTATAGACAAAATAAACAAAAATGGATTAGTGACTGTTGGCCTAGCATGAGGTGCATAGAGGAACCAAAAATGAAAGGCCGATGTATAGTACTCTTCGTTTAGCCCCTATGTATATGCGGTAAAAATGCTTCACAAAATAATGATGCCCCTGAGCCTTGACCGCGGAAGCCGACAAAAAAGAGAGGTACTACACTAGAATGCCGAAAATTAAATGGTGAAAAGAGCCCCGGAGGACAATAAGGGAACCAAACCCCAGAACCATAAAGGAAAAACGGGAAGAAAGGGGAATGAAAATCAAAGTCAGTTCCTGAACAAGAGAATTCGGGGAATGTGCTCCCCTGTCATTATACGGTACACCATCATCACATAAAACTCACAAGGACCAAACGCACCGCCGATTCTCAAACTGGCTGAATTCATGCTGAATATGTAACAATCGTTGGTTTTTGTCTAGCGTTGTAGGTGACGCCATAGTCCGGTGAAATATCTCCCCGACCAATTTCCTTATTTGAGCCAAACGGGCCAGTTTCATAGTAGTTTCTGCCGCTACGTCGCCTTCCACTCAACTACGGATAGATTTTTGTACCTCCTTCCTCTTTCTGATTTCTTAGTTTACACTCTTGTTTCCTCTCTCAGATTCGCCACCTAAGAGATCCCCCCAGTGAATGCACAATGGAACTAGAAAATCTCGAATATCATCACGGCGGCCTTGTAAGGAAAAAATAAAACGTGGCAACAAGTAGACGCTTACCAAACCAGATGCCCCGATAACTGTCGCCATATCAAGCTAGCATACAACCGGAAAACGGCCATTCATTGTTTGTACATGTATATATATTGAGGTGTACGGTAATTTGTTGTCTATTTGTTCTTTTTTATTGTTGAAGACGCATAGAGATTTGTCCACTCAAGCAAGCTGAATTCGAGCTACACCGAACTCGAAGTTGCAGCCCCCGGTGGTGTTTCCCAAACCCTGCCGGTGCAGGTACCTGGACGCACTTTAGGCTCGCGCCTACTGCCATCCTGGAACACTGTCCCTTCCTGTCCTGTCCTAAGACCTGCCCCCCCGCGTCGAGGATGCTCAGAGGCATTCCCTTTTTAACAGCCAGCGTCCGAAGCATTGCTCGTGTCTGGTGGAGGCTTCGAAGGGGGAGGGGGCAAAGACGAGGTCAGTTGGGACGCGTTTGTTCTGGTAGTCGCCTACTGACGGAGGTAACCGCCGTTCACCGCCTCCGAGGGCTCGGGCGCTTCCTACGTATGCCCGCTCATCGGTTACTCCTTTCGTGGCCTTCTCCCACTTGCTGAGTAAGGCAAGAAGAGAAGACGCGGTGGTCGGCTTATGATTCGGCGCAGGGGCATGAAGAACTCAGATTCGGCTTTGATTGCCGCCGGTGCTTCCCGCCCTCCGGGCTGAGGTCTAAAAGTAGGGACTGCCGTTGTTAGAGACGCTGAGAGATACGGATGGAAACCAAATCCGGTGGCGCGAATGCTGTGTGACCTGTTTGTTAGCTTTTCCCCTCTCATAAGCCATTGAAAAAACAGACCAAAGTTATTCGTGAAACGTATGGTGAGAATATTGAGAAGCTGCTTCAACTTGTTGTAACTTTTATGCTGGCTCTTCATCCCCGCCTCTCGGCTCTGCAGACGCTCTCTGCTGTTGTTGCGTTGGCACCGTGCTTGTTATCAAGTCGGAGCAGTATATATATGTATATTTACTGATGACGTCACTGAGGGCCAGAAGCTCTCGGGTACGCTAGCTTACCTGGACAATCTATTGATTTGCGGCCCAACTGAATCAGGGCACGATCTGAGTATTTCCATGTTTCCTGAAGCTGCACGAAAATGTGGTATTACACTCAATGACAACCACGGTAATGCTGGTACTTACAGTCCTCCTCAACTCTACTTTTAAATTTCTGGAGGAATAATCAAACTGCAGCCAGGAAGACTGCTTCTTCCGAGGAATCTTCTACTGCCTACTACTATCAAATCGAAAGACAGCGCAGTCGGCACCTCCGACACGATTATAGGTACATACTTCACACCCCTGATAAAGTTAGCTTCCCCTTCCGAAGTGGAACGTTCACCCCTCCAGAAAATGTTCCGGGGGCTTTAAGGCTACTGAAAAAGAAACCAAGAAATGTGTGTCATCATCGAGCCCAGGGTTGCTCTGGCTGTAGAAAAGGACGCACCAGATATGAAAAAATGTGCCGCACCTCTCATCCAAAATTGCCGTCCGGTTGTATTCTTTCCCCGAACCCTGACATCTTCAGGAAGTCGGAATTCGGTAGCAGGGGAAAAATATGCTAATAAAGAGGCCTTGCAGGAATGGCTTCATTCTCTGGTTGCTTTTCATTTTCGGATGAGAATGGATCAACTAAATGTTGATTCCCCTTTTAGTTAGTCCCATAAAGGAAAAATGGAGAAAACGAAGACGTAGCTTTGACCTATGGAGCTGTCAGAACTCCGATTCGACAGTATCCATCGTCCTGTCCCAAAAAGTAGTGATGCTGAAACACTTCCTCGACGAATCTGTAGGATACGTACTGACGTGGACTTGAATGAACTGCATAAGTCTGTGTGCCATGCCGGACTAAAGCGCATGTACCATTTCCTGTGGTCATGCAACCTGCCTTTAAATGTCTTTGTGGAGTCTGTCATCTCTCAGTGTCGGACTTATGTAGAGATGAAGCATTGGTTTTAGCGGCCACCAGAAGTGCCTTTTATAAGGAACCCTT